>CM035169.1:79697284-80332801 GCA_020205615.1 Panax quinquefolius | reverse complement strand
AAATAAATAATATTTATTCTCTGATAGGGATAAGCCTCCCTAGCGATCAGCGACTTTCAGGATAATATAGATTTCAACATTAATCATAAAAAGAACCTTTGAGTAAATAGTTCTGCGTCTGATTCAATCCTTCCACCATCTGATGTCCCAATTAAATATAAGGCATGGAATTCTTGTCGAGTCTTATTTTATTTAATTATATATATTCGATCCTTAAATGAACAACTCGAATAATGCAAATTAGAAACTCCTTTCTAATTTCATTACGCTTGTAACCCGAGGACTCTTTGGGTTGTCATTTATCGAATCACGTAGGACATTTCTCTTCTTTATTAGAAGTGGTAGATTCTTTATTGATCATACATTATCTCCATGTACAACTTATTATACCCAAGCATACCTTTGATATACCTAAGGGTCTTAAGGAATAAGTCAAAGTATAACTCATCATACACAAGATATCTATGATGATCTCAAGTCCAAGGATCACTTGTACTACTATCACTACAGAATTCTATATTGACAGTGAATAAAACTCCATTAGATATTCCTTAGCGAGCCACGCTCAATTGAACTTATTTTCTAATAAGCACCTACATACTTGCTTTAGTGTCTCCACACAAATGATCATGAGATCAATCATCCTCATCCAATGAGCAAAGCAACGTATGTACCCGATCTATCCGGATTCACTAATCCCCAATTTAGTAATCCAACGATTGGGAACTATTTTAGTTTTAAGCTTTCAAAGAATTTTGATCTCATTAGAATGATCATCATCATTATTCTAAAAGCATTGCTTAAAACTATGGGTTTATCACATATTATAAAACAACATCATGTAGATAATTAAAAGCCTTTAATAAATTAATACTTTTTATTAATAAATGAATAAGATTGTTACAAAGTATATGCTTTATCATCAAACATGATTGGCTTGTGTGCATACTACTTTCATTAAGTATATGCAATGCAAAATAACATGAAATGAAACTAAAACACACTAAAATGTACTTGAGATGGGCATAGTTCGCATGAATTTGTATTTCATAATTAGGTATAAAACCCACTTATCAAGTATGTACATGCTTATTGGAGAATAAGTTCATTGAACGTGACTCGCTAAGGAATACCTAATGGAGTTTTACTTGTCTGTCAATAGAAATTCCTGAAGTGATAGTAGTACAAGTAATCCTTAGACTTAAGATCATCATAGTATCTTGTATATAATGATTTATACTTTGACTTGTTCCTTAAAACCCATAAGGTATATCAAAGGGTATGATTGGGTGTAATAAGTTATATATGGAGATAATGAATTATCAGTAAATAATCTACCACTTCTAGTAAAAGAAGAGATATGTCCTATGTGATTCAATAAATGACAACCCAGGAATCCTTGGCCAAGGTGGAATGAAATTAGAAAATAGTTTCTAATTTGCATTCATTAGGAAATGTGCATTTAGAATCGAAATACATATAATTAAATAAAATAAGACTCTGATAAAGAATTCCAATGTCTTATATTTAATCGGGACATCAGATGGTAGAAGGATTGAATTTTACTTGCAGAACTATTTACTCAAAGGTTCTTTTATGATTAATGTTAAAATTTATATTATCTGAAAAGTCGTTAATCGCTAAGGAGGCTTATCCTTATTGTAAAATTAATACTATTTAAACAAATTAATTGTTTAATTTATTTATTTAAATAAGATTAAAATTATTTTAATTGATTTATTCACAAATGCTTTAATATGGAGAACCTAAAGGATCACACCATAAAAGGAAGAATAATTATTTAAGAAGTTAGTGATATAATCGTAATAATATGTATGTTAAGTGTATTTAATTTAATCTATAAGATAGAGTAAAATTAAATAGCTTTATATTTATTATTTAATATTTTGAAAATATTAAATATAAATTAATAAGTGGAATCTTATTAATATTATTACAATTATTATTATTTTAATTTCTAAAGGAGTTTAGGAATTAATTTAATATAAGTACTCTCATCTATTCCTAATAAGATTAGGAGCCAAATTAATTAAAAGAGTTTAATTAATTATCCTTAATAAGATTAAGGAGCCTAATTAATTAAAATAGTTTAATTAAATAAATAATACCCTATTTTAATTATATTAAAAGGGTTAACTAATATCTTTATAAGAATAGTCTTATATCAGATATCGATATACGTGATTCCAATTATTGGAGAGTATGTCGTTTTTCTACAGAGATAGGAAAATTAGTGTTTGAGCCAAAACACCCTTCTCCTTGATTCTTGTTCTTCCTTGGCAGATCACCTCTAGAGGCCAAACGCTTAGGTGGCTAACGTTGATCAAAGGAAGGAATCAAACTCGCAAATTCAAGGAGAGCACGAAAGACTAGGAGTTGAACTTGTACTTGAGGAAGCTCGTGTCTTCAAGGGTATGATTCTGATTCTCCTACTCTTTAATTGATTGATAATCAAACACAAGAATGATCTTGGTTTATGGTTTGTAAGAAAATTTTAAAATGCATTTTTATTACGCTTCCACTTCGTTTATGTGATTTGATTACATATATATGTTTCTAGCAAACCTAACAGTGGTATCAGAGCCAATCTTGTGCTAATTATCAGTCTTTGTGATTCCATATATGTATAATATGTGATTGGATCGGATTTCTATGCAACAAAAAAGTTTTTTGTTTCTGCGATCGAGAAGCAATTCTTGCCACGACTCGACTTCATTCTTTAGCAGCAGCGACTTGGTAGATTACCAGATCTAGTTTCCTGGATGAACAACGCAATTGGCTTGTTGACCCGATTCATTTTAGGCTCACCATTGCTAATTACCTTGAAATCATTTTCTAGCCTTGAAGTGCGATTCTTGTGGCCGACTTAAGTTCATTCTCAAGCCCACCGCACCATTTTAAGCGTAATCGAAAAAACTTTTATTTTTCTTTAATTAAATAAATTGTTTATTTAATTGTTAAAAGTTTAAAATAAAGGTGTTTATTGTATCTGAAATATGATTTCATATTGCTAAAATTAAAGAATTTAATTTGGATTTGACTTTTGATTAAAATAAAAGAGTTTATTTTGTTTCAAAAACTTAAATTTAGCAAACTTTTGCCCATTAATTTATAGTAATGCATATATGGAATGGATTTATAATTCATGAGATGAATGTTATTTATTGATGCATATGTTAATATGTATGATAATAAATGGGATTGATTATGGATTATGACCAATGTGATTGGATTTTATGGGATTGATTATGGATTATGACCAATGTGATTGGATTTTATTTTAGATGAATGCTTGAATGTATGCATTTTATTAAATGGGGTATGCGTACCTCGTCTTTTCTGGTTTTCTTCTTGATGTAAATTATATCTATCTCCCATATACTTCCCCTTGACTACTGATCAAAGTTTCTATTTAAATTAAATAGTTTATTTAATAGGATTAGTTAGATTTTCTCAAAGAACTGGAGATCAAGGAGCAAGGAGCGCTTGAAGACCCATTTGTAATGAAGCTCGGGTTTAAATATAATAGTTATATTTAAATGTTAATTCTTGTACCCTAGGGTTTGACCTTTTAATTCACTTGGTGGCTCTAGTGAACCAAACTAGAATAAAAGTTTATAATCAATCCGGGTAGAATATAGTATTCTATATTTGCATGCTAGTATTATATATATTACATATTATGCAAATATGCTTCGTATGTTTAATAATATGACGCATATTATGTATATATATATATATGTGTGTGTGTGTGTGTGTGTCCATGCGCGCTAAACAAGATGAGACAAATAATAACAAACCCCTCAAAGAATTTATATTAAGTCCTAAGCGTTCAAAGATATTTGGAATACAGAATGTCGCCTTCTAGCATTATAAAATTAATAGAGTATTAAATATTTAATATGCGTTTGTTGTGTCACCACAAGGCAAGTATTAAGTATTTAAGATGCTAATTTATCACATTTGATGTTTTAAAGAAAATTGAACAATATTGTTTTGTTGTGTCTCCACAAGGACAATATTTTTCTTTTTTGAATATGTGGAAGTGCTATGTTGGTCTTAACTTAAATAATTTTGATTCGGATGTGCCACTACTTGATCAAAATAATCTAAGAGGCAAAAGATAAGGAGTTATATGATGATGTAATTGACAAGGAGTTGTCTACCTATTTATTTATATATAGTTTGTTGTATCACCACAAGACTATATATATTTGAAATGGGATCCTTATTCTCACTAACAAAAACATAAATTATATTTTGCCAAACTATATAGATGAGGGTAATATAGTTTGAAAATAATAGTGGGAGATACCAATAAAAAATAAGACCTAATTTATTTTGGTAATATAAATTAATTAAATGAATGTCTGCTAAAATGTTGTTTTTTCACATGCAGAAATTTGAAAAATGTCACACTCACTAATTTCACTATGTAGCATACTTGATGGTAGCAAACTAACTAGACCGAATTACACGGACTGGTTAAGGAATCTAAGAATTGTTCTCACTGCTGAAAAGATTTATTATGTCCTAAATTCGCTCGTCCTTGTAATTGTAAAAACAGCCTCTCAGGAAGAGATTGCTACATTTAAACAGTGGCAAGATGATGCATTTGTGGATCAATGCATCATGCTCGCATCCATGAGTAACGAGCTTCAGCGTTAGCATGAAACCATGGATGCTCCTAATATACTGCTGCACCTGCAAGAACTAAATGGTGAGCAAAGTAGGACTGCTAGATATGAAATATCTAAGGAGCTCTTCCGATCTCGGATGACCACGGGCACTACTATTGAGACTCATGTCCTAAAGATGATCAATTTGATTGAACGTTTTAAACAACTTGGGTTTGTTATGGATGGGGAGTTAAGTCAAGATTTAGTCTTGCAGTCACTCCCGGACACCTCATAATTTGTTGTGAATTTTAACATGAATAAGTTAGATGTTAGTATAGACACTCGAAAATTTTTATTCTTGTTACTAACCTTGTAGGAGGGCAAAATTGGCTTCCAGAGATAACCCTGGAAGTCAAATCAGCACAATCCCGGAGACAACCCCGGGATACTTAGTCTTTACCATCTCGGAGATAACCCCGAGATAGTCAGTCACAGTCCCGGAGATAACCCTGGGATATTTAGTTTCAACCTCGAGACAACCCCAAGGAATATAGTTCCAGTTCCGGAGACAACCCCGGAATCCTCAGTTTCATCTCGGAGATAACCCCGAGATCTTCATTTCCAATCCCGGAGACAACCCTGGGAGATGCAGTTCCAGTTTTGGAGACAACCCCAGAATCCTCAGTTCCATCTCAGAGACAACCCCGAGATCTTCATTTCCAATCCTGGAGACAACCCCAGGAGATATAGTTCAAACCCCGGAGACAACCCCAAGGTATGTAGTTGTAGTTCCAGAGATAACCCTGGAAATGTTTGCTTCAAACCCATGCGATCAGCTTCAACACTCGGTGATAGCCCCGAGGAACTCAGCTTCAAACCTGGAGATAACCCCGGAAGGACAGGCATACATCACTTACAGTTGCCCAATCTCAGAGATAACCCTGAGCAAATACTGCTAAATCAGCCCAAACCGGAGATAACCCCGGTGAGGGGCAAAGTCGTAATTTTGCCACCTAGATCCTACATTGAACCGTCTTAGCAAACATTTCAACATACATTACACATAGGAATGTCCTATAAAAACCAATAGCTCCAATCCCGAGTGACAACTACACAATGACATCACACTAGATAGAATTTGAAGCTTGAAGACCTTGGCATAGTCCCATCTTCCCGACTTCGTACAACCTCTTATCCCATGTCATTGCATAGCTCTCGATAACAGTATGCCGTAAGAGGTCTTATACACCTCGATCGGATGCCCGGATTGAAGTTTTGAAAGTTCAAGCGAACATCACATTGCACGCGTGCACCTACTTTGAGACGGCGGGACCCCGCAGAGCCCGGGGAACCCCGGGCAGCCGCAGGTGCATCTGCGGTTGTCGATGGTACACTTGCGGTTCCCCCCTCTATAAATAAGGGGCTTGGGGTAGACATTTTGCAAGGAGAAAAGGCGAGGAAGCCATGTCCAATTTGCTCTATACACACCATATATTGAGTGCTTTCTCATTTCAAACACTTGTGATCTTATATTTGGCTATTTTTTACCGGCGGAAGCCGAGTGTTCATCCATTTAAAGCTATTGAAGTCTTGTTTGGCAGTCCACTGTAAGCCTTCTTACATCATTTAAAGCCTTTACCAGACTTTTGACACACATTCATTCACATTGAGAGTCGTGTTGTGTGCATATACCCGGACTTCGGTCCGTGGCCTTTTATTTCTTTTGTTTATATATATTTATGTATATATTTGTACTAACATTATCGAGTTATGCCTCGATTGAGGCCGAATTTACATCCGGAGCATTTATTGCTTTTATATATATACATATATATAAACTATTGTCGAACTCTGTTCGATGAGCCTGGATTTATATCCGTAGCGTTTACTGCTTATATATATATATATATATCAAACAATTTTAATCCAAAGACCCCGAGAACCATCCTCTGGAGAGACATTACCTTACCTAGCCAATGGACTTTACCTGGTGAAATACCACAACATCCTGTAGTTAACAACCTATTAAATATTGAAAACATTAGACATTTTTCTGAACAGTAAAAATAAGTTTTGAACGCACTAGAAGACCAATTGTTATAGAAGACTTCTCTAGTTCTTCAGCTCCTTCACTTCACACTAAAAGAGATACTGAAGTACTTAGTAACCCTTCTATTAAAGATATAAAATTGAAAGGTATACTTAATCAAGGTCAAGCTAGTCATCCTTGTTATACTCAAAATGATCAGGCTGAAGAAGAAGGTTCTTCTTCCCCGACATCTTCTGAGTATTCTACTCAATCAGATTTTGATGCACCTATTAATAAACAATTACAGGTTATTAAAAAGGATTTTGTTTTGGAATGGGATAATATTGTTAAAAATTTTAATTCCAAGTCCAACAAAATAAAGAGACATTTATTTGGGTCTAATCACCCTACTAAAAATGAACGTGATAAAATAGTTAATAGATGGAAAAGATTTATAAAAAATGAGCGAAAGGATAGTTTGGAGTAGAAGAAGAACAAGAGGCACATACAAACATAATTAAATTACTAAAAATATTAATTTTATTGATAACTGAGAAATATTTACAAATGCAGAAACTAAATGACTTACAATTAATTAACTGAGAACATGAGATAAGTAGATGAAGAGAGGGAGAGAGTCTAAAGATTCGTCTGAGAAGGAACTCAGAGTCTTTTTAAGTCTGCCTAACTGAATGAGTTCAAGTTCCTTTTATAGAATAAGGAAAGAACTGTTACATTAACTGAAGTAAAAGTACAAAGTAAGAAACATATTACATTTACTAAAGTAAAGTAAAAGCGAAAGTAAAAGCTAACTTTAGACCAAAAAATATACTGGAATCTGCTTTCGATGTAAAAGCTAGCGTATTCTTTTGACTATGCGGTCGTAGGGCCCAGTGCACGTGATTGAAGCTACTTTCGGTGGAAAAGCAGAAGATTCTTTCTGACTATGGATGCCGGAGCAGGTGCATGTAACAGAGATGTCAAGCAAAAGGGTCTTAAGCATCTTGAAGATTGATGGTGTCGTAAGGGTCGTTACTACCATTGCCATCTTCACTTTGACTAGAGTTGGTGTTTCTAGAACGAGTAGAAGAAGTTTTTGATGCTTCAACCTCTTCATGTAATTGGTTAATTCTCTGATGAATAGCATCAGCAAGAAGCCTGAGTTCAGCCGTTGAACATTTATTGACATTGGTGATATCAATAGGCTCAGGCGGGACAGTCGAAAAAACTTTTGATTTACCAGATAATTCTTTGGTTGATTTACTGGATGATTCTTTGGCTGGGATTGAGCTGACTGGGAGGGCAGGAATCGGAGTAGGAGGAAATTCCTTTTGTACTTGACCAACTATCCTATCAACACCAAATTTATCCCACCATTTTATGAAAAACTGACGGGAGACATAGAGAATGGGAGATATTGAGGTATGTGTCGTTGGAGTGGAGGACGATGGAGACTGGAAAGTGGTAACTTGGCATGGAGCAAGAACGGTATATTGCCATTTAAGAATCCATGGAATTTTGTATTTACTGATGAATTGAAGGAAGACTGAGATTCCCTCAAATTTGGGATGATATTTATTGTGATTTGTAAAATGACTAAGTTGAGCTTTGAGAGGATCAGGAAGGATCTCAAAGCAAGGACCAAACCTAGACCACCAAAGGGTGAACCAGAATGGGAATTAACTTTTAAACTTGTGGTCAAACTCTAAAAACCACGAATGACTATGATCCTCATTTTGATGGAGGAAGATCTTATTCCATGCTTCAATATAATCAAAATAGTAATAAGAGTTATTTTGACTAGAAAGCTGCCTAAGACCGGAAGGAGAACCTCCCCAATATTAGAAATTAAGAATTTGTTTAATATACAGGGAATGATAAAGAATCTTGGATTCATTATCCTTGGCATAAATAGGTTTAATGAATACTGACTCTGTTTAAGAAGGATGTCCTTATAATACCCAAGGGATTTATAAGGAGCCCAAGGGATGAAATGCCATCTAGTAGGAAAATACTGGGCAGCGAGTTTAATAGGATTGTCTTTAGGCTTCTTGTGAAGTTCTAAATGGAACATATGTTGTTCATACTTTAGAAGATACCCAGAAGCTGAATAACTAGGTTTTGAAGAGGTTGCCCTTGGTTGATTATAATAGGGATCAATTAGTTTGGGATGACAGGCTAAGACTGAAGAAAAAGGGCCTTGGAATTGTACCAAGAACCTGAAATTTGTTAACTGGGTTGGGCTGAGCCACTGGATTAACTAGGTGAGGAACCAAAGTTCCTTTCAATTGACTACTAGGGCTAGGCGGGCGGCCATGGCCACGAGAAGAAAAGCCTCCTCGCACACTCATGATGTAGAAACAGTACATGTGTTAATAAATTCTCGTGTAAGAAAATTAAGAACTGAATTATTACTGCCATCGAAAGAATCAAATGGTATCAAAAATCATATTCTTTATTAATTGCAAAAACTCTTTCAACTGTTTTAACATTATAATCAATTTTAAAGTTATCTAAAAAGGTTGACTGGTAAATTTCTCTGGGAGAAACTCTGGGTATATTCCAATTGCTAAGAGCTTGACTGATATTTTCATAACTATGTTCTTCTTGGTTGACTATGTCTGGAACTGGAGGCAAAGCTGACCGGTTACTAACTGAAGAGCTAGACCTAAATAATCGACTCATCTTAACTATTTTCAAAAATAATTCTTACTCATTATTCGTCCATTCATACCTTCTTACCCTTAAGACTCATACCTATGTTCTTAAACCCGACACTGCTCACCCAAGAGACTTACAAAAGGTTTGCGACAAACTAGGTGGACTATAGATAAGTTAGGTGACTTAAGAATAATGAAAAGAAGAATGTTTTAAAAGTAGGAAAGAATAGTTGATTAAAAAGATCTTACTCAGCAATTAGAAACAACATACCAACTTGGCTTTGATACCATATAGTTCTTTCGATGGCAGTAACAATTCAGTTCCTGATTTTCTTACACGAGAATTTATTAACACAGTACATCAAGCTTCACGATCATGAGTGTGTGAGGAGGCCCTTTTTTCTCGTGGCCATGGTCGCCCGCCTAGCCCTAGTAGTCAATTGAAAGGAACTTTGGTTCCTCACCCAGTTAATCTAGTGGCTCAGCCCAACCCAGTTAACAAATTTCAGGTTCTTGGTACAATTCCAAGGCCCTTTTCTTCAGTCTTAGCCAGTCAGCCCAAACCAATTGATCCCTATTATATTCAACCAAGGGCAACCTCTTCAAAACTTAGTTATTCAGCTTCTGAGTATCTTCTAAAGTATGAACAACATATGTTCCATTTAGAACTTCACATGAAGCCTAAAGACGATCCTATTAAACTCACTGCCCAGTATTTTCCTACTGGATGGCATTTCATCCCTTGGGCTCCTAATAAATCCCTTGCGTATTATAAGGACATCTTTCTTGAAACAAAGTTAGTATTCATTAAACCTATTTATGCCAAGGATAATGAATCCAAGATTCTTTATCATTCCTCAGATACTAAAAAATTCTTAATTTCTCGATTGGGAGGTTCTCCTTCTAGTCTTAGGCGAATTTTCTCGGTCAAAATAACTCTTACTCCTATTTTGATTATATCGAAGCATGGAATAAGATCTTTCTCCATCAAAATGAGGATTATAGTCATTCGTGGTTTTTTCTGGTTTGACCACAAGTTTAAAAGTCAATTCCCATTCTCGTTCACCCTTTGGTGGTCTAGGTTTGGTCCTCGCTTTGAGATCCTTCCTGCTCCTCTCAAAGCTCAACATAGTCATTTTACAAATCACAATAAATATCATCCCAAATTTGAGGGAATCTCAGTCTTCCTTCAATTCATCAGTAAATATAAAAATTCCATGGATTCTTAAATGGCAAAATGTCGTTCTTGCTCCATGTCAAGTTACCACTTTCCAGTCTCCATCGTCCTCCACTCCAACGACACAGACCTTAGTATCTCCCATTTTCTATGTCTCCCGTCAGTTTTTCATAAAATGGTGGGATAAATTCGGTGTTGATAGGATAGTTGGTCAAGTACAAAAGGAATTTCCTCATACTCCTATTCCTGCCCTCCCAGTCAGCTCAATCCCAGCCAACGAATCATGCAGTAAATCAACCAAAGAAGCATATGGTAAATCAAAAGTTAGTCTGGATGTCCCGCCTGAGCCTATTGATATCACCAATGTCAATAAATGTTCAACGGCTGAACTCAGGCTTCTTGCTGATGCTATTCATCAAAGAATTAACCAATTATATGACGAGGTCAAGCATCGAAACCGCTTTCTACTCGCTCTAAAACACCAGCCCAAATAAAGTGAAGATGGCAATAGTAATAACAACCCTTACAGAACCATCGATCTTCAAGATGCTCAATACCCTTTTACCTGACATCTCTATTACAAGCACTTGCTCCGGGCAATTTCACCACAAGCACTTTTTCGACAAATTTTAGTGAAAAAGAATCTCCTACTTTTCCATCGAAAGCGACTTCAATCATAGTGCACCGGCCCTACTACCAAGATAGTCAAAAAAGAATACGCCAACTTTTCCAATCGAAAGCGTATTCTTGCGTATTTTTGGTCCAAAGTTGGCTTTTAATTTCACTTTTACTTTACTTTAGTAAATATAATATGTTTCTTACTTTGTACTTTTACTTGCTTAATGTAACAGTTTCTTCCTTATTCTATAAAAGGAACTTGAACTCATTCTCATTAGTGTACTTAAAAAGACTCGAGTTCCTTCTCGCATTTAATATTTAGACTCTCTCCTCTCTTCATCTACTTCTCTCATGTTCTCGCTTAATTAATTATAAGTCATTTAGTTTCGCACTTGTAAATATTTCTCGCTTATCAATAAAATTAATATTTTAGTAATTCAATTATGTTTGATGTGCCTCTTGTTCTTCTTCTACTCTAAACTCTCCTTCCTTTCGAGAAACTCGAATATTCGATTGCTAAGAGCTTGAATCGATATTTTCATAACTATGTTCTTCTTGGTTGACTCGTTCGAACCGGAGGCAAAGTCGACCTAAGCATTAACCAAGAGCTAGACCTAAATAATCGACTCATCTTAAATACTTTAAAAATAATTCTTACTCAGTATTCGTCCATTCATACCCTCTTACCCTTAAGACTCATACCTATGTTCTTAAACCTGACACTGCTCACCCAAGAGACTTACAAAAGGTTTGCGACAAACTAGGTGGACTATAGATAAGTTAGGTGACTTAAGAACAATGAAAAGAAGAATGTTTTAAAAGTAGGAAAGAATAGTTGATTAAAAAGATCTTACTCAGCAATTAGAAACAACATACCAACTTGGCTTTAATACCATTTGGTTCTTTCGGTGGCAGTAACAATTCAGTTCCTGATTTTCTTACACGAGAATTTATTAACACAGGTACTATTTCTGCATCATGAGTGTGTGAGGAGGCCCTTTTTCTCTCGTGGCCATGGTCACCCGCCTAGCCCTAGTAGTCAATTAAAAGGAACTTTGGTTCCTCACCCGATTAATCCAAAGGGCTCAAATTTCAACCCAGATTAACAAATTTCGTGTTCTTGGTACAATTCCAAGGCCCTTTTCTTCGATCTTGCCAATCATTGAAACCAATTGATCCCTATTATAATCAACCAAGTGCAACCTCTTCAAAACTTAGTTATTCAGCTTCTGAGTATCTTCTAAAGTATGAACAACATATGTTCCATTTAGAACTTCACCTAAAGCCTAAAGACGATCCTATTAAACTCAACCGCCCAAAGATTTTCCTCTTTGGATGGCATTTCATCCCTTGGGCTCCTTATAAATCACTTGCGTATTATAAGGACATCCTTCTTGAAACAAAGTTAGTATTCATTAAACCTATTTATGCCAAGGATAATGAATCCAAGATTCTTTATCATTCCTTGTATACTAAACAAATTCTTAATTTCTCATATTGGGGAGGTTCTCCTTCGGGTCTTAGGCAGCTTTCTGGTCAAAATAACTCTTCTTGCTATTTTGATTATATTGAAGCATGGAATAAGATCTTTCTCCGTCAAAATGAGGATTATAGTCATTCGTGGTTTTTACAGTTTGACCACAAGTTTAAAAGTCAATTCCCATTCTGGTTCACCCTTTGGTGGTCTAGGTTTGGTCCTTGCTTTGAGATCCTTCATGTTCCTCTCAAAGCTCAACATAGTCATTTTACAAATCACAATAAATATCATCCCAAATTTGAGGGAATCTCAGTCTTCCTTCAATTCATCAGTAAATACAAAATTCCATGGATTCTTAAATGGCAAAATGTCGTTCTTGCTCCATGTCAAGTTACCACTTTCAAGTCTCCATCGTCCTCCACTCCAATGACACAGACCTCAGTATCTCCCATTCTCTATGTCTCCCGTCAGTTTTTCATAAAATGGTGGGATAAATTCGGTGTTGATAGGATAGTTGGTCAAGTACAAAAAGAATTTCCTCATACTCCTATTCCTGCCCTCCCAGTCAGCTCAATCCCAGCCAAAGAATCATCCAACAAATCAACCAAAGAAGCATATGGTAAATAAAAAGTTAGTCTGGATGTCCCGCCTGAGCCTATTGATATCACCAATGTCAATAAATGTTCAACGGCTGAACTCAGGCTTCTTGCTGATGCTATTCATCAAAGAATTAACCAATTACATGACGAGGTTGAAGCATCAGAAACTGCTTCTACTCGTTCTAGAAACACCAGCTCAAATCAAAGTGAAGATGGCAATAGTAATAACAACCCTTACGGAACCATCGATCTTCAAGATGCTCAAGACCCTTTTACCTGACATCTCTATTACAAGCACTTGCTCCGGCAGCCTCAGTCACAAGCACCTGCTTCGACAGCCTTAGTCAGAAAGAATCTCCTACTTTTCCATCGAAAGCAGCTTCAATCATGTGCACTGGGCCCTACGGCCGCATAGTCAAAAGAATACGCCAACTTTTCCACCGAAAGCAGATTCTTGCGTATTTTTTGGTCCAAAGTTGGCTTTTAATTTCACTTTTACTTTACTTTAGTAAATATAATATGTTTCTTACTTTGTACTTTTACTTCAGTTAATGTAACAGTTCTTTCCTTATTCTATAAAAGGAACTTGAACTCATTCTGAGTTAGGCAGACTTAAAAAGACTCTGAGTTCCTTCTCAGACGAATATTTAGACTCTCTCCCTCTCTTCATCTACTTCTCTCATGTTCTCAGTTAATTAATTATAAGTCATTTAGTTTCTGCACTTGTAAATATTTCTCAGTTATCAATAAAATTAATATTTTTAGTAATTCAATTATGTTTGTATGTGCCTCTTGTTCTTCTTCTTCTACTAAACTCTCCTTCCTTACCTTGGGAGAAACTCTCAGGAATATTCTCGATTGCTAAGAGCTTGGTGATATTTTCATAACTATGTTCTTCTTGGTTGACTCTCGTCTGAACTGGAGGCAAAGTTTGACTTGGTTACTAAATCAAGAGCTGAACCTAAATAATCGACTCATCTTAAATACTTTAAAAATAATTCTTACTCAAGATTCGTCCATTCATACCCTCTTACCCTTAAGACTCATACCTATGTTCTTAAACCTGACACTGCTCACCCAAGAGACTTACAAAAGGTTTGCGACAAACTAGGTGGACTATAGATAAGTTAGGTGACTTAAGAACAATGAAAAGAAGAATGTTTTAAAAGTAGGAAAGAATAGTTGATTAAAAAGATCTTACTCAGCAATTAGAAACAACATACCAACTTGGCTTTAATACCATTTGGTTCTTTCGGTGGCAGTAACAATTCAGTTCCTGATTTTCTTACACGAGAATTTATTAACACAGGTACTATTTCTGCATCATGAGTGTGTGAGGAGGCCCTTTTTTCTCGTGGCCATGGTCACCCGCCTAGCCCTAGTAGTCAATTAAAAGGAACTTTGGTTCCTCACCCAGTTAATCCAGTGGCTCAGCCCAACCCAGTTAACAAATTTCAGGTTCTTGGTACAATTCCAAGGCCCTTTTCTTCAGTCTTAGCCAGTCAGCCCAAACCAATTGATCCCTATTATAATCAACCAAGTGCAACCTCTTCAAAACTTAGTTATTCAGCTTCTGAGTATCTTCTAAAGTATGAACAACATATGTTCCATTTAGAACTTCACCTAAAGCCTAAAGACGATCCTATTAAACTCACTGCCCAGTATTTTCCTACTGGATGGCATTTCATCCCTTGGGCTCCTTATAAATCACTTGCGTATTATAAGGACATCCTTCTTGAAACAAAGTTAGTATTCATTAAACCTATTTATGCCAAGGATAATGAATCCAAGATTCTTTATCATTCCTTGTATACTAAACAAATTCTTAATTTCTCATATTGGGGAGGTTCTCCTTCGGGTCTTAGGCAGCTTTCTGGTCAAAATAACTCTTCTTGCTATTTTGATTATATTGAAGCATGGAATAAGATCTTTCTCCGTCAAAATGAGGATTATAGTCATTCGTGGTTTTTACAGTTTGACCACAAGTTTAAAAGTCAATTCCCATTCTGGTTCACCCTTTGGTGGTCTAGGTTTGGTCCTTGCTTTGAGATCCTTCATGTTCCTCTCAAAGCTCAACATAGTCATTTTACAAATCACAATAAATATCATCCCAAATTTGAGGGAATCTCAGTCTTCCTTCAATTCATCAGTAAATACAAAATTCCATGGATTCTTAAATGGCAAAATGTCGTTTCTTGCTCCATGTCAAGTTACCACTTTCAAGTCTCCATCGTCCTCCACTCCAATGACACGGACCTCAAAGATCTCCCATTCTCTATGTCTCCGTCGGTTTTTCATAAAATGGTGGGATAAATTCGAATGTTGATAGGATAGTTGGTCAAGTACAAAAAGAATTTCTCTCACTCCTCCTCTTCACCTCCTCCCGGCAATCCCGACCAAAGAATCATCCAACAAATCAACCAAAGAAGCGTATGGTAAATAAAAGTTAGTCCGGATGTCCCTTTGAGCTTATTGATATCACCAATGTCAATAAATGTTCAACTACCGAACTCGAGGCTTCTTAGCGATGCTATTCATCAAAGAATTAACTAATTACATGACGAGGTTGAAGCATCGTAAAGCGCTTCTACTCGCTCTAAAACACCAAACCAAATCAAAGTGAAGATGGCAATAGTAATAATAACCCTTACGGAACCATCGATCTTCAAGATGCTCAATACCCTTTTACCTGACATCTCTATTACAAGCACTTGCTCCGGCAGCCTCAGTCACAAGCACCTGCTTCGACAGCCTTAGTCAGAAAGAATCTCCTACTTTTCCATCGAAAGCAGCTTCAATCATGTGCACTGGGCCCTACGGCCGCATAGTCAAAAGAATACGCCAACTTTTCCACCGAAAGCAGATTCTTGCGTATTTTTTGGTCCAAAGTTGGCTTTTAATTTCACTTTTACTTTACTTTAGTAAATATAATATGTTTCTTACTTTGTACTTTTACTTCAGTTAATGTAACAGTTCTTTCCTTATTCTATAAAAGGAACTTGAACTCATTCTGTTAGGCAGACTTAAAAAGACTCTGAGTTCCTTCTCAGACGAATATTTAGACTCTCTCCCTCTCTTCATCTACTTCTCTCATGTTCTCAGTTAATTAATTATAAGTCATTTAGTTTCTGCACTTGTAAATATTTCTCAGTTATCAATAAAATTAATATTTTTAGTAATTCAATTATGTTTGTATGTGCCTCTTGTTCTTCTTCTACTCTAAACTCTCCTTCTGCCCCTGGGAGAAACTCTGGGAATATTCTGATTGCTAAGAGCTTGACTGATATTTTCATAACTATGTTCTTCTTGGTTGACTCTGTCTGGAACTGGAGGCAAAGCTGACCGGTTACTAACCGAAGAGCTAGACCTAAATAATCGACTCATCTTAAATACTTTAAAAAATAATTCTTACTCAGTATTCGTCCATTCATACCCTCTTACCCTTAAGACTCATACCTATGTTCTTAAACCTGACACTGCTCACCCAAGAGACTTACAAAAGGTTTGCGACAAACTAGGTGGACTATAGATAAGTTAGGTGACTTAAGAACAATGAAAAGAAGAATGTTTTAAAAGTAGGAAAGAATAGTTGATTAAAAAGATCTTACTCAGCAATTAGAAACAACATACCAACTTGGCTTTAATACCATTTGGTTCTTTCGGTGGCAGTAACAATTCAGTTCCTGATTTTCTTACACGAGAATTTATTAACACAGGTACTATTTCTGCATCATGAGTGTGTGAGGAGGCCCTTTTTTCTCGTGGCCATGGTCACCCGCCTAGCCCTAGTAGTCAATTAAAAGGAACTTTGGTTCCTCACCCAGTTAATCCAGTGGCTCAGCCCAACCCAGTTAACAAATTTCAGGTTCTTGGTACAATTCCAAGGCCCTTTTCTTCAGTCTTAGCCAGTCAGCCCAAACCAATTGATCCCTATTATAATCAACCAAGTGCAACCTCTTCAAAACTTAGTTATTCAGCTTCTGAGTATCTTCTAAAGTATGAACAACATATGTTCCATTTAGAACTTCACCTAAAGCCTAAAGACGATCCTATTAAACTCACTGCCCAGTATTTTCCTACTGGATGGCATTTCATCCCTTGGGCTCCTTATAAATCACTTGCGTATTATAAGGACATCCTTCTTGAAACAAAGTTAGTATTCATTAAACCTATTTATGCCAAGGATAATGAATCCAAGATTCTTTATCATTCCTTGTATACTAAACAAATTCTTAATTTCTCATATTGGGGAGGTTCTCCTTGGTCTTAGCGACTTTACGGTCAAAATAACTCTTCTTGCTATTTTGATTATATTGAAGCATGGAATAAGATCTTTCTCCGTCAAAATGAGGATTATAGTCATTCGTGGTTTTTACAGTTTGACCACAAGTTTAAAAGTCAATTCCCATTCGGTTCACCTTTTGGTGGTCTAGGTTTGGTCCTTGCTTTGAGATCCTTCATGTTCCTCTCAAAGCTCAATATAGTCATTTTACAAATCACAATAAATATCATCCCAAATTTGAGGGAATCTCTCGGTCTTCCTTCAATTCATCAAGAAATACAAAATTCCATGGATTCTTAAATGGCAAAATGTCGTTTTTGCTCCATGTCAAGTTACCACTTTCAAGTCTCCATCGTCCTCCACTCCCTCGATGACCACAGACCTCGGTATCTCCCATTCTCTATGTCTCCGTCGGTTTTCATAAAATGGTGGGATAAATTCGGTGTTGATAGGATAGTTGGTCAAGTACAAAAAGAATTTCCTCATACTCCTATTCCCGCCTCCCCCGAATACTTCAATCCCACCCGAAAAGAATCATCCAACAAATCAACCAAAGAAGCATATGGTAAATAAAAAGTTAGTCTGGATGTCCCGCCTGAGCCTATTGATATCACCAATGTCAATAAATGTTCAACGGCTGAACTCAGGCTTCTTGCTGATGCTATTCATCAAAGAATTAACCAATTACATGACGAGGTTGAAGCATCAGAAACTGCTTCTACTCGTTCTAGAAACACCAGCTCAAATCAAAGTGAAGATGGCAATAGTAATAACAACCCTTACGGAACCATCGATCTTCAAGATGCTCAAGACCCTTTTACCTGACATCTCTATTACAAGCACTTGCTCCGGCAGCCTCAGTCACAAGCACCTGCTCCGACAGCCTTAGTCAGAAAGAATCTCCTACTTTTCCATCGAAAGCAGCTTCAATCACGTGCACTGGGCCCTACGGCCTCATAGTCAAAAGAATACGACAACTTTTCCACCGAAAGCAGATTCTTGGGTATTTTTTGGTCCAAAGTTGGCTTTTAATTTCACTTTTACTTTACTTTAGTAAATATAATATGTTTATTACTTTGTACTTTTACTTCAGTTAATGTAACAGTTCTTTCCTTATTCTATAAAAGGAACTTGAACTCATTTTGTTAGGCAAACTTAAAAAGACTCTGAGTTCCTTCTCAGACGAATATTTAGACTCTCTCCCTCTCTTCATCTACTTCTCTCATGTTCTCAGTTAATTAATTATAAGTCATTTAGTTTCTGCACTTATAAATATTTCTCAGTTATCAATAAAATTAATATTTTTAGTAATTTAATTATGTTTGTATGTGCCTCTTGTTCTTCTTCTACTCCAAACTCTCCTTCCGCCCCTGGGAGAAACTCTGGAAATATTCTGATTGCTAAGAGCTTGACTGATATTTTCATAACTATGTTCTTCTTCTTCGACTGACTCTGAATCGAGGCAAAGTCGACCTGCCATTAAATCAAGAGCTAGACCTAAATAATCGACTCATCTTAAATACTTTAAAAAATAATTCTTACTCATTATTCGTACATTCATACCCTCTTACCCTTAAGACTCATACCAATGTTCTTAAACCTGACACTGCTCACCCAAGAGACTTACAAAAGGTTTGCGACAAACTAGGTGGACTATAGATAAGTTAGGTGACTTAAGATTAATGAAAAGAAGAATGTTTTAAAAGTAGGAAAGAATAGTTGATAAAAAAGATCTTACTTAGCAATTAGAAACAACATACCAACTTGGCTTTGATACCATTTGGTTCTTTCGGTGGCAGTAACAATTCAGTTCCTGATTTTCTTACACGAGAATTTATTAACACAGTCTTTGCTTTACGCATCATGAGTGTGTGAGGAGGCCCTTTTTTCTCGTGGCCATGGTCACCCGCCTAACCCTAGTAGTCAATTAAAAGGAACTTTGGTTCCTCACCCAGTTAATCCAGTGTCTCAAATTGAACCCATTAACAAATTTCAGGTTCTTGGTACAATTCCAAGGCCCTTTTCTTCAGTCTTAGCCAGTCAGCCCAAACCAATTGATCCCTATTATAATCAACCAAGGGCAACCTCTTCAAAACTTAGTTATTCAGCTTCTGAGTATCTTCTAAAGTATGAACAACATATGTTCCATTTAGAACTTCACCTGAAGCCTAAAGACGATCCTATTAAACTCACTGCCCAGTATTTTCCTACTGGATGGCATTTCATCCCTTGGGCTCCTTATAAATCACTTGCGTATTATAAGGAAATCCTTCTTGAAACAAAGTTAGTATTCATTAAACCTATTTATGCCAAGGATAATGAATCCAAGATTCTTTATCATTTCCTGTATACTAAACAAATTCTTAATTTCTCAGATTGGGGAGGTTCTCCTTCGGGTCTTAGGCAGCTTTCTGGTCAAAATAACTCTTATTGCTATTTTAATTATATTGAAGCATGGAATAAGATCTTTCTCCGTCAAAATGAGGATTATAGTCATTCGTGGTTTTTACAGTTTGACCACAAGTTGAAAAGTCAACTCCCATTCTGGTTCACCCTTTGGTGGTCTAGGTTTGGTCCTTGCTTTGAGATCCTTCATGTTCCTCTCAAAGCTCAACATAGTCATTTTACAAATCATAATAAATATCATCCCAAATTTGAGGGAATCTCAGTCTTCATTCAATTCATCAGTAAATACAAAATTCCATGGATTCTTAAATGGCAAAATGTCATTCTTGCTACATGTCAAGTTACCACTTTCAAGTCTCCATCGTCCTCCACTCCAACGACCACGCACCTCAAGTATCTCCCATTCTCTATGTCTCCGCCGCTTTTTCATAAAATGGTGGGATAAATTCGAGTGTTGATAGGATAGTTGGTCAAGTACAAAAGAATTTCCTCATACTCTATTCACGCCTCCCGAGCTTAGCTCAATCCCAGCCAAAGAATCATCCAGCAAATCAACCAAAGAAGCATATGGTAAATCAAAAGTTAGTCTGGATGTCCCGCCTGAGCCTATTGATATCACCAATGTCAATAAATGTTCAACAGCTGAACTCAGGCTTCTTGCTGATGCTATTCATCAAAGAATTAACCAATTACATGACGAGGTTGAAGCATCAGAAACTGCTTCTACTCGTTCTAGAAACACCAGCTCCAGTCAAAGTGAAGATGGCAATGTAATAATGACCCTTACGAAACCATCGATCTTCAAGATGCTCAAGACCCTTTTACCTGAAATCTCTGTTACAAGCACTTGCTCCGTGCCTCGATCCACAAGCACCCTCCAAGCGACGCCTTAGTCAAAAAGAATCTCCTACTTTTCCATCGAAGCAAGCGGCTTCAATCACGTGCGTGCTTTCGCCCTACGGTAGCATAGTCGAAAGAATACGCCAAACTTTTCCACCGAAAGAAGATTCCTGCGTATTTTTCGGTCCAAAGTTGGCTTTTAATTTCACTTTTACTTTACTTTAGTAAATATAATATGTTTCTTACTTTGTACTTTTACTTCAGTTAATGTAACAGTTCTTTTCTTATTCTATAAAAGGAACTTGAACTCATTCTGTTAGGCAGACTTAAAAAGACTCTGAGTTCCTTCTCAGACGAATCTTTAGACTCTCTCCCTCTCTTCATCTACCTCTCTCATGTTCTCAGTTAATTAATTGTAAGTCATTTAGTTTCTGCACTTGTAAATATTTCTCAGTTATCAATAAAATTAATATTTTTAGTAATTTAATTATGTTTGTATGTGCCTCTTGTTCTTCTTACTACTCCAAACTCTCCTTCCATCAGGAGAAACTCTGGAAATATTCTGATTGCTAAGAGCTTGGCTGATATTTTCATAACTATGTTCGTGTTGGTTGACTCATTCGAATCGGAGGCAAAAGTCGACTTTTACATTAACCGAAGAGCTAGACCTAAATAATCGACTCATCTTAACTACTTTCAAAAATAATTCTTACTCGTTATTCGTCCATTCATACCCTCTTACCCTTAAGACTCATACCTATGTTCTTAAACCTGACACTGCTCACCCAAGAGACTTACAAAAGGTTTGCGACAAACTAGGTGGACTATAGATAAGTTAGGTGACTTAAGAATAATGAAAAGAAGAATGTTTTAAAAGTAGGAAAGAATAGTTGATTAAAAAGATCTTACTCAGCAATTAGAAATAACATACCAACTTGGCTTTGATACCATTTGGTTCTTTCGGTGGCAGTAACAATTCAGTTCCTGATTTTCTTACACGAGAATTTATTAACACAAGTACTGTTTCTGCATCATGAGTGTGTGAGGATGCCCTTTTTTCTCGTGGCCATGGTCACCCGCCTAGCCCTAGTAGTCAATTGAAAGGAACTTTGGTTCCTCACCCAGTTAATCCAGTGGCTCAGCCCAACCCAGTTAACAAATATCAAGTTCTTGGTACAATTCCAAGGCCCTTTTCTTCAGTCTTAGCCAGTCAGCCCAAACCAATTGGTCCCTATTATAATCAACCAAGGGCAACCTCTTCAAAACTTAGTTATTCAGCTTCTGAGTATCTTCTAAAGTATGAACAACATATGTTCCATTTAGAACTTCACCTGAAGCCTAAATACGATCCTATTAAACTCACTGCCCAGTATTTTCCTATTGGATGGCATTTCATCCCTTGGGCTCCTTATAAATCCCTTGCGTATTATAAGGACATCCTTCTTGAAACAAAGTTAGTATTCATTAAACCTATTTATGCCAAGGATAATGAATCCAAGATTCTTTATCATTCCCTGTATACTAAACAAATTCTTAATTTCTCAGATTGGGGAGGTTCTCCTTCGGGTCTTAGGCAGTTTTCAGGTCAAAGTAACTCTTATTGCTATTTTGATTATATTGAAGCATGGAATAAGATCTTTCTCCCTCAAAATGAGGATTATAGTCATTCGTGGTTTTTACAGTTTGACCACAAGTTTAAAAGTCAATTCCCATTCTAGTTCACCCTTTGGTGGTCTAGGTTTGGTCCTTACTTTGAGATCCTTCATGTTCCTCTCAAAGCTCAACATAGTCATTTTACAAATCACAATAAATATCATCTCAAATTTGATGGAATCTCAGTCTTCCTTCAATTCATCAGTTAATACAAAATTCCATGGATTCTTAAATGGCAAAATGTCGCTCTTGCTCCATGTCAAGTTACCACTTTCCAGTCTCCATTGTCCTCCACTCCAATGACACATACCTCAGTATCTCCCATTCTCTATGTCTCCCTTCAGTTTTTCATAAAATGGTGGGATAAATTCGGTGTTGATAGGATAGTTGGTCAAGTACAAAAGGAATTTCTTCATACTCCTATTCCTGCCCTCCCAGTCAGCTCAATCCCAGCCAAAGAATCATCCAGTAAATCAACCAAAGAAGCATATGATAAATCAAAAGTTAGTCTGGATGTCCCGCCTGAGCCTATTGATATCACCAATGTCAATAAATGTTCAACGGCTGAACTCAGGCTTCTTGCTAATGCTATTCATCAAAGAATTAACCAATTACATGATGAGGTTGAAGCATCAGAAACTGCTTCTACTCGTTCTAGAAACACCAGCTCCAGTCAAAGTGAAGATGGCAATAGTAATAACGACCCTTACGGAACCATCAATCTTCAAGATGCTCAAGACCCTTTTACCTGACATCTCCGTTACAAGCACTTGCTCCGGAAGCCTCAGTCACAAGCACCTGCTCCGACAGACTTAGTCAAAAAGAATCTCCTACTTTTCCATCGAAAGCAGCTTCAATCACGTGCACTGGGCCCTACGGCCGCATAGTCAAAAGAATACGCCAGCTTTTCCACCGAAAGCAGATTCCTGCGGATTTTTCGGTCCAAAGTTGGCTTTTAATTTCACTTTTACTTTACTTTAGTAAATATAATATGTTTCTTACTTTGTACTTTTACTTCAGTTAATGTAACAGTTCTTTCCTTATTCTATAAATGGAACTTGAACTCATTCTGTTAGGCAGACTTAAAAAGACTCTGAGTTCCTTCTCAGACGAATCTTTAGACTCTTTCCCTCCCTTCATCTACTTCTCTCATGTTCTCAATTAATTAATTGTAAGTCATTTAGTTTCTGCACTTGTAAATATTTCTCAATTATCAATAAAATTAATATTTTTAGTAATTTAATTATGTTTGTATGTGCCTCTTGTTCTTCTTCTACTCCAAACTCTCCTTCCACCCCTGGGAGAAACTCTGGGAATATTCTGATTGCTAAGAGCTTGACTGATATTTTCATAACTATGTTCTTCTTGGTTGACTCTGTCTGGAACTGGAGGCAAAGCTGACCGGTTACTAACCGAAGAGCTAGACCTAAATAATCGACTCATCTTAACTACTTTAAAAAATAATTCTTACTCATTATTCTTCCATTCATACCCTCTTACCCTTAAGACTCATACCTATGTTCTTAAACCTGACACTGCTCACCCAAGAGACTTACAAAAGGTTTACGACGAACTAGGTGGACTGCAGATAAGTTAGGTGACTTAAGAATAATGAAAAAAGGAATGTTTTAAAAGAAGGAAAGAATATCGCCTCTAAGCACTCATTCGCTAGATGGCAGGCCCTTTTAAGCATTTTTGATTTTGATATTGAATATATTAGAGGCAGTTACAATTCAGTTCCTGATTTGCTTACACGATAATTTATTAACACAGGTACTGTTTTTGCATCATGAGTATGCGAGGAGGCCCTTCTTCTCGTGGCCATGGCCGCCCACCTGGCCCTAGTAGTCAATTGAAAGGAACTTTGGTTCCTCACCCAGTTAATCCTTATCACCGTAGGTTAGATTATCATAATCAATGTATCCTAAATTTTTACTTAATTCTTCTCTAACTTTATGCGCAAACAATAACTCCTGAACTAAAGACATCTTTATACCACCTAATTCATGTTATCCAACTTGACACTGACGGCAATCCCATCTTTGATGAAGATGCTGGTATTGGTCCGCCTGACGGAGTTAATAACATTTCGTAGGAACTCCTAGTAACATCACTGAGAGAATCCATGATCAACTTAGTAACCTCACTTTTCCCACTCTAAGTGATTTTAGGTGGTATAAAGATGTCTTTACTTCACGAGTTATGATGCGCAATGATAGTAACAAACAATTTTGAAAAGAGAAATTCGTCAATGGTTTACGTTAAATGTTTGCGCATAAAGTTAGAGAAGAATTAAGTAAAAATTTAGGATACATTGATTATGATAATCTAACTTACGGTGATATCAAAAGTAATATTAAAAAAATTGGCCTAAAAATGTGTACACAAAGTAGTTGAAGGACTTGCTAACCAAAGATAAAGGAGTTAAAGATAAGATATTTAGAGCAAAAGAAAAGCCTATATTTAGTCTTAATAAAACCCAAGAATGATTTAAATCTCCAATTAAAGAAGTTACCCTTCTCGAATTAAATCAGGAAGTTAATAAGCTTAAAAAGGAAATCTCTAAATTAAAATTGGATGTTTTTAATCTAAGAAAAGAGATTGATGATAAAAAAATCTGATCTTCAAGTACATGATTCCTCCTCTAGTGATGAAAATCACAATGAACCAGAATCATCAGGTACTACAGAAGAAACTGGTATTTTTATTCAAGGTTTCTCCCTTAAAAGAATTAAAGACATCACTATACAAAAATGGTATATCTCCATTAATTTAGTCATTGATAAAACTTTCTCAATACAACTTCCTGCCTTAGTCAATACTGGTGAAGATCTTAATTGTATTCAGGAAGGTCTTATCCCCACTAGATATTATAAAAAGACTATTGAAAAACTCAATTTAGCCAACGGTAGTCAATGGAAATAAAATATAAATTACCTAAAGTTCATATCTGTCAATACAATATGTGTATGATCAAGAATATTATTATACTAAACCTAAGTCATCTCGTAATAAATCAATCAAGAAATCAAAGAAGTTTGATAAGAGTAAAATTGTTTGCCACAACTGTGGGCAAAAGGGTCACTACAAGAGTGAGTGAAGAGTTAAGCAAAAATTATCTCAGTTAAATATTTCAACAGAAGACACTGATTAATTATTAGAATTAATACGAATTGAAAACAATGTCAGTAATGAAGAATCATCTGATATTCCTGACTCTTCGAGTAGCAACACTTGTAACGATGAATCAAATATTGATAATGAAGTTACAGTATGTGCTGAAGACTGCAGTAATAACTGTTGCAAAAGAATAAATGTGATTACCAAAGAGGAAGAAGAAAGCTCTTTGCTAATTGATTTAATTAGTAAAATTACTGGCCCTGATTAAAAATTCAGTACACAAAGCAGTTAAAGGACTTGCTAACCAAAGATAAAGGAGTTAAAGATAAGATATTTAGGGCAAAAGAAAAGCCTATATTTATTCTTAATAAAACCCTAGATCATTGTTAACGTAAAATGCAGGACACGACCAAGGTGATTTGTTATGTCTAATTAAACCTTTACTAAGCAGATCATTAATTTTCTTTTTGCATAACTCCATTTGTTCATGACTCATTTGTATAGGCCAGGCTTTAGTGGGAATTAAATGTTCTTTAAATTATATATATATATATATATATATATATATATATATATATATATATATATATATATCCTTGAACGAGAATTAACGAAACGAGCCTGGATCGATATATATCCAGTGCGTTTATCGCTTATATATATATATATATATATATATTTACATTTCAGTCTGGCCTGGAGTTTTCTTCGTGGTCTTTTACTGCTTTATTTACATTTATTCCCGCCTGGAATCTACTTCGTGGCGATTGATTGGTTTTTATTGCTTTATTTACATTTTCTCAAATCCCACATGGAGGTGCTTTGTGGCGGTTGATTGACTTTTATTGCTTTATTTACATTTTCTCAATCCCCATGGAGGTGCTTCATGGGGTTGATTATCTTATATATATATATATATATATATATATATATATATATATATATATATATATTATAAGACCCCAAATTTTATAAATAAAGATGAATTTTTTATAAATATTATTTTTGAATATTATGGAATAAATTTGATATAATGTTATAGTTGTGGGTAATATTTATAAATTTTGCAAAGTAAGCAAGTTGTTATAAAATATTCGTTTGGTCGGGAATATTCTTTTTTTCGGGAATATTAGATGCGACGGCTCAATCATTAGTGGACCTGATAATGGAAGTATTGTCGTAGTTAGAAAACGACAAAATTATTTTTCTATAAAAATAACGGTAGAGGTGTTACTGGTCAAAACCTGTTGAACCACCCTTAGTAGTAAAAGTACAGTAATACGCGTAGTTGTATAGTAGCACGATATTGATTATTGATGCTTACGTGAGAAGTCACTCAGCTATGCTCAATTATTGCTACAGTAATTGCTGCATCATATCTCTTATATTATTGATTCAATTATTGTCACAGTATCATCTGTATAATATGTTATAGTATTAAATTATTAATTGAGACGACAAGTTATAAATGATTACTAATTGTTGAAAGATTAAATATGTGTTGATTAAAAATAAAATGATTTGTGGTAATATTTATTCAATCCTTGATGTATATAAAGAGTCTGTTATGAGACGTTTGTGGTAACTTTGATTATTTTATGGGGGGCCCATATGTCATCATCTAAGAGTCCCTTCGTCAATAGTAATTATCTTTGTGAATAGTAATTACCTTTGTGAATAGTAATTACCTTCGTCAATAGTAATTACCTTCATCAATAGTAATTACCCCTTCGCAAATAGTAGTTGTCCCTTCAATATTACCAAGAGTTAACTGCCTCTTCGGTGTTCTAAAGGTTAATTACCCCTTCGCAAATAGTAGTTGTCTCTTCAATATTACCAAGAGTCATTTTGACCCTTCGTTAAGACCAAGAGCAACCCTCAGTTTTTCTATAAATAGAAAGCTCATTCCTTCATTATTTCTTACGAATTCATTGAAACTCTAGAGAGAGAAACTATAGAGAAAAGAAGAAAAGTATTCTACGCTACTTCACTTTTCCAATATTCAAATTCTTCTAAGGTAGGGAATATTATTTGTTGTACTAAATAGGGTGTTATTCTTTCTTATTCATGAAGAGAACTTACATTATTCCATTCTTTATTATTACATTTGGAATAACCTATAAAAGTGGCATACCCTATATACATGACTTTGTATATGCTAAATACCTATACTTGGTGAAATCCTTATATTATTCTATTCTTATTTATTACATTGGAATAACTTTTGTATATGCTGATCCCCTATACTTGGTGACATTCTTCTATTATTTTATTATTTCGTTGGAACATCCTCATCAGGTGCTTTCGCCGGGACACAGTTCCGCCTCTTTATTATTCTCGCTTTATTATTCTATTAGAATATCGTGTCTGTGTGTTTTACACCGGACCTGGTTCCGTTTTTATTATTATGTATTTATTATTCTATTGGAATAACCTGTCTATGCGAAGTACCGCATGCATGGTGATTTCTTTTGTTATTTCATTCGCTATTATACTCAGTTGGTTAAAATTTTGACTTCTATACTCCATGAATTTAGTGGAATATCCTTGATATTTGCGCTTCATCCAGTATTTTTAATGAAAATATTTTTCCGAGCATTCTTGAATTTTACTCTAAAAGCAAAGATTATCGTGTTGACAATTTGGGCGTTATTAGTTCCTGAATAAATTAATTCGTGAACTTGTTTTATTGAATTATTATGTCATTATCATCATCCTCATGTTATATTATGTTATCTTTGGCTTACGTGCATAGATGAACTTAGTATGATTATGACCAGGGATCATTCGGTATAATCATGGCTTGATATAAATGATGTGACAAAAGTCCTCTATGTCCTGTAATGCAGTGATGGATAGTTTTTGGTATGATTATGACCAGGGTGATTCGGTATAGTCATGACCATTGATAATTTGATGAAAATCCTTGACCGTGGTACAGAGATGATTAGATATTGTGGTTTATTCATTAAACTGAGTCTTAGTGATAAAAATTGATGAAAACCTTTTAAAACCTAAAAGATAGTAGACTTTATTTTCTACTTGACTCTTTTAAGGGATTGCATATTCCGCTGCAGTTAAACTGGTTGTCTATTGTATTTTATCAGTTTAACATTGTTGAAGACTATTGATAATTTATTCTTCATTATCTTAGTTATAATATTTCTTACTAGGCTAGTTGAGCTCACCCTTTCTTTCACTGTTCTCTTCAGGAAATGAGAATATAGCTGGGACGAGTCGGGGAAAAGAGTGATGGTCCCGAAGATAGCATTAGTAGTCCTCACTATTTTGTTAAATAGTGTGACAATAAATGTAATGAGGACTCCTTGAGTATGGATATTGTCTAAATGACAATATTCCTATTAGAACTCTCAGTTTATGTATTGTCGTATGTTACACGACAGATGTATAATTAAGTTTGTATTTGAATTTATGTACCATTTAAGTGGCGACCCAAGATGGGTGACGTATACCTAATTTTGGGGGCGTCACAATTGGTATCAGAGCTTAGGGATATGATCCCTGGCTGAGATGTGAGATAAGAACTAGGAGGGGAGAGACGGGGAATTCCTTCACTAGTATGACCTACCTAAATTTATTTGGTGTTTAATTGGTCACGTCGAGTATATAGGGATAATATGTGATATGTTAATTAACCCTTGTTTTGTGACAGTGTTTGAGAATGACATCTGAAAATGCTGAGATAAGCAATGAAGCACATGAGAGTTTTGATCCAGCTCAAACAAAAGGTAACGACCAACAATACGATAATAATCATACTGGTGGCAACGGCTATCAGAACAATGATAACCATCATGGGGGAAATTATCATGCTAAGAATGGTAACCACTTCGGTGGTAATCATGGCAAAGATAATAGAAGTGGAAATTGCAAGAAGAGAAGGTCATTTAGCTCAATTTTGTTGTGCACCAAAGTCAAGTCTAGCTTGGACGGTGGCACCAAAGGTGGATATGGACAAAACAAAGTCATTGGTTTTAGGAAGTGCATTTTTCATGACTTCTCAAAAAGTGAGTAAATCGAACGAAGTTAGCACGGGTTAGTTAATTATAAATTGCGAAGTCTATACCTTATAAGATACCGGTTCTACCCATTATTTTATCTCTCTTGCTTTGCGTTCAACGTTTAAATTTAACTCCTGGAGAAGTTAGACTTTGACTTATTGGTTTGAAACTTCGTTAGTAGGAGCCTTCGTTCTGCTTACTATTTTTAAATCTTGTTTGATTCAAATAAACACTTTCACATTACACCGTCGATCTTATCTTTTTGAAAATACTTGCCTTTGATGTGATTTTAGGAATCAATTGGTTAACTACTCATCATGCTTTTCGTTAAGGTTGTTAGCTTTTATATTCATAACCAACTTTGTTATGCGAATTCAAGTAACCAAACTACTAAAGTCAATTATTGTCATATCGAGCCATAAGTAAAGAGCCCCAAACCTTTCGTTGTTGACTTCCTTGTGTGGAATGCAATCCGCTTTAGACTTTCTCAGAGGCGACATCGTGAATGAAGATGGAAAGTTTATAGGTATCATTGTGAGGTGCTATCTAGGTTAAGGGATAGAAGTCACAGTTGGTATCAATGTGACGTACTATCCAAGTCTTGGATGAGAGTCACGCTTTTGAATGATATTTCTATTATTAATAAATTTCCTGGCGTATTCTTGAAGACTTCTTAGCCTACTTAGAGCGTGAAATCGAATTTCGTATTGACCCCAGTACAAAACCCATTTCTTAAACCCTCAAATATTTCTTCAACTAAAATGAACAGTTTACGTGGTTTATGATGAAAGTCATAATAAAAGCATTGGACTAATGAAAATCATGGGTATACGTGGTATTAGTAAGTGTTATGATGAGTTATGTTGGTTAGTATGTGAAAACATGAAAGTTTCTTAAAAATCACAAGGAGTTAAAAACCAGATTTTGGTGAAAAACGTAACATGAAATTCAATTGACCAAATCTCCTATTATATTTTGAATTTTTGAGTGTGGTCAAGTCCTAGAGTTAGATCTATGAGTTACCTAACTAATCCAAGTGGAATCACTAAAAAAGGTGTTGTAGATTTTCGTGTGGACTGATTTTAGCAAAGGAGACAAAACTTCAAAATGTCCAAAAAGTTGTTGCCACATTTTTGTAAGGGCTGTTTCGGCCACTTAATTAGTGAGAAAAATTCAGGCCTTTTGGGACATAAAAGTATATGGTATAAAAAACATCGTGTCCAAAAATGAGCTCATTCCGCTTAAAATGAGCAAGTTATGACCATTTCAATATTTAGGATTTTCTCGACGAAAATGCTATATAACCGGAGTTCTACAACTCAGATGACCATAAAATTTAAATCGAGGCTCACATTAACATGTGTGAGTCCCGCCAAGATTTGGGAATTTCTGGAGTTAAACTTGAGGTAGCAAATTTCTTAAGGAATTAATTAGAAATTGATTTTTAAAAATAGTAAATAAATTTTAAAAATTTAGAGAAAATATATTTTCATTATGGGACTATATTATACTAAATCCCAGAAAAGAAATTTTTTGGGCTGATTTGATATTTTTCATAAAAATAGTTTGATTACGAACATATGAGTTAAATATGTTATGTGAAGTAACAAAATTGGAAAATAGGATTTTATGGCTAGAGAATCCTATATAGAGTATATGCATATTTTTGATGAGGGATTTGATCATTGGTGATGATATCTTATGAGTATGGCATTTTTGAATGATTAAATGCATTATATGGTAAAGCGTAAACAATTGAAATAAATTGTTTATAAATTTAAGAAGTGATTAAAATATTGTTATAATATTAATGATATTAGATTATAAGATTATTAAGTGATTGATAACATGGGGATATTCTTGAATCCTGGATAAATTATATTATAAATGTTTAATATTTATCCTTTATCTCATTTGATCGATTCTTTATATCATTGACATGATCCTCATGCTTATATTATGTTGAAAGTCATATGTGGCTCACGTGCATAGATGGACTTGGTATGATTATGACCAGGGATTGTTCGGTATAATCATGACCTTAATTGAAAACACGATTATCTTTGGCACGTAGTGCATGGATAATTTGTGGTCGTGATACTAATGAATACACGATTATCTTTGGCACGTAGTGCGTGGATAATTTGTGGTCGTGATACTAATGAATACACGATTATCTTTGGCACGTAGTGCATGGATAATTTGTGGTCGTGATACTAATGAATACACGATTATCTTTGGACGTAGTGCATGGATAATTTGTGGTCGTGATACTAATGAATACACGATTATCTTTGGCCGTAGTGCATGGATAATTCGTGGTCGTGATACTAATGAATATTGTGACGCCCCCAAAATAGGTATACACAACACCCATTCTGAGTCGCCAAATACATGGTACAGAAACAACTACAACTTTATTATTACAACAAGAAAAGCTGTGAGTTTGAATACAAATATTATCTTAGATAATATCTATACTCAAATAAATCCTCATCACATTTATTGATACATCATTTTGCAAAAATGGTGAGGACTACTAAACAATCCTTTCTAAAACCTTCATTCCATACCCAGAGCTGCGTACTCGCTATATTCTCGCCTCACGAGAAGAAAAATGGAACAACAAGGAAAAGGGTGAGCTCAACTAGCCCAAAAAGAATATTATGACTAAGATAATATACAACAAATTATCGTTAGTCTTCAACAGGAAAAATCGATAGAATACAATAGACAACAAGTTTCGGATCAATATTAGCGGCGGAAATAATAATTCATAGAAGAGTTACGTGAGAATGAAATCTACTATAATCTATGAATTTAATATCCATCATCAATATTTTATCCTCAGTAACATCAATCAATATACATCTCGAATCAAATATTCATCTTTTTTACTTTCACAGGCCAAAGATATTCATCATTAGTCATGTTCATTTAAACACTGTTCATCTTTGCACTCTGAGCCAAAGATATTAATCAATCGATCCATGTTCATCTCAACACTGCTTCATCTTTTTGCACTACAGGCCAAAGATATTCTTCGAAATCATTCATCTTTTACACTCTGGCCAAAGATATTCAATAATATCATCATTTAAGGCCGAGGATGTTGAAAAATATTTTTTTTAAGCGAATCCAAAGAAACAAAATGACAAGGATTAAGGATTAAGGATTAGTACTTGGTTTTATCCACGCCCAAAAATACCTCAAAAATAATCATAGTGGTGTAAAATTCAAGAATGATCAAAACATGGATACAATCGAGGCTAGTATCCAGAATAGATATTTTGGACAAAAAGAAGAAATTTTATTTTTCGGTGAATAGTGCCGTATACATGAATAGTGCCGTATACGTGAATAGTGTCGTATACGTGAATAGTAACTCCGACACCAAAAGATAGAAATTCCACAAAAACATCTTCACGCTTCATGAATAGTACTCGTGAATAGTAACTCGTGAATAGTAACTCATGAATAGTAACTCGTGAATAGTAACTCATGAATAGTAACCCATGAATAGTAACCCCGACATGAAAAAGTTCCAAATTTGATAAAAACTTCAGATCAACATTTCAGCATAATGATATTGAAGAAATAATATCATCACAAAAAAAATAATATCCCTTACCTCGAAAGATCAGTACTTCTAGCTAGAATACCGGGTATAGTGCTGAAGGGAACTTGCACCGTCTAGCAATACTCAAAGTATACTCAAAATACTCACAAGAATACGCTCAAAATATCGAGAGAGAAATAGAGAAAACTTGAGTTTACTGTGTGATTTTCAATTCTAACCTAAGCACCTATTTATAGGAAAATGCTTAGAACACCAAAAGCGTAAAATTTAATATAATATTAATATAATTATACAAATTTTCCTTAGCCCACCTTTTGGTCAAAACACCAGCCACACATGTTAATGATGTCCAAAAAAAATACAAAAACGTTTTTCTTAACAAAATAATTTAAACTCCCAAAAATCAATTATTTCGGAGCTTCGGAACTTCAATAATTCATAATAAATAGCCCTTTCATCAGAAAATTCGAATCTCGCGAGTTTTTATAGGAAATTCAATTCTCTACAACTTTGCAGAAGAAAGTTTTTCCAAATTCCAAACAAAAATCAACCGAAATCCACAAACGGGCGATTTTACAAAGCTATAATCAAATTTCTATTGATAATTGTGTCCACCAACACACAAAACATGTGTTAAACATTTAATGCCACAAAAATACTCTTCCTCCTCATATACTCATATATCCCACATTCATTGTAAAAATATCACCGTTAATATATTATTAAAATAATATATTTAAATGAATTATTTTATCAGAAAAAGATAAAATATTAATTTTCAACAATTGTCATTTTAAAATTTTCTCCATCTATATCCACATAAAATCAATATTTTCCTCATCATATAAATCAATAATTAATTATTCACAAATAATATTACGAGAATCACAATATTGACAACGCAGACGGTTCCCAGAAAGAGGGGCTTTCAATAAGAATTTCTTCTTCTTGGCGGCGCAATTAGATGACCAAACCTCTCCTTGAGCGAAACTTTCTAGACATTGCCAATAATGTTATCTAATAATATTATTCGGATAATATGAATTATTGCTTCGATAATGAAAGATATCTTGTGTAATGACAATTATTGAAACAACGGCAATATAAAATATCAACACAACAATTATTAACTCAATAAAATCTTTGAATAAAGAATTCTCATAACCATTATTGAGTAGTGCCTTCTTCGTAAGAATCAATAATTGGTGCAATACTGGTGTCTTCTTTATTCAACAACGCCAGATTAGTGTGTTTTAACCACCGGGTATTCCAACAAGATATTAACAAACAACTACTGCCAGTTATTTAAAAACAACTTATATTTGTCGTTTTTTCATCCAATCGCTTTCAGTTATGGGGCCCACATGGTCATGCTAAGGTCGTATTAATATTCCCAAAGCATTCTAATATTCCACGACCAAACGAATATTCCCAACAACAATGAATATTTTATAACCACTTGCTTATTTTGAAATATTTATGTATTTAACCCTTAACTATCCACATTAATCAAATCAACCCTTACTATTTCAAAATAAAGAAAATTCCTTTTTATTTAAAAATTTCGGGGTCTTACAACCTCCCCTCCTTATGAAATTTCGTCCTCGAAATTGACGTACGTACCTGGTGTTTTGAAAAGGTGAGGATACCTCGCTTTCATTTTCGTTTTCAATTCCCAGGTCATTTCCTCTATAGCATGATTCCTCCACAAAACTTTAACTTGTGGTATGACCTTTGCGCGTAGGACATGCTCCTTCCTATCCAAAATCTTGACAGGTACCTCCTCATACGTTAAGTCTTCGGCTATCTCGTCCGGTTCTAACTCAATAACGTGGTTCGGGTCTTTCACATATTTACGAAGTACAGATATGTGAAACACATTATGAACACGAGACATACTCGGAGGTAACGCAAGGCTATAGGCTACATTTCCTACTCGGTCAAGAATTTGAAATGGACCGATAAATCGTGGATTGAGCTTTCCTCTCTTCCCAAATCTTGTAACTCCCTTCCATGGAGCAACTCATAACAATACATGATCCCCTACACTAAATTCCACGTCCTTTCGATGAAGATTCGCATAACTCTTTTGTCGATCTTGTCTTGTTTGTATACGTTGTCGAATCATTAGTCATACGCACTAACTCGGGTCCCAACAATGTTGCTTCCCCCACCTCATCCTAACATATTGGAGAACGACATTTTTGTCCATATAATGCTTCGAATGAAACCATGCCTATATTTGTTTAATAACTATTGTTGTATGAGAATTCCACCAATGGCAAGTACTTATCCCAACTTCCTTTGAAATCTAGGACACGAGTTTTAATATATCTTCAAGAGTTTGAGTAGTCCTTTACGATTGCCCATCCGTTTGAGGATGGTATGCCAAATCAGATCAATAAATTCGCGCCCATAGCTTTCTACAAACTAACCCAAAACTATGGATACCGGCATGCCATGCAATCTCACAATCTCATTTACGTACATACGAGAAAGACGTTCAAGGAATAAGTCTCTCGTGATCGGTAAGAAATGAGCGAGACTTGGTTAATCTATCAACAATAACCCAAATAGCATTGATGTCTTGAGAAACCGCAGGAAGACCCGTAACGAAATCCATAGTAATGTGTTCCCACTTCCATTCCTAATCTCAAGTCGTTCTGACGGACCCTTAGGTACTAGATGCTCGCCTTTACACGTTGGCAAGTTAAACACATCGAGATAAACTTTGCAATCTCTCTCTTCATATTGTTCCACCAAAATGTATGTCAAGATCACGATACATTTTAGTACTTCCAGGATGGATTGCAAATGGCGTGTTGTGTGCCTCCATCATAATCTTGTACTTCAAATCGAGTCGTTAGGAACACAAAGTCTAGAGTGGACTCAAGTATTCCTTCTTCATCAATTCTCGCTTAGGAATAGCTCCTTCTTGTACTTTCTTCTTCATACGCATCATTTAGAGTCGGTGGCTTGAGCAATCTTAACTTTTTCTATTAAAGTTGGCTCTATCGTATACTTGACATCATCGCACTCGTTCCGCATATAATCTTCTACTCATCGCGTCATTACCACGTTCGCTTTTCGTGGATGGCATGATCGTAACATGTCTTGAAATGAGTCTCCTCTTGAGTTCTTCAAGCTCTTCCCACATTCCTTGCTCCATTCGAATTTTGTATCTCTACGAGTCAATCACCGCGTTAATGGAATAGCGATTCGAGAATATTCTTCAACGAATCTCGATAATAACCAACTAAGCCTGAAAGCTACGTCTTTCGATAATCGACTTAGGTTTCTCTCAATCGTGACTCATATCCCAATCTTGGATAAAGACGTCACAATGACACCTATCGCTTTACTATCGCATCGAATATGACGTCCCCTACGAGAGTTCGGCTTAGGTGAATTCCACAAAGGAAGTCACAAGATAAAGGCTCGGTACCAAATTCTATAGTTGAATTTTTAACTCCTGAAGTTCAATAGAGCCATTCGATATGAGATTTTAGAAATGAGTTTTGTCTGGGTTCAAAGTCGATACAAAATTTAATATCGAGCTTTGGGAGTAAGCCAAGAAATTCTTCGTGAAATACGTCGGGAAAATTAATAACAACAGAATATTATTCAAATCGGCGTGTCTTTATTCAAATCCATAACATGGACTAAGAAAACTTGACATCCGTAATAAACGAATGACTTCATGGCTTGATATGAAAATGTTTGACTACAATGGTTTGATTGCTTGAATTGAATAACGTGTTGCTTAGGAATATGAAAACTAACAACCTTACTAAAGCAATCAATTTGGCATGATGAGTAGTTAACCTTAAAATCTCATCAAAAGCAAATATCTCTATAGAAATAAGGTTAACGGTAATGTGATAGTGCCAACTTGAATCAAGCAAGATTTTTAAACAACGGATGTAATGAAAGTTTCTCCTAATGGAGTCTCCACGAGATAGGTCAAAGTTTAATTTCTCCGTAGTCAAGTTCAAACGTTGAGCTTAGTAAGAGAGATAAAGAATGGGTAGAACCAATATCTAGTAAGGTATATACTTAGCAAATTTATAATTAACTAACCCGTGCTAACTTCGTTCGGGTTCCTTGCATTTTGACCACCACAACAAACGCTCTTCCGGAATCGTTGACTTTGACTTTTACGGGGACGATCTTTTGAGTCACCGTCCCATTGAACTAGGTTTTACTCTTGTCAATCTCGGCGATATGTCCTTCCTTTCCACAATTATAGCATACCTTGAACTGTTGTGGGCGCTTTGGTGATATGTCCCTCTTTTCCGCATTTGTAGCATATGATGGGTGGTCGTTCTCCTCCCTTAAAACTAGTTGCTATCGGCGGCCGACGTCTTCATGATGGTCGTTGTTGAATCTCCTCTTTTAAAATCTCCTCCCGACTCGCTTCTTCTATTTTCATGGCCACGATTACCACCAGAGTGGTTACCGCTTTGTCCGTATTCTTCTTTCTCCATTGGTTATCGTTATTACGATGATCGCTATCTTCTTGATATGATCCTCGGTTATGGTCCCTTGGTTGAACGTACTCGTTATCTCGCTCTAACAACCGAGCCCCGCTGACAACATCCGAATAGAGAGAAATTTATGAGAAATGAGATCTCGACGTATGTGGGGTTTCAAACCTCTCAGAAACATCCGCGTCATACGTTCCTCATTCTCCACCAAATGAGGTGCAAACCTGGAAAACTCTGCGAACTTCGCCTCGTACTGGGACACCGTCATGTTATTCTTCTCTAGTCTAATAAACTCCACTTCCTTCATATAGCCGAATACTTTCGTGGAAGTACTTGTCATTGAACTGCTTTCAAACGTCTCCCATGACATCTTTGAGTGCAAATGGATGGATGTACGCTTCACGATTCCCACCATGAATCGCCTCGCCACTTTAACATAAAGGTGGCAAATGGAACTTTCTCTGTCCTCCGTGCATCCCAAGACATCGAATATCTTGGTAATTTGTTTGACCCACGTCTCACTTTAATCGGATCCGACTTTCCCAGAATTCGTGGTCCCAACTCTTTGAACTGCTTTGTTTGTGACCACCCGTGAATTGCTATCATTTCCTCCTGTATTTTGAACACGAGTCTCCTCGTCGATTTTGCATGAACTGCAAAAAGCTTCTAAACATCCCTCGTTCATCATCTCGCTTTCGGTGGTGTTGTTCACAGGAGGAACATTGCCACTGTTGCACGCTTCTCCTCGTTGGTAAAATACAGGGCATCTCCACTTGGTCTCATTTACTCCATCATTAATATTCTCGATCGACATTCTCAAATCATCATAAAACAAGGGTTAATTAAGGAAATCAATATATCACATAATATCCCTATATCTTGACCAACTAACAAATAAGCTTAGGTAGGACACACTAGCGCGAAGGATTTACTCGCTCTCTCCTCCTAGTTCTATTCCCCGATCTCCGCCAGAGATCATATCCCTAAGCTCTGATACCAACTGTGACGCCCCCAAAATAGGTATACACAACACCCATTCTGAGTCGCCAAATACATGGTACAGAAACAACTACAACTTTATTATTACAACAGTAAAACTGTGAGTTTGAATACAAATATTATCTTCTAGATAATATCTATACTCAAATAAATCCTCATCACATTTATTGATACATCATTTTGCAAAAATGGTGAGGACTACTAAACAATCCTTTCTAAAACCTTCATTCCATACCCCAGAGCTCGCATACTCGCTTATATTCTCGCCTCCCGAGAAGAAAAATGGAACAACAAGGAAAAGGGTGAGCTCAACTAGCCCAAGAAAGAATATTATGACTAAGATAATATACAACAAATTATCGTTAGTCTTCAACAGGGAAAATCGATAGAATATAATGACAACAAGTTTCGGATCAATATTCGCAGAATGAAATAATAATTCATAGAAGAGTTACGTGAGAATGAAATCTACTATAATCTATGAATTTAACAGTCCATCATCAATATTTTATCCTGTAACATCAATCAATATACATCTGAATCAAATATTCATCTTTGCACTACAGCCAAAGATATTCATCGATTAGTCATGTTCATTTAAACACTGCTTCATCTTTGCACTACTGAGCCAAAAGATATTAATCAATCTATCATGTTCATCTCAACACTGCTCATCTTTGCACTACAGCCAAAGATATTCTTCAAAATCATTCATCTTTGCACTACAGCCAAAGATATTCAATAATATCATCATTTAAGACCGAGGATGATGAAAAATATTTTTTTAAGAAACGAATCCGAAGGAAACAAAATGACAAGGATTAAGGATTAAGGATTCGTACTTGGTTTTATCCACGCCCAAAAATACCTCAAAAATAATCATAGTGGTGTAAAATTCAAGAATGATCAAAACATGGATACAATCGTAGCTAGTATCCGAATAGATATTTTGGACAAAAGAAGAAATTTTATTTTTCTATGAATAGTGCCGAGTATACATGAATAGTGCAAAGATATCGTGAATAGTGTCGTATCGTGAATAGTAACTCTCACACCAAAAGATAGAAATTCCACAAAAACATCTTCACGCTTCATGAATAGTACTCGTGAATAGTAACTCGTGAATAAGAACTCATGAATAGTAACTCGTGAATAGTAACTCATGAATAGTAACCCATGAATAGTAACCCGACATGAAAAAGTTCCAAATTTGATAAAAACTTCAGATCAACATTTCAAAGATAATGATATTGAAGAAATAATATCATCACAAAAAATAATATCCCTTACCACGAAGATCGGTAGACTTCTAGCTAGAATACCGGGTATAGTCTTTGAAGGAACTTGCAACCGCCTAGCAATACTCAAAGTATACTCAAAATACTCACAAGAATACGCTCAAAATATCGAGAGAAAATAGAGAAAAACTTCAGTCATTGTGATTTTCAATTCTAACCTAAGCACCTATTTATAGGAAAATGCTTAGAACAAAAGCGAAAATTTAATATAATATTAATATAATTATACAAATTTTCCTTAGCCCACCTTTTGGTCAAAACACCAGCCACACATGTTAATGATGTCCAAAAAAAAATACAAAAACGTTTTTCTTAACAAAAATAATTTAAACTCCCAAAATCAATTATTTCGGAGCTTCGGAACTTCAATAATTCATAATAAATAGCCCTTTCATCAGAAAATTCGAATCTCGCGAGTTTTTATAGGAAATTCAATTCTCTACAACTTTGCAGAAGAAAGTTTTTCCAAATTCCAAACAAAAATCAACCGAAATCCACAAACGGGCGATTTTACAGTCTATAATCAAATTTCTGTCAATAATTGTGTCCACCAACACACAAAACATGTGTTAAACATTTAATGCCACAAAAATACTCTTCCTCCTCATATACTCATATATCCCACATTCATTGTAAAAATATCACCGTTAATATATTATTAAAATAATATATTTAAATGAATTATTTTATCGAGAAAAGATAAAATATTAATTTTCAACAATTGTCATTTTAAAAATTTTCTCCATCTATATCCACATAAAATCAATATTTTCCTCATCATATAAATCAATAATTAATTATTCACAAATAATATTACGAATCACAATATTGACAACCGTATAGTTCCCGAAAGAGGGCTTTCCAATAAGAATTTCTTCTTCTTCGGCCGCCTTGATTAGATGACCAAACCTCTCCTTAGATGTAACTTTCTAGACATTGCCAATAATGTTATCTAATAATATTATTCAGATAATATGAATTATTGCTTCGATAATGAAAGATACCGTGTAATGACAATTATTGAAACAACAAAGAATATAAAATATCAACACAACAATTATTAACTCAATAAAATATCGAATAAAGAATTATCGTAACCATTATTGAGTAGTGCCTTCTTCGTAAGAATCAATAATTGGTGCAATAATACTTGTGCTACTTGCTCAACAACGCGTATTAGTGTGTTTTAACCACCGGGTATTCCAACAAGATTAATCTTGCAACAACTACGCCAAGTTATTTAAAAACAACTTATATTTGTCATTTTTTCATCCAATCGCTTTTCAGTTATGGGCCCCACACATGGTCATTTAGCGTCAAATTTAATATTCCCCGAAGCATTTAATATTCCACGACCAAACGAATATTCCCCGACAACAATGAATATTTTATAACCACTTGCTTATTTTGAAATATTTATGTATTTAACCCTTAACTATCCACATTAATCAAATCAACCCTTACTATTTCAAAATAAAGGAAATTCCTTTTTATTTAAAAATTTCGGGGTCTTACAAATATCCTCGGCACAGAGTGCGGGGATGATTCGATGATATGGATTAATTATTGAACTGAGTCTCAAAGAATGAAATATTAATTCATGGATGTGGTAAAAGTCATCTTTGGCCGTAGTGCGTTGATAGACTTGGTATGATTATGACCAAGGATTATTCGGTATAATCATGACCATAATTGAAAACACGAATATCCTTGGCCAATAAAGGCATGGATAATTCGTGGTCGTGATACTATTAAAAATGCTGCTCTCGAGATTATTGGTTTTACATTGTATATCTTTGGCCCATCAGTGCAAAGATGAATTGTTAATGAATATCTTTGGTAGGATTAAAGTTGAATTTAATATTTTTAACGATAAAGGTATTCAAGGTATCCTCACCTCTTTATCATATCGTGTCGTACCCTAATTTCGAGGCAAAATTTCATAAGAAGGGGAGGTTGTAAGACCCCAAATTTTATAAATAAAGATGAATTTTTTATAAATATTATTTTTGAATATTATGGAATAAATTTGATATAATGTTATAGTTGTGGGTAATATTTATAAATTTTGCAAAGTAAGCAAGTTGTTATAAAATATTCGCTTGGTGGGGAATATTCTTTTTGTTTGGGAATATTCAGATGACGACTCAAATCATTAGTGGACCCCATTAATGGAAATATTGTCGTAGTTAGAAAAAGCGACAAAATTATTTTTCTATAAAAAATAACTCAGCAGAGGTGTTATCATTAAAAAAGCTGTTGAACTACCCTAGTAGTAAAAGTATGTCTACGCGTGAGTTGTATAGAGCACACGATTTTGATTATTGATGCTTACGTGAGAAGTCACTCACCTATGCTCAATTATTGCTACAATGAATTGTTGCATTATATCTCTTATATTATTGATTCAATTATTGTCACAAGATTATCATCAGTATAATATGTTATAGTATTAAATTATTAATTGAGACGACAAGTTATAAATGATTAATAATTGTTGAAAGATTAAATATGTGTTGATTAAAAATAAAATGATTTGTGGTAATATTTATTCAATCCTTGATGTATATAAAGAGTCTCATATGAGACGTTTGTGGTAACTTTGATTATTTTATGGGGGGCCCATATGTCATCATCTAAGAGTCCCTTCAAATCAATAGTAATTACCTTTGTGAATAGTAATTACCTTTGTGAATAGTAATTACCTTCGTCAATAGTAATTACCTTCGTCAATAGTAATTACCCCTTCGCAAATAGTAGTTGTCCCTTCAATATTACCAAGAGTTAAATGCCTCTTCGGTGTTCCAAAGGTTAATTACCCTTCATGCAAATAGTAGTTGTCTCTTCATATTACCAAGAGTCATTTTGACCCTTCGTTAAGACAAATAGCCACCCTCGCTTTTTCTATAAATAGAAAGCTCATTCCTTCATTATTTCTTACTTAATTCATTGAAACTCTGAGAGAGAAACTATAGAGAGAAAGAAGAAAAGTATTCGCTACTTCACTTTTCCAATATTCACTTTTCTTCAAGGTAGGGAATATTATTTGTTGTACTCGTAAGGGTGTTATTCTTTCTTACTCATGAAGAGAACTTACATTATTCCATTCTTTATTATTCTGTTGGAATAACCTGTAAAAGTGGCATACCCTATACCATGACCGGTATATGCGAATACCCTATACTTGGTGAAATCCTTATATTATTCCATTCTTATTTATTCTCATTGGAATAACCTGTATATGCGGAATCCCCTATACTTGGTGACATTCTTCTATTATTTTATTATTCCGTTGGAACATCCTGTCTGTGCTTTACGCCGGACCTGGTTCCGTCTTTATTATTCTGTCTTTATTATTCTATTGGAATATCCTCATGCGTGTGTTTTACAATCGGACCGGGTTCCATTTTTATTATTATGTATTTATTATTCTCATTGAATAACTTTATACATCTGGCACCGCATTAATGGTGATTTCTTTTGTTATTTCATTCGCTATTATACTCAGTTGGTTAAAATTTTGACTTCTATACTCCATGAATTTAGTGGAATATCCTTGATATTTGCGCTTCATCCAGTATTTTTAATGAAAATATTTTTCTGAGCATTCTTGAATTTTACTCTACAGCAAGCGTGATCATGTTGACAATTTGGACGTTATTAGTTCCTGAATAAATTAATTTGTGAACTTGTTTTATTGAATTATTATGTCATTATCATCATCCTCATGTTATATTATGTTATCTTTGGCTTACGTGCATAGATGAACTTAGTATGATTATGACCAGGGATCATTCGGTATAATCATGGCTTGATATAAATGATGTGACAAAAGTCCTCAGTGGCCTGTAATGCAGTGATGGATAGTTTTTGGTATGATTATGACCGGGGTGATTCGGTATAGTCATGACCATTGATAATTTGATGAAAATCCTTGACCGTGGTACAGGGATGATTAGATATTGTGGTTTATTCATTAAACTGAGTCTTAGTGATAAAAATTGATGAAAACCTTTTAAAACCTAAAAGATAGTAGACTTTATTTTCTACTTGACTCTTTTAAGGGATTGCATATTCATTCATTGCTTGATTAAACCGGTTTGTCTATTGTATTTTATCGGTTTAACATTGTTGAAGACTATTTATAATTTATTCTGTATTATCTTAGTTATAATATTTCTTACTGGGCTAGTTGAGCTCACTCTTTCTTTCCACGGTTCTCTTCGGGAAATGAGAATATAGTTGGGACGAGTCTGGGAAAAGAGTGATGGTCCCAAGATAGCATTAGTAGTCCTCACTATTTTGTTAAATAATGTGACAATAAATGTAATGAGGACTCCTTGAGTATGGATATTGTCTAAATGACAATATTCCTATTAGAACTCTCAGTTTATGTATTGTCGTATGTTACACGACAGATGTATAATTAAGTTTGTATTTGAATTTATGTACCATGTAAGTGGCGACCCAAGATGGGTGACGTATACCTAATTTTGGGGGCGTCACATATATAACTATTTACAACTTTCATACTAATTGCTACATCATGTGAGCCTGGGAATCATGTGATCACAGATTCATTCTTCTAAATCTAGATTCGATTCCCGTGATGGACATTTTCAGCTGTACATTTTTTGTAAATTATTCACGGTGTTTGAATTTCCTTAGACGGCTCTCATGTCCGCAAGGAATTCGGCACTGCTTTTCATTTTCTTTTCTCGAGGATGCCTCGCATCTCGAAAATAAAAGTAACTACGCCGAATACATAATAAAATGGAAGTATCAAAGGCCTCAATTACTATTGAGCATAAGGGTTTGAAAAACCTCTTTTACAAAAGCGTCATTGCTATATCTTATTAAAACTGAACTTTCATACAAAATTCAAACCCTTTGTATATAGGTGCAAATGAGGCATATCACTACTTCCAGATAATTACACATTGACCCACACACATACACACGTATTCATATAACAGTTTAATTAAAAAGTGACAGTCTCTGTGGTAACACGGATGTCGAGGGGTGCCTAACATATTCCCTCCGCATAATCAAGCTCCTGGACCCTAACTAATCTCAGTTTCACAGAGCAGTTAAATAGTGTCATATCACTCGGTCAATGTGCAAATCTTTTCTCGGTTGAGTTGGTACGACCATTTAAAAATACCAACTAGCGACTCTTACAGTCCAATCGTCGACATATACATGTCGGACCATTTCACAACTTGTTTTGTCAAACAAATCTCACCTAACATGAGAACACCAAAAGACAATAACAGAAAAGGGACAAATAAAATCCCGACATCGACAGGTGGCGACTCTACTGGGGATATTCAGCAAGAGGCCTTAAGCCGCTACTACAAACTTTTCAAAATTATTATCTGCTTGCGTGTGACTGTTGCATTTACATTTGAATGAATGTGTACAAATGCATTTACTTTTTGCACTTAGTGTTTCACACTATATCTTCTTGTGATATTAGTGCTTCGCACATGTCATCATTTTCATATACGGTGAGACACGTTGTATGTGAATGTATGTTGTGTGGTTCCTCCACCAGGAGGCTATCCTGTCAGTGTTTGATTACTGGACTCGTAGGAAGACAAATTCCAACGAGGCTCAGGAAATGTACCACCCAAATTCACTCCAGTTGAAAGATCGTATTAACTTCCCGTTAAGTAAATTGCGATGATTTGGGAACCTTCATGCCAAAAAGCCGCGAGAGTAGCCTAAGATAGGTTAGCCTTTGATAAACCAAATGCGAAGGAAAGTCTATTCATACTTTCGCATTTTAATTACTTGTAAATTCCATTACTTGTAATTTCATTTCCATGTCAAACTCAATTTAATGGAAAATATGAAGGACATGTGCAAATACATTCCCTTATATATCAAAACCAGACATGCTATGTTGTTATACAAATAGCTAACATCTATTTTACAGGATAATACTCCTAAAACGGATACACCACATAGCATGTAAATATTTACACATTCCCTAAGACTAAACTATATAAGTCTTTTTATAGGGAAACAATCGGACCTGTTACCCGATCAAAATCATAAAAGGCAACAAGCCTATAGCCAAGCATGGCGTCATCTGGCCAGTCAAATCCTACTCATGTCTCCCGTGAGGAGTTCGAAGGATTAAGCCACCAAATTATAGAGTTGGTTGTTCAGCTGAAAGAACTACATTAGTCCACTCAGGGTCCCCGAATGCCCATACTTACAGAATCCTCTGCACATGGAGGAACTCAGGGATCAGATAGAGAAGTTCCCACACCTGAGTTGGATGCAACCCACAAAAATCCTAAAAATACCCATCTTAGAGAAGATCCAGACAACGGTGATATCAGGAAAAAGGTCTTACAGATGGAAGAGACCATTCGGTCTCTCAAAGGGATTGGAGCACATGGGAGTGTTTCATATACAGACCTTTGTATATTCCCTGGTGTGCATTACCCAGAGAAATTCAAGACTCTCGACTTCGAAAAGTACGACAGGTTGGGAGATCCTTACACACATTTGAATGTCTTCATTGGAGAACTCGGATCTTATGCCAAGGATGAGAAGCTTAGAATGTAGTTGTTTCAAAAGAGTTTGACTGGTGAAGCTCGATCATGGTATACCAGATTGGACAATTCCAAGATTCGTAGCTGGGAAGAGCTAGCACATGCTTTTCTCAGCCAATATAGTTTCTAAACTCAAATGGCTCCTGACCGGTACCAAATTACTAAAGTCAGGAAACAAACAAATGAATCTTTCAGAGAGTATACTTAAAGGTGGAGGTGCCTTGCTGCTCAAGTTGTTCCGTCTATGACTGAGTCTGAGATGGTGATGACCTTCATAGACATACAAGAGGCTCCCTTCTACGAGAGTTTTAGCTGGCATTGGCAAGCCATTCTCTGAAATGATCAAACTTAGAGAAATGGCTGAGATGGGTTTAAAATTAGGAAAGATTCAAGAACCCACCGCTCTGAAAGCTGTTGTTGAGCACATCCAGTCCGGAAATTATGGAAACAACCCCGAAGGGTCCATAAGAAAAAATAGGAGGATGTTTCCTTGATACTACAAGGTCAGAAAGGCAGTCAGAACATGTCTATCAAGAGGAGAAATTACTCCCCATTTCAAGCGCAATCTTCAAACCCTCCATTACCAAACAATGGAGAAGTCAGATGCACTCGAGTGGTCACACCCTTAGGGGACTCACTCGAGAACATTCTCAATCTTCTGACAACTTAGAAGAAAATCACCCATCTTCTTCCACCAGCCAACCCGAATGGTAAGGGTTTCAATGCTAGTCAGAAATGTGCTTATCATGCTGGAGCTCCAGGTCATAATACTCAGGATTGCTGGGCCTTGAAACACAAGATCCATGATTTGATTGATAACAGTTAAATCATTATATCTACACCCGACCAACCCCTTGTGCAAGACAACCCTCTTCCCCAACACAAAGAAGAAGAGGTTAACATGATTAATTAGAGTAGTGGATAGACTTCACATTCCATTGTCGGACCTTCCAAAACTAGAAAGGATGGTGCTGACAAGTGGAACTATGCAAATTTCCAGTTTATGATGGAATGAAAAATGAATGCTTTGCGTGAGCAACTTAACCAGCACCAAGTCACACATCAATTATTCAGCTAGGAGCATGCTAGTCTCCTTCCTCTTATTACAAATACTCCACCATACACTCTAGAAAATGAAACACTAGAGGATAAAATTGCAAAAAGAGCAAATGCCAAAGCCCGTCGGGACTTAGCCAATCAAAGGGAATTTACATACCTACGACAACCGATGGAAGAGATATTTCAGATGCTGATCAATGAAGGAAGATTCACAGCTCTGTTACCTCCAATCAGCCCGCGTTCTAGACGGTTTGATTTTAATGGAGTGTGACAATACCACTCCCACTCTCACAGTCACAACACAAAAGAATGTTGGGCACTCCGCCACCTTATTCAGAACTTAATTGACAACGGCGTCGTGCAGCTGGCAGACGATAACATTGTCTTACTAGAGAGTGGGGACACATTTCCTACAAAGTGGAAGGAAGTCGTAGCAGTCATATCTTCTAAGACAGATTCAGCTACCCCCTCACATATAATTCAACCTATTCAGTTCAAGGGTATTTAAAATCCTTTAAAAGTGGCTACGCCAAAGCCAATTATTTTACCATTCAGACCACAATATCCTGTTATCAGCCTACAGAAAGTTCCATGGAATTATGGAGAGGTTGAAGGATCCACATCCCACACAATTGTTGCAGTGTCGAAAGAGAATCCATTGTATATTCCACAACGGGTGATGAAGCCTACCATCAAGTCAAAGGGAAAATTTCCCATGGAGAAAATTGAAGAATTCCTCCGTACTATAGGACATAATGAAGCCAAGGTTGTTTCAAGCTTAAGAGAAGCTCCATAAAAAATTTCCATACTGGACTTGTTTTTCTCTTCTGAAGATCACATGAAGGTCTTGCTCAGGGTTTTAGAAGAAGCCCAATTGCCTAAGTCGGTAGATGTTGAAAAATTCCAGTATATGGTGGATCACATTTTTAACAACAATGTGATATCGTTCACTGACGATGATATACCTCCTGAAGGGACGGGCCATTGCAAGCCGTTGCACATAGCGGTAATGTGCTACGGATACATGGTTGCAGGAGTATTGATCGATTGAGGATCATCCTTGAATATCTACCCTTATGCCACTTTGGAGAAGATGAATATCAATCTCAAGAGAATCTGAAGCAGCCATACGGTTATTAAAGCATTTGACAGATCCTGATGAGAATCTGAAGCAGCCAAATGGTTGTCAGAGAGATTGAACTACCTGTGGAGATTGGTCCACATACATTCAGTGTATCCTTTCATGTGCTCAAAAAAGCTACAGGATATAACTTGCTCTTAGGGAGACCGTGGATTCATATGGTTGGGGTCGTCCCGTCCATCCTATATCAGCAACTCAAATACATCATTAACAACAACCTAGTCACTGTTAATGCTGAGCCATCATGTCATTTACAAGGTGACATCCCGATCATCAATTTCAATGAAGTTGAGCCTGTATGCTTTCATGCCCTAGAAGTGAGCAACACTCACTACCATCCTATTGGGGCTCCACCTTTGATACCCAAAATTTTCGTCGAAGTAATGTCGGCAGGTCAAGAAATGATTTCTTTGGGCTATCAACCTGGACAAGGGTTGGGCAAAGACCATCAAGGCATCAAGCGCCCAATCCAATTTCTCAGTCAAATAGGGACAACCGAACTAGGCTATTCTGCTAGCTCCAGTCACAAGAATCCTTATAAGTACAAACAAGTTTCTTCATCCTTAGCCACACAACGATTACTCAAACATGTTGAAGTTGAGCCTGTATAGACTTTAGTAAAGGTTCATGTACATGTAATGACTATGTTATTTCCTAAGTCGATACCAGTCAGAAGAAAAGAAGTCTTGATACCGGATTCGGAGGCGGAGGAAAAGGACCGGAGGCATAAGAAGGACATCAGTAAGCGCTTTATCAAACATACGCGCATCATAGTCCATACGACAAGACAAATAGGGTCACCCCGACGACGATCGCCCGATATCATGGTCATCATTCAGGAGGAGGAGGACGATAACAACCCCTTCATCACTGCAGTCCACCAGGACTTCACCCTTGACAATTGGAGTAGCACTCCTTGCATTTTTTGACAAAGGTAAAAAGGTCAGAAACTCCCTCTGCCCTGTAGATATCAATAACCACTTACTTTTATATACAGTATTCGCAGTTGTTTTGTCATTGCGTGCTAACAATTTGTATGATTGAATAGTTTCATATATTAAGTGAAAGCATATTTTGTTTCAGGACTCTGAACAATTTCTCAGTCAAATAGGGACAACCGAACTAGGCTATTCTGCTAGCTCCAGTCACAAGAATCCTTATAAGTACAAACAGGTTTCTTCATCCTTAGCCACACAACAATTACTCAAACATTTTGAAGTTGAGCCTGTACAGACTTCAGTAAAGGTTCATGTACATGTAATGACTATGTTATTTCCTAAGTCGATACCAGTCAGAGGAAAAGATGTCTTGATACCGGATTCGGAGGCGGAGGAAAAGGACCGGAGGCATAAGAAGGACATTGCAAGGCGCTTATCAAACATACGCATCATAGTCCATACGGATAGTAAAATAGGGTCACCACTGACGACGATTGCCCAGATATCATGGTCATCATTCAGGAGGAGGAGGACGATAACAACCCCTTCATCACTGCAGTCCACCAGGACTTCACCCTTGACAATTGGAGTAGCACTCCTTGCATTTGTCGACAAAGGTAAAAAGGGCAGAAACTCCCTCTGCCCTATAGATATCAATAAGTGCTTACTTTTATATACAGTATTAGCAGTTGTTTTGTCATTGCGTGCTAACACTTTGTATGATTGAACAGTTTCATATATTAAGTGAAAGCATATTTTGTTTCAGGACTCTGAACTTAGATGTGCATATACTTGCTGATGAGGTGCCTTTTCTCGACAAGGATTGTAACTTTGATGAAAAGTTGGACTCAGACTTGATGGAAATATAAGAGGACATTGAGATACCTCAAGAGATCAAAGAATGGGTCAAAGAAAAACCCAAACCAAACCTTGATCAAACCACTTCATTCAATCTCAGAACCTTAGAAAGCCCTAAACAAATCCAGATTGGTACGGACCTCACTTCAAACCAAAGGAATGACATGGTTACACTATGAACCCAATTCTAGGATGTGTTTGCATGGTCTCATGAAGACATAAGGGGTTTTTCCACTTACATAGTTGTTCATCGCCTCCCCATCAATGAGGGATTCAAGCTAGTCAGGCAAAAGCTCAGGCGATTAAAACCTGAGTGGAGTTTAAAAGTTAAACAGAATATTGTAAAACAATTTCAAGCAGGCATCATCATGGTGTCCATATACCCTAAATGGCTATTTAACATAGTCCTCATGCCTAAACCAGGAGGAAAGGTGCGAGTTTGCCTGGATTACTAGGATCTGAATAAATCTTTCCTTAAAGATAGCTTTCCCGTGCCATCTCCGTACATCTCCGTACAAAGATCGTGTGAGATTTATATTTTCTTTGGAACTTGATGTCCTTACGTGCACTTTATGGTGCTTCACTACACAGTATCATAGACATTTCCCCCCTCCATGGATTCACTAGTTGAGTAGTTTATGCAATTTTCATGTTGTGATGTTTCATTACTGAAATGTTGTCTTGATGTGCATTACTTAATTTTTCTGTTCATCTCACAAGCAATAGTTGAGAATTTGTGCAAACAAGATTAGACTACTTACAACACTAATGGTTCGTGGTGCAGAATGTGTTCTAATTTTGTGTGTTAACTGAAGTCCAAACACAGAACATATAATATTTCAATGTTCTTCTTACAGGTAGAGGAAGATGTGGTGCAAGGAATTGTAGGTGATGTGCCCATTCCATCTAATGATGCAGGGAAAGAGGAGGTGATCGCAACTTTAGTTTCTAATGTGGAAGCAATGATAAGAGCTGACAGGAATGTAATCGTATGGATAGTTTGGTATTATTGAGATGTAAACGTATTGTATGGTATTAATATTCTTTGTAATTGGTATATTTTGAATTTGAGATGTATGGATAGTAATATTATTTGTAATTGGTATATTTTGAATGTTTGATACATTTTAGATTTAAATAAATGACACCTTCTAAACGTTGTATAAATGTGTTTAAACTTTGTCTGATGTATCAAATTTCAACATTTTAAGCTAGAAAACGTTGTGGAATCATACCATCTACAATGTTTTCAACCATCCAATGATTTCTGGAAAACAAATATATAACGTTTTTTAAGAAAAAAAATGTTGTGTAATGTGTCAAACCACAACGTTTTAAAAACATTGTATAATGGTGTCAAATAGATGGCACCCTTAACCACGACATTTCTGTAAGACTTTTTACAATATTTTTTACGCGTTATCTATTTACTGTTTTGTAGTAGTGTTTATACACAATTATTAATTAAACGAAAAATACTAAGAATAAGAAGCATACCCTTCAAGATTCGAACTTCCTCAGGTACAAGTTCAGCTCCAATCTTTTTTGCGTTCAACTTGAATCCACCGGATTTGGTTCCTTCCTTTCATCAATGTTAGCTACCCAAGTGTTTGGCCTCTAGAGGTGATCCACCAATGAAGAAGAAAGATTCCAGAAGATGTGTATTTGGTAAAACCCTAGTTTTTCTATTTCTCATAGAAAAAAGTGTACTCTCCAACAATTGGAATCACGTCTGTTGTGAAAAAAGTCAACAACGCTAACCCATTATAAGACTACTCTTATTTATAGATGTGGGCAACCCTCCTTAACAATTAAGGATTTGGTTTTATTTTAATTAATTAAACTCCTTTAATTAATTAAGCATTCTAATCTTATTAGGGATAATTAATTAAACTATTTTAATTAATCTAACCTCCTAATTTTATTAGGAATATTTGAAAGTACTTTTATTAATTAATTCCCAAACTCCTTTAGGAATTAAATAATAATAATAGTAATAATAATAATAAGACTCTCTTATTAATATATATTTAATATTTCCAAAATAACAAATAATAAATATTAAGCTATTTAATGTATTCTATCACCATGTATTAAATTAAATATACTTAACTTATTATTACGATTATGCCATTAACTATTTAAATAATTATTCTTCCTTTTATGGTGTGACCCTTTACGTTCTCCATATTAAATCGGTTGTGAATAAATCAATTAGAACAATTCTAATCTTATTTAAATAAATAAATTAAAATATTAATTTATTTAAATAAATAATATTTATTCTACAATAGGGATACGCCTCCCTAGCGATTAACGACTTTCCAGATAATATAGATTTCAACATTAATCATAAAAGAACCTTTGAGTAAATAGTTACCATACAATTCAATCTTTCCACCATACAATGTCCCAATTAAATATAAGACATGTAATTACTGTCAAGTCTTATTTTATTTAATTATATGTATTTTTATCCTTAAATGCACAACTCCAAATAATTCAAATTAGAAATTCCTTTCTAATTTCATTCTGCCTTGGCCAAGGACTAATGAGTTGTCATTTATCGAATCACATAAGATATTTCTCTTCTTTTACTAGAAGCAGTAGATTCTTTATTGATCATACATTATCTCCATGTAGAACTTATTATACCCAAGCATACCCTTTGATATATCCTAAGGGTCTTAAGGAATAAGTCAAAGTATAACTAATCATACACAAGATACTATGATAATCTCAAGTCCAATGATTACTTGTACTACTATCACTACAGGAAATCTTATTGACAGGCAAGTAAAACTCCATTAGGTATTCCTTAGCGAGCCACGTTCAGTGAACTTATTTTCTAATAAGCACCTACATACTTGCTTTAGTGTCTCCACATAAATGATCATGAGATCAATCATCCTCATCCAATGAGCAAGCAACGTATGTGTGACGCCCCCAAAACAGGTATACATCACCCATCTTGGGTCGCCAAATACATGGTACAAAATTCAAATACAACTTAATTACACAATAGTCGTGTAAAATATGACAAAATATAATCTATGAGTTTTTAATAAGAATATTGTCATCTAGACAGTATACAAACTCAATGGAGTCCTCATTACATTTATTGTCACACTATTTAACAAAATAGTGAGGACTACTAATGCTATCATTTGGACCGTCACTCCATTCCCCGACTAGTCCCGGCTACGTTCTCATTTCCTGGTGAGAAAAGTGAAAAAAAGGGTGAACTCAACTAGCCCAGTAAGAAATGATATGACTAAGATAATGCAGAATAATTTATCGTTAGCCTTCAACAGTGTTAAACTGATAAAATATAACAAACATCAAGTTTAACCGTAGCGTAACAAGCAATCCATTTGAAGAGTCAAGTAGAGAATAAAATCTACTATCTTCTATGATTTAAAAAGTTTTTTGTCACTTTTATCGCTGAGACTCAGCTTAATAAATAAACCACATCATCCCTGCACTACGGCCAAGGATATTCATTAGTATCACAACCACAAATTATCCATGCACTACGGGTCAAGGATATTCGTGTATTCATCAATGGTCATGATGCCAACAACTGTCCATCAATGCACTACGGACCAATGAGGACTTTTACCACATCATTTGTACCATTACGGTCATGATTATACCGAATAATCTCTGGTCATAATCATACCAAGTCCATCTATGCACTACAGGCCACAGATGACTTTCAACATAATATAAACATGAGGATGATGACAATGATATAAGAATTCAATAAAACAAGTTCAAGAATTAATTTATCCAGGAACCGATAACGTCCAAATTATCAACATGATACTGCTTTGTGGAGTAAAATTTAAGAATGCTTAGAAGAATATTTCCATGAAAAGATACTGGATGAAGCGCAAATATCGAGGATATTCCACTAATTTCATGGAGTATAAAAGCCAAAACTTTAACCAACTAAGTATAATAAAGAATGAAATAACAAAAGAATTCACCAGGCATGCGATAGACCGCACAGACCGGTTATTCCAACATAATAATAAATAATGGAACCAGTCATGCCAGAACGCATGCAAATGATATATTTCCAACTAAATAATAAAGAATGGAATAACGTAAGAATACACCATGAATGCGATAGACCATACGTATACGTTATTCCAATGTAATAATAAATAATGGAACCAAAGTCATGCATAATACGCATGCATGTGATGTTCCAATTGTTCCAATAGAATAATAGAAGAATTTCACCATGTATGCGGTACTTCGCATAGACAAGTTATTCTAACAGAATAATAAATAACGGAACCAAGTCATATGTAATTCGCACAGACAGGATGTTCCAACAGAATAATAAGGGATGGAATAACAATAGCTCTCTTCAAGAACACGAAAGAAATAACACCCCTTACCTTAGAAAATCTGGATACTAGAATAGTGAGGTAGAAGACTTCTCTTCTTCTTTCTCTCTATAATTTCTCTCTATAATAATTTCTCTAAAGCTTTTGTGAATTGGGGAGAAATGAAGGAAGAATGAGCTTCCATTTATAGGAAAATATAGTTTCGATAATTGCACATTTTGGGGCTCGAAATATTATAGTATAATACCGTCCTCTTTTTCTTCATTTTTAATTTAGTCCTACAAGTATTAACAAACTTGCACCACCTCCCCTAATAGTAAATAATTTGAATTAATAGTTCATTCGTGTGACTCAATAGTATAATCATGTGAAAAAACTAATTACAGTATAGTACCTTCAACTATACCAACTCCCTTTTTAACTTAGTCATGCAAGTATTATCAATCTTGCACCAACTCCCTCAATAGTACAAGAATGTGATTCAATAGTACACACATGTGAACAAATATTTATATAAGCATGTGAATTAGTAACAATTAATTACTCATTTATCTGATAAATTACCCGATTTATCAATATAACCCCCAGACATCAATTATCATCAGAATAGATGTCGATTTCCACTAACACTAATAATCCCAACACAATGGAACTATCAAATTCATCTTTAATCAACAAAACATATTCATCGTTAATATTATAACTCACAATATTTAACAACCATGTCGTTCCCAGGAAAGAGGGGGCTTTCCGATAATGATTTCTTCTTATTGGCGCGCAATTAGGTGACCAAACCTATCCTTGACAGAACTTCTAAACATTGTTAATATTGTAAATATTAATATGAATAACTTTGCCGTCTCAATTATTGATTTAATAATAATAAATATAATGTAGATGATACTGTGATAATAATTGAATCAATAATATGAGAGATATGATGCAAAGAATTATCGCAAATAATAATTGAGTATAACCGAGTGACTTCTCACGTAAGCATCAATAATCAATACCGCAGTGCTACTATGCAACCACGCCAGACATCGTACTTTTACTACCGGGTAGTTCAATAGTTTTAACAAGAATACTTTCGCCGTTATTTTTATAAACAGATAATTCAGTCATTTTCTAACTACGAAAATACTTCCGTTGTGGGGTCCACCAATGATTGTGCCATCGTACAAATATTCCCTGTTAAAATGAATATTCCCCGACCAATCGAATATTATATAACCACATGCTTACTTTGCAAAATTTGTAAATATTACCCACAACTATAACATTATATCAAATCCACACCATAATATTCAAAAATATATTTTGAGAAAATTATTCTTTATTCATAAAAGTTGGGGTCTTACAACCTCCCCTTCTTATGAAATTTTGTCCTCGAAATTAGGGTACGTACCTTGTATATCGAAGAGGTGAGGATACCTTGATTTCATTTCAGATTCTAACTCCCAGGTCATTTCCTCAATATCGTGGTTTCTCCACAAAACTTTGACTTGAGGTATAACTTTAGAGCGTAGTATATGATCCTTCTTATCCAAGATTTTAACAGGTAACTCTTCATACGTTAAATCTTCCTCTATCTTGTCTGGTTCTAATTTAATAATGTGGTTCGAGACTTTCACATATTTACGTAACATATATATGTGAAAAATGTTATGAACACGAGACATACTTGGCGGTAAGGCGAGTCTATAGGCCACAGTTCCTACTCAATCAAGGATTAAAAATGGGTCAATAAATCGAGGTTTGAGCTTTCCTCTCTTTCCAAATCTCGAAACTCCCATCCATGGAGCAACACGTAACAACACATGATCTCCAATATCGAATTCCATGTCCTTTCAATGAAGATCAGCATAACTCTTTTGTCGATCTTGTGAGGTTTTTATATGTTGTTGGATCGTTTGAATCTTTTCCGTAGTCATACGTACCAACTACAGTCCCAACAACGTTGCTTCACCCACCTCATCCCAGCATACTAGAGAACGACACTTTCTTCCATACAACGCCTCAAATGGAGCCACGCCAATACTTGCTTGATAACTGTTGTTGTAGGAAAACTCCACCAATGGTAAGAACTTGTCCCAACTTCCTTTGAAGTCAAGGACACAGAGTCTTAATAAATCTTCAAGAGTTTGAATAGTCCTCTCTGACTGCCCGTCCGTCTGAGGATGATATGCCGAGCTAAATCATAAATCCGTGCCCATAGCTTTTTGCAAACTAACCCAAAATCTTGAAGTAAATCTTGGGTCTCGATCAGAAACTATTGATACCGGCATACCATGAAGTCTTACAATCTCGTTTATGTATATACGAGCAAGATGTTCAAGTGTATAAGTTTCTCGTATAGGTAGGAAATGAGCAGACTTGGTCAATCTATCAACAATGACCCAAATTGCATCTATGCCTTGAGAAACCTTGGGAACACCAGTAACGAAATCCATGGTAATGTGCTCCCACTTCTATTCTATAATTTCAAGTGGTTACAATGGACCTTTTGGTACTTGATGCTCCGCCTTGACTCGTTGACAAGTTAAAAACCTTGAGAAAAACTCTGCTATCTCTCTCTTCATATTGCTCCACCAAAATGTATGTCAAATATCACGATACATTTTGGTACTCCCAGGATGGATTGCAAACGGTGTGTTGTGCACCTCCATCATGATTTTATACTTAAAATCAGGGTTGTTAGGAACACAAAGTCTATAGTTGACTCAAATTATTCCTTCTTCATCGAATCTTGCTTTCGATATAGCACCTTCTTGCACTTTCTTCCTCATACGCATCAGCTCAAGGTCTGCAGCTTGAGCAGCTTTAACTTTATCGATTAAAGTCGATTCTACTCGTATATTCGCCATCATCACATAGGTCCCCAGAGTCTTTAACTCTATCTCCATCTTTTGTAAGTCATATAAAATGGGCCTTTATATGACAATAATGCACTCGCATTCAATATATGATCTTCTACTCAATGCATCAGCTACTACGTTTGCTTTTCCAGGATGGTATTGAATGGTATGATCATAATCTTTCAACAACTTAAGCCATAGTCATTTCTGCATGTTGAGTTCCTTTTGAGTGAAGAAATATTTAAGGCTTTTATGATCCGTAGAAATCTCCACCTTCTCTCCATACAGGTAATGCCTCCAAATCTTAAGCGCAAAAACGACTGCTGCCAACTCTAGATCATGAGTAGGATAATTCCTCTCATATTCTTTGAGTTGTCGTGAGGCATAGGCTATGACTTTCCTATATTTCATGAGAACACATCCTAACCCTTTGCACTCAAGCATCACCAGAGATGACAAATCCTCCAAGCCGATGGTATTGTCGTAACAGTCTAAATTAGTCTCCTCTTGAGTTCTTAAAAACACTTCTCACATTCCTCGTTCCAAGCGAATTTTGTATCTTTTCGAGTCAGCTGAGTTAATGGAGTAGCAATTCAAGAAAATGCTTCTATGAATCTCCGATAATAACTAGATAAGCCGAGAAAGCTACGTACTTTGGTCACTGATTTAGGTTGCTCCCAGCTTTGAATTACTTCAATCTTTTCCAGGTCAACAGATATCCCATGATTTGATATCACGTGCCCAAGGAATGCAACTTCCTCAAGCCAGAACTCATATTTCTTCAACTTGGCATATAGCTTCTTTTCACGAAGCTTTTGGAGTATAAGCCTCAAGTGTTGCTCATGGTCTTCATGGGTTTTGGAGTATATGAGGATGTCATCAATAAAGACGACCACAAAGTGATCCAAATATTCCATGAATACTCAGTTCATCATATCCATGAAGGCAAAGAGAGCATTAGTCAATCCAAAAGACATGACTAAGAATTCATAATGCCCGCATCGAAGTTCTCGAAAAGCGCTTTTGAATGTCATTAGTTTTAATCTTCAACTGATTATATCCGGAACGAAGATCAATCTTTGATAAGAATTTGGTGCCTTGCAACTGGTCAAACAGGTCATCAATGCAAGGCAATGGATACCTATTTTTGATGGTTACATGATTTTACTCCCGATAATCAATACAAAGTCGCATACTCCCATCTTTCTTCTTCACGAATAGAACATGAGCACCCCAAGGAGAAGTACTAGGACGAATAAAGCCAATGTCTAACAATTCCTGCAGTTGAGTCTTCAACTCCTGAAGTTCAATAGGAGCCATTCAATATTGGGCTTTGCAAATGGGTTTTGTACCGGGTTTAAGGTCGATAAAAAATTTAATTTCACACTCTGGGGGTAGGCCAGGAAGTTCTTCAGGGAATACATCAGGAAATTTATTAACAATACAAATATCTTTCAAATCTGACGTATTTTTGTTTAAATCTGTGACATGAGCTAAGAAAGCTTGACATCCGTTTTTCAACAAACGAATAACTTTATGGCTTGAGATGACCGTGATTAATTTTAATGGTTTGGTCACTTGAATTCGCATAATAGGTTGATTAAGAATATGAAAGCTAACAACCTTACGAAAACAATCAATTTTAGCATGATGAGTAGTTAACCAATCAATCCCTAGAATCACATCAAATGCAAGTATTTTTAAAGAAATAAGATCGACAGGTAACGTACGGTTACCGATTTGAATCAAACAAGACTTATAAATAATGGATGTAATGAAGGTTTCTCCCAACGAAGTCAAATTTCTCTGGAGTCAAATTTAAACGTTGAGCGCAAGTAGGAGAAATAAAAGAATGAGTAGAACCAGTATAAAATAAGGTATAGACTTTTCTAGAGTTTATGATAAGCTTACCCGTGATGACCTCGTTCGGGTTCCTTGCTTTTTAGGAGGTTACGACAAATGCTCTCCTCGAACTACCGGGCTGACTTTTTCGGGACTACTTTTGGTGCCTCCATCCCACCGGACTTGTCTTTTCGTGCACGAAAAAATCAAAGCTAGGTGACCTTCTTTCTACAATTATAACACGCTTTGATCGCATCGCTGCAGCTTTGATCGATATGTCCCTCCCTCCATATTTGAAGCATACGATAGGTGGTCGCTCTCCTTCCTTAACAACGGTGCAAAATGCCGACATCTTTCCATCATTGTTGAATCTCCTTTTCTTGAAATGTCCATTTTATTGTCTTGCCGTGATTACCACCGGCGTGGTTACCATTTCGCATGTTGATTCCTCCACGCTTGTTGTCACCACTTCGATGATCAAGCTACCACCGGTATTATCATTTTGCTTACGCTTTCTCTTAGTTGAGTTGACTTCGCTATCGCGCTCCAATAATCGAGCCCTATTAACAACATCCAATACAAACACGCTTTATGAAAAATTAGATATTGACGTATCTCGTGTTTCTAACCTCTTAGAAACATCCGCGTCATTCTCTCCTCATTGTCAACCAAGTGAGACGCAAACGGACAACTCGAAAACTTAGCTTCGATCGCGACACGGTCATATTGTTCGCTTCCAACTTGATGAACTCTCTACTACCTCTTTCATGTGATGAATACTTTCGGAAAGTACTTGTCGTTGAATAGTTCTTGAACTTCTCCCAAGACATCTTTAGTGCGGCAAGTCGAGTTGAGTACGCTTTTACCGATTCCCACCAAGAATCGCCTTCCTCGCAATATAAAGGTGGTAAATGGAACCTTTTGCTCCTCCGAGCATCACAAAACATCAAATATCTTGGTGATCTGCTTTATCCACGCTTCCACCTTAAGTGGTTTTGGCTCTCCAATAAACTCCGGTGGTCCCAGCTCCTTGAACTGTTTAGCGGTGACCGTCCGAGAGTTTCTAGTGTTTCCACCTACATTTTGGACAGGAGCCGCTCTCGCCTGATGTTGCATGAATTGCATAAAGTCTCTGAACATTCCATCGTTCATCATTTGGTCAGTATTGTTGTTTTCATGAGGATTATCGCCTTCTTGATGCACATTATCCTGATTATTGATCTGTGGAGACTCAACGGTTTACTGTGCTCCATTGCTATTCTCAGCATTCTCCGATGTCATTTTCAAATACTGCCACAAAACAAGGGTTAATTGACATGTCACATATTATCCCTATACTCTGACCGACCAAATAAATACCAAATAAACTTAGGTAGGTCATACTAGTGAAGGAATTCCCCGTCTCTCACCTCCTAGTTCTTGTCTCACACCTCAGCCAGGGATCATATCCCTAAGCTTTGATACCAACTGTGACGCCCCCAAAACAAGTATACATCACCCATCTTGGGTCGCCAAATACATGGTACAAAATTCAAATACAACTTAATTATACAATAGTCGTGTAAAATACGAAAAAATATAATCTAAGAGTTTTTAATAAGAATATTGTCATCTAGACAATATACAAACTCAATGGAGTCCTCATTACATTTATTGTCACACTATTTAACACAATAGTGAGGACTACTAATGCTATCATCTGGACCGTCACTCCGTTTCCCGACTAGTCCCGGCTACGTTCTCATTTCCTGATGAGAACAGTGAAAAAAAGGGTGAGCTAAACTAGCCCAATAAGAAATATTATGACTAAGATAATGCAGAATAATTTATCGTTAGCCTTCAACAGTGTTAAACTGATAAAATATAACAAACATCAAGTTTTACTACAGCGGAAAAACCAATCCATTAGAAGAGTCAAGTAGAGAATAAAATCTATTATCTTCTATGATTTAAAAGGATTTTCATCACTTTTATCGCTGAGACTCAGCTTAATAAATAAATCACATCCTCTGCACTACGACCAAGGATATTCATTAGTATCACGACCACAAATTATCCATGCACTACGAGCCAAGGATATTCATGTATTCATCAATGGTCGTGATCATGCCAACAATTGTCCATCAATGCACTACGGGCCAATGAGGACTTTTACCACATCATTTGTAACATTACGGTCATGATTATACCGAATAATCTCTGGTCATAATCATACCAAGTCCATCTATGCACTACAGGCTACGGATGACTTTCAACATAATATAAACATGAGGATGATGACAATGATATAAGAATTCAATAAAACAAGTTCAAGAATTAATTTATCCAGGAACCGATAATGTCCAAATTGTCAACATGATACTGCTTTGTGGAGTAAAATTCAAGAATGCTCAGAAGAATATTTCCATGAAAAGATACTGGATGAAGCGCAAATATCAAGGATTTTCCACTAATTTCATGGACTATAAAAGTCAAAACTTTAACCAACTGAGTATAATATAGAATGGAATAACAAAAGAATTCACCAGGCATGCGATAGATCGCATGCACTTGCTTATTCCAATGTAATAATAAATAATGGAACCAAGTCATGCGTAAACGCACAGACAGGATATTCCAACTAAATAATAAAGAATGGAATAACAGAAGAATTCACCATGCATGCGATAGACCGCACAGAGAGGTTATTCCAACTGAATAATAAATAATGGAACCAATTCATGCGTGTAATACGCATGCATGTGATGTTCCAATGTAATAATAAAGAATGGAATAATGTAAGAATTTCACCATGTATGTTTGATTTGATGTGAGAGAGGTTATTCCAACAGAATAATAAATAACGAAACCAGGTCATGCGTAATTTGTACAGACAGGATGTTCCAACAGAATAATAAGGGATGGAATAACAATAGCTCTCTTCAAGAACACGAAAGAAATAATACCCTTTACCTTAGAAAAACTGGATACTGGAATAGTGAGGTAGCAGACTTCTCTTCTTCTTTCTTTCTATAATTTCTCTCTATAATAATTTCTCTAAAGCTTTTGTGAATTGGTGAGAAATGAAGGAAGAATGAGCTTCCATTTATAGGAAAATATAGTTTCGATAATTGCATCGCTTTGGGCTCTCAAATATTACAAAGATAATACCTTCCTCTTTTCTTCATTTTTAATTTAGTCCTACAAGTATTAACAAACGTGCACCACCTCCAATAATAGTAAATAATGTGAATTAATAGTTCATTCATGTGACTCAATAGTATAATCATGTGGCAAAACTAATTACAAGTATTATCAATCTTGCACCAACTCCCCTAATAGTACAAGAATGTGATTCAATAGTACGCACATGTGAATAAATAGTTATATAAGCATGTGAATTAGTAACAATTAATTGCTCATTTATCCGATAAATTACCCGATTTATCAATATAACCCCCAAACATCAGTTATCATCGGAATAGATGTCGATTTCCACTAACACTAATAATCCCAACACAATGGAACTATCAAATTCATCTTTAATCAACACAACTTATTCATCATTAATATTATAACTCACAATATTTAACAACCAGTGTCGCTCCTGTGAAAGAGGGGGCTTTTCGATAAGGATTTCTCCTTATTGGCGCGCAATTAGGTGACCAAACCTCTCCTTGAAAGAACTTCTAAACATTGTCAATATTGTAAATAATACTATGAATAACTTTGTCGTCTCAATTATTGATTTAATAATAATAAATATAATGCAGATGATACTGTGACAATAATTGAATCAATAATATTAGAGATATGATGCAAAGATTACCGTCGCAGATAATAATTGAGTATAACCGAAAGTGACTTCAACGTAAGCATCAATAATCAATACCGTGCTACTATACAACCACGCCAGACATTGTACTTTTTTACTACCGTGTAGTTCAACTATTTTAACTCAGTAACACTTTCGCCGTTATTTTTATAAAAGATAATTCTCATCGCTTTTTATCTACGATAATACTTCCGCCAGGGGTCCACTAATGATTGTGTTGTCGTTGCATTTAATATTCCCTCGTTAAAACGAATATTCCCCACCAATCGAATATTATATAACCACTTGCTTACTTTGCAAAATTTGTAAATATTACCCACAACTATAACATTATATCAAATCCACACCATAATATTCAAAAATATATTTTGAGAAAATTATTCTTTATTCATAAAATTTGGGGTCTTACAGTATGTACCAATTTATCCGGATTCACTGATCCCCAATTTAGTAATCCAATGATTGGGAACTATTTTAGTTTTAAGCTTTCTAAGAATTTAGATCTCATTAGAATGATCATCATCATTATTCTAAAAGCATTGCTCAAAACTATGGGTTTATCACATTTTATAAAGCAGCATCATGTAGATAATTAAAAGCCTTTTATAAATAAATACTTTTTATTAATAAATGAATAAGATTGTTACAAAGTATATTCTTTATCATCAAACATGACTGGCTTGTGTGCATACTACTTTCAATCTCCCACTTGCACTAAAGTCAATCGCCATGGTATCTCATACCCTTCTTTTCTAAGTAACGATTATCCTGCTGTTGGATAAGCTTTAGTTAATGGATATGTAATGTTGTTCTGTAGAGTCCACTATCTCTATAGTGATTTCCCATCTTCCAATGATTCCTATAATAAAATGAAAGTGCCACAACATATGTTTAGATCCAAGATGATACTTAGGAATTATTCCTAGTTCTTTCATGAACTTATCATCCAAACAATCAACTTGTAGCTTCATTTACAGCTATATAATTTATCTTTATCACTAAACCAGCAACTCTTTGTTGTTTGGAACCTTTCCAATTCACTGCTCCACTGTTCAAGGTAACACCTTACCCTAAAGTGGATTTGTCGTCGTCTTGGTCAGTTTGAAAACTTGAATCTGTTAAGCCCTCTAGTTTTAATTCAGACCCACCATAAATATGATCACATCCTTAGTGTCAGTTAAGTACTTTAAGATGTTTTTCACTTTCTTACAGTGATCTTTTCTAGAATATGACCGATCAACATCAAGTCTCGTATATTTCATTGTATACATGATTGTCACTCATGCGATCACTCTTTTCAGAAGTCTATGGGGACTATTAAGAGAGATACACTCTATGGCTCATCAACATGAGACATCTCTTGGAGTTTGCCAAGCTAAACGACTTTAGCATCAAATGAATATACGTTCCTTGGGTTAAGTCGAGCATCCTTTTAAATCTATCTATATAGATTTTTATCCCCACTTACGATACTCTTCCCAAATCATTCATGGAAGAATGTTTAGACAACTTTATCTTTATTGATTGTAGCATTAGTATGTCATTCCTTATCCGTAATATATCAACATATAATACTAGAAATGTCGCGATGCTCCCACTGATCCTTTTATACACACTAGGTTCATTCTTGTTTTTGATAAAATCAAACTCTTTTGATTGTCTCATCAAAACGAATGTTCCATATTTGAGAAGCTTGCTTCAATCAATTTTTTTGAGTGTCTACAACTCTTACCTCATCGTATATAACTGGATTATAATCTTCTATGATGTGTACCTCATCATCATCATCTATGATGAATTCATACCTCCCAGGTATCTTTAGTACTATTCCAGATTTACGATTCGGTTGTGGTACAATAGGTTTATCTACAAGTTCCTCTTATTTGACTTATAGTGTTTTGTGGTTCTTGAACTCTTCAAGATCTGTTATCCTTCCACTAGCCCCTTCAATGATAAACATCTTTATCTTAGAAGGCAACATGTTTCGCAACAAACACATTTTTCTAAGTAGGATTATAGAACATATAACCTAAACTTACTTTAGGATGTCCCACAAATCTGTACTTGTCAAATCTTGTCCCAAACTTATCCTTTGAAACCTTTTTCACATAAGCTGGACAACCCCTTATATTAACATACTTAAGATTAGGAATCCTCCATGTCCATAACTCTTATAGAGTCTTGGGGTCGAATTTTGAGGTTACCTTTTCCATAGATATACAGCCATTTCTAGGGCATGACCCCAAAATAATACTGGAATGTCGATAAAATCATTATAGACCGTACCATGTCCAACAAGGTACGATTTTTCCTTTCAGATACATCAATCAATTATTATGTATCAGGAGGCGTCCATTATGAGAAAACCATTTAAGATGATCTAGAAACTTATTACACAAGTATTTATTCCTTGATCTAATCAAAGAATCTTAATACTTTGCCAATTTATTTCACTTCTGAATTATTTGAACTTTTCAAATAATTCACACTTGTATTTCATCAAATACAAATATTAAACTCTTTGAATGATCATCTCCTTTTCTTATACTAGTTTGTTCAATTTGCAAAATATATTTTCACGTAAGTCAAGTACACAAAATCCATTAAGTAATATTTAAGTTCTATACAAAACATTATTATTATAAATAGAACAACAATTGTTCTTAATTATAATACCAAAGATTTCATTGTCCAGCAATAAAATAGAAATAATGTTTCTAATGAGAACTGGAATAAAATAACAACTTATTGACTTAATAGACTTGCCCGTAGGCAATACTAAACAATAAGTTCATATGGCTAATGTAGCAACCTTTGCTTCATTTTCCACACATAGGATTATTTATCCCTTGTTTAGTTTTCTACTTCTGCTTGGTTCCTTCATAAATCTATATTTATGATAACCAAAGTCGGTATCCAATACCCAAGTAGAGCCTTAACTTAAAGAAAAATTTATTTTAATCATGCACAAAATTATATCTGTAACCGAAGCTTCACTAAGCTTCTTCTGGTTAGCCTCTATAAGATACTTCTCGTAGTTTCTTCTCCAGTGTTCAGGCTTATTGCAGTGGAAGAAAACTCATTTGCTATCCGTATTAGTTTTGTTCTTATTATCATTTGTTTTTTCCTTTCTATTTATCTTCTTTGAATCGTTCTTCTTTTCAGAAGATCATTTGGCGCTTACCAGTAAGACTTGGTCTTTCTTGGTTAGAAAGTGACTCTCAACATTTTTTAACATGTTAAGAAAATCAGCGAAGCTGATATCTAGCTTGTTCATATGAAAAATTCACAACAATTGTGAAAGGAGTCCATGAGTGAGTGCAAGATCAAATCTTGGCTTAACTCTCCATCCATGACAAAACATGTTGTCCTAATTGTTCAATCAAATTGATCATGTTTAGGACATGTGTCTGCACTTTAGTATCGTTGGTCATTCTAGATCGGAAGAGCTCTTTAGATATCTGATATCTATTAGTCCTACTTTGCTCACTATCAACTACTTGATGTGCAGGAATATAGTAAGAGCATCCATAGTTTTATGCTGACGTTGAAGCTCGTTACTCATGGATGAGGGCATGATGCATTGAGCCAACTGTGCATTATCTTTTCACTTTCTAAAAGTAGCAATCTCTTCCTCAGAGGCATTGTCTGCAACCATTGCAGGGATAGGCGTATTAAGGATATAAGATAGCTTTTCAACCATGAGAACTATTCTCAATTTCCTTAGCCAATTCGTTTAATTCGGTCCGAATAAATATCATCTAATATGCTTCACAGTGATAGTAATGTAGACATTGTAAAATTCTGTAAATGAATTTGTAATTAACAACATTTTAGCATACATTCTTTTATTAACTACCAAAATAAATTAGGTCTTTTTTTAAATTGGTATCTCCCACTATTTTCATTAAACTATATTACCCTCATTTATATATATAGTTCGGCAAAATCTAATTAAAGATTTGGTAGTGAGAATAAGGATCTCATTTCAAATGTATATAGCATTTTGGTGACACAACAAACTATATATCAATAAATAGGTAGACAACTCTTGTCAATTACATCAACTATGCAACTCCTTGTATTTTGCCTCTTAGATTATTTTGATCAAGTGGTGCCACATCCGAATCTAAATTATCCAAGTTAAGTCCAACCTAGCACTCCATATATTCAAAAAAATAAAAATATTGTCCTTGTGGTGACATAACAAAACAACATTGTTCAATTTTCTTTATAAGCATCAAATGTGATAAAATTAACATCTCAAAGAATTAAGATAAGCTTTGTGGTGACACAACAAACTTATAATGATTAATTGATACTCTATTATTTTTATCATGCTAGAAGGTGACGTTCGATATTCCTAATATCTTTGAACGCTAAGGACTTAATATAAAATATTTGAAGGATTTGTTATTAATTTGTCTCATATTGTTTAGCGTACATGCACACACACACACACACACATACACACACACACACATATATATATATATAATACGCGTCATATTAATTAACATGCGAAGCATGTTTGCATAATATAATATATATATATATGTGGTATAAACATGCACATATAGAATACTATATTCAACCCGGATTGATTATGAGCTTTACTCTAGTTTGGTTCACTAGAGCCACCAAGTGAACCAAAAGGTCAAACCCTAGGGGTGCAAGAATTAATATTTAAATATAACTATTACATTTAAACCCAGGATCCATTACAAATGGGTCTTCAAGCGCTCCTTGTTCCTTGATCTCCAATTCTTCAAAATTAATTCTAATTATTTCTATTACAAAACTATTTAAAATAAATAGAAACCTTGATCCGCAGTCAAGGGAAAGTACGTAGGAGGGAGTTAGAATTTACATTAAGAAAAAAATTAGAGAAGACGAGGTACGCAAACCCCATTTAATAAAACACATACATTCATGCATCCAACTAAAATAAAATCCAATCACATTGGTCAATAGTCCATAATCAATCTCATTTATTATCATACACATCACCATATGCATCAATAAATAATATTCATTTCATGAATAATAAACATTCAATATATATATATTGATATCATTTAATGGGCAAATTTAGTTAGTATAAAATCTAATTTTGAATCAAAATAAACTCCTTTATTTTAATCCAAATTTAAATTAAAATAAACCTATTTTATTTTAATTTATCTAATTTTGAATAAAATAAACTATTTTATTTTAAGCTAAATCTTTAATCAAAATAAACTCATTTATTTTAATTAATTATGGAATCTTATTCCAAGTAAAATAAATAAATAAATAAACTCCTTTATTAAAGGAAACACGGATTTTCTTTCCTATTCACAAATAAACTCCTTTATTTTGAATAATATGATATCTTATTTCATATATAAATAAACTTATTTATTTAAGGAAATATGGATTCTCTTTCTATTCACAAATAAATTTTTTATTTTGAATAATATGAAATCTTATTCCATATCTTAATAAACTCCTTTATTTAAGGAAACATGAAATCTAATTTCAACTCCAATTAAATATTATAGAATCCAATTTCAACTCTAATTAGTTAGCATGAAATCTAATTTTAAAATTAAAATAAACTTTTATTTTAATTATAAAATTATTAAGAATATTATATATATATATATATATATATAATATAATATAATATAACTGATAATATATAATATATAAGTAATCATATACTTATATATATATATATATATATATATATATATATATGAACCAAGCGTGAATCCATTCTTAACAGTTTGAGTAACCAAATATCATCCACGCGGAATTCACAAAATTCAGTTCGCGGATTTTTTTTTTCTTTTCTTTTTTATTTTTTAAATAAATTTTATACAACAAAATTATGCCCAATTAAATTATTTTAAATACATATCAATATACATATCAAATTAAAATAATTAATAATTCGCATAAAGGTTTGACTCTGATACAACTGTTAGTTTTGTAATATTCATGAACGCAATCAAATTGCACAAAATAAGCGAAAACATGGTAAATTAGAGTTTAAAAAATTTACAAATCATATACCCGGATCATCCTTTATACACAATTATTAATTAAATGAAAAATACGAAGAATAAGAATCATACCCTTGAAGATTCGAGCTTCCTCGAGCACAAGTTCACTTCTAATCTTTTTCGCGTTCAACTTGAATCCACCGGGTTTGGTTCCTTACTTTAATCAATGTTAGTCACCCAAGTGTTTGACCTCTAGAGGTGATCCACCAAGGAAGAAGAAAGATTCAAGAAGATGGGTATTTGGCAAAATCCTAGTTTTTCTATCTCTCATAGAAAAAAAGTATACTCTCCAACAATTAGAATTACGTTTGTTATGAAAAAGTCAACAAGGCTCACCCATAATAAGACTACTTTTATTTATAGATGGGGGCAACCCTATTTAACAATTAAGGATTTGATTTGATTTTAATTAATTAAACTCATTTTGAGTTTAATTAATTAAGCTCTCTAATCTTATTAGGGATAATTAATTAAACTATTTTAATTAATCTAACCTCCTAATCTTATTAGGAATATATAAAAGTACTTTTATTAATTAATTCTAAAAATCCTTTAAGAATTAAATAATAATAATAATAATAATAATAAGACTCCTCTTATTAATTTAAATTTAATATTTCCAAAATAATAAATAATAAATATTAAGCTATTTAATTTATTCTATCACCATAGATTAAATTAAATATATTTAACTTATTATTACGATTATGCCATTAACTTTTAAATAATTATTCTTTATTTTATTGTGTGACCCTTTAGGTTCTCCATATTAAATCGGTTGTGAATAAATCAATTAGAACAATTCTAATCTTATTTAAATAAATAAATTAAAATATTAATTTATATAAATAAATAATATTTATTCTACAATAGGGATACGCCTCCCTAGCGATTAATGACTTTCCAGATAGTATAGATTTCAACATTAATCATAAAAGAACCTTTGAGTAAATAGTTACCGTACAATTCAATCCTTCCACCATACAATGTCCCAATTAACTATAAGACAAGAAATTACTGTCAAGTCTTATTTTATTTAATTATATTTATTTTGATCCTTAAATGCACAACTCCAAATAATGCAAATTAGAAACTTATTTCTAATTTCATTCTGTCGTGGCCAAGGACTACTGAGTTGTCATTTATCGAATCACATAAGATATTTCTCTTCTTTTACTAGAAGCGGTAGATTCTTTATTGATTATACATTATCTCTATGTACAACTTATTATACCCAAGCATACCCTTTGATATACCCTAAGGGTCTTAAGGAATAAGTCAAAGTATAACTTATCATACACAAGATACTATGATGATCTCAAGTTCAAGGATTACTTGAACTACTATCACTACAGGAATTCCTATTGACAGACAAGTAAAACTCCATTAGGTATTCCTTAGCGAGCCACGTTCAGTGAACTTATTCTCCAATAAGCACCTACATACTTGCTTTAGTGTCTCCACACAAATGATCATGAGATCAATCATCCCCATCTAATGAGCAAGCAACATATGTACCAATCTATCTGGATTCACTAATCCCCAATTTAGTAATCCAACGATTGGGAACTATTTTAGTTTTAAGCTTTCTAAGAATTTAGATCTCATCAGAATGATCATCATCATTATTCTAAAAGCATTGCTTAAAACTATGGGTTTATCACATTTTATAAAGTAACATCATGTAGATAATTAAAAGCCTTTAATAAATAAATACTTTTTATTAATAAATGAATAAGATTGTTACAAAGTATATGCTTTAACATCAAACATAATTGGCTTGTGTGCATATTACTTTCAGACTCTACTCTATGTACTGTGCAGAATGCTAGATCACAGTACGTAACACTCATACTGGGAGAATCTATAAGAGCTGCTGGCAACCTAGTGAATGGATCCTCCTCGGTGTGGGAATCAATGTCCTACATGGGCTCTCCACCATCTGAATCAATCCCCGACAATGTGGATACTACCGCAGCCGATGCTGTCTCTGTCTCCATCCACACAGAATACTCTATCAAACAGCCTGGATAGCTAATAGAAAACACAGCACGCTCACGCTGATCCCAATAGGCGTACACCCTAGATTTGTCCTCTACTGACAAATGGCGAGAAGCTAAACACTAACCTAAAGCCCCCTCAAAAGGATGGAAGTCCTGAAAGTGGTCAAACTATGACATCACAGTCAGTGGGTGGTAGGTAGTCATTGTGAGATCCCAAATTTTATGAAATGAAATTATTCAATTTTCTTATAATTATTATTCTATTTAGTAAATGGTTAATTTGATAAAAGGTTAAAGTTAAGGGTGATATGTGAAAAATTTTCAAAGTAACTAAGTTTTCATAAAATAATCGGTGATAAAAGTACAGTAATATGTGTGGTCGCATAGTAGCACACGGTATTGATTATTGATGCTTACGTGAGAAGTCACTCAGTTATACTCAATTATTACTACTGTGAGGGCTCCGAATCCGAGGTCCCGAATCACCACGGATCCCGTTCGATCATTCTATACAACTATTACTATTTGCGGAAGATATAAACATAAATTGTTTATACAATACATTACACACTATTTCCCAAGGTCGAGTAACCTTAACTTAAACACAAATTATAACTATCTAACATATAACATTATTATCAAACTATAATATTACAAATCTAATCGCACACATTAACTTGAAGCTGGAACTGTCTTTAATCTTTCCTTGTATCCGACGCATTTGTCTTAATCTGCAATGTTTATCATGATATAGCAAGGGTGAGCATAAGGATTGCCCAACAAGTTTAAGTTCAATAATATAACGATATATCATGACTGAAATGATTTGAATAATTAGCTGGCTATAATTCGACAATATAATTGTGAATTAGCACGAACAAACTTTTGACTGAACAAGTATTAAATATGAACAAATATATCTGAACTGAAGGGTAATGAAGGTGATCAGCCTTTCATACCTAACTTATACATGAAATATGTACAGAGTAGAATTCTTCAATGGCAATCAGCAATGATTATCCATAAGCATATATGAATAAAATAACTCTTAGTAGAGTAAAGTAAAAAAACTTGTCTGAACCGTTGATTACCGCTACACAATTTATAATGCTTTATCCGAAGACCTAATATTAGTAATATAAATATCTAATATTAGAATAATATCATCACAATATTATATTATTATATATGTAGATATAGATAGAATAACCTAAACACTTAACACATAACCCTATCAGTCTATAACACATATAAGACTCGATATCAAGTCAAACTATTGCAGTCTGAGTTGAACCAAACACAAATCTGACATCCCGACGGTCTAGTCGGACTTTTATTGAGTCTAAGTTCAATTAAACTCTGCCTAAACACTTAACAATTATCTCAGATAATTTATTAACAGTCAAAATATTTTTCATAAGCTCGTAATAATTTTAAAAAAAATATTACTATTTATCATAAATTTTCAATTATTAATATCGTATTTAAATGAATTAAATACCACATAATTCCTTTATCATGACTATTTATTTATTATCAAATATTAATGAAATACATGTCATAATATTATAATATATTTATAATATCACAAAGTATTTTAATACTTTAAAATTATATTTATATGATTTTTAAACAATTAAATTCATTATCTCGATAATTGCTATTAATATTAAAATATTAATATTTTCATGATAAAATATCAAAAGTTATATTTTATAACTTAAAATATTTTTATAACACTTAAATCGTTTTTATATGATTTTTAAATCATTAAATCTATTTTTCCATAATTTTTAATATATTTATTAAATAAACTAAATATCATTAATATTGATTAATTAATGAAATTCATCACAAAATATTAAAAGTCACTAAAATAACTTAAAATATTTTCTTATACCATAATATTATTTTTCATGTATTAAAATTATTTTTAAATAATTTATTTAATATTTTAGTTAAATAAATTAAATACCATTTATATTCCAAAAATATTAAATATTTATGAAATATACTCTAAATAATTAAAAACTATTTTTCGGACTTTAAAATAATTTTTCAGAATTTATTATGTATTTTTAATAATTAAAAATAATTTTTTTCTATTTATTTAATTAAAAATATTAATTTTCGAAAATAAATATCGCTAAAGGGCCCTGTAGCGACAAAATCGTCGCTATAGGTGTTCTTGAGTGTTCTTGAGCATTTCCAGAAAACCATGTCAGTAGACAACTAGGTAGGTTTGACCAACATTTGATCCTTATTCTTGTGATGTTCTGTGCTGGATAAAGTGTTTAGATTGTAGTATAAGTGCAATAATACAACTTCATATTAAGTTCATGGCCAAAACATTTCACCACTAACAGATCTAAGGCACCAAAAATCATGTCAGAGTTGTTCTTCATTTCTGGGTTTTCCAGAAATGAAGAACAGTTGCTAGGCCTTACTTTGAAGCTTCATTAATTGGAATCTGTGTCTGTTTTGCGATATCTAATGGTCCCTACTTGTAGTCATGATGTTATAGTACAATTATATAGCATCAGATAAGCATAAAAACATCATATAAACAAGATCTGGGCCGGTCAAACGTATGGTCAGAAAACCGTTTCTTGAAGATCTGGGTTACCTAGATTCTTCATCCGCCGAGTAGGTCAACGGTTGTTTGACCGTGATTATCTAAGATTCTGCTCGTGATCTGCTTGTTCTAAGGACTAGGATATGTAGTGCACACGACAGGCTATCCAGATCAAACAACAACTTGGCCAAAACATGTGTTAGAAGCAAGATCAGAGGCTTTGAAAGTCTTGTCAGACATCTTGGGGAAATTCTGGGTTACCCAGAAGTCAGTTTCGTGTTCGGTCAACGGACTTTTACCGATCGTACCTTGCAATCTAAACATGCTATGGGCTTGCTTCCAGTCCCAGATTAAAGCCCTTACTACAAAGACCAGATTTATAACATCAAATACCACTAACACCTAGCACAGAGAGATCTATGAGGTCTGACTTATGACTATCAAACAACTTTTCAAAGTTTTTTTCTAGATTTTTGAAAACTTATATTTCGTGCATATAGATGTTATGGATTCTCTATATAGCAACCCAGATCACCTATTTACACTACATACTACATGTTTTAACACAAAAACTTAACATCTAACATGAGATCATACGATTTTGAAGATTAGGGTTCTATACCTCTTTAAGCCATGATCTTGAATCTGATCTTGATGATCTGATATTGGAAGGCTAAGAGATGATATGTGCTTAACTTTTCACTCCCTTTCACTCTTATAATTCGAAGGTTAGAGAGAGAGAGAGAGAGTTGCTAGCTTTTGAAAAATAAAGTAAGTCATTTCTTACTATTAATCTATATAAATTATGGATGCAATGAATGTTGGCTGATAATGTTGCTGATTTGGTGAGATATAAGTCACATGTCTAGGGTTTAGGGTTAGTTCACCAACGCCTTTAGGGCTAGATCTACAAGCAACATACTAATAATACACAAAGGGCATAAATGTCATTTCACACACAAAATTAATGGCATTCTAGTAAATTGCCAAACCCTTACGGTTTAGGGTTTGGGTTTGGGTTTAGGGTTTGAACCCTTTAGGGTTTAGGGTTTGAACTCTTTAGGGTTTAGGGTTTGAACCCTTAGGTTTTGGCAATTTGATTTCTAAAATTTCTAATTTAGGTTTTAAAAATCTAAAATTAATATTTCTAAATTATAATTAGAATTTTCTAATTATATTAAAATTACTTGATCATAAATTAAATCTTTCTAATTAGGATTAGTATTTCCTAATTAAAATTGCTAATTCAGCAATTAGGGTCAAAATTGGTCATTAGGGTTTATAACCCAAAATTAGGGTTTTAATTAGAAAAATAATATTTCTAATTTATAAATTAAATTTCGTAATTAGATTAGGGTTTTCTAATTACTAATAACTTGAAAATTAGGATTAATATTTCCTAATTAACATTAAAATTATTGAACTAACAATTAGGTTTTTTTCCTAATTATAAATTAGGGTTTCTAATAATTAGGTTTTCTAATTATTAGGGTTTCCAATAAATCTTTAGGGTTTTTCCTAATTAGGTTATACTTCATCCGTCACATAGTTATAGGCTGATTTCTTTTGGCACTTAGTTTAAGAAAATCAGTTAAGTGACAATTTTTAACATAAATTTTCCACATATACCCCTTAATATGAAATTAATGAATAAATTAATTACTCCTTACTTATCACATTGGAACTCTCAACTTTATTGATTGACGTGTACTAACCATTTAAATCCATAAACTTTAACCAAAGATAATAAAACAACATTAAATGTGGTGATAAAAATAATGATATTGAATGTTGTTTCTTCAAAAAAGAGTAATTGTTGAATATTTATTATAAGGGCATAAAAGTAAAACAGTGAACCAACTAAATTTTATAAATAGTAAGTAGCCTATATATTGAGATATCTCAAAATGGAAAATCAGCCTATAACTATGGGACGGAGGGTGTATTTAATAATGTTAATCCTTATAATAACATCTGCATTCCCAAATTAGGGTTTAAATTTCTGAATTAGGGTTTTGGATTTCCTGAACTGAAATTAGGGTTTCCAGAACCGGTTTCTAGGGTTTCTTATCAATCGCTAGGGTTTTCTAACCGAACGTTGACATTATTAATATATACTTAGGGTTTATTATAGATATCGTTTATTCCATTCTTTATTATTCTGTTAGAATAACTTGTTTATGCGGACTACCGCATGCATGGTGAATGACCCTTCGTATTCATTCTTTATTATTTTGTTGGAATAACCTGTGTACGCGGACTACCGCATGCATGGTAAATGACCCTTCGTATTCATTCTTTATTGAATTGTGAAAATGATCTGTCTACGTGGATTACCGCATGACGGGCAAAAATCCATTTACAGTTTCTTATATTCTATTATACTCGTATGAGATATCATTTCTTTTGTACTCGTCATGGAATATTGTTTTCTTTTGTATTTTCCTTTTATGAGTACTATTCATGGAGTAATATTCATGTGTTACTATTTACGGGTTACTATTTACTCGAATATTATTCACTCGGGTATTCAGGACACTTTTCGGGCCGCAGTACTATTCACGAGTTGTTATTCACGGGTTACTATTCACCCGATTATTATTTACTAGAATATTATTCACTCGGGTCTTTGGGGCACTTTTTATGCCGGGGTACTATTCACAAGGTACTATTCCCGAAGTACTATTCACAGGATATTATTCACGGAGTACTATTCACCCGAAAAATATATTTCTTTTCAATCCAAATTATTTTTGATACATGAATACTATTCTTGAATTTTACTCCACAAAGCAGTATCATGTTGACAATTTGGATATTTTTAAACTCTGGATAAATTTAAAGTCTTTAATATTTATCCTTGATTTCGTTTGATTAATGCTTATATCATTGTCATCATCCTCATTCTTATATTGTGATGAAAGTCATCTTTGGCTTATGTGCATAGATGGATTGTTGATTGGTATGATTATGACCAGGGATCATTCGGTATAATCATGACTGTAATGTTGCAACTGATGTGGTAAAAGTCCTCATTGGCCCGTTGTGCATTAATGGACAGTTTTTGGTATGATCATGACCATGGGTTCTCTTTGGCCAAGGGTGCAAAGATGAATTGTTTTATGGCGTGATCATGATCGTTGATGAAAACACGATTATCATTGGCCCGTAGTGCATGGATAATCCGTGATCGTGATACTAATGAATATCCTTGGCTTGTCATGCATGGATAATTCGGTTAAGTGGATTATTTATTGTGCTGAGTCTCAGCGATAAAATATTGATAATAAACTTTTAATTCGTAGAAAATAGTAGATATCATACTCCACTTGACTCTTCTAAAATACAGTTGCATGTCTTTGGCCTGTAGTGCAATGATGAACTGTTAATGAATATCTTTGGCCCGTATTGCAAAGATGAATTTATTAGTATGATTATGAACAGGATCTGTGATTTGGTATAACCATGATCTTTGATATTTCAGGTAAAGACAGGTGATGAAAATTATCTTTGTCACGGGTGCGAAGAGGAATTTAGAACCACAATTATGATTATGAGTTATTCACATGATTGTGGACAGGAATTGTTGATTGATGTTACAGGGATAAAACATTGTTGGTGGACTTTTAACATGGAGAAGATAATAGACTTTATGGTCTATTAAACTCTTCTAATGGATTGCTCGTTCCGCTGCAACTATGGTTGAAAAGTTTTAGCATCTACCATATGTTCTAAATCTCTGATTTATTACTGACGAAGTTTATTACTGACGAAGGATATTGATAATTAATTATCTTTAGTCATGATATTCTTTACTAGGCTAGTTGTGCTCACCCTTTTGCTTCACAATTCCTTTCAGGTAATAAGAGTGTAGCTGGGTCGAACGGAGGTAACAGGGGATTAGAACGGTGGTCTATAGCTGTTGAGGTTCTCCTTAAACAGTATGGAAATAATTTTATTGAGAACTTTAGATAAGTGTGTTGTATTTTTATACGATATTTAATAATTATATTTGGTGAATAAAATAGGGTGAGGCTAACCCAACTTTGGAAAGGTGTTTTGCCACTATCATACGAGATGTCTAATGACATACAACTTCGTGTTATTATAAGACAGGGTTGTGCAAATCCACTTGCTGAGTATATCTACGATCACTACCTATATAATCTTGGAGTTTGGTTGAAGTATAATTCTTAATTGGAGACAATGGAGATAATTATATGTCAAGAAAAGACTCACCATTGAAAAGAACATGATAGTAATTTACTCGTTTTTCTTAGGGGACTATTGGGTCAACCAAGGATAATTCTCGAGTCATATGATATCTATCATAACTTAGATGCATGGCCTCCCATGTACGAAGGTTTCCTTGAGCATTTTCCAAAGATTTTAATTTCTAAAATAATTATTGATTGTACTTTTATGTAAAGTACCATTGTAAGGTATTATGGTTGAGGCACCATGAGAGTTATATATATTTGTATTAAAACTCACAAATTATGTGTTGTTGTACTCTGCACGACAGTTCAACCGTTGTATAAATGAAGTTTGTATTTGATTTCTATAGTGTGATATCTGGCGACTCAAAATGGATCGTGTGGACCTATTTTTGGTGCGTCATAGTCCCTCAAACCAGCCAGAGGGAGATAATCAATGCCAGGGGCATGAGTAATAAAATTATAGGGTTAACTAAGCCCTGTACATGGCAGAATGTCATATGGATCTCCAATCCCTGCCAAGAACACCAACTAGGATACATCATCTACACACTTCACTGGCTGAAAGGAGTAAGACGTGGCTATCTCATGGGAAAAATAATACTCATACCGTCGAAACGTGTCAATCGGTCTCAAGTGTGACATGAACCACACGTACAATAAGACCGAGTTGCTTGTAAATACCCTATGCAAGGTAGGTGTGGCAAAACGTGGCTGATCTCAACATCTCCCCCACAATCATCAAAATAATGGTATGACCCTCCCAGAGAGCTCTCACTGCCATGATAACACCGATGTCTAGCTCATCCATATATCGTGGCATGTATACATACGCCATTACACACATCATGAGTACATCTACTCTGGCCACATGCCACTGATCCTCTAGCGTGGTGAAATCCCTGGAGTGCCGAGCATAGCTATCCAATGAGCCAAATCTATCTATCAGAAAAAATGGGATAATACATAGCCGGATGTAATCTCATCCTTTACTACTCTACGCCCAACCCGGTGAGGGTCATGAACTGCCAACGTATATCTCTGACAGCCATCCGAGTGCAAGGTATGTCTAAGGGCAAAGTCGTCAACCATTCATACTCCTCCAATGTAGAAGTCAACTCATGGGTCCCAAACCAAAAAACCTGCTTCTCCGGTACACAGTGCTTTAGCATGCCATCTACGAAGCCCAATGGAACTTGGAATGTCAGGAGGGTCATGGAATGCTGAAATAGCTGATCTAAAATCACCCTGTCTAAAAGGGATACACTTTCATACCAAGATCTCATGCACGAGGCCACCAATACTAGTCAGGTGTGATCAATATGGCTGACTGTCAAAGAAGACATCTGTGTGGGTCGTATCATAAGACTATCCAGAGGTCAATGCTGAATATCTCTGGACATACATATGCATGACATAATACATGCATGATAGAGAATAGATGGCAATATGACGTAGGGAATGGAAAATAGTACATATATTCCTAAGTACATCATCATCTAAATACATAATCTCTATACAGCTGAAAAAAATATATGGAAATAGGGCACAGACGCCCTATAACTAACAGAGGCCTATCAAAAGATATAGCGAGAATGGGGCACAGCTGCACTACTATCTAATAGAGGCCTATCAAAAAGATATAGCAAGAATATACATCAAAAGAAGACAATGGTTTTAATATCCACATCATCAATCCTGTCCACCTGATGTAACTCCTCCCGAGTCACTGGATCTCCATCAACGGGGATGTCAGGCCTATACAGTGCAGGATCTGACCAGCAAAGCCATATTGGTCACCTGAGGGGCCAGCACCTGAGCTTGAAAGATCAAAAGTATCCGCCTCTGAAGGATCTCGGCCCAAATATCGGATGAAAAAATGTGCCCGGTCCAACTGTCGGGTCAAACTGTCAATCTGTGTCAAATGAGTCGGATCTCGGACACAGACCAACCAATCCATCATCATCACGGATCCAGGATCCAGGGCCTCGAATTCGAGGTCCCGAATCACAGCGGATCTGGTTCGATCATTCTATCACTATTACTATATTTGCGAAAGATATAAACATAAATTGTTTATACATTAAACTTACATACTTTTCCCCAAGGTCGAGTAACCTTAACTTAATCACAATTCATAACTTAACTAACACATAATATTATTATCAAACTATACTATTACAAAACTAATCGCGCACATTCACTTTAAGTTGGACCTGTCTTTAACATTTCCTTGTATCCGAAACATTCGCCTTAATCTGTAATTTTTTATCATAATATAGCAAGGGTGAGCATAAAAGTTGCCCAGCAAGTTTAAGTTCAATAATATAACGATATATCATGATTGAAAGAATCAGAATAATAAGCTGGCTATAATTCAACAATATAATTATGAACTAGCAGGAACAAATTTATGACTGAACAAATATTATACATGAACAAATATATCTGAACCAACTAGTAATGAAGGTGATCAGCCTTTCATACCTGACTTATACATGTAATATGTACAGAGTACAATTCATGGCAACCAGCAATGATTAACCATAAGCTTATCCAAATGAAACACTCTTAGTAGAGTTAAGTAAAAACAAACTTGCCTGAACCATTGATTACCGCAACGCAATTTATAACGCTTTATCCAAAGACCTAATATTAGTAATATAGATCTCCAATATTAGAATAATATCATCACAATATAATACTACTATATATAAAAAATAGAATAACCTAAACACATAACACATAACCCTATCAGTCTATAACACACATAAGACTCAGTATCAGGTCAAACTATTTCAGTCAGACTTGAGTTCGACAAAGTTCTAACGTCCCGACGGTCTAGTCGGACAATTCTTTGAGTTTAAGTTCAATTAAACTCTGCCTAACACTTAACAATTAACTTAAATAATTTCAATAACAGCCGAAATATTTTTCCAAGTCTCATAATAATTTTTAAATAATTATTACTATTTATCGTGAATTTTAAATCATTAAACACGTATTTAAATGAATTAAATACCACATAATTCTTTTATCATTAATATTTATTTATTACCAAATATTAATGAAATATATATCATAATATTATAATATATTTATAATATCACAAAATATTTTTAATACTTTAAAATCACCTTTATATGATTTTTAAAATGCTTAAATTCATTATCCAATAATTACTATTAATATTAAAATATTTATATTTTCATGACAAAAATATCAAAAGTTATAGGTTATAACTTAAAATATTTTTATATCACTTAAATCATTTTATATGATTTTTAAATCATTAATTCTATTTTTCCATAATTTATTTAATATATTCATTAAATAAAATAATTACCATTAATATTAATTAATTAATGAAATTCATTCCTAAAATATTAAAAGTCACTTAAAATATTTTATTATACCATAATATTATTTTTCATGAATTAAAATCATTTTTAAATAATTTAGTTAATATTATAATTAAATAAATTAAATACCATTTATATTCCAAAAATATTAAATATTTATAAAATATACTCAAAATAATTTAAAACTATTTTTTAGACTTTAAAATAAATTTTAGGAATTTTATTTTTATTTTTAATAATTAAAAACCAATTTTATCTATTTTTAAATAATTTTCGGAAAATTAGAAATTAAAATAAATAGAAATCGTTGCTAAAGGGCCCTATAGCGACAGACCCGTCACTATAGGTGTTCTTGAGTGTTCTTGAGCCTTGCCCAGAAACTCATAGGCAGTGTGTAGGGTGGTAGGTTTGACCATCATTTAAGCAGGGTTCTAGCTGATTTCTGGGTCACTTATAGTGTTTGGATAGTAGTACGAATGTAAGACTACAACCTACAACTAATTTCATGGTCATTATACAATATCACAGCAATATCTAAGCAAGTAAAAAGTCTGACAACATTGTTCTTCATGTTCTGGGTTTTCCAGAAAATGATGAACAGACGTAGGTACTACTTTGGTCCTTTTAATCTACACATCGCCGGCTTGTTTAGGGGGTTTGATTGATTCATTACTGTAGTATTGATGGCGGTGCACAAGTTTATAACACTAAATCATAACAACAACATCACACAAGACATATTTGAGCCGGTCAAAGTACACATCAGTACATGCTCAAGAACAAATCTGGGTTTTCCAGTTGTTCATCAAGCGATTCGGCCAACTACGTTTGACCACACATTTATAACTTATAGTTACTGCTATGAGTGATCTTATGCTTTTAACATGTAGTACTCATGTCACCACAACAACAACAACAAAAAACTAGGCCAAAACATATAACAACAAAGAAGATCAAAGCCTTACAAAACCATCGTCGAGAAGATCCGGGTTTCTAGGTTGCCCGAAACCCATTTCTCGTGAACTGGCCAAAGGATTTTGACCATCAATAACTCTTAATCCAAACATAAAATAACCCAGATTCAAGTTGCAGAGTACAGAACACATAACATACTACCAATACAAACATTTAAAACCCTAAAACCATTACCAGACACCGATCTATGAATACTGACATTTGTTTGTCAGACAAAAATTTCTAACTTTTCCAGATTTAAGAAACCTTCAATTTCGAGTATCAAAATGATATGAATCTAAGTTTTAGCAACCCAGATCATCAAGTGACACCCTCTAACATATATCTAGTCAACCAATTTCAACTTTTAACATCAAATCAAAAGATTTTAAAAATTAGGGTTCTTTACCACTTTGAGCTTTGATTCATGATTTCTGACTTTTGCTGTTGATCATGGAGAGTTAGGGTTTGATATTGTTTCATCTCCTTACTCCATATCACACTAAATCCCGAATTTTTAGAGAGAGAAGGGTTAGGAGAAAAATAAAATTTAAACTAACCATTTCATCTCTCTATATCTATATAAATCAAGCTAGATGCATGTAATGGGTGATATAAAAGGGCTGGGTTTTAAATTACAAAAATAATATTTCTAATTTCAAAATTAGATTTCCTAATGAGATTAGGGTTTTCTAATTACTAAAACTTGAAATTAGAATTAATATTCCTAATTAACATTACAAGTATTAAATTAAAACTTAGGTTTTCCCTAATTATAAAATTAGGGTTTCAATCCATTAGTTAGGGTTTAATAAATTTAAAATTAGGGTTTCATAAATAATTAAGCTTTACCCTAATTAACATTATAATTATTATCACTTAAGAATTATAATTATCCTTTAAGTTCCCAAATTAGGGTTTTAAATTCCCGAAATAGGGTTTCGGATTCCCGGAACTGAAATTAGGGTTTTCAGAACCGGCTTCTAGGGTATCTTGTTAATCGTTAGGGTTTTCTAACCGAACGTTGACGTTCTTAATATATACTTAGGGTTTGTCATAGATATCGTTTATCTGGTCAACCCTTGACCCTTAACCACATACTGTACACATATACACAGAACATATTCACGTATTCCTTGATCCTGAATAATTCACCTAAATCAGTCACAGAATTTTGAAATCCTCAGAATTCTATCTTAAAAATATCAAACGCATACACTTATTTTCTGTCTAGGTTCTAATTTTGAACCCTAAATTAATTAATTAAAATTTCAAAAAAAATTCAAAATTCTCGGGTTGTCACATTCACCCCTTCTTCTAAAAATTTTGTCCGCGAAATTTACCTTACACCTTACACCATACTGCTTACACCATTCACACATATTCGCTTGCTACCCAATACATCACTCACAAGAGTAAAAGTTTTCAAATTGTCTTTGGGGTCGATAGACCATGAACACATAGTTTTAATAAAGATTGATCATACCGCAAAACAATACATTACTTGGTATGTTTACAATCACAAAGAAGGTAAACTACCGTTGTTAGTACTTTAGGTGATCAGCCTATCGTACTTTTACGTCATGCATAACGTATTAATTATGTATATCTAATATTTACACTACTTGATTGGATTATTTATCCAAACAATATAGTTCACCTCAATCTTATCATAGGATTCCGTACCAAAGCAATTTGGTTCGGGAAATTTCTTTCAATGAACACTTTAGAGTTTTCATAACCTTAGTCTAGCTGAATCGAATAGCATAGACTCATATCAATAATTCAATTCAATCGAATTATTAAAGTGTAGCCAAACCCCGTTGGCAAATTAAAATTTTTGAAAATATTTTCGAGAATGACGTCATGATGCCGTACTGTATTAACAGTCAATTTTTACGCGCAACACACAAGTATACGTGGTCAACATGTAATAAAGTGATAAGTTGAGTATCATTCCCACATAGACAACTAGTAAGAACTCAAGCTTACAACTATCAATTTTTAACTAATTCGAATTTTATTAAACTAACTTGAATAAATGAAGAGAAAATCTTAACAACTAATACTCTAACTATCACTAATAACCCACACAGATAGAACTCAATTTTCAAACAATACTTGGATAATTAGGCTCATGATTTCACTCTAAGCTTTACTCAGATTAATTCACTTTTACCCCAGTTTAATTCAATATTCCAGTTTATTAATCAAGAACACGATTGTAGCATTAACCACCTCTCAGTGCACTAATACCAAATTAACTCAAATCCACAATTAAGACAGAATTAAGCCAAACACTCCAATCAATTAACTCACAATATCTCTATGAAAATTAAATCAAAAGAAGTTTAAGATTAAGTTCTCTAACGATTACATGCGATGTTAAGCATATCTCTACCTTAACATTCATCACAATTCTGCTATTCACAAAATTCATGAACACATGTTATATCAATTAAGTCTAGATTTAAACATCATCTCTCGAATCCATTCAAATCCACAAAGAATTGTTGATCAGGCAATTCGCAAATTCAAGCTCAAATCAATATAGATAAACTGTTGAATATTTTATTAAACTGAGAATTAAAGCTAATAAACCATTGTTCCACTCAAAGATCCATCAATTGCCTAAAATGATAATTAATTCATCATAAATAAATTAACTACTAAATAAATAAAAGGAGACATCATCCCAATTACAGATAATAAAAATTAAGGAAGAATAATAAAACACCACCCTTCTCTGAATTCGATTCTTGCAATTTTCGTGAAGTTATTCCTTCTTCTCTAGACCTCCAAGCTTGATCCCCAATGTCGTTCTTTTTCCAAGTTGTGTATATCTCTCTTTTTTTTTCTCTTCTTTTTTTACTTCTAGACCATTTCTTGTCTAAAAACTCTCCTAGTTTGCCTCCACTTCCTATCCAAAACAACTTAAAATAATTCTAATTCTCCCCAACTACTACCATCTAACTCCTCTTTAGAAAACAATTCATCACCCAAATAAGTCCAGTATCATTATTGTGGCCTTCCCACAACCTCAATCGGCCAAAGATGCATCAAGATATGATAATCGACTTCGCACCAGCATCACGGCCAGATCCAAATTGATCGGTACGCTTAGGTATGCAATATTCAACCCATTCCAAATATAGCCAAGACTACTTTGACCGCCAAATATATACCATCAATGACTTCATTAACTGATCACACAATCTCAAATGCTTCCGAACGCAAGACGCCTCTGCTTTTCCTATATTAAACGAAAAACCCATCAACAGTAGCATAAAAATGCATAAAAACAAACACAAAAACAGACCAACTGAACACAATTCATGCACTACAACAAAAAGGCTTATCGGCATCAAGATATTAGCGATCGCATACGGTCATGAGATTATAATATCTCTGACGTGTCATGCGATCAACGACACGAAATCGCAGATAATCTGGTCGCTGGAAGGACATCAGCGACCACCAATAGCGACCGAATAATTAGCGACTGCAATTAGCAACCGATACCGTCGCTATTATAACTTATGCTGAGTCATTCGTCATGCGTGACGTGTCACACGTGTCGTGACCGATATCGATAATAGCGACCGCAATTTACCGCTAGATTCAAGCAATACGATACATTTTTGGCGACCGCATGCGATCGCTGATGCTTTTTTTTTTTTTCAAATTTTTGCCTATTTTATTGATTTCCCAAAAATAACCTGCTTTGTACCTGCTTTCAATCCCAACACAGTTATATATATATATATATATACAAGCATCCATATTAACATCCATCCAATACAATCCAAAACATTCATCCATGAAACATTCATCCAATACAATACAAAACATTCCTCCAACACAATATAATCGATATCGTAAACATCCATATAAACTAATACAATTGTCCAAAGAATGAATCTAAAAGAGTACAAGGCTTTAAAAATCTAAAAAAAAATAAGTCTAGCGCTCTTCATGGATCATCCAAATTAGGATCCTGTAATTATCAAAGTAATAGAACATATATGTTACATATAAGTAAGACATTGACTTCGGAGACTATAAACATATAAGACAATGTAGCTAAACAATAAACGATATATATATACTGCTCCCGTTGTCTTTGCTTGCTCCTGCCGCCACCGCCGCCATCGCCTCCGCCAACTCATCAGACTCGAGAGACCGCAGATGCCCGCCAAAGATATCTGAAGAAGATCACGATCTCGACAGATCGCTCTCACACAACAAGATGAGTATGATAGGGTCGGAATACCGATGATCGTGTAGACTGGGTGGCGAGTCGCCTGTACTAATCGATGGTCGAAGGCCGCTTTTGTCCTTGGCCTTTGACATAATTTTTTTTCACGATGGACGCCTCTCCATAATTCTTGATCAATCGACGGACGCGAGTGCCTTCAGATAGCGCTGCTTCATTAAGCCCTTATAAGTGTCCCCGTCAAGATGAACAATTAAATAGTTAAAAATAAATAAAAAAATACTAAAGAAGGTCGTTACAATTTATAAATAACATATTAGGATAAAGTGAACTTATTACTGCTTATCTCAATGACTTTTAGGTAGACCATCGCGGGTGGCCACATACACATCCAACCAATTGATAGGTTGACCTTGAGACTGAGACTCCTATAGTTCATTTCCTCATATTATTATGTAAACATGTGATATTTTAGGTACAAAAGATGACTGTAAACATAACATACGTACCCTGGCAGCAATGTGTTGCAGCTGTGATATACTGCCGCCCCGATACGTGCCTTTTGCCTTCTCGCCGTCTGATACACCTGAGGATCTGTTCGAGGCGGCAGTCTTGCGCCTCTTGACCCAGCTCTCAGCTTTCCACTGGTCACACATCTGCACCCATATGGGTTGTGCGCACCACCAGGGGCTATGCTTTCGCATATATCGCTCACCCCGTCTGGATGGTCAATCTCAGCATTGTGCAGGGCTTTTTGTCGTTCCTTGTTCAAATTATCTTTAGTTCGTACGGCGCACTTCTGCCAGAATAGTGTCTGAATAACTGATGCATGTGCGTCGTCCCATCTATATCGTTTCTGCAAATAAAATAACAATAATAATATTAAAACTGTTATATTACTAAGCAATATTATTTGATTAACTATGTATTATCTATCAGAGTGATAAAAATATACCAAATTCAAATTTCAAATCATCCTTATGGGCGAGAGGTGTGCTTTACATGTAATCAATCATGGCGTAGGCGGCTTCAGAAGCTTATATAATTGTGAAATGCACTTCACAATTTTACTATCTTGAAAATCACTACAATATACAATAATTTATATTAAAACCCTTATATATATATATATATATATATATATATATATATATATATATATATATATACGATGTTTAACTTACGTGCTATCCGGAGGAGGACGGATCTCAGATAAGAATGCGATCATCCGGATTAGCTTGGCCTTCTACACATGATTAGGGCTCTCACCCAACCCAAGGCTTTCGTCTTTGCGAGTTCGTAAGACATCTATAAATAAAAATTTAGGATGTTAGTATAAGTTATAAATGAAAGGTACATAAACATGTCGTGGATATAGAGAACATCGATATGTAATTGTATGTAAACAAAAGGACAATAGGATAGATAGTCTAGGCCACTAGGATAGTCTAGGCGTGTATATTTAAGTTACTTAAGGTTACTTTTAGCATCACCAAACTTTATATAATCATCTAACTCATAATAGTCCTTTAAGGTCGTACTATGAATTGTCCAAAACAGTCCATTTTGGCTTTAAATGTGATTTTAACAAGTCTCATGCTCAAAATGGCTTGGGCTTGGTTCCTTTAGTTTGTGTAGCTTTCTTATGTCCTATTATGACTATTGAAACTTGTGTATGGGGTCCAGGTATGGTGATTCTCTATTTCCCTTTTCAAATTTACATATAACCAATATTTACTATTAAATAAGCCTCTAGACTAGAGTCTTCAAACTCTAACATTAATATTTAAAGTTTCTAGCCTGATATAATTATTTCAACATTAAGCTTAAGCTAATATGTTTTACTGTCCATTAAATTGAGTTCTCTATATGTTTAGATATGTAATTATCATGTTTTACATTTCTTCCCGTATCTTATGAGATGATAAATGAGTAGCGATTCCAAAATTTTTAGTACACAATACAATTCACAATTGGACAACAATGGTTGGAACCTATACCAACCCATGTATTGCCATGTACTAGTATTATTTGCATCAAATTACAACATTTTCTCATTGAATAGGTGTTATAAATAAGATCAATAGTATTAAACTCTATTCAACATTTCCACTTTATTCAGGGGCAATTTTCAACACTAAGAAGATAACACGACCTACGAACACACGATTCATAAACGAGTTGGTGTCATAAACGGGTTTACAAGTGTCATAAACACCATTTTAAACACATATCAATTTTCAAAACGAACACGATTCATAAGCGGGATCGTGTTGTAAACATGTGTATACACGAAGTTTCAACACGACATGAATTTGCCTAACACGACGTGAATGTCACCCTTTATTTGACACTTCCACGCTAATGTCACGAAGTTATAGTTGTTTTAATTTTAAAATTTTCAATTTTGTTTTGGTCATAACTTTTTCATCACAAGTCCTTTTTGTTCATCTTTGGACAGACGCGCTTTATATTAATAAGGTATCAACCCTCAAAAGGCCATATTTTATTTAACAAGATTGATATCCAAAACAGTCCACTGGAAAATTTAGGGCATGGGGTTTCATCGGTTTCTTGGTTTGGCAAAAATCACCATAAATAATGTACAAGTAATTTGAGTTCAAAATAGTGTTTAGATTACTCATAGAGGTATCAAACACAATAAACCTCACTCAAAATTCATTATACATTATGAGTTATTAAAATTCTAATTTCGGGTTCGGGATAAATATTTTTTTGGTTATATATATATATATATATATATATATATGTTTCATTGATTATATAAGTGATAACAAATGTTGCATACAATATACTTCACAGTAGTAAATCGTGTACTACTGCAGTGGTGTGTCGCCATGGGTTGTGGTGGTGGTGATGGTGGGTGGGTGGCGGCGGTGGTATGGTGGTGGTGGTGGTGATGGTGGTATTTGTGTGGTGTGACTGTGGTGGTGGGTGGCGGCGCTTTCCCCTCTTTTCCCTCTTCTCTTCTCCCCCTTCTCCCTATTCTTTTCTCCCTCTTTTTTTTCTTCAATCGACTGAGAGTGACGAAACTGAACTGGAACCGTTAATTGAATGTAACAAATGATCATATCGGCGACCGCGATGCGGTCGCTAATTTTAAATGATGTGGAGTATGTCACGTGACATGCATGCGGTCGCTGATAGTGAATGGTCGCAAATAACTAAGGCGCCAATATTTCGTGCCAATTTTTTAGAGGTAAAAAATGAACTTGCGACCGAATAGCGACCGGGTTCAGTCGCTAACATACTCTAGCGACCAAATTCAAGGGCTGGCCGCTAATGGCGGTCGCTAGTAGACTTTTTCATGACCGAAAAGTGCGATTGATGTTTTTTTGGTCATTTATACTGACATTTTCTTGTAGTGATGGTTTAAAAACCTACTCATCAAAATCCCCCAAACTTAAACGTTGTTTATCCTGAAGCAAACACAATGTCATGTAATGCAATTAATCCTAAAATGTTGAATCCAGTATCCAATTAGTAATACCAAATCACTGACAAGGCCTTAGAGAAATCATGTAAATATAGCAATACCTCATAACGAAACCAATCCACAATCTCTAGCCAACCATTGAATCTCAAACTGATATCACTACTATAGTGTGTGTGTGTACCAACAACATAAATTGACATACCATCAAATTTAAAACATAACACACCTCTTCTAAGGCTTAAATAGAATAAATATAAGAAATCCAACAATAAGCTCGATCCAACTAAAGCTAGACACAAACCATCATAAAGGGTCAACTTGGGGTATTTATACCTCGCTTAACATTCACGGGGGCATTTTGCTCTTATTTCCTGTTTTATTTTTATTTATTTATTTATTTTTAATTTTTTTTTACTTTTTAACCATGACTGTGTAATGTCTCATTCCATTAGGCTAACAGTGATACCCCTTAGCGAGCTTTCGACCAACGACTCCCAGACCATATAAGACCTTAGGGCGCTAGGTTTTAAGATACCCCTTCTATGCATTTCGCTCAAGTAACAAAGGCCCCGAAACAAAACTAGCCATGATATATATATATATATATATATATATATATATATAGATAAATAGGCTTATATACCCCACATATTCCCCCAAACTTAAGTTCTTGTCTAACACTAGTCATCACTACTCATTCTTATCATTCTTATATTTAAACTAGTGATGCCTTTTAGAGCTTTATTATGAATCAATTTAACGCAATCAATCTACCAGTTGGTATATTCGTGCAATCCTTTTATACTAGTTTTAAACAGTAGAAAGATTCAACTTATAACACAAAATTATTTCAAAGTTCCCTTACAAAGTATCGCACAATTTCACCAAATTCCAACCTCATCATTGGCCCTGAAAAACAACAACATATCCTAACTATCCACTGGATTCGTGCAAATGCAACTGATTTTTTTTTTAATAAAAACTAATTTAAAACTACTATGCAAATGAAAACTATAAACTAACAAATAAAAAAAATCCCCCAAACTTAAATTAAGGAATGCCCTCATTACTTCATATATGCTCAAAAATAAAAATTTGAGGACTTCCCAGAAACCGCATTACTGCGCGTCATCGTCCGAAGGAGGATATGTTGGCAAGATAGGAGGAGTAGGCATAACGACTAGCTGAGCATTTGGATTACAACGAGCAAATGCCTCAGCAAGCGTGTTGAATGCGTTTGCATTGTACTGATGCATTAAATCTTGCCGCTCAGTCAACCACATGAATTGATTCCTTGGGACCCATGCTTGTTCCTCGCGAGCATGTTCCTCTTGTGCCGGTCCTTCACTAACCGAGGATGATGGTTGTTGGATCATGATGTAACCTTCACCACGCGGGTGGGACTGTTCTCCATCCCAAGCTATATACCTCTGAATAGTTGCATGGTAAATTATGGATAATGGTTGGTGAATTGATTAGTCGTTACATCGCACTTTTGACCTTTCCAAGATAAATTGGTAATTAGAAACCCGCATGCAAGAGTCTTCGCTTTGTGGTACTCCCCCGTAGTGCTCGATCAATGGATTCTTGAATACATTCCCCCACATCAACATTATATAAAGCAATTAAATTATTCATAAGATAGTGGTGGTGAACGATTCCATACAATAATCGAGCCCGTGCTTTAGTAACCTCAGTTAGATGGCTCGTGGGCATTAATCTAGCACAAATGAATGCATGCCAAGCCTTTCCATATCGACTCAGTGCTGCGTGAGGAAAACTTATCTTTTGTTCGCTCCAAATTTTAATCGTCCATTTTGTTCCTGGTTTGCATAATCGGACAATCAACTCATCTAGCTCGGGCAATCCATCTTCATACCGATCTTCTTGTGGCGTTTCCAACCCAAAATATTCATTGATAGCTTCAGCATGAAACGCTACCGGTTTTCCCCGAACCATGACAACATGATTGACATGTTCAGTTGCATTCGCGTAAAACTCCTTAACTATGTTGATTGCCGCTGGAAGTGGTTGCTCTACTAGTTGAAACCAATTGCGTTCTACAATTTGCAACGCCATATCACCATCCAAATTCGCATTTGGTTTCAATCCTCTTTCTAGCACCAAGTTTTTCTTGCCAATTGATGTGTGGAATCTCTCTGCGGCCCTCTTGCTCACAAATTTTGTATGGTCATATGTTGGGCGAGTCGAAGATGTTGATGCCCTTTGTCTTTTGTGCAACGACATGTTGCTTACAATTTGGTGACTCAAGAATTTGGTTCTGTATTTTTCTTAAACGGTTGGTGGGCGGAGTGTGCGATTTCCCCAAACTTGTTTTGTTGATGAAGCTTTGCTACCCAAACAACACAAAATTCTGTACCTTCTTCTTGATTTCACAATTCTCAGCTTTACCACTCAATATTGGATGTCACAACAAGAAATTTTGTGAGGGATGAAGAGAATTATCACACTTTTTTTTAAGTTGGGTTTACCTCTTTGAAGAGAAGTCCCAATTTGTATCACTTTGTGCAAGGCTAGTGTTAGATTTAGGATTGGGTTGTGATTCTTGAGTGTTGTAGTGTCAAGATGTTTAGAATGAAGGAACTTCATATATAAACAATAGAAACTAACGTGGGTGGGAGTTGGGACTTGAAAGGGTTAGTAGTTTTGGAATTTGGAAAGGAGAAGGAGTCTAAAGATAAATTAATGTGGAGTTATGGGGAAGAGGAAGTGCAATAGAATTAGGAGAAGTGGAGAAGTGGTATTGATGAAATAGAGAGGTGGAGAGGTGGATTTATTCAATTCAATCATGACTCTTTAATTGTTGAATTTCCATGCAAGTGATGGCAAGACCAGACTCGCACAACAAGACAAGACTGCTTTCTGTTGGTCTAATAGTTATCGATGTCAGAGTGTGCAGCGGTGATGTACCATGGCACCAACAATCGTTTCTAGATATCTGATATGTTGGCTTGGTCGGTATTTGTTGGCGCAGCCATTCGCTAGGTTTTGATGTCTTTGGAGCGATGCTCTTTCTGTTGTGGCGTTATCAATGTATTGGTCCGAGAAATCGCTTGGTAGCGATCAATACTGGTCCCGGCGCTGCATCGTATGGGTCTTTATTCTTCAAGCCTCTGTAATGTTATTGCCTGACTGCACTTGCTTGGGGTTCCTGCATTTATAGAGATTTTTGTTACTCTCGAAGTATACATTCTATCGACTAAGCTATAACTAAAAATTTAAAAGTAAATAAAAGATGGAGTTTAGAGCTTGGTCATCCTCCCAAGTAGCGCTTGGTTTAATGTCGCTAGCAAAGACAGTCCCTCATGTTTTATTGCGTGTCTGTGAGGGTAATGTTGATGGTGTCCACATTTGTATCCTCACCCCAATAATGCTTCAATCTTTGACCGTTGACCTTAAAGGTTTCCAATGGGTTTCTACTATACAGCTCCACGGCACCATGTGGGAAAACCGTTTTTATTGTGAATGGTCCTGACCACCATGATTTAAGTTTCCCTGGAAACAACCTTAGTTTTGAATTAAACAGCAGCACAGCTTGCCCTAGCATGAACTTTCGGTGATTGATTTTCTGATCGTGCCATTTTTTCACCTTTTCCTTATATAATTGTGCATTCTCGTAAGCTTGTAATATGAATTCGCTGCTCATTTTAGTCAGTAGTAATCTCTTTTCCCCCATTGGTGCTTGATCGAAGTTCAGTTTTTGAATAGCCCAGTACGCCTTGTGTTGTAGCTCAACCGAAAGATGACAAGCCTTTCTATACAACAACTGGTAAGGTGACATACCAATTGGAGTCTTGTATGCGGTCCGGTATGCCCAAAGTGCATCATCTAATCGAAACGACCAATCCTTACGATTTGGGTTGACTACTTTCTCCAATATTTTCTTGACCTCCCTGTTTGAGACCTCTGCTTGTCTATTGGTTTGGGGATGATAAGTCGTCGCTATTTTGTGGTTGACCCCATATTTTGCCAATGTACGTCAAATGCTTTGTTGCAAAAATGACTTCCCTCATCACTTATTATGGCCCTCGGTGTTCCAAACCTTGTAAAGATATTTTTCTGTAAAAATCTTAGGGCCACTTTGGCATCGTTCGATGGCAGTGCTGCGGCTTCTACCAATTTTGAGACGTAGTCCATTGCAAGTAGAATATATTGATTGCTGAGAGACGAGGGGAATGGTCCCATGAAGTCAATGCCCCATACGTCAAGATTTCAACCTCTAATATTACTTGTAATTCATCTCATTTTTTTTGATATGTTACCCACTCTTTGACAAATGATCAAATGTTTTGACAAATTGGTGAGCGTCTTTAAATGAGGTTGGCCAATAAAACCTCGATTGAAGCACCTTTTGTCACGTTCTTCAGACTACCATAATGCCCGCCATATGCAGATGAGTGACATTCGTGCAAGATGTTCTTCACTTCGCTGTAAGGCACACATCTTTGGATCATCTTGTCGGCACACTGTTTGAAACAGTATGGCTCGTCCCACATATACCATTTGACATCGTGCAGAAACTTCTTCTTCTGCTATCGTGTAAGATCGGGAGGTAGTATGTTACTGACGAGATAATTTACGAATTCTGCATACCATGGTACTTCTGTTTGAATCCCGAATAATTGCTCATCTGGGAAGGTTTCGTTGATGACACACTTATCCTCTTTCTCTTTATCAAAATTTTCCAGCCTTGACAGATGATCAGCAACTTGGTTCTCTCTCCCCTTTCTGTCCTTGATCTCTAAGTCAAATTCTTGTAGGAGGAGGATCCATCGGATAAGATGTGGTTTTACATCTTTCTTTGCTATCAAATACCGAATGGCCGCATGATCCGTATAAACTATTACCCTTGTTCCGATCAAGTAGGCCCGAAATTTATCAAACCTGTACACCACTGTAAGTAATTCTTTTTCTGTTGTTGTGTAGTTCAATTTGGTCTCTGTAAGTGTTTTACTTGCATAGTAAATAGCATGGAATATCTTGTTTCGGCGTTGGCCCAACACAGCCCCGATTGCATAATCACTTGCATCACATATTAATTCAAACGGCATGCTCCAATTCGAGCGACGATAATCTGGGGTCAGAAGTTAGCTTTTTTTTCAACAACTCGAAGGCCAACTTACACTCCTCATCGAACTTGAATACTGAATCCTTCTCCAGGAGGCTACACAATGGTTTTGCTATTTTTGAAAAATTTTGAATGAACCTCCTATAGAACCTTATGTGTCCTAGAAAGCTTCTAATACCCTTGATTGAACTTGGCGGAGGCAATTTCTCAATTTTTTCCAGCTTGGCTTTATTGACCTCCAATCCTTGCATCGAGATTTTGTGTCCCAAAATTATGCCTTCTTCTACCATAAAGTGGCATTTCTCCCAATTAAGTACCAGATTTGTGTCAGTGCATCTCTGTAAGACCATTAATAGATTTTCCAAGCACGCGTCAAAATTATCCCCATAAACAGAGAAATCGTCCATGAAGACTTCCACATTCTTTTCCACCATATCTGAGAAGATGGCCATCATGCACCGTTGGAAAGTGGCAGGTGCATTACACAGTCCGAATGACATTCTCCTGAATGCGAATGTACTGTACGGACACATAAATGTTATCTTTTCTTGATCCTCTGGAGCGATGATAATTTGATTATACCCTGAGTATCCATCCAAAAACAATAGTATGCATGACCCGCCAGTCTGTCTAGCATTTGATCGATGAAGGGCAAATGGAAATGATCCTTGCGAGTTGCTTTATTCAATTTTTTGTAATCCATGCAAACTCTCCATCAAGTCACTGTTCTTGTTGGAATCAGCTCATTGTTTTCGTTTTGAACCACAGTCATACCTCCCTTTTTCGGCACACATTGCACTGAGCTAACCCATTTGCTATCTGAAATTGGGTAGATGATACCTGCGTCTAACCACTTCAAAATTTCCTTCTTAACTACTTCTTTCATTATCGGATTGAGCCGTCTCTGTTGTTCCACGACCGATTTAGCATCACCCTCCATCAAATTTTGTGCATGCAAAAGGATGGACTAATTCCTTTGATGTTCGCTATTGTCCATCCTATCACCGATTTATGTTCCTGAAGCACTCGTATCAGCTTTTCTTCCTGCAATTCGTTTAGTGCAGCAGAAATAATAACGGGTAAAGAATTTGACTGGCCTAAATACGTATACATGAGGTGTTTAGGGAGTGGTTTCAACTCAAGAATTGGTGGTTCCTCCAATGACGATTTCATTCTTGTCGTTGTCCGCTCTTCCATGTGCAATGTTTCTAATGGTGCTTTAAATCTGCTTACTCGTGGCAGAGAGTTCAATACTTGCAAATATTCTCCAATTTCCAGATCGTCAAGTCCTTCACCTCCCAATAATGTTGTTACCAATGGATCGTTCGCCGAGCTCTTGTTCATGTCTTCGCCAACTATGTGGTCAATAATATTCATCCTAAAACATTCTTCACCATCCGTCGGGAATTTCATGGCCTTAAACACATTGAATTTAATTTCCGGGTCTTGAACCCTCATAGTCGGTTCCCTTTTGTATACCGATGAGCGTCCCACCAGTAGCGCAAGAAAGGCCTCCTAGAATGATTGGGATGTTTTATCTTCCTCATAGTCTAAGATAATGAAGTCTGCAGGGAATATGAATTTGTCCACCTTCACTAGGATGTCTTCCACAATGCCTCTTGGATATGTTACTGACCTATCTGCCAATTGCAAAGAAATGTTTGTAGGCTTGGGTGCAGGCAACCCCAACTCTGTGTAGACCGATAATGTGACATAAGATTCACACTTGCTCCCAAGTCACACGTATTTGATGAATGCCGATTCCCAATTGTGCATGGAATGGTGAAGCTACCTGGGTCTTTCAACTTTGGTGGCAATTTTCGCTGTAACACTGCACTACACTCTTCTGTTAAAGCTACTGTCTCATAGTCTCCCAACTTCTTTCTCGATAGAATCCATTTCATGAATTTGGCATAACTAGGCATCCGCCTCCGTGGCTTCGCAAAGCGGGATATTGATTTGAAGTTTCTTAAAAACTTCCAAAAATTTTGCGAATTGTTTGTCTACTTTATGCTTTTGAATTCTGTGCTGAAATGGAGGGGGAGGATAGCTAATTGGTTTGCTCGTTTTCACAGGTTTATCGGTCCCCTGTTCCGTCTCGATCTCTACATTTGTCGTATCTGTCTCAACTTCCTTTACACCCGCTGTTTTTGTTTTTTGCCCCTCAAGATGTCTTCCACTCCTCAACATAATGGCTTGACATTGCTCGTGATTACCTTTGGGGATTCTTTCGGTATCACTGGGTAGTGTTCCTTGTGGTCTATTATTCAATGCTAGTGCAATTTTCCTTATTTGATTCTCCAAATTTTTTATTGCAGTTTCTTGTGATTTCATGGCTATATCTTGTGCTTTCATAGCCATTACTTGATTTTTCATGGCTGCTTCATTGCTGGTTATGTACTTAGTCACTAACTCCTCCAGATCTGATTTCCTTTCTTGGTTTGGGTTGGTTGTTGATGTGTCTGAAATCCTGGGGGATAAGATGGCCGTGGAGCTTGTTGTTGCTGGTTATTACTCCACGATAGATTTGGATGGTTTCTATTCCCTTGGTTGTATGTATTCTGATAGGTGTTTTGCAGAATTCTATTGTAGCTACCCATAAATTGCACAGAGGCTGGATTAATTGCACATTGGTCCATAGAATGTTCTCCCGCGTACAACTCACAAATACTTGCCACTTGCTGTATCTGTTGTGCTTGTTGCAATTGTACCCCCGCCATAGAATCAAATTTCTTTGAGAGATCTGAAATTTGTGCTTGTATTGCCGTCATTCCATCAACTTCTAACACTCTTGCGACCTTTGCTTGATTCATTCTCGCTGTGGGCTACTGGTAATTGTTAGCTTCCATAGTCTCTATAAACTCATACGCTTCCTCATAGCTCTTTGCTATAAATGCTCCACCTGAAGCTGCATCAATGCTCGTTCTGATGTTTCCATTCAATCCATTATAAAATGTGTTTAATTGCAACCATTTCGACAACCCATGATGTGGACATTTTCGAAGTAATTCTTTATATCGTTCCCATGCCTCATACAATGACTCCCCGTGTTGTTGTTCAAACATCATTATCTCGTTCCTCATTTTTGCCGTTTTTGCAGGTAGGAAAAATTTGGCGAGGAATTTCTGAGCTAGGTCTTCCCACGTAGTTATAGATCCGGATGGTAGGGAGTGTAGCCAACTCTTCGCCTTGTCCCGTAAGGTGAATGGGAACAAGCGAAGTCGTACTGCATCATCCGACACTCCATTATACCGAAAAGTATCGCATATCTCAAGGAAACTGACCAGATGCTCATTTGGATCGTCATTCGCCAACCCCCCAAACTGAACCGAATTCTGAATCATTTGAATCGTTCCCGGCTTAATTTCAAACGTATTTGCAGCTATTGCGGGCCTCGTGATGCTTGACTGCAATTCAATCACCTTTGGTGTGGCGAAGTCCTTTAGTGCTTTATGATCTTCGACTGCCATTTCCTCTTCTTTTTCAGGTGTCTTAAATTCCTATCTTGTTTCCTTAATCCACTTACTCAATCTTTTAAATCTTTTCTCGATGTCGTCCTCAAAAGGAAGCAGGTCAGGATTTTTGGACCATATTTGCATAAACTGCTCAAATCACCTGAAATAAGATAACAAACAAAATAAAATTTTATTTTAAGTAAAACTGAATTAATTTAACTTATATTGTAATAAATAAAGATCTAGGCTAATATGTCCCCGGCAACGGCGCCAAAAACTTGTTGGTTAAAATCTAATTACGCGCAACACGCAAGTATACGTGGTCAACAAGTAATAAAGTGATAAGTTGAGTATCGTTCCCACAGAGACAAATAGCAAGAACTCAAGCTTACAATTATCAATTTTTAACTAATTCGAATTTTATTAAAGTAACTTGAATAAATGAAGGGAAAATCTTAACAACTAATACTCTAACTATCACTAATAACCCACACAGATAGAACTCAATTTTCAAACAATACTTGGATAATTAGGCTCATGATTTCACTCTAAGCTTTACTCAGATTAATTCACTTTTACCCTAGTTCAATTCAATATTCCAGTTTATTAATCAAGAACACAATTGTAGCATTAACCACCTCTCAGTGCACTAATACCAAATTAACTCAAATCCATAATTAAGACAGAATTAAGCCAAACACTCCAATCAATTAACTCACAATATCTCTATGCAAATTAAATCAAAAGAAGTTTAAGATTAAGTTCTCTAACGATTACATGCGATGTTAAGCATATCTCTACCTTAACATTCATCACAATTCTGCTATTCACAAAATTCATGAACACATGCTATATCAATTAAGTCTAGATTTAAACATCTTCTCTCGAATCAATTCAAATCCACAAAGAATTATTGATCAGACAATTCGCAAATTCAAGCTCAAATCAATATAGATAAACTGTTGAATATTTTATTAAACTGAGAATTAAAGCTAATAAACCATTGTTCCACTCAAAGATCCATCGATTGCCTAAAAGATAATTAATTCATCATAAATAAATTAACTCTCGAATAAATAAAAGGAGACATCATCCCAATTGCGAGAAATAAAAATTAAGGAAGAATAATAAAACACCACCCTTCTCCTCAATTCGATTCTTGCAATTTTTTAAGTGAAGTTATTCCTTCTTCTCTAGACCTCCAAGCTTGATCCCCAATGTCGTTCTTTTTCCAAGTTGTGTATATCTCTCTTTTTTTTTCTTTTTTTTTTTTTTACTTCTAGACCATCTCTTGTCTAGAAACTCTCCTAGTTTGCCTCCACTTCCTATACAAAACAACTTAAAACAATTATAATTCTCCCCAACTACTACCATCTAACTCCTCTTTAGAAAACAATTCATCACTTCAACATAGCGGTCAATACCATTGTGGCCTTCCTTGTGTGATCGGCAATGCATTAGATCAAGATATGTATAATCGACCCGTGTTGTTTCAATACAAATTGACCAATAAGTGATCGGTAGCTAGGTATCGATTCTAGCCCATTCCAAATATGATCAAGATTCTCACTCACACGGCAAAATATTATACCATCAATGACTTTTTATTAATCGATCACACAATCTCAAATGCTTCCAAATGCAAGACGCCTTTGCTTTTCCTACATTAAACAAAAAACCCATCAACAGTAGCATAAAAATGTATAAAAACAAACATAAAAACAGACCAACTGAACACAATTCATTGTTTAAAAATCTACTCATCATTCATAAACATTTCATATAACCATGAATCAAGTATGTCACATAAGTATGAGTTTTAAGAACTCGTACTTAACCTTATATCCTCTACCTATGACCTATCTCTCTGGTATACACATGAGAAAGGAATCACCCTCTTAACATGCATATAGCAAATAGCGTGACACAACATTTCAATGATTATTATTGTTAGAACTAAGTAGTTGTAACACCAAGTACAATTCCCCGCCCACACAGGGAATCATACAACTCAGCTGCCGACATGAATCCTCAATTGAATCCCCACCTAACACTAACCCCCTTTTCAATACGAATTTCATTTAACTCGTATTCATAATCCTTTCTTGAATCTGTACCAATTCATAGTACAACTGTCACACAGAAATCTTGCTGTAAACTTTTCAATCATTAGATTGATTCTTATCCCTGCTATCACTTTATCAGATCACAAAGTGATCTCATCGTATATGTTACGATTCATTTCTATATCTTGATCGTTTTGTTTTACGATCTTCTATCACTGTACTTTTAGTCTTTTAGACTCTATCTATTCACCATTACTGTTCAACTTTATTATCAGAGTTAGGGAACTCTGTATCTTTTAACTCGCCAAGATTCGTCTTTGAATCTTACCGACCAACTAACTTTATTTGAGTTAGTACTTATCCTAATCACTGCGGTTATTAGTCTCAGGTATTCCTACCTAAGGTTCATAACCTACAGCTTTGATACCAACTGTGAGAGCCCCGAATCCGAGGTCCCGAATCACCGCGGATCCGATTCGATCATTCTATCACTATTACTATATTTGCGGAAGATATAAACAAAAATTATTTATGCATTAAACTTACATACTTTTCCCAAGGTCGAGTAACCTTAACTTAATCATAATTCATAACTTAACTAACACATAACATTATTATCAAACTATACTATTACAAAACTAATCGCGCACATTCACTTTAAGCTGGACCTGTCTTTAACATTTCCTTGTATCCGAAGCATTCGCCTTAAACTGCAATATTTTATCATGATATAGCATGGGTGAGCATGAAAGTTGCCCAGCAAGTTTAAGTTCAATAATATAACGATATATCATCATTGAAAGAATCATAATAATAAGCTGGCTATAATTCAAAAACATAATTGTGAACTAGCAGGAACAAATTTATGACTGAACAAGTATTATACATGAACAAATATATCTGAGCCAACTAGTGATGAAGGTGATCAGCCTTTCATACCTGACTTATACATGCAATATGTACAGAGTACAATTCATGGCAACCAGCAATGATTAACCATCAGCTTATCCAAATGAAACACTCTTAGTAGAGTTAAGTAAAAACAAACTTGCCTGAACCATTGATTACCGCAACGCAATTTATAACGCTTTATCCGAAAACCTAATATTAGTAATATAGATATCCAATATTAGAATAATATCATCATAATATAATACTACAATATATATAAACATAGAATAACCTAAACACATAACACATAACCCTATCAGTCTATAACACACATAAGACTTAGTATCAGGTCAAACTATTTCAGTCTGACTTGAGTTCGACAAAGTTCTAACGTCCCGACGGCCTAGTCGGACAATTCTTCGAGTTTAAGTTCAATTAAACTCTGCCTAACACTTAACAATTAACTTAAATAATTTCAATAACAGTCGAAATATTTTTCCAAGTCTCATAATAATTTTTAAATAATTATTACTATTTATCGTGAATTTTCAATCATTAAACACGTATTTAAATGAATTAAATACCACATAATTCTTTTATCATTAATATTTATTTATTATCAAATATTAATAAAATACATGTCATAATATTATAATATATTTATAATAACACAAAGTATTTTTAATACTTTAAAATCACCTTTATATGATTTTTAAACAGTTAAATTCATTATCCGATAATTACTATAAATATTAAAATATTTATATTTTTATGACAAAATATCAAAAGTTATAGGTTATAACTTAAAATATTTTTATATCACTTAAATCATTTTATATGATTTTTAAATCATTAATTCTATTTTTCCATAATTTATTTAATATATTCATTAAATAAACTAATTATCATTAATATTAATTAATTAATGAAATTCATTCCTAAAATATTAAAAGTCACTTAAAATATTTTTATTAGACCATAATATTATTTTTCATGATTTTTCATGAATTAAAATCATTTTTAAATAATTTATTTAATATTATAATTAAATAAATTAAATACCATTTATATTCCAAAAATATTAAATATTTATGAAATATACTCAAAATAATTAAAAATAATTTTTCAGACTTTAAAATAAATTTTAGGAATTTATTTTGTATTTTTAATAATTAAAAACCATTTTTATCTATTTTTAAATAATTTTTGGAAAATCAAAAATTAAAATAAATAGAAATCGTCGCTAAAGGGCCCTATAGCGACAGACCCGTCATTATAGGTGTTCTTGAGTGTTCTTGAGCCTTGCCCGTAAACTCATAGGCAGATTAGTGTAAGAGGGTGGTAGGTTTGACCATCATTTAAGCGGGGTTCTTCTTGATTTTCGGGTCGCTTATATAGTGTTAGGATAGTAAATGCGAATGTAAGACTACAACCTACAACTAATTTCATGGCCATTATACAATATCACAGCAATATCTAAGCAAGTAAAAAGTCTCGACATGTTGTTGTTCTTCATTTTCTGGGTTTTCCTGAAAATGATGAAGAGACGTAGGTACTACTTTGGTCCTTTTAATCTACACATTGTCGGCTTGTTTAGGGTGTTTGATTGATTCATTATTATAGTATTGATGGCAGTGCACAAGTTTATAACACTAAATCATAACAACAACATCACACAAGACATATTTGAGCTCATTAAATAAGTGTCATCAGTATATGCTCAAGAACAAATCTGGGTTTTCCAGATTGTTCATCAAGCAGTTCGGTCAACAACATTTGACCACACATTTATAACCTATGGTTACGGCTATGAGTGATCTTATGCTTTTAAAATGTAGTACTCATGTCAGCCTACAACAACAACACAAAAACTATGCCAAAACATAACAGTAGCAAAATCAAAACCTTACAAAACCATCATCGAGATAAAGATCGGGTTTCGGGTTGCCCGAAAACCCATTTCCGTGAAACGGTCAAAGGATTTTGACCATCAATAACTCTTAATCCAAACATGAAATAACCCAGATTCAAGTTGCAGAGTACAGAACACATAACATACTACCAATAAAAACATTTAAAACCCTAAAACCATTACCAGACACCAATCTATGAATCTTGACATTTGCTTGTTAGACAAAAATTTCTAACTTTTCCAGATTTAAGAAATCTTCAATTTCGAGTATCAAAATGATATGGATCTAAGTGTTAGCAACCCAGATCATCAAGTGACACCCTCTAACACATATCTAGTCAACAAATTTCAACTTTTAACATCAAATCAAAAGATTTTAAAAATTAGGGTTCTTTACCACTTTGAGCTTTGATTCATGATTTACGACTTTGTCAATGATCATGGAGAGTTAGGGTTTGATATTGTTTCATCTCCTTACTCCATATCACACTAAATCCCGAATTTTTAGACAGAGAAGGGTTAGGAGAAAAATGAAATTTAAAGTGACCAATATTTCATCTCTCTATATCTACATAAATCAAGCTAGATGCTTGTAATGACTGATATAAAAGGGCTGAGTTGCTGATATTTTCAGTCTAGGAGTTGGTGGAGTTGCTCACCAACCCACATTTGGCTAGATTTGCAAGAAATCCTCAATTATTCAATAAGGGTATAATGGTTTTTTAGCATTTAATTTTAATGGCAGTTATGGAAATGGTCCAAACCCTTAGGGTTTAGGGTTTTGGTTAGGGTTTAGGGTTTGGAACACTTAGGGTTTGAAACCCTTATGGTTTGCAATTTGATTTTCTAAAATTTCCAATTTAGGTTTTAAAAATTAAAAATTAATATTTCTTAATTATAATTAGAATTTTCTAATTATATTAAAATTGCTTAATCAAAATTTAAATCTTGCTAATTAGGATTAACATTTCCTAATTAAATTTGCTAATTAAGCAATTAGGGTCAAAATGGTCATTAGGGTTTATAACCCACAAACTAGGGTTTTAAATTACAAAAATAATATTTCTAATTTCGAAATTAGATTTCCTAATGAGATTAGGGTTTTCTAATTACTAAAACTTGAAATTAGAATTAATATTCCTAATTAACATTACAAGTATTAAATTAAAACTTAGGTTTTCCCTAATTATAAAATTAGGGTTTCAATCCATTAGTTAGGGTTTAATAAATTTAAAATTAGGGTTTAATAAATAATTAAGCTTTACCCTAATTAACATTATAATTAATATCACTTAAGAATTATAATTATCCTTCAAGTTCCCAAATTAGGGTTTTAAATTCCCGAAATAGGGTTTTGATTCCCGGAACTGAAATTAGGGTTTTCGTAACCTATTTCTAGGGTATCTTGTTAATCGTTAGGGTTTTCTAACCTAACGTTGACGTTTTAATATATACTTAGGGTTTGTATAGAGATATCGCTTATCCGGTCAACCTCGACCCTTAACCACATATTGTACGCATATACACGGAACATATTCATGTATTCCTTAATCCTGAATAATTCACCTAAATCATTCACAGAATTTTGAAATCCTCAAAATTCTATCTTAAAAATATCAAACGCATACACTTATTTTCTGTCCAGGTTCTAATTTTGAACCCTAAATTAATTAATTAAAATTTCAAAAAATTTCAAAATTCTCGGGTTGTCACATTCACCCCTTATTCTAAAAATTTTGTCCGTGAAATTTACCTTACACCTTAGACCATACTGCTTACACCATTCACACATATTCGCTTGCTACCCAATACATCACTCACAAGAGTAAAAGTTTTCAAATTGTGCTGAGGGGTCAGATAGACCATGAACACATAGTTTTAATAGTATTGATCATACCGCAAAATAATACATTACTTGGTATGTTTACAATCACAAAGAAGGTAAACTACCGTTGTTAGTACTTTAGGTGATCAGTCTATCGTACTTTTATGTCATACATAACGTATTAATTATGTATAGCGAATATTTACACTACTTGATTGGATTATTTATCCAAACAACATAGTTCACCTCAGTCTTATCATAGGATTCCGTACCAAAGCAATTTGGTTCGGGAAATTTCTTTCAATGAACACTTTATAGTTTTCATTACATTAGTCTAGCTAAATCGAATAGTATAGACTCATATCAATAATTCAATTCAATCAAATTATTAAAGTGTAGCCAAACCCCGTTGGCCAATTAAAATTTTTGAAAATATTTTTGAGAATGACGTCATGATGTCGTACTGTATTAACAGTCTGTTGAGGATGCCGTCATTTGTATGACTTTATCATAACACATCATACAATAGTGGAACAACGATTTTAGATCAAATTCACACTAAGTATTCCTGTATTTACAACTCCATCAAATTTTTATCATCTCTCGCACAAAGTTATACGGTACATGAAAGTGATAAATAAAATAAATTTTGATATTTCAAATCATTTGCGTCTAGCTGAAATAAGTAGCATAGACTATACTATAAACCGTTTCAAAAATGATTACGAGTTTACATTAATTTTTTTTTAAAAGCACATAGTGCGTATTTAGCTTGATGTCAAAATTTCGAAGTCTAGCATAGCTAGGAGTTTTGGAAAACTTAATTCTTCACTAATAATCATTTGCTTAACAATCTATATGTTCCTATTATCCTCAATATTCCATTTACACACAACTATACCCAGTTCGTAAAACCACACTTATGAGTCCATAAATTGCCACAATCATATGAGTTTAAGAACTTTCGTAAACAGAATTTTGGCTTCCATTCGCTAAGGGGTTCATAAACATTTCATATAACCATGAATCAAGTATGTCATAGAAGTATGAGTTTTAAGAACTCGTACTTAACCTTATATCCTCCACCTATGACCTATCTATCTGGTATACACATGAGAAACAAATCACCCTCTTAACATGCATATAGCAAATAGCGTGACACAATATTTCAATGATTATCATTGCCAGAACTAAGTAGTTATAACACCAAGTACAATTCCCCGCCCACACAAGGAATCATACAACTCAGCTGCCGACATGAATCCTCAATTGAATCCCCACCTAACACTAACCCCCTTTTCAATACGAATTTCATTTAACTCGTATTCATAATCCTTTCCTGAATCTGTACCAATTCATAGTACAACTGTCACACAAAAATCTTGCTGTAAACTTTTCAATCATTAGATTGATTCTTATCCCTGCTATCACTTTATCAGATCACGGAGTGATCTCATCGTATATGTTACAATTCATTTCTATATCTTGATCGTTTTATTTTACGATCTCCTATCACTATACTTTTAGTCTTTTAGACTCTGTCTATTCACTATTACTGTTCAACTTTATTATCAGAGTTAGAGAACTCTGTATCTTTTAACTCGCCGAGATTCGTCTTTGAATCTTACCGACCAACTAACTTTATTTGAGTTAGTACTTATCCTAATCACTGCGGTTATTAGTCTCAGGTATTCCTACCTAAGGTTCATAACCTATAATTTTGATACCAACTGTGAGGGCCCTGAACCCGAGGTCCCAAATCAACGCGGATCTGGTTCGATCATTCTATCACTATTACTATATTTGCGAAAGATATAAACATAAATTGTTTATACATTAAACTTACATACTTTTCCTCAAGGTCGAGTAACCTTAACTTAATCAAAATTCATAACTTAACTAACATATAACATTATTATCAAAATATACAATTACAAAACTAATCACGCACATTCACTTTAAGCTGGACCTGTATTTAACATTTCCTTGTATCCGAAGCATTCGCCTTAATCTGCAATGTTTTATCATGATATAACAAAGGTGAGCATGAAAGTTTCCCAGCAAGTTTAAGTTCAATAATATAACGATATATCATGATTGAAAGAATCAGAATAATAAGCTGGCTATAATTCAACAATATAATTGTGAACTAGCAGGAACAAATTTATGACTGAACAAGTATTATACATGAACAAATATATCTGAACCAACTAGTAATGAAGGTGATCAGCCTTTCATACCTGACTTATACATGCAATATGTACAGAGTACAATTCATGGCAACTAGCAATGATTAACCATAAGCTTATCCAAATGAAACACTCTTAGTAGAGTTAAGTAAAAACAAACTTGCCTGAACCATTGATTACCGCAACGCAATTTATAACGCTTTATCCGAAGACCTAATATTAGTAATATAGATCTCGAATATTAGAATAATATCATCACAATATAATACTACTATATATATAAACATAGAACAACCTAAACACATAACACATAAGCCTATCAGTCTATAACATACATAAGACTTCGAGATCGTCAAACTATTTTTAATTCCGACTTGAGTTCGATTAAAGTTCTAACGTCCCGACGGTCTAGTCGGACAATTCTTCGAGTTTAAGTTCAATTAAACTCTGCCTAACACTTAACAATTAACTTAAATAATTTCAATAACAAAAAATATTTTTCAAAGTATCATAATAATTTTAAATAATTATTACTATTTATCGTGAATTTTCAATCATTAAACACTTATTTAAATGAATTAAATACCACATAATTCTTTTATCATTAATATTTATTTATTATAAAATATTAATGAAATACATGTCATAATATTATAATATATTTATAATATCACAAAGTATTTTAATACTTTAAAATCACCTTTATATGATTTTTAAACAGCTTAAATTCATTTTCCTATAATTACTATTAATATTAAATATTTATATTTTCATGACAAAAATATCAAAAGTTATATTTATAACTTAAAATATTTTTATATCACTTAAATCATTTTTATACGATTTTTAAATTATTAATTCTATTTTTTTATAATTTATTTAATATATTCATTAAATAAACTAATTCTCATTAAGATTAATTAATTAATGAAATACATTCCTAAAATATTAAAAGTCACTTAAAATATTTTATTATACCATAATATTATTTTACATAATATTTTTTCATGAATTAAAATCATTTTTAAATAATTTATTTAATATTATAATTAAATAAATTAAATACCATTTATATTTCAAAAATATTAAATATTTATGAAATATACTCAAAATAATTAAAAACTATTTTTTAGATTTTAAAATAAATTTTAGGAATTTATTTTGTATTTTTAATAATTAAAAACCATTTTTATCTATTTTTAAATAATTTTCGAAAAATCAGAAATTATAATAAATAGGAATCGTCGCTAAAGGGTCCTATAGCGACAGACCCATCACTATAGGTGTTCTTGAGTGTTCTTGAGCCTTGCCCAGAAACTCATAGGCAGTGAGTAGGGTGGTAGGTTTGACCATCATTTAAGCAGGGTTCTTGCTGATTTATGGGTTGCTTATAGTGTTAGAATAGTAGTACGAATGTAAGACTACAACCTACAACTAATTTCATGGTCATTATACAATATCACAGCAATATCTAAGCAAGTAAAAAGTCTGACAACGTTGTTCTTCATTTTCTGGGTTTTCCAGAAAATGATGAACAAAGGTAGATACTACTTTGGTCCTTTTAAACTAAACATTGTCGGCTTGTTTAGGATGTTTGATTGATTCATTACTGTAGTATTGATGGCAGTGCACAAATTTATAACACTAAATCATAACAACAACATCACACAAGACAGATTTGAGCTGGTCAAAGTAACTGTCAGGTACATGCTCAAGAACTAATCTGGGTTTTCCAGATTGTTCATCAAGCAGTTCGGTCAACTACGTTTGACCACACATTTATAACCTATGGTTACGGCTTTGAGTGATCTTATGCTTTTAACATGTAGTACTCATGTCCGCCTACAATAACAACACAAAAACTAGGCCAAAACATATAACAGCAACAAGATCAAAGCCTTACAAAACCACTGTCATACAAGATCTGGGTTTCTGGGTTGCCCAGAAACCCATTTTCGTGAACGGTCAAAGGATTTTGACCAACAATAACTCTTAATCCAAACATGAAATAACCCAGATTCAAGTTGCAGAGTACAGAACACATAATATACTACCAATACAAACATTTAAAACCCTAAAACCATTACCAGACACCGATCTATGAATCCTGACATTTTCTTGTCAGACAAAAATTTCTAACTTTTCCAGATTTAAGAAATCTTCAATTTCGAGTATCAAAATGATATGGATCTATGTTTTAGCAACCCAGATCATCAAGTGACACCCTCTAACACATATCTAGTCAACCAATTTCAACTTTTAATATCAAATCAAAAGATTTTAAAAATTAGGGTTCTTTACCACTTTGAGCTTTGATTCATGATTTTTGACTTTTGCTGCTGATCATGGAGAGTTAGGGTTTGATATTGTTTCATCTCCTTACTCCATATCACACTAAATCCCGAATTTTTAGAGAGAGAAGGGTTAGGAGAAAAATGAAATTTAAAATGACCAATATTTCATCTCTCTATATCTATATAAATCAAGCTAGATGCATGTAATGGCTGATATAAAAGGGCTGAGTTGCTGATATTTTCAGTCTAGGTGTTGGTGGAGTTGCTCACCAACCCACATTTGGCTAGATTTGCAAGAAATCCTCAATTATTCAATAAGGGTATAATAGTTTTTTAGCATTTAATTTTAATGGCAATTATGGAAATGGTCCAAACCCTTAGGGTTTAGGGTTTGGGTTAGGGTTTAGGGTTTGGAACATTTAGGGTTTAGGGTTTGAAACCCTTAGGTTTTGCATTTTATTTTTCTAAAATTTCGAATTTAGCTTTTAAAAATTGAAAATTAATATTTCTTAATTATAATTAGAATTTTCTAATTATATGAAAATTGCTTAATCAAACTTTAAATCTTGCTAATTAGGATTAATATTTTCTAATTAAAATTGTTAATTAAGCAATTAGGGTCAAAATGGTCATTAGGGTTTATAACCCACAAACTAGGGTTTTAAATTACAAAAATAATATTTCTAATTTCGAAATTAGATTTCCTAATGAGATTAGGGTTTTCTAATTACTAAAACTTGAAATTAGAATTAATATTCCTAATTAACATTACAAGTATTAAATTAAAACTTAGGTTTTCCCTAATTATAAAATTAGGGTTTCAATCCATTAATTACTGATTTAATAAATTTGAAATTAGGGTTTAATAAATAATTAAGCTTTACCCTAATTAACATTATCATTAATATCACTTATGAATTATAATTATCCTTTAAGTTCCCAAATTAGTGTTTTAAATTCGCGAATTAGGGTTTCGGATTCCTTGAACTAAAATTAGGGTTTCCAGAACCGGTTTCTAGGGTTTCTTGTTAATCGTTAAGGTTTTATAATCGAACGTTGACGTTCTAAATATATACTTAGGGTTTGTCACAGATATCGTTTATCTGGTCAACCCTTGACCCTTAACCACATACTATACACATATACACAGAATATATTCACCTATTCCTTAATCCTGAATAATTCACCTAAATCATTCACAGAATTTTGAAATCCTCAAAATTCTATCTTAAAAATATCAAATGCATACACTTATTTTCTGTCTAGGTTCTAATTTTGAACCCTAAATTAATTAATTAAAATTTCAAAAAATTTCAAAATTCTCGGGTTGTCACATTCACCCCTTCTTCTAAAAATTTTGTCCGCGAAATTTACCTTACACATTACACCATACTGCTTACACCATTCAGACATATTTGCTTGTTACCCAATACATCACTCACAAGAGTAAAAGTTTTCAAATTATGCTGAGGGGTCAGATAGACCATGAACACATAGTTTTAACAGTATTGATCATACCGCAAAACAATACATTACTTGGTATGTTTACAATCACAAAGAAGGTAAACTACCGTTGTTAGTACTTTAGGTGATCAGCCTATCGTACTTTTACGCCATGCATAACGTATTAATTATGTAGAGTGAATATTTACGCTTCTTGATTGGATTATTTATCCAAACAACATAGTTCACCTCAGTCTTATCATAGGATTCTGTACCAAAGCAATTTGGTTTGGGAAATTTCTTTCAATGAACACTTTAGAGTTTTCATAACATTAGTCTAGCTGAATCGAATAGCATAGACTCATATCAATAATTCAATTCAATCGAATTATTAAAGTGTAGCCAAACCCCGTTGGCAAATTAAAAAATTTTAAAATATTTTTGAGAATGACGTCATGATGCATGTGCATTCCCTGGAGGAAATAGGCAAAGGTGTAGGAGTCCCTATCATATTCTCCAATACGGTCCACCTCCCGAGTGGTGCTGATCAAAGCGAATGACACCGTGGAAGAGTTTTCTGCTATGAAACAACCCCTGATAATAACAAGAACAATCACTGAAGAATATGATCCCTGACTCTCACATTAGCGGGCATGGGTTCACTCAACAGCCCACTCATAGCATGTACGCTTAAAAAATATGTACGAACAGTCCTGCCCTTGAGTACCTCAGCCGGAACTCCTAACAAGGATCTGACGGCAGTCGGGGTAATGTTTTTCATACATGGCACTGGCGCCCCTCCAAACTCCATGAAATTAGTTGAAGATCCTTGATATTTGCGCTTCATCCAGTATCTTTTCATGGAAATATTCTTCTGAGCATTCTTGAATTTTGCTCCACAAAGCAGTATCATGTTGACAATTTGGACGTTATCGGTTCCTGGATAAATTAATTCTTGAACTTGTTTTATTGAATTCTTATATCATTGTCATCATCCTCATGTTTATATTATGTTGAAAGTCATCTGTGGCCTGTAGTGCATAGATGGACTTGGTATGATTATGACCAGGGATTATTCGGTATAATCATGACCGTAATGTTACAAATGATGTCGTAAAAGTCCTCATTGGCCCGTAGTGCATTAATGGACAGTTGTTGGCATGATCATGACCATTGATGAATACACGAATATCCTTGGCCCGTAGTGCATTGATAATTTGTGGTTGTTATACTAATGAATATCCTTGGCCGTAGTGCATGGATGATGTGGTTTATTTATTAAGCTGAGTCTTAGCGATAAAAGTGATGGAAAAACCTTTTAAATCATAGAAGATAGTAGATTTTATTCTCTACTTGACTCTTCTAATGGATTGCTTGTTCCGCTGCAGTTAAACTTGATGTTTGTTATATTTTATCAGTTTAACACTGTTGAAGGCTAATGATAAATTATTCTGCATTATCTTAGTCATAATATTTCTTTCTGGGCTAGTTGAGCTCACACTTTCTTTCACTGTTCTCTTTAGGAAATGAGAACGTGGCAAGGACTTAATGGGAACCGGGTGACGGTCCCGGATGATAGTATTAGTAGTCCTCACTATTCTGTTAAATAGTGTGACAATAAATGTAATGAGGACTCCATTGAGTTTGTATATTGTCTAGATGAAAATATTCTTATTAAAAACTCTTAGATTATATTTTGTCGTATTTTACACGACTGTTGTATAATTGAGTTGTATTTGAATTTTGTACCATGTATTTGGCGACCCAAGATGGGTGATGTATACATGTTTTGGGGGCATCACAGTTGGTATCAAAGCTTAGGGATATGATCCCTGGCTGAGATGTGAGACAAGAACTAGGAGGGTATAGACGAGGAATTCCTTCGCTAGTATGACCTACCTAAGTTTATTTGGTATTTATTTGGTCGGTCAGAGTATAGGGATAATATGTGACATGTCAATTAACCCTTGTTTTGTGACAGTATTTGAAAATGACATCTGAGAATGTTGAGAATAGCAATGGAGCACAGGAAACCGTTGAGTCTCCACAGATCAATAATCAAGATAATGTGCATCAGGAAGGCGATAATCCTCATGCAAACAACAACACTGACCAAATGATGAACGATGGAATGTTCAGAGGCTTTATGCAATTCATGCAACATCGGTGAGAGCGCGGCTTTTGTCCAAAATGTAGGTGGAAACACTAGAAACTCTCTTGACGATCACCGCTAAATGATTCAAGGAGCTGGGACCACCAAAATTTATTGGAGAGCCAAAACCACTTAAGGCAGAAGCGTGGATAAAGAAGATCACCAAGATATTTGATGTTTTGGGATGCTCCGAGGAGCAAAAGGTTCCATTTGCCACCTTTATGTTGTGAGGAGAGGTAGATTACTGGTGGGAATCGGTAAAGTGTACTCAACATGCCGCACTGAAGATGTCTTGGGAGAAGTTCCAAGAACTATTCAATGACAAGTACTTTCCCAAAAGTATTCGTCACATGAAAGAGGTAGAGTTCATCAAGTTGGAGCAGAACAATATGACCGTGTCGCAGTACGAAGCTAAGTTTGCCGAGTTGTCCCGGTTTGCGTCTCACTTGGTTGACAATGAGGAGAGAATGACGCGGACGTTTCTAAGAGGTTTGGAACCCGAGATACGTCAATATCTAATTTCTCATAAACTGTGTTTGTATTCAGATGTTGTTAATAAGGCTCAGTTATTGGAGAGTGATAACGAGTCAACTCAACCAAGAGAAAGCAGTCGGCAAAATGATAATACCAGTGGTAGCAGTCATTGAAGCGGTGACAACAAACGTGGAGGGAATCAACATGCCAGAAATGGTAACCACTTCGGTGGATATCATGGCCAAGACAATAAAAATGGACATTGTTGGGAGAATGCATATTAGGATTTGATGTTTTAATGTATATGCTCATGATTATTTGTAAGGTCTTTCAATGAATATATGTACAACGACTTAGTGATAGATCAAAATTGTTAGGTTGATCTAAGATCTTAACGTGTATCATTCTTTAATAGAATGTATAGATAGAAAAGATCAAAGTTGTTAGGTTGATCTTGAGATATAATAGATAGGGTTCAAAGAAATCGTAGTGTATCATCTGATCAACAGTGCAGAAGTCAAGGCAGAAACGTAGAGCTTAACGGATCGTAGTGTGTGCCTGCCTTGAAGGGACTCTTCGGAAATCGTAGAGTGGTCCCAACGTTTGCCGAGGCAACTTCACGATCGGAGTGTACTGAAGGAAACATCAAGTTTACAAGTCAACGATCGTAGTGTGCTCTCGGGAACGTAGAGTCAACAGCACGAGCAAGTAAAGATCGTAGTGTGCAAGGGTTTAAGAGAAATTGTAGTGCTCTCTAAATGATAGCATCAGATCAAGCACAAAGGCAACAAGTCACTACGATCTGAATCATAGAGAATCATGATCCAAATCGTAGAGCATCATCTATCTCATGTCAGAAAACGTCGAGCCTCATGATTTGTGTAAAGGTAGATTTCAACATATAAGGAATGGATTCTAGACGTTGCAGTACTCATCAGTCCCAGAGTAAAGAAATATCCTTAGTATGCAACAAAGAAGCGTATTGAAGAAGCAAAGGATAGTACCATGGATAAGAGGGACAAAACACCTTTTCAGGTGGTAGGTGAGAAAGCAGTCTGCTGTGTCAGTGGGCCAGAATGCAATTTCAGAAGATGTGCAAAAATGTCTCCATCACAGCACAAAAAGTTCAGATGCATTTAATGCCACAACGGATGGATCCAACGGATAGTTTTCAACATCACATATATGCAGATCAGATAGATGAGAGAGAACTAAGCAAGCATTGAACAAACAACGTGAACATCTCTCTCAAGCTCAACTCTACGATCTGAGATATTGCAAAGCTTGCTCAGCTACTCAGCTCTTTAGAACAAGTGCTTACATAACGAGTGAGTAGCAACCATCAAGAACACTACATTATCAATCAACTAAAGAAGAGTACCAAGTCTTCTGGACTTGAAGAGTTCGTAGTGAACTATAAGAAAGCCAAGTCTGCTGGACTTGAAGATTTCAAGAGTGAACTAAGAAGTTCCTAGACTGCTGGTCTAGAAGGAATCTGTGTGATTCAGAAGTTGTGACAAACATCCTTAGTGGATATCCTACTCGTTGAGTAGAAGAGTGTACTAGGAGCTTTAAGTGCTCTGAACCACTTACAAATGACCGTGTCATTTACATTTATATCATAACTGCTATATCTGTTATAACTGCCATAACTGCCTCACCCTCATTACTCCATTGCTTGATAAAGAAGATTAAAACAAAAATTTATTCCGCTAAGTTTTAATCATTATCAAAGAACAAGTTTAAAACGAAAAGATTTTTAAATATCTATTCAACTCCCCCCCTCTAGATAACTATTGTGCCAACTAGGAACTAACAATTGGTATCAAAGAAGGTTCTATTTTATAGCTTATAAGCTTTAGTAGATCCAATGGCACTCGTACCAAGCGAATCCAGGACCGGGGGAGGCAGCAAGCCACCAATGTGCAACAAAGATAAATTTGCTAACTGGAAAGTCAGGATGCAAGAGTACATGGACTCAATAGATGAAGATCTATTTGAGACCGTTCAAAATGTGCCCTATATTTCAACCAAGCTTACACCAACCACTGACGATCCAAACCATATACAAATCAAAGTTAAAGAAGAGTGGACAGACAACGAGAAAAGAGCTATCCAACTTGATAAAAAGGCTAAGAACATCCTGTTCCAATCCTTAGAGGACGATCTGTTTGAAAATGTTGTAAACAAGAAAAAAGCTAAGGAAGTTTGGGAAGCTCTACTGATCATGCACGAAGGAACTGAAGAAGTTAGAGAGAACAAACAGTCTCTTCTAACACAGCAGTACAAAATGTTCGCTCATGTGCAAGGAGAAAATGCAACTGCCACCTATGAAAGATTCAATGTTCTGCTCAACTCTCTACGAGCATATGGAAAGGTCTATCCTAACAAATATCTGACCATAAAATTCATGAGAGCCCTACTAAGCAGGTGGGAGGCCAAGACCACTGCAATAAGAAAGTCAAAGAATCTCAACGAAATGACAGTTCAACAACTATATGGAAATCTCTTAACATACGAACTGGAGCTGACCCAACATGCTGAAACCTTATCAGAAGGAAGAAGGAAGGATAAGGGTGTTGCTCTCAAGGCAACTGAAAGTGCATCAAAGGACAACACTGAGATTGACTCTGATGATGATGAAGACGATGATGATGACTTTGCTATGCTGGTAAAGAGACTAAGAAGGTTCATGCGACAAGGAAGAATCAGCAAGCCAACAAAGGTCAGCAATTACAGCAGTCAAGAGGAAATGAATGACCTATGCTACAACTGCAAAAAGCCTGGCCACTTCATCGCCAACTGAAACAAACCTATCAAAGAAGAACTAAAGAAGAAAACACATGCAAAGAAGGAATACAAAGGAAACAAGAGGCCTCAGAAAAGAGACAAAGGTCTGGTAGCTGGAGGATCGTGGAGTGACTCAGACAATGACTCAAATGTTGACTCCGTAGATGAGGAAGAACCACATATGGCCAATTTGTGCTTAATGGCCAAACATGCAAAGGACAAACAAAGCCTCAACATACATGTTTTAAGTCTCGACAAGGTATTTGATTTCAACTCACCTAATGTAGACATGAATGACTTAAGAACTGCACTGCATGGCATAACTACTAATCTACATCAATACATGAAGTGGTTCAGAGTCTTGTCTAAAGATCATTCATTTCTTCAAGAGGAAAAGAAGAAAGTTCAAGAAGAGCTTGAAACATCCCTTCTAAGTACTAATCTTCTTTCCAAGATTGAGGCTGAGAATGAGACCTTAAAACAGACAAACACACTCAATGCACAAAGAGAGTCTATTCTAACCTCTAAAGTTGAGGACCTAGAGAAGACTATCTCTGCATGGAACAAATCCTCATCGTCCATGGACTGCCTGCTCTCTAGTCAGAGAAGCACTTTCGACAGAACATGTCTAAGCTTTGGGGAATTCATCTCAGAGCCTTGTGTGGAAAAGACAGTGGAAACTAGCACTAGTAATGCCTCAAGTTTTGATAGAGGCATTGCCTTTATGAAATCCTCACAGTTGGAAGAGCCAGTTCAACCTTGTTCTACTGTTTCTAGTTATACTCAGAGAAGTAAAGGATCTCACACTGGCCTGGGCTTCATAAAGGAGAAGAGTAACCCAACCTCTACTCACCATCCTCTAAGAATCGTAGAGTCAAGCAAGTCCAACTCTACGAATCAACTAGGATGGTACAGTAGAGGTAAGGCACACTCATCACTATTTATGAAACCTAAGGACAAGTGGAAGAAAGAGAATCAGTTTAACAGAAGGTTAACTAAAGAACCACACAAGTCCAAATGGAAGATGAATCATCATGCACACACAAGCATGCATCATAATAGATGTTTCATATGCAATAAATATGGTCATAGGGCCACAAAATGTTATTATAACTCCATGCATGTGAGACCCAAGATTTGACAGATTTGGATCCCCAAAGGTACTAACAATGAAGGACCCATGCAAATATGGGTACCAAAATGAAGGTTCAAATATTTTGACAGGAAAAGAGCTCCACGACCTCAACATGGTATCTGGACAGTGGATGCTCGAGGCATATGATAGGGAACAAAGCTCTACTATCTAACTACATAAAAAAGGAAGGTCCCTCAGTCATCTTTGGAGATAACGGCTCGGGCAAGATAAGAGGATATGGCTCTGCCGGCAATGGTGCAGTATCTTTCAGCAAAGTAGCCTATGTGGAAGGTCTTCAACACAGCCTTCTAAGTATCAACCAACTCTGTGACAAGGGTCATCAAGTGACATTCCTCAATAATCAATGTCAATTCATAGATTTGAAGACATCTTCTGTAAAGCTAATCGGGATAAGAGAAGGAAATGTCTACACAGTGGATCTTGGTCAACTAAGCTCAGATGAAATAATATGTTTTATGGCAAAAGCATCTGAAGAAATGAGCTGGTTATGGCATAGACAATTGTCTCACTTAAACTTCAAAAGCATGTCCAAACTGGCATCAAAAGACCTAGTAGCTGGCCTACCCAAGTTCAACTTCGTGAAGGAAAGGCCATGCAATGCCTGTCAGCTTGGAAAGTAGACCAGAAGCTCATTCAAGAGCAAGACTGCCAACTCTATTGACAAGCCACTGCAGTTGCTTCACTTGGATCTCTTTGGGCCAATCCCAACAACCAGTCTTGGAGGAAAAAGATACTCTCTAGTCAGAATGATCATTGACTACACCAGGTTCACATGGGTATTCTTCCTAACTTCAAAGGATGAAACGAGCTCCGAATTAATCAAGATGTTCAGACTGGTGATGAATGAGAAAAGAGAGAAAATCAAGGGCATAAAGAGTGATCATGGCAGAGAATTTGATTTCTAAAAAATGGATTAGTTCTGCACAAACAATGGGATCAGTCACAACTTCTCAGCTCCTCGAACTCCTCAACAAAATGGAGTAGCTGAAAGGAAGAACAGAACCTTGATTGAGGCTGGAAGAACTCTACTAGCTGCAGCCTATCTACCTGAATACTTCTGGGCAGAAGCTATCAACACTGCATGTTACACGCAAAACAGATCACTCATATACTCTATGATCAAGAAGACGCATATTAGGATTTGATGTTTTAATGTATATGCTTATGATTATTTGTAAGGTCCTTCAATGAATATATGTACAAGGTCTTAGTGATAGATCAAAATTGTTAGGTTGATCTAAGATCTTAACGTGTATCATTCTTTAATAGAATGTATAGATAGAAAAGATCAAAGTTGTTAGGTTGATCTTGAGATGTAATAGATAGGGTTCGAAGAAATCGTAGTGTATCATCTGATCAACATTACAGAAGTCACTGCAGAAACGTAGAGCTTAACTGATCGTAGTGTGTGCCTTCCTTGAAGGGACTCTTCAGAAATCGTAGAGTGGTCCCAACTTTTGCCGAGGCAACTTCACCATCGCAGTGTGCTGAAGGAAACATGAATTTTACAAGTCAACGATTGTAGTGTGCTCTTGGGAATGTAGATTCAACAACACGAGCAAGTAAAGATAGTAGTGTGCAAGGGTTTAAGAGAAATCGTAGTGCTCTCTAAATGATAGCATCAGATCAAGCACCAAGGCAACAAGTCACTACGATCCAATCGTGAGAATCATGATCCAATCGTGAGCATCATTTGTCTCATGTCAGAAAACGTCGAGCCTCATGATTTGTGTAAAGGTAGATTTCAACATATAAGGAATGGATTCTAGACGCTGCAGTACTCATCAGTCCCAGAGTAAAGAAATATCCTTAGTATGCAACAAAGAAGCGTATTGAAGAAGCAAAGGATAGTACCATGGATAAGAGGGACAAAACACCTTTTCAGGTGGTAGGTGAGAAAGCGATCTCACGTGTCGATGGGCGAAATGCAATTTCGGAAGATGTACGTAAATGTCTCCATCACAGTACAAAAAGTTCAGACGCATTTAATGCCACAACGGATGGATCCAACGGATAGTTTTTAACATCACATATATGCAGATCAGACAGATGAGAGAGAACTAAGAAAGTATTAAACAAACAACGTGAACATCTCTCTCAAGCTCAACTCTACGATCTGAGATATTGCAAAGCTTGCTCAACTACTCAGTTCTTTAAAACAAGTGCTTACACAGCGACTGAGTAGCAACCATCAAGAACACAACATTATCAACAAACTGAAGAAGAGTACCAAGTCTGTTGGACTTGAAGAGTTCGTAGTGAACTATAAAAAAGCCATGTCTGCTGGACTTGAAGAGTTCAAAAGTGAACTAAGAAGTTCCTAGACTGCTGGTCTAGAAGGAATCTGTGTGATTCAGAAGTTGTAACAGACATCCTTAGTGGATATCCTACTCATTGAGTAGAAGAGTGAACTAGGAGCTTTAAGTGCTCTGAACCACTTAAAAATGACTGTGTCATTTTCATTCATATCATAAGCTATTTATATCTCATTATAAGCGCCATAACCGCCTCACCTCATTACTCCATTACTTGGTAAAGAAGATTAAAACAAACATTTATTCCGCTAAGTTTTAATCATTATCAAAGAACAAGTTTAAAACGAAAAGATTTTTAAATATCTATTCAACCCCCCCACCCCTTTCTAGATAACTATTGTGCCAACTAGGAACTAACAGACATTTCAAGAAAAGGAGATTCAACAATGATGGAAAGACGTCAGCACTAGCACCCGTTGTTAAGGAAGGAGAACGACCACCTATCATATGCTTCAAATGCGGAGGGGAGGGACATATCAGTCCAAACTGCGCGATGCAGTCCAAAGTGTGTTATAATTATGGAAGAGATGGTTACCTAGCCTGATTTTGTCGTGCGCCAAAGGCAAGTCCAGCTGGGATGGAGGCACCAAAGGTCGTCCCAGAAAAGTCAAAGTCGGTAGTTCAAGGGAGAGCGTTTATCATAACCTCCCAGAAAGAAAGGAACCCAAACGAGGTCATCACGGGTAAGCTTATCATAAACTCTAGCGAAGTTTATACCTTATTTGATACCGGTTCTACCCATTCTTTTATTTCTCCTACTTGCGCTCAACGTTGAAATTTGACTCTGGAGAAATTAGACTTTGACTTATCGGTTGAAACTCCGTTGCGAAAAACCTTCATTACATCCACTATTTATAAGTCTTGTTTGATTCAAATCGGTAACATCTTATTTCTTTAAAAATACTTGCATTTGACGTGATTCTAGGGATTGATTGGTTAACTACTCATCATGCTAAAATTGATTATTTTTGTAAGGTTGTTAGCTTTCATATTCCTAATCAACCTATTATGCAAATTCAAGCGACCAAACCATTACAATCAATCATGGTCATCTCAAGCCATAAAGCTATTCGTTTATTGAAAAACGGATGTCAAGCTTTCTTAGCTCATGTCATAGATTTAAACAAAAATATGTCATATTTGAAAGATATTTCTATTGTTAATAAATTTCCTGACGTATTCCCTGAAGAACTTCCTGGCCTACCCCCAGAGCGTGAAATTGAATTTTTTATCGAACTTGAACCCGGTACAAAACCCATTTCCAAAGCCCAAATCGAATGGCTCCTATTGAACTTCAGGAGTTAAAGACCCAATTACAGGAATTGTTAGACATCGGTTTCATTCATCCTAGTACGTCTCCTTGGGGTGCTCCTGTTCTATTCGTAAAGAAGAAAGATGGAAGTATGTGACTTTGTATTGATTATCGGGAGTTGAATCATATCACCATCAAAAATAGGTACCCATTGCCTCGCATTGATGATCTGTTTGACCAGTTGCAAGGCGCCAAATTCTTTTCAAAGATTGATCTTCGTTAGGATATCATCGATTTGAAGATTAAAATTGATGACATTCAAAGACGCTTTCCGAACTCCGATGCGGGCATTATGAATTCTTAGTCATGTCTTTTGGATTGACTAATGCTCCTGATGCCTTCATGGATATGATGAACCGAGTATTCAAGGAATATTTGGATCACTTTGTGGTCGTCTTTATTGATGACATCCTCATATACTCCAAAACTCGTGAAGACCATGAGCAACACTTGAGGCTGATACTCCAAAAGCTTCGTAAAAACAAGTTATATGCTAAGTTGAAGAAATGTGAGTTCTGGCTTGAGGAAGTTGCATTCCTTGGGCACGTGATATCAAATCATGGGATATCTGTTGACCCGACAAAGATTGAAGCAATTCAAAGCTGGGAGCTGTAACAACCCGATATTTTTTATATAAATAAATAAGAAATTTTGCGTATAAATTTTTTTTTTTAATTTTAAAGATGAGGATTTGTACAAGATATTATGTATATGTATTTATGTGGTAAATAAAAATATATTATTACATAAATGATTACAAATAATTTTATTTGAGGATTATTGATTATTATAAAGTATATTCTTATAATAATTAATTTATAGTAGAAATGTTTTATTAATTACTTTCCATGAAAATATAAGCATATATTATTTAAATAATATATGAAATGATTTTAGAATAATTATAATAATTATATTATTATATGAATTTTAGTACAGATTATTAAGTTAATTATTTTACCTTAATTATTAAGGTTAAATATGAAGAATAAATCAGATATGGAATCCAAACCCTAATTTTGGATTATTATTAAGGAATAAGAATAATAATATAATATTAATTATATTTTGATTTTTCGATCTATAAATATATATCTTTGTATGAACGTATTGAGAATGGTTGGTCAATTATGGTGTTTAATTTCAAAACCCTAATATTAATTGGTTAAACCCTAGTTTTACTTGGGGAAACCCTAATTTGAAAATCAATGGTGAGTTTAAGACTGTTATATAACTGAGTTATATGATTTATGTTGTGTATTATATAATGATTTGATTAATTAGGTAAACCCTAATTAAAATTTAGAAACCATAAGTAATTTTTAGAAAATCCTAATTAATATTTATAAAACCCTAATTTCAGAAATGAGAAAACCCTAATTTGAAACTCAAATTAGAGTTCGAGATTGGTTAAAATTGTGATAAGGTGATTAGTCAGAAATTGTGTTAATGTTATTAATTAACAAGTATTAGAATTATAATTGTTAATTATGAAAACCCTAATTACTAAATTAGAAACCCTAATTTCTATATTTAGTAACCCTAATTAGTAATTTTAAAACCTAATTACTAATTGTAAACCCTAATTGTAAATTATTAAGGTTAATGATAATTATATGATCTAAACCCTAATGTTCCTGTATAAGGTGATTAGAAAATTAATTTAATTAAGAAAACCCTAATTTCAAAATTTTAGAAACTAAAATTTATTTAATTTTTTTGTGTAAACCCTAATTGCTAAATCCTATAAATGCTATGTACTAAACCTTAGGGTTAAACCCTAAGGGTCACACCCTAAGGGTTTGCATGATTACAAGATTTCCCTTAAAATTTCATGCGAAAAGACCATTATTCCCCTCTTGCATTATTGGTTTTTGCCAAGTGTTAGAGTTGTTGGGGTTGTTGGACAACTCTTGACTAATTAGTATGACTTAAAAACACAACAATCAGCAATATACATCAGCCATACATGTATCTATGCACTATATATAGATTGGAGAGAAAAAATAATTCATTTGTTAACTTACTTTTTACACAAACACTCCACTTATCTCTCACAAGCCTTCACCTCCGAAATTCTCTCCTAAGATCAGTCAAGAACCGAGCCCCACTAACATCAAAAACAAATCAGTATCCTTAGATCAAGATTGATCAAAGTAAAGGTATAAACCCTACTTGAAAATCTGTCCATTGATCCCATGTTAGATGTTAATTTTTTGTGTTAAATATGTTGTATAAGGTGTCTAAGGATGATCTGGGTTGCTAGATGTTAGATCCGTAACATCTAGATCATACCCGGATTTGAAGATCTACAAAATCTGGAAAAAAAAATCTTGGTGGTCTGACAATGAATGTTTGTGGCTGTAGATCTCTGTATGTTGTTCGTTTTTCTTGTATAAAGGTTTAAATATGTAGTATGACATGTATTCTTTGATCTGGAACAAGAATCAGTCTTAGATCTAGGCCAGATTACAAGATATTTAAGGTCAAAAGGCGTTGATCATTATGGCCGGCGCTTCGGGTAACCCGAAATTGACCCGAAAACTTGACTTAATAACGATTTTGATTGACTAGATCTGACAGTGGTTTGATGTTTCATTATGTTTCTTGCATCCATGTTGTAGTGTGTTGTTTATACTATATTCTAGTGTCTTTAGATCACATTAACATTAAACAGGTTAGATTTATTGGTCGGTAAAACCAGGCAGCTTGACCATGTTTTCTGTTTTCTGGGCAACCCAGAAAATAGATGAACACGGTCTTTGACATGGTTTGACCGGATCTTCACGGTTGATTATGTTGTTGTTTTATGTGTTTTAAATGATAGATCTCTTCACCTACATGTTGGCTACATACTTCAGCTTTTAGATCACAAAAACGTAACATCAAAAGCAAGTTGTGGAAGCCCAAAAGTGATCAGTCGAGTTGTTCTTGTTTTCTGGGTAACCCAGAAAACGAAGAACAGGTCTGACAGATAGTTTGAGCTTCCATATCTTACTTGTATGTTGTAATATGACCCAGACCTTGATTAATACTTGTAGTGCTACACTAACACTACAATATGTGATCAATAGCTAGCCCAGAAACACATTACACTGTTCTTAATTCACGGTCAAAGTAGCTATGTCGTGCACTGCTATGACTGTTCTTGAGGATTCAAGAACACCTACGGCGACGCTTTTTGTCGCTAAAGGCTATAGCGACTGATTTAAAAATTATATTTATTTTATTTTCCAAAAATCATTTAAAAATACAAATTAATTATTAAAAATACAAAATAAATTATTAAAATTATTTTAAATTACGAAAATTAGTTTTATTTATTTTAAGTATATTTCATAAATATTTAATATTTTGAAATATTATTGGTATTTAATTTATTTAATCATAATATTAAATAAATTAGTTAAAATTGGATTTAATATTTGAAAAATCATTTAAAATTATATTATGATATAAGAAAATATTTTAAGTTATTTTTAATGACTTTTAATATTTTGTGATGAAATTCATTAATAAATTAATATTAATGATAATTAAGTTATTTACTAAATGAATTAAATAAATTAATTAAAAATGATTTTATTATATTAAAAATCATTTTAAATAATAATTAGGTATTTAAAAATATTTTAAGTTATAAAATATAACTTTCAATATTTAAAGGTAAATTTCATTAATTAATTATTATTAATGATATTAAGGTTATGAAATAATTATACTAAATAAATTAATTTAAAAATGATTTTATGAATATAAAATCATTTTAAATGAAAATAAAGTGTTTAAAGATATTTTAAGTTATAAAATATAACTTTTAATAGTTAAAGGATATATAATTTCATTAATAATTTAATATTAATTTATTATTAATGATATTAAATTTATTTAATAATTATATTAAATAAATATTTTAAAAATGGTTTTCTTAATTTAAAATAATTTAAAAAGGATATAAATGAATTAAAAATATTTTAAGTTATAAATAATAACTTTTAATATTTTGACAAATAGAACATTAAAACTTTAATATTAATGATAATTATTTAAAAATGATTGTAGACACGAAATTTTCTGTACTACTGTTACTAACATTGCAGAAGGACAAATTCGTCTTTTAAGAGAAAACCCTGAAAGACAATCCAAATCCATATCGGATACTACTAGGAAGTTCAAATTTCAACCCCGGATCGCGATCTAGAGAGTAACGATTTCAACCTCGGATGTAACCCCGAGGCTGCAGAGATCTAATCTGGCACCACCGGAGAAGACCGATTAATCTCAGAGATAACCCCGAGGTATCTAGTCTCAGTCACAACCATGGAAATAGCCACTAACCTTGGTGATAACCCCAAGGAATGCAGTTTCGGCGATAACCCTGGAAATGTTTGTTTCAAATGCGACCGACTTTCAATCTCGGTATCCAATGAGATACACGGCCCAACCCGGCAATAACATCGGGAAGACAAGCACACCTCAAAGATGACAATAAGGACCTTCAACAATTGCGGCGGTCGATCTCGGTCTCATCGGCAACGCGTCGCTGATCGGTGATCCAAATGATAACACCGGTGAGGGGCAACATTGTCATCTCGTCAAACACGATGCCACGTCATGTCCCTATGCAAAGATGTCCCACAAGGCTAACCAATCCCGAGTGACTATTGTGCGGGGTAATGGATGAAAGTTGAAGCTTGAAGACCGGAGGGCATCGTCCCATCTTCAATGACTTCGTACAAACTCTAATATCATGCCATCGTACAACTCTCGACAACGGTGGTCCGAAATAGGTCCTGTATACCTCAAACGGATGCCCGAATTGCACTTCTGAAAAATCGAGTGGACATTACAGTGCCTAAGTACACGTACTTCGAGACGACCCGACCCGACAAACCCGGGCCGACCCGGGTTGCCTCTGGTACACCTGCGGCTAAAATGCCTATAAATAGAGGGCTTGGGCTGCTGATTTTCTAAGAGAAAAAGACGGAAAACCTCACACACAATTAAGCTCTGCGATCGCCCGTCGATGTATTTCCCACTTTCAAACACCTGTGAGCTCATATATAGCCTCTTTTGTACCCACAAAAGCCAGTGTTTACCCACTATAAAGATGTAGAAGCCTTTTTTAGCAGTCAACTGTAAGCCTTCTCACACACTTTAGAGTCTTTCTCTTCATCTTTGCACACACCCTTCTACACGTTGAGAGTGGTGTTGCTTGCTTTTTCCCGGACTTCAGTCCGTGGTTTCATTTTAGTCTGTATATATATATATATATATATATATATATATATAATATATATATTGACTAACATTATCGAGTTATGCCTCGATTGAGCCTGAACTTGATGCGGGCGTTTATTTGCTTTAATATATATATATTTACATTTATATATATTAACTGTGTATGTCGAACTTTGTTCGATGAACCTGAACTTGATGCAGGCGTTCTTTCTTTAATATATATATATATATATATATATATATATATATATATATATCAACCGTATGTCCTGGACTTTGTTTGATGAGCCTGAGACTTGATGCAGTGCGTTTACTATATATATATATATATATATATATATATATATATATATATATATATATATATGAACTGTAATCAAACTCGCTTTACGATGAGCACGGATTTTATATCCTGCATTTATTAAACTTTTATATATATATATTTATACTTATATATATGAATTGTGCTCGAACTCATTCGATGAGCCCAGATTTTACATCGGGTGCATTTATTGCTTTTATATATATATATATATATATATATATATATATATATATATTCATCCCGCTGGAGTTTCCTTCGTGGCGCTTGATAAATTCTCTGGCTTTATTTACATTTTGATCCCCGTGGAGGTGCTTCGTGGTTGGTGATCATATACGTATATATATATTTACCGCTTTTATATATATACCTTACTTTCGCTTTCATACAAATTGCGACGATACGTAAATCTAGGAATCATGTGATAATGATTCATCCCATTGGATCTAGATTCGGTTCGATGATGGACATTTTCAAATTGTAAGCGACTTGTAAATTATTTTGCGGTGTCTCGAATTTCCTCAGATGGTTTCCATACCCACGAGGAAGTCGGCATTATTTCTGTATATATTATTTTCGTACGGATGCCTCGCATCCGTCAAATAAAATCAATTCAGCCGCTCACTTAATAAAAATGGGAGTGTAAAAGGTCTCAATTCCTATTAAGCATCAGTGTTTGAAAAACCTCTTTTATAAAACATCACTGCCATATTTTGCTAAAATTGAATTTTTTACATAAATTCAAACCTTGCGTATATAGGTTCGAACGAGGCCTCACACAACTTCCATATAACAGCACATTGACCCACACACACACACACTCGGATAATAGTTTCTTAAAAAGAGGTGGTCACCATGGTAACACGGATGCTAGGGGGTGCCTAACACCTTCCCCCCGCATAACCAAGTCCCCGGACCCTAAACGAACTTCAGTTTCACCGACCCGTATATCAGTGTCACATCACTGGGCCAATGTGCAAACCTTTTCTCGGTTGTGTTGGTACAACCATTTAAAAAACCAACTGGCGACTCCTAACAGTCCCATCATCGACATCATACATGTCGAACCTTTTTCACTTGTTTTTTCAAACAAATCTCACCTAAAATGAGAACACCAAAGAACAAGTAACGGAAAGAGACACCCAAAAATCCCGACGTTGACAGGTGGCGACTCTATTGGGGACTCCAGTAAGAGGACTTAAGCCGATATTACAATCTTTTCAAAACTATTATCTACTTGTGTGTGGATATTGCATTTACATTTTTTATAAATGTGTACGAATGCATTTCCTTATTTCATTTAGTGTTTTTCACCATAACTGCTTGTGATGCTAGTGCTTCACACTATAACTGCTTGTGATATTAGTGCTTCGCACATGTCATCATTTTCATACGGTGAGACGCGATGTATGTTAATGTATGTTGTGTGGTCCCTCCATCCGGAGGCTATCCTGTTGGTGTTTGATTACTGGACTCGTGAGAAGACTAATTCCCGTTTAGTAGATTGTGATGATTCGGGAACCTTCATGCCAAAAAGCCGCGAGAGTAACCTAAGATAGTTCAGCCTCTGATAAACCCAAAGTGGAGGAAAGTCTCTTCATGCTCTCATTTCAATTATTTGTAAACACAATTACTTGTAATTTCATTCCATATTTATCTCCATGTAATGAGAAATATTAAGAAATGTGTACATATACATGTTAACATGCTATAAACAGCTGACACCCGTTGTGCAGGATAAAAATTCCTAAAATGGACACATCACATAGCATGTTATTGCATATATTCCTTAAAGAATAAACTATGCAAGTCTTTCGTAGGGAATCAATCGGACCTACTACCCAGTCAAAATCTAAAAAGGCAACATGCCTACAATCAATCATGTCGTCATCCGACCAGACTGAACTTAATCCAGTTTCTCGCAAAGAATTCAACGGATTAAGCAAACAGATTATAGACTTGGTTGTTCTACTCAAAGAATTGCACCAGTCTACACAGGGTCAGAAAATACCCGTACATACTGAATCCTCCACACAAGGAGGAATCCAGGTCATTACCATACCTGAACCACAGTTGGATACGGCCAACAAAACTCTTGATGCTGCCCATCCCACTGGAGATCCAGACACTGGTGACATCAAAAAGAAAGTCCTCCAAATAGAAGAGACCCTTCGCGCTATCAAAGGAATTAGAACACACGGGAGTGTTTCATATGTTGATCTATGTATTTTTCTTGGTGTTCATTACCCAAAAAAATTTAAAACTCCTGACTTTGAAAAATATGATTGGTTAGGATATCCTTACACACATTTAAAAGTGTTTATTGGAGAACTTGGATCCTATGTAGAGGATGAAAAACTCAGAATGCAATTGTTCCAAAAAAGTCTAACTAGAGAAGCCCGTTCGTGGTACACGAGATTAGACAACTCCAAAATCCATAGCTGGGAAGAGCTAGCACATGTTTTTCTCACTCAGTACAGCTTTCAATCTCAGATGGCTCCTGATCGGTATCAAATTACCAAGATCAAGAAGCAGCCTAACGAATCTTTCAGAGAGTATGCTCAGAGGTGGAGACGCCTGGCTGCCCAAGTTAGTCCTTTCATGACAGAATCAGAAATGGTCATGACTTTCATAGACATACAAGAAGCTCCCTTCTATGAAAGAGTTTTTAGCGAAAGATCGTGAAAACCATTTTCCTCGAAATGGTCAAGCATGGGGAGATGGCTGAGATGGGATTGAAGTCAGGAAAAATTCAAGATCTAGCTGCACTCAAAGCTGTTGCGGATCACATCCAATTTGGAAATTAAGGGAACAACCCCCGGAGGGTCCATAAAAAGAAAGAATAAGATGTTTCCCTGATACTACAGGGTCAAAAAGGCAATCAAAACATGCCTATTCAAAGGAGAAACTACACTCCCTTTCCAGCAAAGTCTACAAATCCTCCAATACCAAAAGGTGGAGAAGTCAAATGCCCTCGAGTGTTTACACCCTTAGGGAATACCCTCGAGAACATTCTTAATCTTTTGACAACACAAAAGAAAATTACGCATCTTCTTCCACCAGCCAGCCCTAATAGACGGAGTTTCAATGCTGCTAGGAAATGTGTTTATCATGCCAGGGCACCTGGACATGATACTCAGGATTATTGGGCCTTAAAATATAAGATCCAGGACCTAATAGACAACGGGGAGATCGTAGTCACCAAACCCGATCAGCCTCATGTTCAAGATAACCCTCTTCCTCAACACAAAAAAGAAGAGGTCAACACGATTAATTGGAGCAATGGACAGAGTTCCAATTTCAGCTGTGATTCCTCCCAGACCATCAAAGACGGTGATAAAAGATGGGACTATGCCAAGTTCTAGTTCACAATGGAACGAAAGATCAAAGCTCTTTGCAAACAGATTGAAAAATTAGCGGAACTGGTGACTTATCAGCATCAAGTGACTCGTCAGTTAAATAGCCAGGAGCATGCCAGTCTCCTACCTATTGTCATGAATATTCCTTCGTCACTTTCAGAAAATGAAATGCTGGAAGACAAAGTGACAAAGAGAGCAAATGCCAAAGCCCGTCGGGATTTCGCCTACAAAAGGGAATTCACCTATTTGGGCTAACCAATGGAGGAAATTCTTCATATGTTAATCAGTGAAGGAAGGATTAGTTCCCTTCTACCTCCAATCAACCCCCGTTCGGGACGTTACAACTCTGATGGAGTATGTCAATATCACTCCCAGTCTCGCGGTCACAGCACAGAAAAATGTTGGGCACTCCGCCACCTTATTCAAAATCTAATCGACAGTGGTGTCCTGCGCCTAGCAGACGACGATACTGTGTTACGTGCAAGTGAGAATGCGGGCCCTACCAAGTGGAAAAATGTGGTAGCGGTCATATCCACTGAAACTGATGGGATTAATACCTTACTCACAATGCCAATAATTCAACTCAAGGGAGGAAACAATCCTTTGAAAGTGGCCGCTCCCGAGCCAATCAACTTGCCGTGCAAAGCCCAATATCCTATTGTTAGCTTGCGCACAGTTCCGTGGAATTATGGAGAACGTGAAGGATCCACCTCTTATACAACTGCTGCAGTGTCGAAGGAAAATCCTCTGTATCTCCCCCATCGGGTGATGAAGTCTACCACCAAATCAAAGGGAAAAATACCCATGGAGAAGATCAAAAAATTACTCCGCACTATGGGTCATAACGAAGCTACGGTGGCTTTAAGCTTGAAAGAAGCTCCACAACAAATATCAATTTTGGAGTTGGTCCTAACCTCCGAGAATCACCGGAAGGTCTTGCTAAAGGTTTTAGAAGAAGCCTATTTACCGACATCTGTGGATACGGAAAAGTTTCAATATATGGTTGATCACATTTTCAACAACAATGTGATATCCTTCACTGATGATGACATACCGCCCGAAGGGGCCGGTCATTGCAAACCGTTGCACATTGCAGTCTTGTCCTCCGGATATATGGTAGCTGGAGTCCTAATAGATGGAGGTTCCTCTCTGAATATCTACCTATACGCTACCTTGGTGAAGATGAATATCAATCTCAACAGAATTCGGAGTAGCCATACTATCATCAAAGCTTTTGATGGAGCCCACCGTAACTAGATCGGAGTAATTGAGCTGCCAATCAAAATTGGTCCTCATACATTCTGCGTATCTTTTCATGTGCTCAAGATAGACTCGGGATACAACCGGCTCCTGGGACGACCATGAATTCACATGGCAGGGGCAGTCCCCTCCACTCTTCATCAATAGTTGAAATACATCATCAACAATAGTCTGGTCACAGTCAATGTTAAACTGGAGATTCCTTAGCACGGGGACATGCCGTTCATCAATGCCAATGAGGATGTTGAACCAATTAGTTTTCATACTTTGGAAATAAGCAATATCCAATACAATGCTGTTGGAACGCCACTGCCTGAACCCCAGATTTCTGCCGAGGTGATGTCAGCCACTCAAGAAATGATGTCGTTGGGTCATAAACTAGGACAAGGGTTGGGTAAAGATTGTCAGGGTATCAAGTACCCCATTCGATTAACCAAGCAAGCTGGAACCGCTGGACTAGGCTATCCTGCCAGCTCTAGTCACAAGAATCCTCATAAGCATCAACAGATTCCTTCAGCTTCAACCATGTGGCGTTTAGCTTCGCCTTCAAAACCTGAGTCCGCACAACCTCCTGTAAAGGTGCCAACCAATATAATGGCTATATTATTTCCCAAGCCGGTACCGGTGAAGGAGAAAGAAATCTTTGTTCCAAATCCCGCAGTGGAAGAATAGGAACGAAGACTCAAGCAAGACGTCATATAGTTGATGTCCGGTATACGCATCATCGTTCATGACGAGCATACCAACAGATACACCCCAGACGATAATTGCCCAGACGTAATGGTCATCATTCGGGATAGGGAGGATGGTGACAATCCCTCCATCACTACGGTCCACCCGGACTTTTCTTTTGCCAATTGGAACAGTATTCCTTGCATTGGTCATCAAGGGTAAAGCGGGCAGAAACTCTTTTTGCCCTGTAGATATAATAACTGCTTACTTTTCTGTACAGTATTAGCAGTTTATTTTGCCAGTATATGCTAACACTGTGTATGATCAACGCATTCATATATACTAAGTGAAAGAATATTTTGTTTCAGACTCTGAATTTAATTGTGCCTGTACTTGCTGATACGGTGCCTCTTCTACACAGGGATTGTAACTTTGATGTAGAGATGAATTCAGCCTTGATGGATATACAGGATGACATTGAGGTGCCTCCAAAAATTCAGGAATGGGTCAAAGACAAACCTAAAGCCAACCTTGATCAAACCACTTCTTTCAATCTTGGAACCTTAGAAAGCCCTAAGTTAATCCAGATTGGTTCAGACCTTACCCCAAACCAACGGAATGACATGGTTGCGCTATTAACCCAATTCCAGGATGTGTTTGCATAGTCTCATGAAGACATGGTGGGTTTGTCCACTGACATTGTCCTTCATCACCTTCCCATTGAAGAGGGATTTAAGCCAGTCAAGCAGAAACTCAGACGACTGAAACCTAAGTGGAGTTTAAAGGTGAAAGAAGAAATTGTGAAACAATTTCAAGCTGGCATCATAATGGTGTCTACATATCCTGAGTGGATATCCAACATTGTACCCGTACCTAAACCTGGAGGGAAGGTGCGAGTTTGCGTGGATTACCGGGACTTGAACAAAGCTTGCTTAAAAGATAGCTTTCCCGTGCCATTTATCCACATTCTCAATGACAATACTGCGCAATACAACATGTACTCCTTTGTTGATTGCTTTGAGGGGTACCATCAGATCATGGTTGCCGAGGAAGATCGTGAGAAAACTGCTTTCCTCACTCCTTGGGGAACTTTTTTCTATAGACAGTTGTCGTTCGGCCTCATCAATGCTGGAGCTACCTATCAACGAGCTATGATGGCTCTTTTCCACGACTTAATGAACAAAGAGATTGAGATCTACGTGGATGACATCATTGTCAAGTCCCGAAAGGAGGATGACCATATAGACCATCTTAAAAAGTTGTTCAACACGTTGCATAAGTACAACTTGAAGTTAAATCCAGCTAAGTGCGCCTTTGGCGTTAAATCAGGCAAGTTGCTAGGATTTCTTGTCAGCCACCAAGGGATTGAGCTGGATCCTACAAAAATCAACTTCATTAGCAGGTTTATCTCCCAACTCACAGCAACTTATGAGCCAATCTTCAAACTATTAAGGAAAAACTCGTCCATGAAATGGAATGATGAGTGTCAGAAGGCCTTCCTTACAATCAAGAAACAGCTAGTCAAAGCTCCCGTCTTGGTACCACCCAGGGATGATGTTCCCCTGTTTATGTACCTGTCCATAAATGACAATGCCATGGGCTGCATGTTGGGACAGAAGGACAATAGAGGCCAAGAACGAGCTATCTATTACCTCAGCAAAAGCTTCAGTAGCAGTGAACACAAGTACACTCTGATCGAAAAAACATGTTGTGCTTTAGCATGGGCTTCCATGAGGTTACATCATTACCTCCATGGTCACACAACCCATCTCATATCTCGTGCGGATCCTCTCAAGGACGTGTTCAACAACCCTATGTTAAATTGTCGGCTGTCCAGATGGCAGTTGATCCTACAACAGTTTGACATCGTATATGTGACTCAAAAGTTCATCAACGGTCAAGGAATCACGGATCAACTGGCCACCGCACCTTCATGGGATTTTAAACCCTTGGAAACATATTTCCCTGATGAAGGAGTAATGACAGTGCAGCAACACCATCAGTACGATACGCGCAAATTATGGAAGATGTATTTTAATGGAGTCATTAATATGGAAGGTTACGAGCCGGAGCGATTCTAGTATCTCGGTATGGGGAGCGATATCCGTTCTTGCCAAATTATAGTTTGTCAACACCAACAATACGGCTGAGTTTGAAGGCTGTCTCATGGGGCTAAAACTTTCCCGTTCAATGGGCATCAGGCCGTTAACTATCTTTGGAGATTCGGAGTTGGTAATCAGATAATCCACCGAAATCTATCAAACCAAGGAACTACATTTGCTGCCTTACCATCGACAGGTTTTTAAGATAGCTTTGGAGTTCGAAGAAATCTCCTTTCTACACATTCCTCGTAATAGGAATGACTTTGCGGACGCATTAGCAACTTTGGCCTCCTTGATTCGCATATCGAATAAAGAACACTTTCATGAGCATCACAATTTTTTCTGCGACAAGGCCCCAACTACCTATGGAATTACGTTGGAGAAGTATTGAATGAGCTACCTCCCATCCATCATCCTTGGTATCAGCATATCAAGGAATATCTACAAGATGGATCTACACCTGCTTAGGCGAGCCCGACTGAGAAAAGGCGGATCCATCGACTTGCTATTAAATTCTATCTGAGTGGAGATGCGCTCTACAAAAGAGATGCAGGATTAGGTCTCCTCAGATGTTTAGACAAAGATCAAGCCCAAAGGCTTATGGATGAAATCCATGGCGAGTCTGTGGCCCCCACATGAGTGGCTCCTCCTTGTCGAAAAGTCCTCGGGGCGGGACATTATCAGCTATCCTCAAAGTCGATTACAACGACCACGTCAAAAGATGCTATCAATGCCAAATTCATTGGAATGCTGTACACGCCCCTCCACGGGAACTCCACAATATGAGTTCACCTTGGCCCTTCTCAATGTGGGGAATGGACATTATCGGGCCCATTGAGCCTAAAGCCAGTAATAGTCACCGATTTATCCTCACCATGATCGACTACTTCACCAAGTGGGTAGAAGCAACCTCCTTCCCCAGGGTCACTAAAGAAGTCATCATTGTTTTCATCAAAAATAATGTCGTTTGTCGATATGGACAACCAGAGGTGATTGTGTCAGACAATGCAAAGAACCTCAACAACAAAATGATGGAAGAATTATGCAGTAAATTCCACATCAAACATCTTAACTCTGTCATCTATCGTACGAAGATGAACGATGTTATTGAAGCGGCTAACAAAAACATCAAGAAGATTATGCAAAAGATGTCTGCCAACCACAAAGATTGGCCTGACCTACTGCCTCTGACTCTGTTAGCCTACAGGACCTCAATGCGCCCTTCAACTGGGGTAACCCCCTATGCTTTAACCTATGGGATGGAAGCAGTGCTCCCCATAGAAGTTGAGATGGAATCCCTCAGAGTGTTGATCGACGCTCAGCTGGATGAAGACCAATGGGTACAAGACAGGTATCACCAATTGTCTCTAATAGACAAAAGGCGAACCGCGACTATCTTCCATGGTCAATTATATCAGCAAAGGATTGCCAGATCCTACAACAAAAATTCCGGCTACGGCAGTTTAAACAACATGACTTGGTTTTGAGAAAGATCCTTGACAACCAAGATCAGGCTAGAGGAAAATTCGCTCCTAACTGGGAAGGCCCGTTTGTTGTCAAGGAAATATTAACAGGAGGCGCTCTTAGATTGCAAGAAATGGTCGGCGATGAATTTCCACAACTCATCAACTCAGACACCGTGAAACGGTATTATGTCTGAAGTAACCATCAAACACCCTGGTGCATCATCATCAGGTCACTAGTCATTCCGGTTCTTTAACCCTTTACCACATACAACTTATCTACACTTTGCCCCTCAGGGAAACATACTCTTCAAGCCAGCAGCCTGGCTTTCTCCTTTGTGCTCATACAATTCAGGTCATCCCACCGCGGATTGAACCTCTTGCGTTTGCAGTTTTGCTACCCTTACCTGGGATCAAACTTCTCGTACCTACAGTTTATCCTCAACCTAGGATTAAACTTTCTCCTCCCCGCACTCTGACCTGCACATGGGATTACGCTTTTCTTCTCGCCTTGAGGGGCGAACTACGTCGACCTGATCTCCTCTTCAATAGGAGTACGTAGGCAACCATTTCATATGGCACAGTCGCAATAAAACAAAAATAACAAAAACATTTCTACCCTCTTCTCTGTACAAAAACAAAAACAACCAAAAACATTCCTACACCATTTCTGCCATACATAGCGTTGAACCTTTTACACCAGGTTCGAACTACGCATACCTGATCTCCTCTTCAATAGGAGTACGTAGGCAGCCATTCATGGTGCGGTCTCACCCCCTACCAAAACACAAACCCTTGTCAGTTGGTACTGGGATCATCGTTCAATCCACTACATTTCATTGGCTTCAGACCAAAGGGATGGAATTACCTGAACTCCTCCCAAATAGGAGATTCGGCGACTATCTAAGTTGCGGTCATACCTTGAAGAGCAACACCAATCCATAAGAGGTGGAATTAACTAGGCTTCTCCTAAATAGAAGTACTGGCGACCATCTGTGGTGCGGTCAATCTCAGAGAGGAAAGCCACACTCCTCTACACATCTCCATTCAGAAACAAGTCCCAAGACACCAAAGATGGTAGGGATACACATAGATCGGTGATCCATTCTGAACTATCCAGAGACAACTCAATGTCCATCCACCCAGGAGGAATTCAGAATACATCAAGATCACAAACCCTGAAGCAGCAGGCAAAATATCAAGCAAATAGCAGAACATATCTAAAAGGGAAGTGATCCAAAAATATATTTCCCTGTCATATATAATGTTGTTTGATATATATACAATGTAAACTTTACTTGACAAAATGGCTAAGCTAGTCTGTGCAGGTAAATACAAGCTCATCTACAAGTCAGGGTATATGCGAGCTAACAAGCCCAACATGGCGTCCCTCTCAGAAGATGGAGGCGAAGCTGTGGTCTCCTATATGAGAATATCCACATGAGCCAAAAGATCTTTAGTTATCTGCATGGTGACCATATGATCATCAATATATGCGTTCATCTCTGCAATCATGCCATTGGTAAGGGACCTCACTACAGTGCTATCTGTGATGGCTACATCCCGGGCAGATATAGCACTATCCCGCTCAACTATCACTACATCTCTGGCTGATATAGCCTCATCCCGCTCAACAACAGCGGCATCTCTACGATCTAATGCCTCATCTCTCTCCAATAGAGCGGCGTCCCTCACGTCAAGAGCAGTTTACATCACAGATCGAATCTGGTCTCTCTCAAAGGTCATCAGATGAAAACTCTGCTCTAAGTACTGTGCCGAGTGTTGAATCACAAAAGTACTGGTACTAGGAGAATCCGGAAGAAATGCTGGCAACCCAGCAGCGGGCTCCTCCTCGATGTAGGTATCAATGTCTTCCATGGGCTCTACATCATCTGACTCAATATCCGGTACTGCAGATACTGCTGCAGCCGATAAAATCTTTGTCTCCATCCATACGGAATACTCTGTAGAATAACCAGGATAACTGGCAGAAAAAGAAGCTATCTCACACCGATCCCAGCAAGCATACACACGGGATCGGTCCTCTGCTGAGAGATATCGAGAAGCTGAACGCTGACCTATCGCCCCCTAGAAAGGATGAAAATCCTGGAACTGGTCGAACTGCGACATCACGACCAATGGGTGATAAGTAGTCACGCCCCTCAAGCCAGCCAAAGGGAGGAAATCCATTCCTGGAGCGTGAGTAATGAAGTTATATGGTGAGCAAAGCCCCGAGCACAACAGTATGCTAAATGGATCTCTGATATCTGCCAAAAATGCAGACCAGGACAGAGCATCTATACACTCTGATGGCTGAAAGGAGTATAACATAGCCACATCATGGGAAAAGTAATACCCATGTCGTCTAAGGGTACCAACCGGTTGCAAGTGTGACATAAACCATACATACAGCATGACCGAACTCCCAATAAACACGCCTGACGGGTAAGTACAGCAGTAGGATGCTGACCGCAGAGTCTCTGCTACAATCATAGGCACAATGGTACGACCCTCCCTGAGAGATCTCACGACCATGATAACGCCTATATCTATCTCATCCATATACTGCGACATGTACACATATGACAGTACACATAGCATCAGTACGTCAACTCTAGCCAAACCCCAATGATCCTCCGACGCGGTGAAATCCCCAGAATGTCGTGAGTAGCCATCCTCCACGCCAAATCTGTCATACAGAAAATACTGAGAGATCACGTGGCCAGATATCAGCTCATCCTACACTACTATGCGCCTCAATCCTGTGAGAGTCATGAATCATCTACTCATGTCTCCCAAAGCTAGATGCACGCAAGGTCTGTCTAAGGGCAGCATCGTCAAACGTGCATACTCCTCCAGAGTAGGAGTTAACTCATGGGTGCCAAAATGGAATACCTGCTTATCAGGTAGTTAATGCTCTAGCATCCCGTCTACAAATCCTGCAGGAACCTAAAATGCCAAAAGGGTCATGGTATCTTTGCGAATCTACAACAGTCTCTGATCACCACATACGGTGGTGACATGCTATCGTACCATGATCGCATACCTAATGCCACCACTAACGGTGGGGTATGTCATAAGACCATCCAGGGGTCAATGTCGAATATCTCTGGACATACATACATATGCATAACATAATACATGCATAACAGATAATGGATAACAATATGATATAGGGAATGAAAAATGATGCATACATTCCTAAGTATATCATCATCTAATACATCAGCTCTGTACAGCTACAAATACAGGGAAATGGGGCACAACCGCCCTACTACTAACAGAAGCCTATCAAAAGATATAGCGAGAATGGGGAACAGCCACCCAATATCTAACAGAGGCCTATCAAAAGATATAATGAGAATATACATCAGAAGAAAACCAGGGTCTCGATATCTACGTCCTCAATCCTGTCCACCTGATGTAACTCCTCCTGAGTCACTGGATCTCTATCATTAGGGATGTCAGGCCTATAAAGAGGAGGATCTGCGCTGGCAAAACCAAATGGGTCATCTGAGGGGCCAGCACCTGAGCTGGAAGGAACAAATGACTGCGCCTCTGCTGGATCTCTGACCAAATGCAGAATAAATACATGTGCCTGGTCTAACTGTCGGGTCAGACTATCAATCTGGGTCATATGAGTCAGAGCTCGGACACAAGCTACCCAATCCGTCATCATTAAAGATCCTGGAACCATGTCCCCCATAAACTGTGTGGCGCGGGACTGGGCTCCAATAGTTGGAGGGAACCACCAACGTTGGAACGTCTCCTGAGTACATGGAACCTCTGATAATGCAAAGCCGTCAACCCCCGACAATGGGATATCAGTGACGGGTGACTATGATACAGGCCAATGACGCCTGGCAGGAGGCAATATCGGTATACGGATCTCCCCTGTGGTGCTCCTAATAGCACGCTCTCCTAAATAGATCTCCCAGCCTCCATCTGTGAAGAGGGGAAGTCTCCTGGTGGAAACCAAATACGGCAGTGAATAGGGAATCCATGTAATGGTACCCACCGTCAGCAACTCCAGCTGCATATGACAGTGAGTGAATCCCTCGGATACAGGGACCTCCGGCAAAATAGAATGGTGCGAGCGTCGTCCTCGTGGATAGGTATCTAAACCTAACACACTCACATGACGCAAACATGGGAGCCTCTCATAGGCCCAAAACTGCCAGCACAATGGCAAAACATCTGCTATCAGTAAACACTCTAAACCTATGAATGGGAGAAGACAAGAGAAATACTCACCAGCAGAAATGGGTAAAATCTTAGCCAAGCCTCGGTCAAACCCTGTGAGCGCATGCGTATGCCATGGAGGAAATAGGCAAAGGTGTAAGAGCCCCAATCGTACTCTCCAATACGGTCCACATCGCGTGTGGCACTGAACAAAGCGAAAGATATCGTGGAAGAGTTATCTGCTATGAAGCAACCTCGAATGATCATCAGGAACAATCGCCGCAGAATGCGATCCCTGATCCTGACATCATCAGGCATGGGCTCACTCAAAAGCCTACTCATAGCATCTACGCTCAAAGGACCTGAACGGACAGTCCTGCCTTTGAGCGCCTCCGCTGGCACTCCTAGTAAGGATCGAACGGCAGTGGGGTGATATTCGCCATGCAAGGCACTGGCTCCCTTCCAAACTCCATACCTGTGATAAATCGTCAATCCATAAAGGCCATCATCACCTCGTAATCCAAATAGGTGGAGTGATCGAGTCTCGATGAAACCATCGCTCGACAATGCCCTGAGGTAACCCCAGGGACAACGACGTGGAAGGATGGAGAAGAACGCCCCAAATCCCCACTCATGCACTACCGCTCTATAGTCAGGATGAAGCGCCTGGTACATGGAGTGAATGCTGAACCATTTCCCTCGAGGCTGTGTAAAACCAGGAACCTGCATAAAATGCAGATCAATATCAAAACCCTTTAAATCCTCATCAATAGGAAAGAAGGAAGATCAAAGTCTAACGCCATACCTCGTTAGCATGCAAGTACATCGATGGATGTCTGCCCAAATCACCCAGCAACTCTGGGTTTGCTACCTGAATGCTCGGAAGCTCCCTGAGAAGGACATGTGCAGCAGGAGCGGGATCCTCAATCGGAATATCCGCCTCCTCGTCCTCAACATCTAGAACATCTACCTGGACAGGACGTATCACGGCCTCCACCAACCGACGAGGCTGTCTGACAGAACGAGGACGAGGCACTTCAGAAGCCCTCCCCTGCACGCCAAAAGCGATCCTATAAGAACTGCTCGACTGATCCGGATCCATATTATCTGGACAACAAGTCTCCAAATCACCTCAGAAAGGGTGTGGTATTTCCTTACCTGGAACTTTTTAAATGCATTTATGACTATATGCATGCATGCATTTACTTTAACCTATAATAGAGTCAAAATTCATGACTACCCAATGCCAACATTTGGAAAAATTTTGCCATAATCCCCTTTGAAAATAGGACTATCCACATGCACATAGGCATGTCTAGGTGGCCATTCTGTAGCACACATGCCCCAAAGTTATATACATAATATATGCTTTAAAAATCAAAATCATCATGCATAAGGCCAATCTCAATGCTAGGAGTACTTTGCCTTTCTACCTTTTGCTCATTAGACCTCAAATAGGACAAAAAAAAATAGCAGAAAAAGGTGCCAATTTGACTGTCTCAAAAGTCAAATTTTTTCACATCATTAGGTTCAACAGGGTTTAATACTAACATTTACTATGTTGAATATTTTTTATCAAGTCGTTTGTGCATACATAATCACTACTATGTGTTTAGATGCATTTCGTGCGATAACTCACAATCAAACGAATAGAAAGCGGAAAAATACATGCATACATTACCAGGATAGTGTAGAACACTTATGCGGTGATGAAATTTGCGAGAAAAAAGCTTAACACGAGATCTTAAAATGGCTCGCAGTTCTCTCTTTGCGAAACAAGTTGAAAGTGACTTGTGTGACCAATTTGCTAGAATTTATCATCCACGATTGGCCGCAGAACCACCTACGACTGTAGCAGGTGCACCTGCGGCACCCCTACGTGGGTCCCACCCCTCCGACTCGGTCAAGTTTGAGTTGAAACGGAGTTCTTATGGGCTAGAAAGGTCAAATCGGGAATAAAAATGCCATGCGATTGAGCAAAACAGCATACAATCCTAGTCTTCTCAGATGAGACTTTGAACTTGTACATCACTCATTGGTAGTCACCTGAACATGAGGTATACCCTGCCAATGATCCCATTTGTCACAAATCACATTCGGCAATACCTCGTACAGGTTCGATGCCGCCAACTCCGGGTCGTTACCCTAAATAGGTCCCCGACGGGGGTTACAACGTAGGTCCCCGACGGGGGTTACAACGTAAATCCCCGGTGGGGGTTACAACACGTTCATCCGTTGACATTTCTATCAACGAAGGTCAAGCAGCCTTGACGTTATTTCAAGCCGATGGCAAGTAAACCGGTCGAAGCATTGAGGATTGTTCGATATTTGCGTACGTACTCATGAGTCCCCAGTAGGTCCCCGACGGGGGTTACAACGTGAAGCCCCGGCAGGGGATTATAACGTACATTCAAGCCGTTGACACACATATCAATGAAGGTCAAGCAACCTTGACGTTATCTCAGCCGATAGCGATTAAACCTATCAGTGCTATAGAGTTATTCGAGGATTTCATGCTCGATTACTCATATTTCCCCCAGCGGGGGTCACAACGCAATGCTCCATTGATCTACACGACAGCGGAAGTCGAGCAACCTTGACAATCTACAGAATCTCAGCCGTTGATTCACACGTCAGCGAAGGTCAAGCAGCCTTGACAGTATATCCCACAGGATTTTGCAACCATTAATTCACATGTCGGTGAAGTACACGTCAACGAAGGTCAGGCACCCCTGACAACATTTGCTGTTGGCAGTAAATCCAGCAGGATCTTGACATGTCCTGGCGATATCAACCATGAAAGGTCAATGTTATCAAAGAGGATAGATGATGGAATATGTTATACACATCCTCAAAACAGATCAAGCTTTATCCCCACAGATCTCTTACACATAAGAGGTACCTCTTCAGGATCAAATCATTATCAAGAACACAGGAATTTGATGATAACTCCAACATCAAACAGATTCGGCTGATACATCAGATCTGTTAAGTATTTCCAATCCCCAGCTGAAGCAACAGGGATCCCGCAATCATCCCCAGCATGTTGGGCTACAACCCCGTACACGTTCATCATACATTTGCATCATTTTACTACCCATTGTACCACGTGCGTCTTGTTGCGTTTCAAGTGTCTAGGATTCTTTATCCTACCCATGCATCGCCATGCATGAGTATGATAAAGAGGGGCATCTGTAGACACTCAAAATTTTCTCTACTACTGTTACTAACACTACAGGAGGACAGATTTGTCTTTTAAGAGAGAACCCTGAAAGACAATCCAAATCCATACCGGATACTACCGTAAGTTCAGCCTCAACCCCAGATCGCGATGCAGAGTAATAATTCAACCTCGGATGTAACCCCGAGGCCCAGAGATATAATGGGCTGCCGGAGAAGACCAATTAATCTCAGAGATAACCCCGAGGTATCCAGTCTCAGTCCCAACCATGGGAATAGCCACTAACCTTGGTGATAACCCCAAGGAATGCAGTTTCGGCGATAACCCCAGAAATGCTTGTTTCAAATGCGACCAACTTCAATCTCAGCGCTCACAAGAAGATACACTGCTCCAACCCAGCAATAACGTCGGGAAGACAGGCACACCTCAAAGATGACAATAAGGACCTTCAACAATTGCAGCAGTCCAATCTCAGCGAAGTCTGAGCAACGTCTGCTTTATCAGCCCAATCTGGCGATAACACCGGTGAGGGGCAACATCGTCATCTCATCAAACACGATGCCACATCATGTCTCTACGCAACAATGTCCCACAAGGATGACCAATCTCGAGTGACTATTGTGCAGGGTAACGGATGAAAGTTGAAGCCTGAAGATCGGAGGATATCGTCCCATCTTCAATGACTTTGTGCAAACTCTAATCTTATGCCATCTTACAACTCTCGACAATGGCGGTCCGAAATAGGTCCTGTATACCTCAAACGGATGCCTGGATTGCACTTCTAAAAAACTGAGTGGACATTACATTGCCTGAGTGCACGTACTTCGAGATGACCCGACCCCATAAACCCGGGCTGACACGGGTTGCCTCAGTACACTCCTCGACTCATGCAGTACACCAATGGCTAATATGCCTATAAATAGAGGGCTTGGGGTGATGATTTTCTAAGAGAAAAACTGGAAACCACTGCACGATTAATTCTCTGCGATCGCCCATCAAGGTGTATTTCCTACTTTCAAACATCTGTGAGCTCATATATAGCCTCTTTTGTACCCACAAAAGCCAGTGTTTACCCACTATAAAGATATAGAAGCCTTTTTTAGCGAGCAATCGTGTAAAGCCTTCTCACACACTTTAGAGTCTTTCTCTTCATCTTTGCACACACCCTTCTACACGTTGAGACTCTTGTTGCTTGCTTTTGCCCGGACTTCGGTCTGTGGTTTCATTTCAGTCTGTATATATATATATATATATATATATATATATATGAGCCTAGACTTCTGTCTGGAGCATTTACTGCTTTAATATATATATATATATATATATTTATATATATCAACTGTATGTCGAACTTTGTTCGATGAGCCTGAACTTGATGCAGTGCGTTTACTAAATATATATATATATATATATATATATATATATATATATATATAAGCGTGGTCGAACTACATTCGATGAGCACAGATTTTATATCCTATGCATTTATTAAACTTTTATATATATATATATTTATACTTATATATATAAATTGTGGTCGAACTACATTACGATGAGCACAGATTTTACATCCGGTGCATTTATATATATATATATATATATATATATATATATATATATATATATATATATATATCATCCCACAGAGTTTCCTTAAGTGGCGATTGATACTTCTTACGGCTTTATTTACATTTTTGATCCCCCATGGAGGTGCTTCGTGGTTGGTGATCATGTCTATATATATATATTTACCGCTTTTATATATATACCTGCTTACTGCTTTCATACAAATTGCAGCATTCTATGCGCCTAGGAATCATGTGATCACAGATTCATCCCATTCGATCTAGATTCGGTTCCCGTGATGGACATTTTCAGCTGTAAGCAGCTTGTAAATTATTCTGCGGTGTCTGAATTTCCTCAGATGGTTTCAATACCCACGAGGAAGTCGGCATTATTTCTGTATATATTATTTTCGTACGGATGCCTCGCATCCGTCAAATAAAATCAATTCAACCACTCACTTAATAAAAATGGGAGTGTAAAAGGTCTCAATTCTTATTGAGCATCAGGGTTTGAAAAACCTCTTTTATAAAACATCACTGCCATATTTTGCTAAAATTGAATTTTTCACATAAATTCAAACCTTGTGTATATAGGTTCGAATGAGGCCTCGCACAACTTCCATATAACAGCACATTGACCCACACACACACACACACTCAGATAATAGTTTCTTGAAAAGAGGCGGTCACCGTGGTAACACGGATGCCGGGGGGTGCCTAACACCTTCCCCCCGCATAACCAAGTCCCCGGACCCTAAACGAATCTCGGTTTCACCGACCTGTATATCAGTGTCACGTCACTGGGTCAATGTGCAAACCTTTTCTCGGTTGTGTTGGTACAACCATTTAAAAATCCAACTGACGACTCTTAACAGTCCCATCGTCGACATCATACATGTCGGACCTTTTTCACTTGTTTTTTCAAATAAATCTCACCTAAAATGAGAACCCCGAAGAACAAGTAACGGAAAGGGACACCTAAAAATCCCGACGTCGACAATGATTTTAAATGTTTTAAATATCATTTAAGGGTAATATTAATACTTTAAAAGTATTTCAAGTTATTATAAATAACTTTAATATTTTAGAAATGATTTCATTAATAGTTTAATATTAATTATAATAAAATTATTTGATATTTAAATCATTTAATAATGATTTCGGTGTTTGAAAATTCATGATAAATTAAAATAAATGTTTTAAAATTATATTAAGTCTTATAAAAATAATATGACTGATATTTATAGATATTGAGTTACAGAATAGAGTCTTAGACTCGATAATTTCTCGATAAAGCTGTCGGTACATCGACATGTTTCAGAAATTGATCTGGACTTAGATAATTTAATTAGATATGTGATTATTTGTGATTCAATGGTTGTTAAACATGGGTAATAATGTGATTAGGTTATGTGTTGACTGCGAAATACAGTACTATGTGTTATAGTATATTGTTCTAATCGAACGAATGATCTGATTAATGATAGGTCGTGATATAAACAATAGAACTAAGTTGTAAACTGTAAGAAGTGCATCAGGCAAGTATCTTACCTTTGCATTTTCTTTATGCAATGGACATGAGTAAGAATATTTAGGAGTTATATTATTACTGTACAGATTATTAACCTTATATTATATACGCTCATTGATTATCAACATGTTAGTATATGGTAATTCAGATATATATATTCTGTTCGTTAATTTCTATAAATGGTTATACAAGTGTCCCCACTTGGATAATCATTGTATTTAATCACATGTTGATATACTTTTGTCAATTACCCGTATACATATATGTTGAATTATAGATTATTGTTGAACAAGATAAAACCTTTGATTTCGATGCCAGACAAGTATGAACATCCCTACACGGGAAAACTTTTATGCGCCCAAGGCGGACAGAGTGAACGATACCCTCGTTCTTGCATGAAGTATTGATTAATGCAGGGTATAACGGGCTGATCACCCCCCCCCCCCCCCGTGCCTGTAAGTTATGACGGTTTGCAGATGAATTTCTGCTTAACCTATTCGAAAATTGAAAACAATGTTCATAGCATGTCACATAAACCCTATGTATAGTCAGTACGTAGTTTCAAAAATTTGGTATAGAATTGATACATTATTATCATTGGTATAGATTACTTCACCACTATTGAATCGTTGTAGAAGGGTAGTATAAAAAAACATTTAAAATTTTCAGCTTATATATATAATTGTTATTATTTGCTGGGCACTTAAATGCTCATCCTTGCTTAATTTAAAAGTTTTCAGCTAAGTGTGAAGAACCAGAAAGCTCATGCAGAAACAAAGGAAAAGGAAAGCTAACCAAATTAGATTTGTGGTAGTCTATGTAATAGTTAACTTTATTAAGACAAGTATGATATATATTATCTATCACGGGTTGTAATGAATGTTTAAAGGTTAAGTACTTGGGATTCAGACTCTGATGAATATATAAATTAAGTTGACCTTTATAATAATGTTATTATTATTAGTATTATTCCGCTCATAGAGATGGTATCGTGAAGCACCAAGTTCGAGTTTCAAGTACACAGATTTGGGGGCTTTACAGGTGCAACCTAAATCAGTGACCGAAGTACGTAGCTTTTTCAGCTTAGCTGGTTATTATTGGAGATTCGTCGAAGGGTTTTCTCGAATCGCTACTCCATTAACTCAGCTGACTCAAAAAGATACAAAATTCGATTGAAGCGAGGAATATGAGAAGAGTTTTCAAGAACTCAAGAGGAGACTCATTTCAGCACATGTTCTGACAATACCATCTGGCTCGGAGGGATTTTTCATCTATAGTGATGCTTCAGGCAAAGGGTTAGGATGTGTTCTCATGCAACATGGGAAAGTCATAGCCTATGCCTCACGATAACTCAAAGAATATGAGAGGAATTATCCTACTCATGATCTAGAGTTGGCAACAGTCATTTTTGCGCTTAAAATTTGGAGGCATTACCTGTATGGAGAGAAGGTGGAGATTTATACGGATCATAAAAGCCTCAAATATTTCTTCACTCAAAACGAACTCAACATGCGGCAACGACGATGGCTTGAGTTGTTGAAAGATTACGATCATACCATTCAATACCATCCTAGAAAAACGAACGTGGTAGCTGATGCATTGAGTAGAAGATCATATGCGGGAACGAGTACATTATTGTCAACGCAAAGGCCTATTTTATATGACTTACAAAGGATGGAGATAGAGTTAAAGACTCCAGGGACCCATGTGATGATGGCGAATATACGAGTAGAATCGACTTTAATCGATAAAGTTAAAGCTGCTCAAGCTACAGACCTGGAGCTGATGCGTATGAGGAAGAAAGTGCAAGAAGGTGCTAAGAAGCAAGAATCGATGAAGAAGGAATACTTCGAGTCAACTCCAGACTTTGTGTTCCTAACAACCCTGATTTAAAGTATAAAATCGTGATGGAGGCGCACAACACACCGTTTGCAATCCATCTTGGGAGTACCAAAATGTATCATGATCTTCGACATACATTTTGGTGGAGCAATATGAAGAGAGAGATAGCGGAGTTTATCTCAAGGTGTTTAACTTGTCAACGAGTCAAGGCGGAGCTTCAAGTACCAAAAGGTCCATTGCAACCACGTGAAATTCCAGAATGGAAGTGGGAGCACATTCCCATGGATTTTATTATTGGTCTTCCCAAGGTTTCTCAAGGCATAGATGCAATTTGGGTCATTCTTGATAGATTGACCAAGTTTGCTCATTTCCTACCTATACGAGAAACTTATACACTTGAACGTCTTACTCGAATGTACATAAACGAGATTGTAAGACTGCATGGTATGCCAGTATCCATAGTTTCTGATCAAGACCCAAGATTTACTTCAAGATTTTGGGTTAGTTTGCAAAAAGCTATGGGCACAGATTTACGATTTAGGTTGGCATATCATCCTCAGACGAACGGGCAGTTGGAGAGGACTATTCAAACTCTTGAAGATTTATTAAGACTTTGTGTCCTTCACTTCAAAGGAAGTTGGGATAAGTTCTTACCATTGGTGGATTTTTCCTACAACAACAGTTATCAAGCAAGTATTGGCATGGCTCCATTTGAGGCGTTGTATGGAAGAAAGTGTCGTTCTCGAGTATGCTAGGATGAGGTGGGTAAAGCAACGTTGTTGGGATCGGAGTTGGTACGTATGACTATGGAAAAGATTCAAACGATCTGACAACGTATAAAAACCTCACAAGATCGACAAAAGAGTTATGCTGATCTTCATCGAAAGGACGTGGAATTCGATATTGGAGATCATGTGTTGTTACGTGTTGCTCCATGGAAGGGAGTTACGAGATTTGGAAATAAAGGAAAGCTCAACCCTCGATTCATTGGCCCATTTTTAATCCTTGATCGAGTAGGAACTATGGCCTATAGACTCGCCTTACCGCCAAGTATGTCTCGTGTTCATAAAATTTTTCACATATCTATGATACGTAAATATGTGAAAGACCGGAACCACATTATTGAATTAGAACTAGACGAGATAGAGGAAGATTTAACGTATGAAGAGTTACCTGTTAAAATCTTGGATAAGAAGGATCATATTCTACGCTCTAAAGTTATACCTCAAGTCAAAGTTTTGTGGAGAAACCACGATGTTGAGGAAATGACATGGGAGTTAGAATCTGAAATGAAATCAAGGTATCCTCACCTCTTCGATATATCAGGTACGTACCCTAATTTCAAGGATGAAATTTCATAAGAAGGGGAGGTTGCAAGACCCCAACTTTTATGAATAAAGAATAATCTTCTCGAAATATATTTTTGAATATTATGGTGTGGATTTGATATAATGTTTTTGTTGTGGGTAATATTTACAAATTTTGCAAAGTAAGCAAGTGGTTATATAATATTCGATTGGTCGGGGAATATTCGTTTTAACAGGGAATATTCATACGACGGTACAATCATTGGTGGACCCCACAACGAAAGTATTGTCGTAGTTAGAAAATGATAGAATTATCTTTTTATAAAAATAACGACGAAAGTGTTACTGTTAAAACTGTTAAATTACCCGGTAGTAAAAGTACAGTAATACTTGTGGTTGCATAATAGCACACGATATTTATTATTGATGCTTACGTGAGAAGTCACTCAGTTATACTCAATTATTGCTACAGTAATTGTTGTATCATATCTCTCATATTATTGATTCAATTATTGTTACAGTATCATATGCATTATATTTATTATTATTAAATCAATAATTGAGATGACAAAGTTATTCATATTATTATTTGCAATACTGACAATGTCTAGAAGTTCTGTCAAGGAGAGGTTTGGTCACCTAATTGCGCGCTAATAAGGAGAAATCCTTATCGGAAAGCCCCCTCTTTCCTGGGAATGACCTGGTTGTTAAATATTGTGAGTTATAATATTAATGATGAATAAGTTGTGTTGATTAAAAATGAATTTGATAGTTCTATTGTGTTGGGATTATTAGTGTTAGTGGAAATCGACATCTATTCTGATGATAATTGATGTCTGGGGGTTATATTGATAAATCGGGTAATTTATCGGATAAATGAGCAATTAATTGCTACTAATTCACATGCTTATATAACTATTTGTTTACATATGTATACTATTGAATCACATTCTTGTACTATTAGGGGAGTTGGTACAAGATTGATAATACTTGTATGACTAAGTTAAAAATGGAGGTATAGTTGAAGGTATTATACTTTAATTAGTTTTTTTACATGATTATACTATTGAGTCACATGAATGAACTATTAATTCAAATTATTTACTATTAGGGGAGGTGGTGCAAGTTTGTTAATACTTGCAAGACTAAATTAAAAATGAAGAAAAAGATGAAGGTATTATAGTGTAATATTTTGAGCCCCAAAACGTGCAATTATCGAAACTATATTTTCCTATAAATAGAAGCTCATTCTTCCTTCATTTCTCACCAATTAATAAAAGCTTTAGAGCAATTATTATAGAGAGAAATTATAGAGAGAAAGAAGAAGAGAAGTCTGCTACATCACTATTCTAGTATCCAGTTTTTCTAAGGTAAGGGGTATTATTTCTTTCGTGTTCTTGAAGAGAGCTATTGTTATTCCATCCCCTATTATTCTATTGGAACATCCTGTCTGTGCGAATTACACATGACCTGGTTCCGTTATTTATTATTCTATTGGAATAACATGTCTATGCGAAGTACCGCATACATGGTGAAATTTTTCTGTTATTCCATTCTTTATTATTCTGTTGGAACATCCTGTCTATGCGTATTACGCATGACCTGGTTCCATTATTTATTATTCATTGGAATAACTTTTCTGCATGCGGTACTAACGCATGCATGGTGAATTCTTCTGTTATTCCATTCTTTATTATTCAGTTGCAATATCTTGTCTGTGCGTTTACGCATGACCTGGTTCCATTATTTATTATTACATTGGAATAACCTATTGCATGCGGTCTATCGCATGCCTGGTGAATTCTTTTGTTATTCCATTCTTTATTATACTCAGTTGGTTAATGTTTTGGCTTTTATACTACATGAAATTAGTGGAATATCCTTGATATTTGCGCTTCATCCAGTATCTTTTCATGGAAATATTCTTCGGAGCATTCTTGAATTTTACTCCACAAAGCAGTATCATGTTGACAATTTGGACGTTAGCGGTTCCTGGATAAATTAATTTTTGAACTTGTTTTATTGAATTCTTATATTATTTTCATCATCCTCATGTTTATATTATGTTGAAAGTCATCTGCGGCCTGTAGTGCATAGATGGACTTGGTATGATTATAATCAGGGATTATTCGGTATAATCATGACCGTAATGTTACAAATGATGTGGTAAAAGTCCTCATTGGCCCATAGTGCATTGATGGACAGTTGTTGGCATGATCATGACCATTGATTAATACACGAATATCCTTGGCCCGTAGTGCATGAATAATTTGTGGTCGTGATACTAATGAATATCCTTGAATGTAGTGCATGGATGATGTGGTGTATTTATTAAGCTGAGTCTCAGCAATAAAAGAGATGAAAAACCTTTTAAATCATAGAAGATAGTAGATTTTATTCTCTACTTGACTCTTCTAATGGATTGCTTGTTCACCGCAGAGTTAAACTTGATGTTTGTTATATTTTATCGGTTTAACACTTTGTTGAAGGCTAACGATAAATTATTACGCATTATCTTAGTCATAATATTTCTTCTTAGGGCTAGTTGAGCTCACCCTTTCTTTCACTTTGTTCTCTTGAAAATGAGAACATAAGCGGGGACTAGTCGGAAAGCGGAGTGATGCGTGCAGGATGATAGCATTAGTAGTCCTCACTATTACATTAAATAGTGTGACAATAAATGTAATGAGGACTCCATTGAGTTTGTATATTGTCTAGATGACAATATTCTTATTAAAAACTCTTAGATTATATTTTGTCGTATTTTACACGACTGTTGTATAATTAAGTTGTATTTGAATTTTGTACCATGTATTTGGCGACCCAAGATGGGTGATGTATACCTATTTTGGGGGCGTCACAGTTTCCATCAAACTATGTTTGATTGAGCCTGGATTACACATCCGGTGCATTTACCAGAGTCGTGTTGTGTGCGTATGCACGGACTTTGGTCCGTGGCTTTTTATTTCTTTTGTGTTTATATATCTATGTATATATATCTGTACTAACATTATTGAGTTATGCCTCGATTGAGCCCGGATTTACATACGGAGCATTTATTGTTTTTATATATATACATATATATAAACCGTTGTAGAACTTTGTTCGATGTGCCTGTATTTATATCCGGAGCATTTACTGCTTATATATATATATAAATATATATATACATTTCAGTCTAGCCTAGAGTTTACTTCGTGGCAATACATTAAAAGAGTCAAGTAGAGAATAGAATCTATTATCTTTTATGATTTAAAAAGTTTTTCATCACTTTTATCATTTGAGACTCGACAATAAATAATCCACATCATCCACACACTCTACTTTGACAAGGATATTCATTAGGGTCACAACACAAATTCCATGCACTACGGGCCAATGATATTTGTGTATTCATCAATGGTCATGATCATGCCAACAACTGTCCATCAATGCACTACGGGCCAATGAGGACTTTTTACACATCATTTGTAACATTACGGTCATGATTACCTTTGAATAATCACAGTCGTCATAACCATACCAAGTCCATCCATGCTTTACAGGCCACAGATGACTTTCAAAAAAATATAAACATGAGGATGATGACAATGATATAATAATTCAATAAAACAAGTTCAAGAATTAAGTTATTCAGGAACTAATAACGTCCAAATTGTCAACATGATACTGCTTTATAGAGTAAAATTCAAGATTTCTCATAAGAATATTTCCATGAAAAATTCTGGATGAAGCGCAAATATCAAGGATGTTCCACTAATTTCATGGAGTATAAAATTCAAAATTTTAACTAACTGAGAATAATAAGGAATGGAATAGAAATCACCATGCATGCGGTACTTCGCATAGGCAGGTTATTCCAACAGAATAATAATAATGGAACCGGAGTCGGTGAAAATCACCTTCGAGCGGGATGTTCCAACAGAATAATAAAGAATGGAATAATAAAGACGGAACTAGGTCCGGTGTAAAGCACAGACAGGATGTTCCAACGGAAAATAAAGACAGAATAATAAAAACAGAACCAGGTCCGGCGTATAGCATAGACGGGATGTTCCAACGGAATAATAAAGACAGAATAATAGAAGAATGTCACCACGTATAGGGTATTACGCGTATACAGGTTATTCCAACAGAATAATAAAGAAATAGAATAACAGAAGTTCTCTTCTCAAATACAAAAGAATAATATCCCTTACCGTAAAAGAAACTGAATATAAAAGTAGTTAAGTATCAGAATACTTTTCTTCTATCTCTCTATAGTCTCTCTATAGTTAAGTGAATTCGTAAGAAAATAATGAAGGAATGAGCTTCTATTTATAGGAAAATGGAATGCATAGTAACTAATCAATGAACGATCCAGATTGATTTACTTTAATCTGACGGTCCATAATTAAAGCAAAATCGTTTAAATAAAATATAATATATTCTATTTATAATCTAATAAAATGAATAACTTTATAAAAAAGATTTTACTATCTGAAACACTATGCAGAGCACTATGCAAACACTATGCATAATAAAATATAATATATTCTAATTATTGTCTAATAAAATGTATAAACTTTATAAAAGTATTACATTTTTATATAAAAAAAGATTTTACTATACAAAACACTATGCACGATACACTATGCAACACTATGCATAATAGAATATAATATATTCTATTTATAGAATAACTTTATAAAAGTATTACATTTTATATAAAAAAGATTTTACGTATTATTAAATTAATAATACCAATAAAAGCTGAGGGACTTATCACGTAAGCATCAATAATTAATCTTGTGTACTACTTATGCGACCCACATCGTATTCTTTACTTTTAACACCGGGTGTTTCAACAGTTAACGGTAAAACTTTCGTCGTTATTTTCATAAAGTATTTTTGTCGTTTTCTCAATCCGATAATAATTCTGTTGTGGGGTCCACCAATGATTGTGCCATCGTACGAATATTTCCTGTTTAAAACGAATATTTCCCGACCAATCGAATATTATATGACAACTTGCATACTTTGCAAAATTTATAAATATTACCCACAACTATAACATTATATCAATTTTACTCCATAATATTCAAAAATAATATTTATAGAAAATTCATCTTTATTCAAAAAGTTGGGGTTTTACAATCTCCCTTTCTTATGAAATTTAAGCCCTCAAAATTAGGATGCGTGCACAGTATATTGAAGATGTAAGGATACCTTGATTTCATTTGATTCTAACTCCCAAGTCATTTCCTCAACATCGTGGTTTCTCCACAAAACTTTGACTTGAGGTATAACCTTGGAGCGTAGAATATGTTCCTTCTTATCCAAGATTTGAACAGGAACCTCTTCATACGTCAAATCTTCCGCTATTTTGTCCAGTTCTAACTCAATTCTTCCACATATTTACGTAGCATGGATATGTGAAAAACGTTATGAACACGAGACATACTTGGCGGTAAAGCGAGTCTATAGGCCACAGTTCCTACTCGATCGAGGATTAAAAATGGGCCGATAAATCGAGGATTGAGCTTTTCTCTCTTTCAAATCTAAGTAACTCCTTTCCATGGAGCAACACGTAACAACACATGATCTCCTATATCGAATTCCACATCCTTTCGATGAAGATCGGCATAACTCTTTTGTCGATCTTGTGAGGTTTTTATACGTTCTTGGGATCGTTTGAATATTTTCTCGTAGTCATATACGTACCAACTCCGGTCCCAACAACGTTGCTTACTCCCACCTCATCCCAAAGATCTTTGGAGAACGACACTTTCTTCCATACAACGCTTGAATGGAGCCATGCCATACTTGCTTGATAACTATTGTTGTAGGAAAACTCCACCAATGGTAAGAACTTGTCCCAACTTCCTTGAAATCAAAGACACGAGTCTTAATAGATCTTGAAGAGTTTGAATAGTCCTCTCATTTGTCCGGTCTCGTCTGCGAGGATGATATCTTTGAGCTAAATCGTAAATCTGTGCCCATAGCTTTCTACAAACTAACCCAAAATCGTGAAGTGAATCTTAGGTCCCGATCAGAAACTATGGATACTGGCATACCATGCAGTCTTACAATCTCGTTTATGTATATACGAGCAAGACTTTCAAGTGTATAAGTTTCTCGTATTGGTAAGAAGTGAGCAGACTTGGTCAATCTATCAACAATGACCCAAATCGCATCTATGCCTTGAAAAATCTTAGGAAGACCGGTAACGAAATCCTTGGTAATGTGCTCCCACTTCCATTCTGGAATTTCAAGTGGTTGCAATGGACCTTTTGGTACTTGATGCTCTGCCTTGACTGTTGACACGTTAGACACCTTGAGATAAACAGCACTATCTCTCTCTTCATATTGCCCCACCAAAATGTATGTCAAAGATCATGATACATTTTGGTACTCCCAAGATGGATTGCAAACGGTGTGTTGTGCGCCTCCATCATAATTTTATACTTTAAATCAGGGTCGTTAGGAACACAAAGTCTGGAGTTGACTCAAAGTACTCCTTCTTCATCGATTCTTGCTTCCGGCATCGCACCTTCTTGCACTTTCTTCCTCATACGCATCAGCTCTGGATCTGTAACTTGAGCAGCTTTAATTTTATCAATTAAAGTTGGTTCTACTCGTATATTCGCCATAATCACATGGGTCTCTAGAGTCTTTATCTCTATCTCCATCCTTTACAAGTCATACAAAATGGGCCTTTGCGTTGACAATATTGCACTCGTACCCGCATATGATCTTTTACTCAATGCGTCAGCTACCACGTTCGCTTTTCCAGGATGGTATTGGATGGTATGATCATAATCTTTCAACAGTTCAAGCCAACGTCGTTATCGCATGTTGAGTTCCTTTTGAGTGAAGAAATATTTGAGGCTTTTATGATCCGTAAAGATCTCCACTTTCTCTCCATACAAGTAATGCCTCTAAATTTTAAGTGCGAAAACAACAGCTGCCAACTCTAGATCATGAGTAGGATAATTCCTCTCATATTTTTTGAGTTGTCTTGAGGCATAGGCTATGACTTTTCCATGTTGCATGAGAACACATCCTAACCCTTTGCCTCAAGCATCATTTGTAGATGACAAATCCTCCGAACCGGATGGTATTGTTAGAAACAGTCTTTGAAATGAGTCTCATTTTAGTTCTTGAAAACTCTTCTCACATTCCTCGCTCCATGCCAAGAACTTTATATCTTTCCGAGTCAATTTGGGTTAATGGAGTAGCGATTCGAGAAAATCCTTCCACGAATCTCCGATAATAACCAGCTAAACCGAGAAAGCTACGTACTTCGGTCACTGATTTGGGTTGCTCTTAGCTTTGATTATCTTCAATCTTTTCCGGGTCAACGGATATTCCATGACTTGATTCTACGTGCCCAAGGAATGCTACTTCCTCAAGCCAGAACTCGCATTTCTTTAACTTGGCATAAAGCTTATATTCACGAAGCTTTTGGAGTATCAGCCTCAAGTGTTGCTCATGATCTTCACGGCTTTTGGAATAAATAAGGATGTCATCAATAAAGACGACCACAAAGTGATCTAAATATTCCTTAAATACTCGGTTCATCATATCCATGAAGGCAGCAGGAGCATTAGTCAATCCAAAGGACATGACTAGGAATTCATAATGCCTGTACCGAGTTCTGAAAGCCATCTTTGGAATATCATCGGTTCTAATCTTCAATTGGTGATATTCGGAACGAAGATTAATCTTTGAAAAGAATTTGGCTCCTTACAACTGGTCAAACAGGTCATCAATACGTGGCAATGGGTACCTATTTTTGATGGTGATATGATTCAACTCCCGATAATCAATTCAAAGTCGCATACTCCCATCTTTCTTCTTCACGAATAGAACAGGAGCACCCTAAGGAGAAGTACTAGGACGAATAAAGCCAATGTCTAACAATTTCTGCAGTTGAGTCTTTAACTCCTGAAGTTCAATAGGAGCCATTCGATATGGGGCTTTAGAAATGGGTTTTGTACCAGGTTCAAGGTCGATACAAAATTCAATTTCACGCTCTGGGAGTAGGCTAGGAAGTTCTTCAGGGAATACGTTAGGAAATTCATTAATAATAGAAATATTATTCAAAGCTGACGTATTTTTGTTTAGATCTGTGACATGAGCTAAGAAAGCTTGACATCCATTTTTCAATAAATGAATAGCTTTATGGCTTGAGATGACAGTGATTGATTTTAATGGTTTAGTTACTTGAATTCACATAATAGGTCGATTAGGAATATGAAAGTTAACAACCTTACGAAAACAATCAATTTTTGCATGATGCGTAGTTAACCAATCAATCCCTAGAATCACATCAAATGCAAGTATATTCAAAGAAATAAGATCGACAGGTAACGTGCAGGTACCGATTTGAATCAAACAAGACTTATAAACCGTGGATGTAATGAAGGTTTCTCCCAACGGAGTTTCAACAGATAAATCAAAATCCAATCTCTCCGGAGTCAAATTTAAACGTTGAGCGCAAGTAAGAGAAATGAAAGAGTGGGTAGAACCGGTATCAAATAAAGTATAAACTTCACTAGAGTTTATGATTAGCTTACCCGTGATGACCTCGTTCGGGTTCCTTGCTTTTTGGCAGGTCATGACAAATGCTCTCCCTTGCACCACCGGCTTTGACTTTTCTGGCACGACTTTTGGTGCCTCTATCCTAGCTGAACTTATCTTCGGTGAACGACAAAATTGGGCTAGGTGACCTTCTCTTCCACAATTATAACACGCATTGGATGGCATCGCATAATTTGGACTGATGTGTCCCTCTCCTCCGCATTTGAAGTATATGATAGGTGGTCTTTCTCCTTCCTTAACAACGCGTGCTGGTGCTAACGTCTTTCCATCATTGTTGAATCTCCTCTTCTTGAAATGTCCATTCTTATTGTTTTGTCCCTGATTACCACCGAAGTGGTTACCATTTCTGGCATGTTGATTCGCTCCACGCTTGTTGTCACCGCTTCGATGACTGCTCCCACTGATATTATCATTTTGCCGGCTACTCTCTTTTGGTTGCGTTGACTCGTTATCGCGCTCCACCAACTGAGCCCTATCTACAACATCTGAATACAAACACAATTTATGAGAAATAAGATGTTGACGTATCTCCGGCTTCACACCTCTTAAAAACATTCGCGCCATTCTCTCTTCATTATCCACCAAGTGGGGCCGAACCGGATAACTCCATAAATTTTTGCCTCGTATTACGACATGGTCATATTGTTTTGCTCCAATTTGATAAACTCCACCTTCATCATGTGACGAATACTTTTGGGAAAGTATTTGTCGTTGAACAGCTCTTGGAACTTCTCCCAAGACATCTTTAGTACGGCGAGGTTGAGTCGTTTTACCGATTCCCACCATGTCTCACGCCTCTCAGCATATGAACATAAAGGCGTGAAAGGGAACCTTTTGCTCCTCAGAGCATCCCAAGACATCAAATATTTTTGTAATCTGCTTTATCCATGCTTCCGCCATAAGTGGTTTTGGCTCTCCCTTAAACTCTGGTGGTCCCAGCTCCTTGAACTGTTTAGCAGTGACCGTCCGAGAGTTTCCAGTGTTTCCACCTACATTTTGGACAGGAGTCGCTCTCGCCTTATGTTGCATGAATTTCATAAAGCCTCTGAATAGTCCATCATTCATCATTTGGTCAGTGTTGTTGTTTGCATGAGGATTGTCGCCTTCCTGATGCACATTCTCCTAATTATTGATATATGGAGACTCAACGGTCTCTTGTGCTCCATTGCTATTTTCACCATTCTCGAATGTCATTTTTAGATACTGCCACAAAACAAAGGTTCATTAACATATAACATATTATCCATATACTTTGACCGACCAATTAAATACCAAATAAACTTAGGTAGGTCATACTAGCGAGAGAATTCCCGTCTCTCCTCTCTACTTCTAGTCTCACATCTTAGCCAGGATCATATCCTAAGCTTTGATACCAACCTGTGCCCCCCCAAAATTAGGTATACATCACCCATCTTGGGTCGTCGGATACATGGTACAAAATTAAAATACAACTTACTAATACAAGCGTGGTGTACAATACGACAAAACATAACTGTGAGTTTGAATACAATTATTGTCTACTAGAGATTATACAAACTCAAAAGGAGTCCTCATTACAATTATTAACACACTATTTCACAAAATAGTGAGGACTACTAATGCTATCCTGCGGACCGTCACTCCGTTTCCCAGCTAGTCCTCTGTATGTTCTCATTTCTGAAGAAACGAGTTAAAGAAAGGGTGAGCTCAACTAGCCCGATGAAAATATTATGACTAAGATAATGCGAATAAATTATCGTTAGCCTTGAACGATATTAAAACGATAAAATATAACAACATTAAGTTTAAGCTGCGGCGGATCAAGCAATCCATTAAAAGAGTCAAGTAGAGAATAGAATCTATTATCTTTTATGATTTCAAAAGTTTTCATCACTTTTATCGCAGAGACTCGACAATAAATAATCCACATCATCCACACTTTTCTGACCAAGGATATTCATTAGGGTCACGACCATAAATTCCATGCACTACGAGGCGAGGATATTTGTGTATTCATCAATAATCATGATCATGCCAACGATCATCCATCAATGAACTACACAGAATGAGGGACTTTTTACACATTATTTGTAACATTACGGTCATGATTACAAGAATAATCCTCGGTCATAATCATACCAAGTCCATCCATGCTTTTTCACAGAATACAAATGACTTTCAAAAAATATAAACATGAGGATGATGACAATGATATAAGAATTCAATAAAACAAGTTCAAGAATTAAGTTATTCAGAACTAATAACGTCCAAATTGTCAACATGATCTTTGCTTTGTAGAGTAAAATTCAAGATTTCTCGGAAGAATATTTCCATGAAAATCTTTGAATGAAGCGCAAATATCGAGGATATTCCACTAATTTCATGGAGGATATAAGTCAAAATTTTAACCAACTAAGAATAATAAGGAATGGAATAACAACGAAATCACCATGGATGCGGTACTTGGCATAGGCGTATTATTCAACGAGAATAATAATAATGGAACCGGTCGGTGAAAATCACAAAAACAAGATGTTCTAACGAAATAATAAAGAATGGAATAATAAAGATGGAACCAGTCCGCGTAAAAAGCCTGCATGCAGGATGTTCCAATGAAAAAAAAAAGACAGAATAATAAAAAGCGGAACCCGAGTCCGGTATATAGCCTGAGCGGGATGTTCCAACGGAATAATAAAGACAGAAAAATGAAGAATGTCACCACGTATAGGGTATTCCGCAGCGTATCTGAGGTTATTCCAATGAATAATAATAGAAATGGAATAACGAAGTTCTCTTCTCAAATACAAAAGAGTAATATCCATTACCGTAAAAAAACCTGAATATAAAAGTAGTTAAGTAGCGAGAATACTTTTCTTCATCTCTATATAGTCTCTCTCTAGTTCGGTGAATTAAATAAGAAAATAATGAAGGAATGAGCTTCTATTTATAGGAAAATAGAATGCATAGTAACTAATCCATGAACGGTCCAGATTGATTTACTTTAATCTGACGGTCCATAATTAAAGCAAAATCTTTTAAATAAAATATAATATATTCTATTTATAATCTAATAAAATGAATAACTTTATAAAAGATTTTACTATGCAAACACTTATCTGAGCACTATACAAATACTAAGCATAATAAAATATAATATATTCTAATTATTTTCTAATAAAATAGATAACTTTATAAAAGTATTATGTTTTATATAAAAAAAAGATTTTACTATGCAAAACACTATCACGAACTTTTATGCGACACTATCGTAATAGAATATAATATATTCTATTTATAGAATAACTTTATAAAAGTATTACATTTTATATAAAAAAGATTTTACGTATTATTACATTAATAATACCAATAAAACTAAGTGACTTATCATGTAAGCATCAATAATTAATCTGAGTATTATTACTATTAACTGACCCAGACATTACTATACTTTTAACAAGGTGTTTCAACGATTAACTGTAAAAAACTTCATAGTTATTTTCATAAAGTATTTTTGTTATTTTCTCAATCCAACAATAATTCCGTTGTGGGGTTCACCAATGATTGTGTCATCGTACGAATATTTCCTGTTTAAAACGAATATTCTCCGACCAATCTCATATTATGTTACAACTTGCATACTTTGCAAAATTTATAAATATTTCCCACAACTATAACATTATATCAATTTTACTCCATAATATTCAAAAATAATATTTATAGAAAATTCATCTTTATTCAAAAAGTTGGGGTTTTACATTTATAATATTAAAATTATTTTTAATTAATTAATTAAATATAATTACTAAATAAATCTAATATCATTAATATTAAATAATTAATGAAACTTGTCTTAAAATATTAAAATTTATGTTTTATAACTTAAAATATTATTAATTACCATATTATTATTTAAAATGATTTTTAATACAATAAAATCATTTTTAATTAATTTATTTAATGCATCTATTAAATAATTTAAATACCAATAATATCTAAATAAATATTAATATTTATGAAAAATATGTCAAAATATTAAAAGTTAATTTTTATAACTTAAAATAATTTTTTAAAACTATTTTTGTAATTTTCAGAATTTTTTTACAATTTTTAAATGATTTTTAGAAATTAAATTAATTAATTTTACTAAGTCTGTCGCTAAAGCCCTTTAGCGACAGAATCTATCGCCTTAGGTGTTCTTGAGAAATCCAGGTGTTCAAACTCAGTGTTCAAGCTTGCTTGTTTGACCATCAATCATTCCTTGTGTAATGTGTTTCTAGTCGAGTTAATGGTTAGATATCATAGTACAGATATAAGACTAAACAGTTGAACAACAAACATGATCAAAACATGCATCATATGCAAGATCTAAGCTCAAGAACAAGCTGTCAGAGTTGTTCTTGATGTTTCTGGGCTGCCCAGAAAACGAAGTCGTGGTCGGTCAACGATTTTGATGGCCTTAAATATGTCCATACATTCATGTTAATTATTTTCTGCTAGTCGGGCTATCTAGAAAAACCATCATAGAACAAGTTCCAAGCCATGGTAAAGTCTAATAATAATTAATGAAAATGCGTTGGGGCTCACAAATTCGTGTCAGAGTCTGTTCTTCATTTCTGGGTTTTCCAGAAATGAAGAACAGATCGAGTATGCTACTTTGGATCCTTATATCTCGCGTTGTGTGTTTGCTCTATGTGATCTATTGATTCCAGGTTGTAGCTAACATGTAATACTACATATCCATTACATAAAAACAGTATAAAAACAATAGAGCATGCAGATCTCGGTCGGTCAAACCATGTCAGAAGACATGTTCTTGAATTTTCTGGAATTTCCAGAAACGGATTTCGTGGATTAGTAAGATAGTTTGACCTTCCACTGTGTTCAATACAATGATGATATAAGGGATCTAGAGACATATATCCATAGTAAACATAACAAGCTACAATTTAGTTACCATAACAGAATCAAAAAAACAACACACTAGCAGATCTAGTCGCTCGAAAAAGTTATCGAATACACATCTGGGCACAATGCTGGTTTTCCAGATTTGTAAAGTCATGCTTGGTCAACTAGGTTTGACCAGCTATAACTTTTATCATGTTCATGATCTGGGCTAGATTCCAGTTACCGATCAAAGATCTCATAGCACACTATATGTTCAAACATTAGAAACACTGAACTCATTAACAGCCAGAGATCTACCAGACCTGACATTCGATTGTCAGTCACAAAAATAAAGTTTTCCAGATTTTTAAAAACATCAAATCCGAGCCTCTAGATGTTATGGATCTAACATCTAGCAACCCAGATCATCTATCTACACTATAAACAACATGTTTTAACATTAAATCATAACATCTAACATGGCCTTCAAGATCGGATTGTAAATTAGGGTTTTGAACCTTTCTTTTAATTAAAAAAATCTTGATTCTTAGCTTTTGATTCGTTTGTGGATTTCGTGTGGCTTGATTAGTGACTGAATTAACAAGGCAATTTCGTGGGTTTGAGCTTAAGAGAGAATGGCTAAGTGTGGGTTGCATAAATGAGCTTTATTTTGCTTTTCTCTCTCTTGAATCATACAAATAATGGTACAAGGCACATGACTGGTGCATTGAATCTGATTGCTGGCAATGTTATAGATCATAGGTAGGTCTAGGATGGCTGGCCAGATCTTGGATAAGATTTGGCTAGCAATAATTCAACTAATGGGACAAAAGGGCATTTATGTAATTTCATTTTAATCTCAAGGGTATTCTTGTCCAAGGTGCTTGAATCTAGGGTTTAATCACTAGATTTTACATTTTAAAGTTTCCCAAACACTACACCAAAAATGGCCTCTAGCGAAGGAAATTTTGTGAAGGAATTTATTCCTTCACATGAGGAGTTGTTTAGCGAATGAACAGTGAAGGAAAAAAGTATAGTGACAATATAGTTATTAGCGAAAGAAACATCCTTCACAATTTATATTTTTTTTCCTCGCAAAATTGGGACGATAGAAAGATTTTTGGAGCCAATTTATAATGAAAATTTGCGAAGAAAAAATCTATTTAGTGAAGGAATTATTACTCACTATATATCATTATTTAGAAGTTTTTTGCGAGGGATAAAATTGGTCGCTATCTTGTTCTAAATAATTTATTTTGAATTAATTGTGGTGAATGTAAATACCTTAAATTTTTTACAATAGTAAATTTAATTTTAATAACACTTTTTAAGTAACTTACAATATCAACTATTTATTTTAATAAACTATAAAGTAAATAACTTTACACTATGTAAAACTTTAAAATTTCTCCATAAAAGTTTATTTTTATGATCATAATTAAATAAAATTAAAGTTAAATAAAATAAATTTAAATAATCCAAAAGACTTTAAATTTTATTTTAAGTATATAATATTAATCCAAAAAAGTCTTGGAGATTAATTTAAAGTAATTTTATTTTTTGGTATTTTATTTAATATTCAGTTAAATAACAATTTGGGAGGGATTTAATTAACAAAGACTTTTGGATTATTTAATTTTATTTTTAATTTGTTTAGTACTAAACCATAAGAAAAAAATTCAAAAAATAGGACTTTTTTCATAATTAAACATGCCGTCACAATTCCAGTGATGGCCAGGGCCCGTATCGGCCATTTCGTGGAGGCCCAAATTCTTGAAGCAATTGGCATTGATATATGTTGATGAAAGTGAAGTTCTTACCCTTGCCGACGACGAGAATCACATCAACAAGCACAATTTTTGTCTCATCTCTAACCCTTTCCGTCGATTGTCTCATCTCTAACCCTTTCAATCCAGTCGATTGAATCTCACCATCTCAGTCGATCTGTCTCACCATCTCAGTCGATCGAATCTCCTCTCTCACCATCTCAGTCGATCGAACTGACGCCAGCAACTAGAGGTACTTCGGTAGTATTAGGCGACTAGAGTTGCTTCGGTTATGCTTCATATTATTATTATTATATTGTTGATTCCTAGTCCTTTGAATTTATATAGAAGTTTTAGCTCAAACAATTTCCATGGATCCTTACCCATCGAGCTCGGGAAGTTAACCGACTTAGAGCAGCTGTAAGTACTCTTTAAGTACAATCATGTATTGCGTGTCTGTTTGTTTGATTTTGATTTATATGCTTTTTTGCACTAATTTTTAGCAAGTAATTTTAACCATAAATTCTGAATAATAATGATTTTGTGATGGATGGGTTCAGGTATATTGATAGCGGTGGAGTGAGTAGACCAATTCCACAACAAGTATCAAATTTGAAACTCCTCCACACTTTGTACCTCCTTACAACTTTCCTTGAATAATGGTCATAAGGTCGATGAATGATGACCTCTTTATGTTAGCTAATTTGACACACAATTTTTTTTTTGCTTGGTGGGCATCGATAATCTTTTTACCTAAAGCTTCACGAATTGGAACTCTCACGAATCTCAAGAACACAGTATGTATTTGTATATTTTAGGATTGAGAGGTTTTTAATCCTTTTAAATATTGACCTAGTAAATTATAGTGATTCCCAACAAGTTTTAATCTATAACAGATACCGCAAGGAAACAATCTTGAAGGTCCAATTCCAAAGCAGCTTATGGTGATCTAACCAAACCGGAAGACACATAAGGATGTGCGTGCTTTAATTTCTCAAAACTTCAAAATATATATGAGTCGGTTTATAATTTAAGAGTTGTAGTTTCTCTCAATCAATGATTTTCCTTGTCTTATATGTAGGAGAATTGGTGATCTTAGCAAGGGCGATTCCTCTCTTGACTTCTTGGGAAACTTTACAAGTCTGTCCATATTGTAAGGATTCGTACAAGTACTTGTTCCAGGTTTCTGTGTATTAATATTAATCTTTGAATCTCCTCCTATTTCTTGTAGATTGTTAAGAAATTGTGGTTTGTTTGAACAACTTTCAAAACAACTGAGCTCATTTTCTAACTTGAAAATCTTGTAAGAATATATTATTGATTGTCTATTCATGGCATTACCATGACCTTTTACTTTTTTGGTTAATTATATATATATATATATATATATATATCATGTTTCAACTAATCCTTATTAATTCAGCTTCTGTATTAATTTGATAACCATGAAAGGGACTTGAGCTTCAACAAGTTAACAGGCCAAGTACCAGAATCGTTCCAAGACTTCCCGTCATTGCAATACTTGTAAGTTACTTATGTTTTGCATTATTATAATTACTTTTCATGGGTATCTTTCTATAAGTTTTTATAGTTAGATATTCTCTTAAAATCTAAACATATACCTTCTGTTGTGTGATATTTGAACAATATGCATGTTAGATTTCTTGGAAACAACAACTTGAATGGGGAGCTACCTACAAATGTCATAAGCCCAAACACACATACTAACATAAAGCTGGCACTTTTGATAAATTCACTTGTCTAATTATCAGCTCTGTTGCTCACTTCTGATTCAGTTAGTATTCCACCCCAGATGAGCGGGATAGCTCAGAAGGGTTACTTACAAGTTCCAATTGTCTGAGAGATTTTATAAGTAAGGTTATGGAAATATCAAGTTTAACTTAAGATAGTTTCTAATATTTTTGGTACCAATATTACTTGTATGACTTGTATGTTGACAAAATCCTCCACCTGGTAGCTTAGTTATAATAGTGAAGAACCCCTTGATAGTTGAAAATACAGGCTGTATGTTTGAGTTGAGTTGAATTTATGTTTTAGGTGTGTTCAGTTGGTCTTTTCCATATCTGCATTCTAGTGAGTTAATTGTTGCTCCATCCTTTGTTCTTTTCTCTGCAATTGATATGTACATGATAAATTATTCATGAGGTTGTCTTTCTGTGGTTCCATATGCTGTCACCTCTGGTTTTCTATGAGCCGGTCAGGTCTTAAGAGTATGCATGGTTTCTGTACAAGTTAGCTCTCTAATTTCTGTGCGTGTGACCGCTGTCTGAGTCTTGTCTTGTCCTTGAGTCCCCTCTTTGCCTCTAGAAATATATGTCAAAAGAAGAAGACCCCATGCAGGAAAATTCCATGAACACTCAAATTTGTTAAGAAGTCGAGGCATTTAATTTACATGTTCTGTCATTATGGATCATAATTTTTCCTTTCTTTTTCTGTCCACTTAAATCTCATAAACACAATGTTAGGGGGTAGGGACCGTTTTAATAGGATACTTTGCTAGTATCATATATATAAATGTCTACCTAACCTAAGTAGGTACTGTAGTCACCTCCTTCAATTTTGACCAACTAAAAATCATTGCATTTTTATCATCATTCATTGTGTACCAAAATGCAATTTGTTTTAGATTCCTTCTAAATGAATTCCACTTCATAAGAGAGATAAAGTACATGGTACTAGTAGCAACATTCATTCATATGTAAGGTTCTGTCCCCATCTAATCTCATCACTATACTTCTGCTTTAAATTTGTGCCTGCAAACTAGTTCATAATTTTAGGGTGCTTTCATTTTCAGGTCTGCCGGTACTGGGGTTCTGAAAATTGGGACGGATTAGTTTGGAAAGATTTGTGTTTGAAAATTGGTAGATTAGTTTGGAAAGATTTTGTGGATAATATTAGCTGAAGCATGATTGAACCACCAGAATTAAGTATGATTTTTAGTTATGTTTTAAACATAAATCTTTCAACTTTAGTTGTTTCTTGTTGTTCTTTGCAATTGATGTTGTTGTTGTTCTTTGCTATAGCTCTTTGTTGAACTACAAATGTTGTTGTTTACTCTTTGGGTTCTTGTAAAGATTCATGTTTGCCATCAACTTTGGTGGGCCCATTGGTCCCATCCACATTATTTGCATTGGATTGATATTAGGTCGATTCATCGTTAGGCCACCCAACATTAAAAGACACAGAGAGCTTCGGATGCGTGTATTCAGCACCCGACATTCCACAGATGCTGATTGTGATCCCCTATCATGTTTATTACGGTTTGTGTCATCCTAAGTTTTGTTTGCCATGAGAGTTGCTTGTGCCAAACTTAGCCCTTTAACGAAGTTGTTGGATTATGGCATTGCTAATATTTGAAGCTTTGGCTCGAGATTCATTGAGGTTTGACCAAAATTTCCCAATCTGAGATAGGACCCGTTGAGTGCCGATATACCAGACTCCCCACTCCCTCGACGCCTCCCATGCCCATCATATTGTTAAATGTACAATAACAAATTTTGTACTTATCATGACTTGAGCATTATCTATTTATATATGGAGTGTTAGTTTTTATTTTTGGCTCTTTATGCGGTTTATCAATTAGTTTGAAACAAGTATGACATTTATATTAATTTAAAATATTAAATTTAATATTTATTACAGCATTTAATAATAATAAATATGAAATTAGTGATTTAAAAATTATTTATAATTTGTGAAGGATTTTACTTGAGAAATGGATTTTAATGAAGGATTATTTTCGTCACTAAATCTTTTCTTGTTAATTAGTTAGTCATCGATGAAGGATTATTTTCCTCACTAATTTGAAGATACATTCTCAATTTATAATTAGTGAAGGAAAATTTTCTCTCGTTAAATAAATTTGTTCTTCACAATATATTATTTGTGAGGGAATAAAGTTATTCACTAATTTCAAATAGTCCTTCTTAAAATATTATTTGTGAAGGAAACCAATCTTTCACTAAATAACAATATTCAATTACTAAATACAATTTGTGAATAAAAAAGTTATTCACAATATATCCTTCACAAAAAATATTTAGTTACTACTTAGCGAAGGATACCCAATTGCGAGGAGGTCTAATGCGAGCACTCGTGTGAAGGAAATATTTCTTCGCAATAAATCACTTGTGAGTGATATAGTATGTCTTGTGAAGGATTTGTCCTTCACTAGAGGCCATTTTTGGTGTAGTAAAATAATTACTAGGGTTTGAAAAAATTAAAATTAAAGTGTAATAAAACAGTAATTAGGGTTTTTAAATTAGGGTTCCTTAATACTATTAGGGTTCCCAAATTAACAATTAGGGTTTCCTAATTATCATTATAATTTACTAAAATAGTAATTAGGGTTTCTAATTTTAGCAAATTAGGGTTTTCAAATAATAATTAGGGTTTCTCCTAATTACAGAAATTATATAATACACAGTAAAATTCATATAACACAATTACTACACAGTCTCGAACTCATAACCGAGTTTAACAATTAGGGTTTAATAACACAATATGAGGGTTATGACATAATTTACCATATTTGGCCCACCATTATCAGTCTACCCATTTAAAGTACATATTTATAGCACTGAAAAATTAAAATATAATTAATATTATATTATTATTCTCATCCCTTGATCAATACCCAAATTTAGGGTTTGGATTCCATATCTGGTTTATCTTTCATATATAACATTATTAATTAAGTTAAAATAATTAACATAATAATCTGAACTAAAATTCATATAATAAAATATTTATTATTATAATTCTAATAATCATTTCATATATTATTTAAATAATATAAAATCATGTTTTCATGGAAAATAATTAATAAAGACATATCTACTATAAAATTAATTATTATAAGTATATACCTTATAATTAGCAATAATTCTAAAATAAAATTATTTGAAATTATTCATGTAATAAATAAATTTTATTTATCACATATATACAAACACATTACTTGACACATATTCTCATCTTTAAAATAAAAAAAAAAATTAATATGCAAAATTTCTTATTTATTTATATAGAAAATATTCAAAGTTATTACATTCACCTCCCTTATAAGGATTCCGTCCCTAATCACCGCTTTTAAAACTCATACTTATAAGGGTACATAGCATACATAGTCATTTCAAATAGATCTCGATCAGATTTGATCGAACCGATCTTTAACTATTCAACATAAAGCTTGTCTATCTGATTAAACGAAAGTTCGATTGCTAAGAGAACTCAAATTCCTTCATCAAAATATTTTTATAAACTAATTTATTATATATTGGAAAATCATATATATCGATATATACAAGTTATACGAATAATACCTGGAGTTACATTCTCAGCTGCCACCGTATACTGGACCGTCATATTGAAAACTCTTGCGGTTGATTCTACTGGTTTGTTTGTTGAAGTAGGTTCCGTTGTCACTAGAGTCCCGCTGCCTTTTCCTTTACTCGCGCTTCTTGTATCCCCTCCCTTTTTAGGACAGTCTTTCACCTTATGCTCCGTTGATCCACACTTGAAACACCTCTTGTTCATCCTTGGATTGGGGCAGTTAGGAGAGATATGTCCCTCCTGCCCACACTTGTAACACACAAACTTACCCTTAAGACACTCCTCTGAGTGATTCTTTCCACAATTTCCACACTGCGCAACTTATTTCTTTCCACCTCCTGGCCTACTTCTGGTATTCTCGATATTATCTCCTTTTTTCTTTTCCTAGTCTTACTGCCACTATTTTCATCTCCTATTTAGCTTGATTTGCTTCCCACCAAAAATTCGTCTCCCTTTCATCGATATAGGTGACAAAAGTCGTTTTTGCCCATCCGTTACTCTAGCTATCACAAACATCTCTCTGAAGGTCATTGATCCTCTAAATCCTGGTTGTTCGATTGCTTTAAAGTCTTTGACGTTCTTGATCGATTACTTGGTTGATTTCAAAGAATTGGTATTCCGCTCAGATAGCTTGAACGTCCACATTCGCCAAATTTTGTGTTGGGTCTAATTGTCCTTCACTTTGTTGATGTGTTCTTCCGCTTTTTGGTTTCATTTTCGCCTCAAGCGGCATTATCTCGATTAAATAAGATCATGTTCATCTAACTAATTCATCGTATTTTTTCATAGCATAAAGCACATACCGCTTTTTTAACATCTCATTATCCCTTTGTGACATAATAGTCGGGAATCGTTGCCACAACTTATACAAAAGTTGATAATACTACTTTACACAGACATACTTATCGTATACGCATCACAGAATCATACATATTCAAATAACACTAACACTACTCATTTCATACGCCTTCACTAAGGATCAATTACTTAGCATTCTATATATTTCTATTATCCTCAATAATCCATTCTCACATTACTATACCTAGTTCGTCAAACCTTCCACACCTTATGAGTTTAAGGACTCACCACAAGAATGTGAGTTTAAGAACTCGAGCTTGATCTTTTATCCTTTAACTATATTCTACCTATCAGTCATACTATCATTTCGGGTCCCAGACTACACTTTCTCAGTATAATCACCTCATTGAGGTAGCTTTCAATGTGAGCCTCTATTTCAGCTATTGGCTTTGATATTGGCTCAGTTATGGAGGTTGACTCCTTCTTTATGACCTGAGGGTATGCTAATCCTTATCTCACATAACATCTACACACTAACTATCTTGATTAACATATAGTATATACACACAGCAATTAATAGTTTTATAAGAGTTATCTTTTATTTTGTTTAACGATGAATTTATTCAATTCATCTTCTTTTAAACTCTATATAAGTTATCTGTATTTTCAACGTTACCCTCTGTTCTAAGGTTATAGCCTAAGGTCGATCCCACCTAAGGTTTCTAACCCTAAAAGCTTTGAAACCAACTTGTAACACCCCCAAACTCGGGTACTTGAAACCCGAACTCGGTGCTTTACGATACCATTTCTATGAGCGGAATAACACTAATAATAATAACAATAATATAAATATCAAACTTAATTTACATATATCAAAGTTTAATCCCAAGTACGTAACCTTTACTACAATACATTACATGATAGATAATAAATATCATCATCTTAATAAACTTAACTAACTATTACAAAAGATAACATAGAATTATTCTGAATGTTTTCCTTTTCCCTTGTTCTGGCCTGAACATTCCGGTTGATCATGCTTAGCTGAAAACATTTAAATTTAAAGCAAGAATGAGCATTTGATTGCCAAAAATAAGTAATAACAACAATAAATATAAGTTTAAAGGATTAAATGTTTTCTTTGAATAACTCTTCTACAACGAATCAACAGTTGTGAAGTAAGCTGAACCAATAATAACAACATACCAAATCTATCTCAAATTTTTAAAACTACATACAGACTATAACTGGAGATTAGTCGACAGACTATGAACATTGTTTTTCATTTTCGCTAGGGTTTAGCAGAACTTCATCCGCAAACCGTCATAACTTACGGACACGAGGTTGATCTGCCCAATGTGCCCTGTATTAATCAATACTATATGCAAGAACAATATTATCGTTCACTCTATCCACCTTAGGTGCACAAAAGTTTTCCCATATTCGGGATGTTCATACTTAGTCGGGAATCCGAACCAAAACAATCTGGTTGGATACAATAATGTTCTATCTTGTTCAACAATATTTTTATGTCTAGCTGAATCAAATAGCTTAGACGGCTTTTAAGTCAACGTATACATACTTGAAATTAATAAGTATGTATCAACGTATGATTAAATACAATGGTTATCCAAGTGGGGACACTTGTCTAACCCTATATACGAATTAACGAACAGAATAAATATCTGAATTATACAATAATACAATGATCAGATAATGTAAGAACTTGTATGAATACAAAGATTGGATACATAATGAATAATAATAGAGTTAATAATCTGGCACAATAATATTATAATTCTGAAACTTTTTTGCTCATGTCCATTGCATAAAGGAAATGCAAAGGTAGGATACTTGCACAATATAAATAATAGATCAGATACTTGCTCAACAATAATTGGAGTAAGTTTAGGAAACTTGTATAACATGATATACCTGTTTGCACGAAATAAAAGTAGTGGATAAGGTTTAAATACTTGCATGAGCTGCTGCTTACAATAACGCAACTTAGATTAATCTTTTATACAGCGACCTATCAGTAATAAGATAATTCGTTTGATTAGAATAATATATCGTAACATATAACATTGTGTATTGCAGTCAGCACATAACCTAATCACTTTGTCACATATATCTAATAATTATTGATTCATTAACAAACACATATCTAGTCAATTTATCTAAGTCCATATCAATTTCTGAAATATTTTGGTGTACCGATGGCTTTATCGGGTAAATATCGAGTCTAAGACTCTATCGTGTAGTTCAATAGTCGTTTAGATATTTTAAATATCTGTCATATTATTTTTCATAGCCTTATAATAATTTTTAAATAATTATTATACTTTATCATGAATTTTCAAATACTAAAATCATTATTAAATAATTTAAATATTAACTAATTCTATTATCATTAATATTTAATTAATATTAAACTATTAATGAAACTCTTGCCAAAATATTAAAGTTATTTATAATAACTCAAAATATTTTTAAAGTATTAATATTACCTTAAATGATTTTTAAAATATTTAAAATTATTTTTAAATAATTACCATTAATATTTGAATATTAATATATTATTTATCAAAATATTAAAAATCATTAATTATAACTTAAAATATTTTTAATTCATTTATTTCCTTTTTAAATGATTTTTAAATCAATAAAACTATTTTTAAACTATTTATTTAATATAATTATTAAATAAACTTAATATCATTAATATTAAATTATTGATGAAATTTACCTTTAAATAGCAAAAGTTATATTTTATAACTTAAAATATTTTTAAACTATTTATTTTCATTTAAAATTATTTTTATAATATTAAAATCATTTTTAATTAATTTATTAAATATAATTACTAAATAAATCTAATATCATTAATATTTAATAATTAATGAAACTTATCTTAAAATATTAAAAGTTATGTTTTATAACTTAAAATATTATTAATTACCATATTATTATTTAAAATGATTTTAATATAATAAAATCATTTTAATTAATTTATTTAATGCATTTATTATATAATTTAAATACTAATAATATCCAAATAAATATTAATATTTATGAAAAATATGTCAAAATATTTAAAGTTAATTTTATTACTTAAAATAATTTTTAAAACTATTTTTGTAATTTTCAGAATTTTTTTACTATTTTTAAATGATTTTTAGAAATTAAATTAATTAATTTTACTAAGTCTCATCGCCAAAGCCCTTTCATGCGGACGTAATCTGCGCCTTAGGTGTTCTTGAGAAATCCAGTGTTCATACTCGCTTATTCAAGTTTATTTGTTTGACCATCAATCATTCTCTCGTAATGTGTTTCGGTCGAGTTAATGGTTAGATATCATAAGATGTATGTAAGACTACACAATGAACAACAAACATGATCAAAACATGCATCATATGCAAGATCTAAGCTCAAGAACAAGTCGTCGAGTCGTTTTCGACGCTTCTGGGTCGCCTTGTAAAAAGCGAAGTCGTGGGCCAATCAATGATTTTGATGACCTTATATCTGTCCATACGTTCATGTTAATTATTTTCTGCTCGTCGGGCTATCTAGACAAACCAACATAGAACATGTTCCAAGTCATAGTAAAGTCTAACAATAATTAATGAAAACGCGTTGGGGCTCACAAATTGAAATCGAAATCGTTTCTTCATTTCTGGGTTTTCCAGAAATGAAGAACAGATCGAGTATGCTACTTTGGATCCTTATATCTCGCATTGTGTGTTTGCTCTATGTGCTCTATTGATTCCAGGTTGTAGCTAACATTTAATACTACATATCCATTACATAAAAACAGTATAAAAATAATAGAGCATGCAGATCTCGGCCGATCAAACCATGTCAGAAGACATGTTCTTGAATTTTCTGGAATTTCCAGAAACAAATTTCGTGGATTAATAAGCTAGTTTGACCTTTCACTGTGTTCAATACAATGAAGATATAAGGGATCTAGAGACATATATCCATAGTAAACATAACAAGCTACAATTTAGTTACCATAACAGAATCAAAACAACAACCCACTAGCAGATCTAGTCGCTTGAAAAAGTTGTCAGGCCCTGTCTGGGCACAATCTGGGTTTTCCAGATTTGTAAAGTCATGCTCGGTCAACTAGGTTTGACAAGCTATAACTTTTAACATGTTCATGATCTGGGCTAGATTCCATTTTTCGATCAAAGATCTCATAGCACACTATATGTTCAAACATTAAAAACACTGAACTCATTAATGTACCAGAGATCTACCGGACATATTACATTCATTGTCACCACAAAATAAAGTTTTCCAGATTTTTAAAAACATCAAATCCGAGCCTCTAGATGTTATGGATCTAACATCTAGCAACCCAGATCATCTATCTACACTATAAACAACATGTTTTAACATTAAATCATAACATCTAACATGGCCTTCAAGATCAGATTGTAAATTAGGGTTTTGAACCTTTCTTTTAATTAAAAAAATCTTGATTCTTAGCTTCTGATTCGTTTGTGGATTTCGTGTGGCTTGATTAGTGACTGAATTAACAAGGCAATTTCGTGGGTTTGAGCTTAAGAGAGAATGGCTAAGTGTGGGTTGCATAAATGAGCTTTATTTTGCTTTTCTCTCTCTTGAAATCATACAAATAATGGTACAAGGCATACGGTCGGTGCATTGAATCAAATCTTGGCAATGCTATAGATCATAGGTAGGTCTAGGGTGGCTGGCCAGATCTTGGATAAGATTTGGCTAGCAATAATTCAATTAATGGGACAAAAGGGCATTTTTCTAATTTCATTTTAATCTCAAGGGTATTCTTGTCCAAGGTGCTTGAATCTAGGGTTTAATCACTAGATTTTACATTTTAAAGTTTCCCAAATAATTACTAGGGTTTGAAAAAATTAAAATTAAAGTGTAATAAAATTTTAATTAAACACACTAATTTAAAATTAGGGTTTTTAATAGGAAATTAGGGTTTTTAAATTAGGGTTCCTTAATACTATTTGGGTTCCCAAATTAACAATTAAGGTTTCCTAATTACCATTATAATTTACTAAAACAGTAATTAGGGTTACTAATTTTAGCAAATTAGGGTTTTCAAATAATAATTAGGGTTTCTCCTAATTACAGAAATTATATAATACACAGTAAAATTCATATAACACAATTACTACATAGTCTCGAACTCATAACCGAGTTTAACAAATAGGTTTAATAACACAATATGAAGGTTATGACATAATTTACCATATTTGGCCCACCATTATCAGTCTACCCATTTAAAGTACATATTTATAGCACTAAAAAATTAAAATATAATTAATATTATATTATTATTCTCATCCCTTGATCAATACCCAAATTTAAGGTTTGGATTCCATATCTGGTTTATCTTTCATATATAACATTATTAATTAAGTTAAAATAATTAACATAATAATAATCTGAACTAAAATTCATATAATAAAATATTTATTATTATAATTCTAATAATTATTTCATATATTATTTAAATAATATAAAATCATGTTTTCATGGAAAATAATTAATAAAGACATTTCTACTATAAAATTAATTATTATAAGTATATACCTTATAATTAGCAATAATTCTAAAATAAAATTATTTGAAATTATTCATGTAATAAATAAATTTTATTTATCACATATATACAAACACATTACTTGACACATATTCTCATCTTTAAAATAAAAAAAAAAAAATTAATATGCAAAATTTCTTATTTATTTATATAGAAAATATTCAGGTTATTACACTTGGTATCAGCATATCAAGGAATATCAACGAGATAGATCTACACCCGCTGAGGCGAGCCCGACTGAGAAAAGGCCGATCCATCGACTTGTTATGAAATTCTACATGAGTGGAGATGTGCTCTACAAAAGAGATGCATGACTAGGTCTCCTCAGATGTTTAGACAAAGATCAAGCCCAAAGGCTTATGGATGAAATCCATGGTGGAGTTTGTGGCCCCCACATGAGTGCCCCCTCCTTGTCAAAAAAGTCCTCAAGACAGGACATTATTGGCTATCTCTCAAAGCTGATTTCAATGACCACGTCAGGAGATGCTATCAGTGTCAGATTCATGGGAATGTTATACACGCCCCTCCACGGGAACTCCACAATATGAGTTCACCATGGCCCTTCTCAATGTGGGGAATGGACATAATGGACATCAATTTATCTTCACTATGATCGACTACTTCACTAAGTGGGTAGAAGCAGCCTCCTTCCCCAGGGTTAACAAAGAAGTCATCATTGTTTTCATCAGAAACAATGTCATTTGTCGATATGGACAACCAAAGGTGATTGTGTTAGAAAATGCTAAGAACCTCAACAACAAAATGATGGAGGAATTATGCAGTAAATTCCATGTCAAACATCTTAACTCTGTCATCTATCGTCCGAAGATGAATGGTGTTGTTGAAGTGGCTAACAAAAACATCAAGAAGATTATGCAAAAGATCTCCGCCAACCACAAAGATTGGCATGACCTATTGCCTCTTACTCTGTTAACCTATAGAACATCAATACGCACTTCCACTGGGGCAACCCCCTACGCATTAACCTATAGGATGGAAGCAGTGCTCCCCATAGAAGTTGAAATGGAATCCCTTAGAGTGTTGATTGATGCTCAGCTGGATGAAGACCAATGGGTACAAGACAGGTATCAGGCGAACCGCGGATATCTTCCATGGACAATTATATCAACAAAGGATCGCCAGATCCTACAACAAAAAAGTCCGGCTATGGCAGTTTAGACAACATGACTTGGTTTTGAAGAAGATCCTTGACAAACAAGATCAATCTAAGGGGAAATTCGCTCCTAACTGAGAAGGCCCATTCGTTTTCAAGGAAGTATTACGAGGCGCTCACAGATTGCAAGAAATGGACGGCGATGAATTTCCACAACTCCTCAACTCGGACGCCGTGAAATTGTACTATGTCTGAAGTGACCATCAAGCAAACATCCTAGTGTTAGATCATCAGATCACCAGTCATTCTGGTTCTTTAACCCTTTAGCACATACAACTCCTCCACACTTTGCCTCTCAGGGAAACATACTTTTTAAGCCAGCAACCTGGCTTCTCTGCGTTCCTACGACTTTGGTCATCCCACTACGGATTGAACCTCTCGCGTTTGCAGTTTGGCTACCCATACATGGGATCAAACTTCTCATACCTGCAGTTTATCCTCAAACTAGGATTAAACTTTCTCCTCCCCGCAATCTGACCTACACATGGGATCACGCTTTTCCACTCGCCTTGAGGGGCAAACTATGTCGACCTGATCTCCTCTTCAATAGGAGTACGTAGGCAACCATGTTACATGTCCCGGTCGCAATAAAACAAAAACAACAAAAACATTTCTACCCTTTTTTCCTTACAAAAACAAAAACAACAAAAAAATTCCTACACCATTTCTGCCACATACAGCGTTTAACCTCTTACACCAGGTTCGAACTACGCAGACCTGATCTCTTCTTCAATAGGAGTACGTAGGCAGCCATTCATGGTACGGTCTCAGCCCCTACCAAAACACAAACCATTGTCAAGTGGTACTGGGATCATCCTTCAATCCACCACATTTCATTGGCTTCAGCCCAAAGGGATGGAATTACCTGAACTCCTCCCAAATAGGAGATTCGGCGACCATCTAAGCTTCGGTTGTACCTTGAAGAGCAACACCAATCCATAAGAGATGGAATTAACTAGGCTCCTCCTGAATAGGGGTATTGGCAAACATCTGTGGTGCGGTCAATCTCAGAGAGGAAAGCCACACTCCTCTCTACATTTCCATACAGAAATCAGTCCCAAGACACCAAAGATGGTAGGGATACACACAGATCAATGATCCATTCTAAAATGTCCAGAGATAACTCAATGTCCATCCATCCAGGAGGAATTCAGAGTACATCAAGATCGCAAGCCCTAAAGTAGCAGGAAAAATATCAAGCAAGTAGCAAAGCATATCTAAAAGGGAAGTGATCAAAAATATATTTCCCTGCCATATATATAATGTTGTTTGATATACACAATGTAAACTGTACATTACAAAATGGCTAAGCTAGTCTGTGCAGGAAAATACAAGCCCATCTACAAGTTAGGGTATATATGAGCTAACAAGCCCAATATGGCATCCCTCTCAGAAGAAGGAGGCGAAGCTGTAGTCTCCTGTACGAGAGTATCCAATGACCCAACAGATCTGCAGCCATCTGCATGGTGATCATATGCTCATCAATGTAAGCGCTCATCTCTGCAATCATGCTAGTGGTAAGGGACCTCACTGCAGTACTATCTGTGATGGCTACATCCCGCTCAACTATCACTGCATCTCTTGCTAATCTAGCCTCATCCCGCTTAACAACAGCGGCATCTCTGCGAGCCAATGCCTCATCTCTCTCTAACAGAGCTGTGTCTCTCCCATCAAGGGCAGTCAACATCGAGGCTCTAGATTGGTCTCTCTCGAAGGTCATCAGATGATGACTCTGCTCGAAGTACTGTGCTGAATGCTGTATAACGACATTGTTGGTACTGGGAGAATCTAGAGGAAATGCTGGCAACCCAGCAATTGGCTCTTCCTTGATGTAGGAATCAATGTCCTCTATAGGCTCTACATTGTCTGAATCACTACTCGATAATATGGATACTACCGCAGCCGATGCAATCTTTATCTCCATCCATGCGGAATATTCTGCAGAACAACCCGGATGGCTCACAGAAAAAGCAGCTATCTCACGCTGATCCCAACAAGCATACACACGGGATCAGTCCTCTGCTCAAAGATAGCGAGAAGTGGAATGCTGACCTAAAGCCCCCTCGAAAGGATGAAAATCCTGAAACTAGTCAAACTGCGACATCACGACCAGCGGGTGGTAGGTAGTCATGCCCCTCAAGCCAGTCAGAGGGAGATCGTCTATGCTCGGAGCATGAGTAATAAAGCTATAAGGTGAGCTAAGCCCCGAGCACGGCAATATGCTAAACGGATCACTGATATCCGCAAAGAACATCGACCAAGACATGGCCTCTGTACACTCCGATGACTGAAATGAGTATGACACTATATCATGGGTGAAACAATATCCATGTCATCTAAAGGTGCCAATCGGTCTCAAGTGTGACATAAACCACACGTATAGCATGATCGAGCTGCCCGTGAACACTCCTGTTGGATAAGTGCAGCAGTATGTAGCTGACCTCAGAGTCTCTGCTATAATCATCGGTATTATGGTACGACCCTCCTTGAGAGCTCTCACTACCATGATGAGTCCAATGTCTATCCCATCCATGTACCGTGGCATATGGACATACGACAGTATGCACAATAACAGTACATCAACCTTGGCCAGACGCTAATGATCCTTCGGTGCGGTGAAATCCCCGGAATGTCGTGTATAACTATCCTCAGAGCCAAATCTGACAAACAGAAAACGCTGGGATATAACGTGGCCAGATGTAAGCTCATCCTGTACCACCCTACGCCTTAATCCAGTGAGGGTCATAAATCGTTGACTCATGTCCCCCAAAGCCAAATGTACGCAAGGTCTGTCTAGTGGCAGCATCGTCAACCGTGCATACTCCTCCAAAGTGGGAGTCAACTCCTGGGTCCCAAAAACGAAAAACCTGCCTCTCCGAAACCCAGTGTTCCAGCATGCCATCCACAAATCATGTAGGAACCTGAAACATAAACAAGGTCATAGTATGCTGCAATAAATGATCTACAGTCACCCTGTCTGATGGTGACATACTATCATACCACGATCACTTTCCCGATGCCACCAATAATGGTGGGGTATGATCAATATGGCTAATTGTCGAAGAAGACATCTGTACGGGCCGTGTCATAAGACCATCCAGGGGTCAATGCTGAATATCTCTGGACATACATACATATGCATAACATGATACATGCATTGCAGATAATAGATGGCAATATAATATAGGGAATGAAAAAACTATGCATACATTCCTAAGTATATCAACATCTAATACATCATCTCTGTACAGCTACAAATATAGGGAAATGGGGCACAGACGCCCTACTACTAACAGAGGCCTATCAAAAGATATAGCGAGAATGGGGCACAGCCACCCAATAGCTAATAGAGGTATATCAAAAGATATAATGAGAATACATATCAGAAGAAGACAATGGTGTCAATGTCTACATCATCAATCCTGTCCACCTGATGTAACTCCTTCTGAGTTACTGGATCTCTATCAACAGGGATGTCAGGCTTATATAGAGGAGGATCTGTGCCGACAAAATTGAATGGGTCGTCTGAGGGGCCAGCGCCTGAGCTGGAAGGATCAAACGAATCTGCCTCTACCGGATCTCTGCCCAAATGCCGGATAAAGAAATGTGCCTGGTCTAGTCGCCGGGTCAAACAATCAATCTGTGTCACATGAGTCGGATCTCGGACACAGGCTATCCAATCCATCATCATCACGGATCCTGGAACCATATCTCCCATGAACTGAGTGGTGCGGGACTGGGCTCCAATAGTACAAGGGAACCACCAACGCTAGAATATCTCCTGAGTGCAAGGACCCTCTGATAATGCAAAGCCGTCAACCCCCAACAATGGGATATCAGTGGCGGGTGACTATGATACAGGCCAATGACGCCTGGCAGGAGGTAAGATTGTCATATGAATCTCCCCTGTGGTGCTCTTAATAGCACGCTCTCCTAAATAGAGCTCCCATCCACTATTTGTAAAGAAAGGAACTCTCCGGGTGGAGATCACATACTCAACGCCAGTCGGGTACCCATCCTCAAAACCGATGGCCAAATGTTCCCCAAAATAGGGAATCCATGTGATGATATCAGTTGTCAACAACTCCTGCTGTAAGCGACAATAAGTGAAACCCTCAGCTACAGAGACCTCCGCCAATATGGAATGATGCCATTATCGTCCTTGTGGATAGGTATCTAAAACTAACACACTCACAGGACGCAAATATGGGAGCCTCTCGTAGGCCCAAAACTGCCAACATAATGGCAAAACATATGCGGTCAGTAAACACTCTTAACCTATAAAGGGGAAATGACATGAGAAATACTCACCAGCAGAAATGGGTAAAATCCTAGCCAAGCCTCAGTACTCAAACCCTGTGAGTGCATACCCATGCCTCAGAGGAAATAGGCAAAGGTATATAAACCCCAATCATACTTTCCAATACGGTCCACATGACGCGTGGCGCTGACCAAAGCGAACGACACCGTTGAAGAGTTATCTACTATGAAGTAGCCTCTAATGATCATCAGAAATAATCGCCGAAAAATGCGATCCATGACTCTGACATCATCAGGCATGGGCTCACTCAAAAGCCCACTCATAGCATCTACGCTCAAAAGACCTGCACAGACAGTCCTGTCCTTAAGCGCCTCCACCAGAACTCCTAACAAGGATCTGACGGTAGTAGGGGTAATATTCGCCATGCAAGGCACTGGCTCCCCTCCAAACTCCATACCCGTGATAAACCGCCAATCCATCGGCGTCATCATCACCTCACAGTCCAACAAATGGAGTGACTGAGTCTGATGAAACCATCACTCAGATAGTGCCCTGAGATAACCCCAGGGAAAACGATGGGGAAGGATGGAGAAGAATGCCCTGAATCCCCAATCATGCACTACCGCTCTATAATCGGGATGAAGAGCCTGATACATGGAGTGTATGCTAAACCAATTCCCTCGAGGCTGTGTAAAGCCGGGAACCTGCATGAAATGCATATCAACATCAGAATCCTTTACTCCTCGTTAATAGAAAAGAAGGAAGATCAAGATCTAACGTCATACCTCGTTAGCATGCAAGTACATCGAGCGATGTCTTCTCAAGTCACCCAGAAGCTCTGGGTTTGCCACCTGAATACTCGGGAGGTCCCTACGTGGAACATGTGCAGCAGGAGCGGGGTTCGCAACCGGAGCATCCTCCTCTTCATCCTCAACGTCTGGCACATCAGCCCGGACTGGACGTATCACTACCTCCACCAATCGACGAGGCCGCCTAATGTAATCTGGGTAAAGGCACTTCGTGAAGCCCTCCTCCGACACACGTAAGTGGTCCCATGGAACTACTCGGGTGATCCGGATCCATAATATCTGGACAACAAGTCTCCAAATCACCTCAGAAAGGGTGTGGCATTTCCTGACTTGGAGCTTTTCAAAATGCATTTTATGACTACATGCATGCATACATTACTTTCACATACATCTACAGTAGAGTTAAAAATGCATGACTAATTAAATGCCTACATTTTGAAAAAAAAATTCCATAGTCCCCTTTGTAAATAGGACTATCCACATGCACATAGGCATGACTAGGTGGCCATTCAGTAGCACACCTGCCCCAAAGTCATATATATAATATATGCATTAAAAATCAAAAACATCAATCTATAAGGTTAACCTCAATACCAGGAGTACTTTGCCTTTTACCTTTTGCTCATTTGTCCTCAAATAGGATAAGAAATAGCATAAAAAGGTGTCAATTTGACTGTCTCAAAAGTCAAATTTTTTCACATCATTATGTTCAGCATGGTTTAATACTAACATTTACTATGTTGAATATTTTTTATCAAGTCATTTGAGCATACATATTAACTATTATGTGTTTTGATGCATTTCATGCGATAATTCATTTTCCAACGGATAAAAACTGGAAAAAAATATATGCATACGTACGTTACCAAGATAGTGCAGAACACTTGTATGGTGACAGAATTTGCATAAAATCGCCCGAACTCAGCAGATCTGAAGGAGAGCTCTCAGATTTTTCTTCGCGACACAAGTTGAAAGTGACTTATGAGATCAACTTGCAGAATATTAGTATCCACGGTTGGCCACAGGTCCATCTACGGCTGAAGCAGGTGTACCTGCGGCACCCCTATGTGGGCCTCAACCCTCCAACTCGGTCCAGTTCGAGTTATAAAGGAGTTCTTGCAGACTGAAAAGGTCAAATCAGGAATAAAAACGCTACGCGATTGAGCAAAACAAGCCTGCAATCCTTTTCTTCTCAGATGGAACTTTGAGTCTGTACATCACTCATTGGCATTCGTCCAAACACAAGGTTTACCATGCCAATGATCTCATTTGTTACAAATCACATTCGGCAATACCTTGTACAGGTCCAATGCCACCAATTCTGGGTCATTACCCTAAAGATCAGCGTGATCCCCAGCGGGGGTTACAACGTGGATCCTCGACGGGGGTTACAATGTAAAACCCCGATAGGGGTTACAACGCATGTTCATCCATTGACACACACATCAACGAAGGTCAAGCAGCCTTGACATCATTATAACAGTTGGATGTAAATCCAATAGAGCATCGAAAGCCATTCGATGACCAGCCGCTGCCATACACATCAGCGAGGGTATAAACGCTTTCCCCGACGGGGGTTACAACGTATTCCCCGGTGAGGGTCACCACGCATTGTCATCCATTGATGTACGTATCAATGAAGGTCAAGCAACCTTGACGTTATTTCAGCTGATGGCATGTAAACGCATTGATGCATCGAAACCTGTTCGATGATTGCGTACGTTGGTATTCATAGTCCCCAGTGGATCCCCGGCAGGGGTCACAACGCAATGTTCCGTTGATTCACAAGTCAACGAAGGTCAAGCAACCTTGACAATCTGCCCATAGAGTATTAGCCGTTGATTCACACGTCAGTGAAGGTCAAGCAGCCTTGACAGTCTACCCCACAAGGTTTTCATCCTTTGATTCACACGTCGGTGAAGTACAAATCAATGAAGGTCAGGAAATCCTGACAACATCTGTTATTGGCAGTAAATCCAACAAAATCTTGACATATCCTGGCGATACAAACAAGGAAAGGTCAACATCATCAAGGAGGATCGATGATGGAATATGTTATACACATCCTCAAACAGAGCTTTATCCCCACAGATCTCTTACACATAAGAGGTACCTCTGCGAAATTTAGTCTGTATCAAGGATTCAGGACTTCGGTGATAACTCCAACATCAACATCCTAATAGATTCGGATCACACATCCGATCAGGTCATAATTGCCAATCCTCAGTAAACATTACAAGGATCCAGCAATCATCCCCATCATGTTGGGCAACAACCCCGCACACATGCATCATACATTTTCATGATGTTGCTACATATAGTATCATATTTGTCTTATGGCATTTCAAGTGTCTAGGATTCTTTATCCTACCCATACATTGCATTGTATGAGTATGATAAAGAGGGGAATCTCAGACACTCAAATTTTCTCGCGCACACCGCTACTAATATCATAGAGGACAAATTCGCTCTTTCAAGAGGGAACCTCGAAGACAGCTTCATATCCATTCCTGGATACTACCGGAAGTTCAAAGATCAACCCCTTTAACACACACCGGGAGTAACGATTCCAACCTCGTAGATAACCCCGGGCGCGCAGATCCAATACCGAAACACACACCGAGAAGACCGATTTATCTCAGAGATAACCCCGAGGTATCCAGTCTCAGTCCCAATCATGGGAATAGCTACCAACCTTGGTGATCACCCCAAGGAATGCAGTTCCAACGATAACCCCGAAAATGTTTGTTTCAAATGCAACCAGCTTTCAATCTCTTGCTCTCACAACGAGACACCCAAATCCAACCCGTAGATAACACCGGAGGACAAGCACACCTCGAGTCGACATCGAGGACCTTCAACATTTGTAGCAATCCAATCTCAAAGAATAACCCCGAGCAACGCTCTCATGACAAATTTCAAATCAAGATAACTCTAGTGAGTGGCAAAGGCATCATCTCGCCACTCTAAAGCCACATCACGCCATCTCAACATCTCATATATACATTTCTACACAACGATGTCCCATAAGAATCAAGGAAAACCAGTCCCGAGTGACTATTGTGCAGGGTAACAGATAGAATTTGAAGCTTGAAGACCGGAGGGCACCGTCCCATCTTCATTACTTTGTACAACCTCTAATCACATGTCATTGTACAACTCTCGACAACGACGGTCCGAAATAGGTCCTGTATACCTCAGTCGAATGCCCGGATTGCAATTCTGAAAGTTCGAACGGACATTGTAGTGCCTACGTGCACGTACTGTGAGACGACTCGACCCGAGAAACCCGGGGTAACCCGGGCAGCCTCAGGTACACCTGCGACTGGCCGTAGGTATACCTGCGGCTCCCCCCTCTATAAATAGAGGGCTTGGGATGGCCATTTTAAGAAGAGAAAGAGCGAGGAAGCCCTGTCAAATTTGCTCCGTACTTGTAACATACTGAGTGCTTTCCCATTTTAAACACTTGTGAGCTCACATATAGCTACTCTTGTACCAGCAGGAGCCGAGTTTCATCCACTTTAAAGATATAGAAGTCTTCTTTGGCAGCCCATTGTAAGCCTTCTCACACACTTTAAAGCCTTTCTCTTCATCTTTGCACACACCCTTCTTCACGTTGAGAGTCGTGTTGCGTGTGTTTGCTCAGACTTCGGTCCGTGGTTTTATTTCAGTTTGTATATACATATATATTTTATATATATTTATTTATATATATGGACTAACATGATCGAGTTATGCCTCGATTGAGCCTAGACTTCGGTCTGGAGCGTTTATTTGTTTATATATATATATATATATATATATATATGAATCGTATGTCAACTTTGTTCAATGAGCCTAGACTTGATTCGAGCGTTTACTACTTTCATATATATATATATATATATATATATATATATATATATATATATATATATATTAACTGTGTGTCGGACTTTGTTCGATGAGCCCGATTTTATATCCCATATGCTTTACTCGCTTTTATATAAATATATACTTATATATATGAACTATTGTCGAACTCGCTCGATGAGCCCTAATTTTACATCCTATATGCTTTATTCGCTTATATATATACATATATATATATATATATGAATCTGTTGTCGAACTCGCTCGATGAGCCCGGATTTTACATCCTGCGTTTATCGCTATATATATATATATATATATATATATATATATATATATATATATATATATATATATATATACATTTTCGTCCCACCTCGAGTTTACTTCGTGGTGGTTGATCACTTTTACAGCTTTCTTTACGTTTCTTCCAGCCTGGAGTCTACTTCGTGGTAGTTGATCGCTTTGTACAGCTTTATTTATGTTTCGTCTCGCCTGGAGTTTCCTCCGTGGCTGTTGATAGCTTTTACTGCTTTATTTACCTTTTCTGATCCCCCATGGAGGTACTTCGTGGTTAGTGATCATGTATGTATATATATATTTACAGCTTTTATATATATACCTATTTACTACTTTCATACAAATTGCGGTATCATGTGCGCCTACGAATCATGTGATCACAGATTTAGCCTATTGGATCTAGATTCGGTTCCCATGATGGACATTTTCAGCTGTAAGCAACTTGTAAATTCTTCTGCGGTGTCTGAATTTCCTCAAATGGTTTTCATACTCACGAGGAAGTCGGCATTATTTTGTACATCTTTTTCTTATAGATGCTTGGCATCTCGGAAATAAAATCAATCAAGCCGAACACTTAATAAAATGGAAGTGTAAAAGGTCTCAATTACTATTAAGCATCAGGGTTTGAAAAACCTCTTTTATAAAACATCATTGCTATATCTTGCTAAAAACTGAATTTTCACATAAATTCAAACTTTGTGTATATAGGTGCGAACGAGGCCTCGCACTACTTCCAAATAACATCACATTGACCCACACACACGCACATTTAGATAACAGTTTCTTGAAAAAATGTGGTCATCGTGATAACACGGATGTCGGGGGGTGCCTAACACCTTTTCTCCGCATAATCAAGTCCCCGGACCCTAATGAATCTCGGTTTCACCGACCCGTATAGTAGTGTCACATCACTGGGTCAATGTGCAAACATTTTCTCGGTTGTGTTGGTACAACCATTTAAAATACCAACTGGCGACTCTTAACAGTCCATTGTCGACATTATACATGTCAGACCTTTTTCACTTGTTTTTTCATACAAATCTCACCTAAAATGAGAACACCAAAGAACAAGTAACAAAAAGGGACAATTAAAAATCCCGACGTCGACAACCCCATAAATAGTACTTTGTGAATAGCATCGTATAAATGAATAGTGCTCGTGGACAGTACTCCGACATGAAAAGCTTAAAATTTAACAAGAATGTGTAGAAAATATCCTTATGAAATGATACTAGATGAAGCACAAATTTCAAGGATATTCTACTAATTTCACAGAGTATAGAAGTAATAATTTAACAAAATGAGGGTATATTCAGGAATACGAGACGAAATAATATTACTCACATACTACAGAGTATAGAAGAAAATATTATTCCTTATGAATACTGAACAAAAATAATATCCCTTACCTTAGAAGAAGACTGGATATCCTTTACCTTAGAAGAAGAAAAATAATATTATTCAAGGATAGTTCCATTCATGTGTGCAATCAGTTATATGCATGTGAACTAATAGCAATTAATTGCTCATTTATCCGATTAATTACCTGATTGGTTAATATAACCTCCAGAAATCAATTATTATCGAAATAAATATCAATTTTCACTAACACTAATAATCCTAACACAATGAAAATATTAATTTCATCTTTAATCAACACGAACTTATTCATTATTAATATTATAACTCACAATATTTAACAACCAGATCATTCCCAGGAAAGAGGGGGCTTTTCGATAAGGATTTCTCCTTATTGGCGCGCAATTAGGTGACCAAACCTCTCCTCGATAGAACTTTTTAGACATCGTCAATATTACAAATAATAATATAAATAACTTTGTCATCTCAATTATTGATTTAATAATATAAAATATTATGCAGATGATACTGTGACAATAATTGAATCAATAATATGAGAGAAATTATACAGCAATTACTGTAGCAATAATTGAGTATAACTGAGTGACTTCTCACGTAAGCATCAATAATCAATACCGTGTGCTATTATGCAACCTCGCGTATTACTGTACTTTTATTACTGGGTAGTTCAACAGTTTAACGGTAAAATGTTTGTCGTTATTTTTATAAAAAGACATTTCCGTCATTTTCTAACTCCGACAATACTTTCGGTGTGGGGTCCACCAATGATTGTGCCATCATACGAATATTCCCTGTTAAAACAAATATTCCCCGACCAATCGAATATTTTATAACAACTTGTTTACTTTGCAAAATTTGTAAATATTACCCACAACTATAACATTATATCAAATCCACACCATAATATTTAAAAATATATTTCGAGAAAAATTAATCTTTATTCATAAAAGTTGGGGTCTTACAACCTCCCCTTCTTATGAAATTTTATCCTCGAAATTAGGGTATATACCTGGTATGTCGAAGAGGTGAGGATACCTTGACTTCATTTCAGATTCTAACTCCCAAGTCATTTCCTTAAAATCTTGGTTTCTCCACAAAACTTTGACTTGAGGTATAACCTTGGAGCGTAGAATATGATCCTTCTTATCCAAGATTTTAATAGGTACCTCTTCATACGTTAAATCTTAAGCTATTTCATCCGGTTCTAATTCAATAATTTCGTTCGGGTCTTTCACAAATTTACGTAACATAGATATGTGAAAAACGTTATGAACACGAGACATACTTGGCGGTAAGACGAGTCTATAGGCCACAGTTCCTACTCGATCGAGGATTTCGAATGGCCCAATGAATCGAGGATTGAGCTTTCCTCTCTTTCCAAATCTTGTAACTCTTTTCCATGGAGCAACAGGTGACAACACATGCTCTCCAACATTGAATTCCACGTCACTTTGATGAAGATCAATATAACTCTTTTGTCGATCTTGTGAGGTTTTTATATGTTGCCAGATCATTTGAATCTTTTTCGTTGTCATCCGTACCAAATCCAGTCCCAACAACGTTGCTTCACCCACATCTTCCCAACATACTAGACAACGACATTTGCGTCCATACAACGCCTCGAATGGAGCCATGCCAATACTTGCTTGATAACTATTGTTGTAGGAGAATTCCACCAATGGCAAGAACGTGTCCCAACTTCCTTTGAAGTCAAGGATACAGAGTCTTAATAAATCTTTAAGAGTTTGAATAGTCCTCTCCGACTGCCCGTCTGTTTGAGGATGATATGCTGAAAAAAATTGTAAATCTGTTCCCATAGCGTTTTGCAAACTAACCCAAAATCGTGAAGTGAATCTTGGGTCTCGATCAGAAACTATGGATACTGGCATACCATGTAGTCTTACAATCTCATTTATATAAATACGAGCAAGACGTTCAAGTGAATAAGTTTCTCATATAGGCAAGAAATGAGAAGACTTGGTTAATATATCAACAATAACCCAAATTGCATCAATTCCTTGAGAAACCTTGGAAGACCAGTAACAAAACCCATGGTAATGTGCTCCCACTTCCATTCTAGAATTTCAAGTGGTTGCAATGGACCTTTTGGCACTTGATACTCCGCCTTGACACGTTAACAAGTTAAACACCTTGAGATAAACTCTATGATCTCTCTTTTTATATTGCTCCACCCAAATGTATGTCAAAGATCACAATACATCTTGGTACTTCTGGGATGGATTGCCAACGATGTGTTGTACGCTTTCATCATGATCTTATACTGTAAATCAGGGTCGTTAGGAACACAAAGTCTGGAGTTAACTCGAAGTATTCCTTCTTCATCGATTCTTGTTTCCGGAATAGCACCTTCTTGTACTTTCTTCCTCATATGCATCAGCTCCAGGTTTGTAGCTTGAACAGCATTAACTTTATCGATTAAAGTCGGTTCTACTCGTATATTTGCCATCATCACGTGGGTTCCTGAAGTCTTTTACTCTATCTCCATCCTTTGCAAGTCATATAAAATGGGTCTTTGCGTTGACAATATCTACTCGTACCCGCATATGATCTTCTACTCAATGCGTCAGCTACCACATTCGTTTTTCTAGGATGGTACTGAATGGTATGATCATAATATTTCAACAGCTCGAGCCAACGTCATTGCCTTATGTTGAGTTCCTTTTGGGTGAAAAAATATTTGAGGCTTTTATGATCCGTATTGATCTCCACCTTCTCCCCATACAGGTAATGCCTCCAAATTTTAAGCGCAAAAACGACAGCTGCCAACTCTAGATCATGAGTAAGATCATTCCTCTCATATTCTTTGAGTTGTCGTTATGCATAGGCTATGACTTTCCCATGTTGCATGAGAACACATCCTAACCCTTTGCACAAGTATCGCTATAGATGACAAATCCTCCGAACCGATGGTATTGTCGTAATGTGTAATCTAAATGAGTCTCCTCTTGAGTTCTTGAAAACTCTTATAATAAATAATATTATAGTGTGAGGCATGAATATTTACAAATAATTTTATTTTATAGAATTATTGATTATTATAATTCCTGCGCATTGGGTCTTTAACTTTAAGTATATTCTTATATAAATAAATAATATTTTTTATATATTATTTTTTAAGTAGAAATGTTATTATTATGTGGTAATTATTTTTACATAAAAATATAATTTATATTAGATTATTTAAATAATATATGAATAATTAATTTTAAGATAGAATTATTATAATAATTATTTATTTTATTATATGAATTTTTAGAATAATTATAATAATTATTTTATTATTAATTTTAAGTTAATTATTTTAACTTAATTAATAATGTTAAATATAAAAGATAAATCAGATATGGAATCCAAACCCTAATTTTGGATTTTTATCAATGGATGAGAATAATAATATAATAATATTATATTTTGATTTTTCAGTACTATAAATATGTACTTTATGTACGTATTGAAGATGGTTGGTCAATTATGGTGTTTAATTTCAAAACCCTAATATTAATTGGTTAAACCCTAGTTTTACTGGGGGAAACCCTAATTTGAAAATCAATTGTGAGTTTAAGACCGTTATATAACTGTGTTATATGTTTTATGTTATGTATAAAATGATTAATTAGGTAAACCCTTAATTAAAATTTAGAAACCCTAAATAATTTTTAGAAAACCCTAAGTTATTTCAAAACCCTAATTTTAAAATGCTAAACCCTAATTTGAAACTCAAATTAGAGTTCAAGATTGATTGGTGATTATGATAATGTGATTAATTAACAAGTATTAGAATTATAATTGTTAATTATGAAACCCTAAATTGTTCAACCCTAATTACTAAACTAGAAACCCTAATTTAGTAATTTAGTAAACCCTAATTATAATTTTAAAACTTAATTATCAAAATTGAAACCCTAATTGCTAAATTAGCAAAGTTAATTATAATTAGTGATTTTAAACCCTAATGTTCCTCCTATATAAAGTAATTAGAAAATTAATTTAATTAAGAAAATCTTAATTTCAAAATTTTAGAAACTAAAATTTATTTAATTTTATTTTTGTGCAAACCCTAAATTAGAAATCTTATATTTGATTTGTGCAAAACCTTAGGGTCAATCCCTAAGGGTTTGTAAGGATTATAAGATTGCCCTTAAAATTCCAAGCCAAAAGACCTTTTTACCCTTAGTTGTATTATTAAAGCTAGTATAGGTTTTGACAATAGGGGAGGTTGGTGACCAAATCCAACAACCCCATGTGATGAAAAATGATAAGAATCAAGTCTCTATATCACCCATTACATGTATCTAGCACTTCTATATATAGATCCAAGAGAGAAAAAAATCATTTTATCACTTATTTTGTCCAACTCTCATCCTCCAAGCTTCTCTCTAAAACACACGAATTTCATAAGCATATCAGTCCCTAAGAACAACCCCACGATCAACCATAACATATCATAAGCACAGAATCAAAGATTGATCAAATAAGGTATAAACCCTAACCATGAAATCAGACCATAAATCTGTTGTTAGATGTTAGATTTTTTTTTGTTAAACATGTTATATAAGGTGTCTAATGATGATCTGGGTTGCTAGATGTTAGATCCATAACATCTAGAGGCTCGGATTTGAAGATTTATAAAATCTAGAAAAAATTCAAATGGTGGTCCGACAACCAATGTTAGTGACTACATCTCCTCATTCATGTTGCTTTTTGTTTAAAGGTTTAAATATGTAGTCCGACATGTAGTCTTTAATCCGGAACAAGAATCGCACTTTAGATCTAGGCTATATTGCAAGATATTTAAGGTCAAAGGTCGTTGACCGGGCGATGACCGAAAAATCTGGGTAACCCAAAATGTTGCCCTAAAATGGTCTCGACAACATTTTTTTGAGGACTCGATCTTGATCTCATCAACATATTGGATTTGTTTTGTTGTTGTTGTGTTATCTATTGTAGAGTTGTTATACTACATGTTGATGCTTTTAGATCATTTTTATCACAAACATACCGAATTGGGGATGGTCAAACCAGCAGAAAGTCCACGGATGAGCTTTCTGGGTAACCCGTAAAAGTTCTTGAGCGCGGTTTCGACATGGTTTGACCGGACAAGCTTTTTCTATTCTGTTGTTGATTTGAAGATTTTATGTAATAAAATATTGTCCTGTATGTTGTCTACATACTTCGAAGCCTTAAATCACTAAAATGTTACATCAAAGCAAAAGTAGTGGAAGCCCAAAGTGATCAAATAGTCAAATTGTTTCTTCATTTTTTGGGTAACCCGTAAAAATTGAGAACAACTCTCGACATGAATTGTTCAAGCTTCCATATCTTGCTTGTTATGTTGTAATATGATGATGTTTATTACTTATAGTCGTAGTCTTGTATTTAACACTACATATGTGATCATCAACATGTCCGTAAACAAATTTATCGCTTCTTAATCAACGGTCAAAGTAGTAGACTACTTAAACCGCTTTTTTTATGGATGTTCTTGAAGATTCAAGAACACCTATAGCGACGCTTATGTCACTATAGGGTGGTCTTTAATGATGTATTTAATAATATAAATTTATATTATTTTCCAAATAATTATAGAAAATTAGTTTTAATTATGAAAAATAAAAAATAAATTATTAAAAATTTTTTAAATTCTAAAATTAGTTTTTAATTATTTTAAATATATTTCATAAATATTTAATATTTTTAAAATATTATTGGTATTTAATTTATTTAATTATAATATTAAATAAATTAGTTAAAAATGATTTTAATATTGAAAAATCATTTAAAATTATATTACTAAATAGAAAATAATTTAAGTTATTTTTGATAACTTTAAAATTTTGTGTGAAAATTTTATTATATTAAAAATCATTTTAAATAATAATAATGTATTTAAAAATATTTTAAGTTATAAAATATAACTTTCAATATTTAAAGGTAAATTTCATTAATTAATTATTATTAATGATATTAAGGTTCTATTAAATAATTATATTAAATATTAGATTTATTAATAATTAAAATGATTTTTATTAATTTTATAAAAAAAATCATTTTAAATGAAAATAAAGTTTTAAAATATTTTAAGTTATAAAATGTGAGACCCCATATTTTATGAATAAATATTTAATTTTCTCAAAATACTTTTTTAAATATTATGGTGGATTTGATATAATGTTATAGTTGTGGGTTATATTTATAAATTTACTTAAAATGTAATGTAAGTTATTATATAATATTCGATTGGTTTGGGAATATTCTTTTGTCGGGGAATATCCGTATGCGACAAGACAATCATTAATGGACCCATGAACGGAATTATTGTTTGATTGAGAAAAGACAAAAATACTTTATGAAAACGGCGGAAGTTTTACTGTTAACTATTGAAACACCCAAAGTTAAAAGTACAATAATACGTGGGTTGCATAGTAGGACACCAGTATTGATTATTGATGCTTACGTGAGAAGTCACCGGTTATACTCAATTATTGCTACGATGATCGATGCATCATATCTCTCATATTATTGATTCAATTATTATCACAGTATCATCTACATAATATTTATTATTATTAAATCAATAATTGAGACGACAAAGTTATTCATATTATTATTTGCAATATTGACAATGTCTAGAAGTTCTGTCAAGGAGAGGTTTGGTCACCTAATTGCGCGCCAATAAGGAGAAATCCTTATCGGAAAGCCCCCTCTTTCCTGGGAACGACCTGGTTGTTAAATATTGTGAGTTATAATATTAATGATGAATAAGTTGTGTTGATTAAAGATGAAATTGATTGTTCCATTATATTGGGATTATTAGTGTTAGTGGAAATTGACATTTATTTCGATGATAATTGATGTCTGGAGGTTATATTGTTCACTCGGGTATTCGGAGTACTTTTCGTGTCGGAGTACTATTCACGAGTTACTATTCACGAGTTACTATTAATGAGTTACTATTCATGAGTTACTATTCACGAGTTACTATTCACAAGTAACTATTCACGCGGTACTATTGATTCACATTCTTATACTATTAGGGGTGGTGGTGCAAGATTGATAATACTTGTATGACTAAGTTAAAAATGGAGGTATAGATGGAGGTACTATACTGTAATTGTTTTTATCACATGATTAGAACTATTGAGTCACATGATTTACTATTGATTCACATTATTTACTATTAGGGGAGTTGGTGTAAGTTTTATAATACTTGCAGGACTAAATTATAAGTGAAGAAAAATAGGAAGGTATTATACTGTAATATTTCGAGCCCCAAAACGTGCAAATATCGAAACTATATTTTCCTATAAATAAAAGCTCATTCTTCCTTTATTTCTCACCAATTCACAAAAGCTTTAGAGCGATTATTATAGAGAGAAATTATAGAGAGAAAGAAGAAGAGAAGTCTGCTACCTCACTATTCCAGTATCTAGTTTTTCTAAGGTAAGGGATATTATTTGTTGTACTCGTAGGGAGTATTATTTCTTTTGTATTCATGAAGAGAACTTCTGTTATTCCATTCTTTATTATTACATTGGAATAACTTTTATACTGTGTGAGCTACCCTATACTTGGTGAAATTCTTCTAATATTTCGTTCTTTATTATTACGTGAAATATCACATGTCGTAAGCGTTCTGCCTTTACTTGCTTCCATTATTTATTATTACATTGGAATATCATGTATACATGCATTTACGCTGGGACTGGTTCCGCTTTTTTATTATTATTTTGTTGGAATATCCTGTCATGCATTTTACGCTTCTGGACTGATTAAAAGTCTTTATTATTATTTCTGTTGGAATAACTTTGCTCTATAATGTGATACCGCATGCATGGTGATTTACATTTGTTATTCCATTCTTTATTATTACGTTGGAACATCCTGTTGGTGTGATTTTTGCACGACACTTCGGTTCCGTTAATTATTATTCATTTGGAATAACTTTTTCATCATCAAAGTACCGCATGCATGGTGATTTCTTTTGTTATTCCATTCTTTATTATACTCGGTTGGTTAAAGTTTTGACTTCTATACTCCATGAAATTAGTGGAATATCCTTGATATTTGCGCTTCATCCAAATCTTTTTCATGGAAATATTATTCTCGGCATTCTTGAATTTTACTCTCTGCGCAAGATTATCATGTTGACAATTTGGGCGTTATCAATTCCTAGATAAATTAATTCTTGAACTTGTTTTATTGAATTCTTATATCATTGTCATCATCCTCATGTTTATATTTTGTTGAAAGTCATCTATGGCCTCAGTAGTGCATAGATGGACTTGGTATGATTATGACCGAGGATTATTATTCTGTAATCATAACCGTAATGTTACAAATGATGTGGAAAAAGTCCTCATTGTCCCGTAGTGCATTGATGGACAATTTTTGGTATGATTATGGCTATGGATTCTCTTTGGCCGTAGTGCAAAGATGAATTATTTTATGGCATGATCAGGATCGTTGATGAAAACATGAGTATCTTTAGTCGTAGTGCATGGATAATTCGTGGTCGTGATACTAAAGAATATCCTTGGCCGTAGTGCAGGGGTGATTCGATGATGTGGATTATTTATTAAAATTCGAGTCCCAATGATAAAAGTGATGAAAACCTTTTAAATCATAAAAGATAGTAGATTTTATTCTCTACTTGACTCTTTTAATGGATTGTTTGTTCCGCTGCAGTTAAACTTGATGTTTGTTATATTGTATCAGTTTAACACTGTTTAAGGCTAATGATAATTTATTCCGCATTATCTTAGTCATAATATTTCTTACTGGGCTAGTTGAGCTCACCCTTTCTTTCACTGTTCTCTTCAGGAAATGAGAATATAGCTGGGACGAGTCGGGGAACGGAGTGATGATCCTAGATGGTGCATTAGTAGTCCTCACTATTCTGTGAAATAGTGTGATAATAATTGTAATGAGGACTCCTTTTGAGTTTTTATACTCTCTAGTAGACAATATTTGTATTCAAACTCATAGCTCATGTTGTATATTTAGGATTGTATTTGTATTCAGTACCATGTAAGTGGCGACTCAAGATGGGTGATGTATTCCTATTTTGGGGGCGTCACAGTTGGTATCAAAGCTTAGGGATGTGATCCCTGGCTGAGATGTGAGACAAGAACTAGGAGGGGGTAGAGATGGGGAATTCCTTCGCTAGTATGACCTATCTAAGTTTATTTGGTATTTAATTGGTTAGTCATAGTATAGGGATAATATGTGATATGCTAATTAACCCTTGTTTTGTGACAGTGTTTGAAAATGGCATATGAAAATGCTGAGATAAGCAATGAAGAACATGAGACCGTTGAGTCAGCTACACCAAAAGGTAACGACCAACAACACGATAATAATCATACCGATGGCAACGGCCATCGGAACAATGATAACCATCATGGGGGAAATTATCATGCCAAGAATGGTAACCACTTCAGTGGTAATCATGGCCAAGATAATAGAAGTGGAAATTTCAAGAAGAGAATGTCATTTAGATCGATTTTGTTGTATAGTGAAGTCAAGTCCAGCTAGGACGGTGGCACCAAAGGCGGATACAGACAAAACAAAGTCGGTATTTTCAGGAAGAGCGTTTTTCGTAACTTCTCAAAAAGCGAGTGACCCGAACGATGTTAGCACGAGTTAGTTAATTATAAATTATTGCGAAGTCTATACCTTATTAGATTCCGGTTCTACCCATTCTTTTATCTCTCTTGCTTGCGCTCAACGTTTAAAGTTAACTCCGGAGAAGTTAGACTTTGATATATCTATTTAAACTTAGTTGGGAGAAACCTTCGTTACCTCCACTATTTATAAATCTTGTTCAAATCAACACCTTCACGTTACGTGTCGATCTTGTCTCTTTGAAAATACTTGCCTTCGATGCGATTTTAGGAATCGATTGGTTAACTACTCATCATGCTTTTCATAAGGTTGTTAGCTTTCATATTCCTAACCAATCTATTATGCGAATTCAAGCAACCAAACAACTAAAGTCAATCATTGTCATATCAAGCCATAAGTAAAGAGCCCCGGTCCTTTCGTTGTTGACTTTCTTGTGTGGAATGCACCGAAGCAAGATTTTCTGTAGGTGATATCGTGAATGACGATGTCAAGTTGATAGGTATCAATGTGACATACTATCCAAGTCTTGGATGAGATTCACAGTTTTGAATGATATTTCTATTGTTAATAAATTTTCTGACGTATTCTTGAAGACTTCTTAGCCTACCCTAGAGCGTGAAATCGAATTTTGTATTGACCCTAATACAAAACCCATTTCTTAAACCCTCAAATATTTTCTTCACCTAAAATAAACGTAACATGTGCCAAAGATGTTGGCTCGAGCTGTTGAGGATTACGATCATATCATTCAATACCATCATGGAAAAGCGAACGTGGTAGCTGACGCGTTGAGTAGAAGATCGTATGCGTTTACGAGTGCGATGTTGTTAACACAAAGACCCATTTCGTACGACTTACAAATGATGAAGATAGAGTTAAAGACTCTAGGAACCCACGTGAAGATAACGAATATACGATTAGAATTGACTTTAATCGATAAAGTTAAATCCGCTCAAGCTACACACCCGGAGCTGATGAATGAAGAAGGTTCAAGAGGGCATTATTCTAGAAGCAAGAATCGATGAAGAGAGGAAATCTCAACCCTCGATTTAATTGGCCCATTTGAAATCCTCGATCGAGTAGGAACTGTGGCTTATAGACTCGTTTTATCGTCAAGTATGTCGCAAGTTCATAATGTATCGATGTTACGTAAATATGTGGACGATCCGAACCACATTATTAATTTAGAACCGGACGAGATAGCGGATGATTTAACATATGATGAGATACATTTTAAAATCTTGGATAAGAATGATCGTATTCAACACTCAAAGGTTATACCTCAAGTGTTAGAATCTGAAATGAAGTCAGGGTATCCTCATCTCTTCGGCATTCTAGGTAAGTACGTAAATTTTGAGGGCGAAATTCCATAAGGAGAGGAGATTGTGAGACCCCAGATTTTATGAATAAATATTTAATTTTCTCAAAATAATTTTTTAAATATTATGGTGTGGATTTGATATAATGTTATAGTTGTGGGTTATATTTATAAATTTTGCAAAGTACGCAAGTTTTTATATAATATTCAATTGGTCGGGGAATATTCTTTTTGTCGGAGAATATCCGTACGACGGTACAATCATTGGTGGACCCCGCAACAAAATTATTATCGGATTGAGAAAACGACAAAAATACTTTATGAAAATAACGGCGGAAGTTTTACCGTTAACTGTTGAAACACCCGGTGTTAAAAGTACAGTAATACGCGTGGTTGCATAGTAGGACACGGTATTGATTATTGATGCTTATGTGAGAAGTCACTCAGTTATACTCAATTATTGCTACAGTAATTGCTACATCATATCTCTCGTATTATTGATTCAATTATTGTCACAGTATCATCTGCATAATATTTATTATTATTAAATCAATAATTGAGACGACTAAGTTATTCATATTATTATTTGCAATATTGACAATGTCTAGAAGTTCTGTCAATGAGAGGTTTGGTCACCTAATTGCGCGCCAATAAGGAGAAATCCTTATCGGAAGCCCCTCTTTCACAGGAGCGACACGGTTGTTAAATATTGTGAGTTATAATATTAATGATGAATAAGTTGTGTTGATTAAAGATGAAATTGATTGTTCCATTGTATTGGGATTATTAGTGTTAGTGGAAATTGACATTTATTTCGATGATAATTAATGTTTGGAGGTTATATTGTTCAGCACTTTTCGTGTCGGAGTACTATTCATGAGTTACTATTCATGAGTTACTATTCACGAGTTACTATTCATGAGTTACTATTCACGGGGTACTATTGATTCACATTCTTATACTATTAGGGGTGGTGGTGCAAGATTGATAATACTTGCATGACTAAGTTAAAAATGGAGGTATAGATGGAGGTATTATACTGTAATTATTTTTATCACATGATTAGAACTATTGAGTCACATGATTTACTATTGATTCACATTATTTATTATTAGGGGAGTTGGTGTAAGTTTGATAATACTTGCAGGACTAAATTAAAAGTGAAGAAAAAGAGGAAGGTATTATACTGTAATATTTCGAGCCCCAAAATGTGCAATTATCGAAACTATATTTTCCTATAAATAGAAGCTCATTCTTTCTTCATTTCTCACCAATTCACAAAAGTTTTAGAGCGATTATTATAGAGAGAAATTATAGAGAGAAAGAAGAAGAGAAGTCTGCTACCTCACTATTCCAGTATCCAGTTTTTCTAAGGTAGGGGATATTATTTGTTGTACTCTTAGGGAGTATTATTTCTTTTGTATTCATGAAGAGAACTTCTGCTATTCCATTCTTTATTATTCTGTTGGAATAACCTATATACGCGGGCTACCCTATACTTGGTGAAATTCTTCTAATATTTCGTTCTTTATTATTACGCCGGAATATCACATGCATGCGTTCGCTTTCTGTGGACCGGTTCCATTATTTATTATTATGTTAGAATATCACATGCATGTATTTTACGTCGGACTGGTTACGTCTTTATTATTATTACATTGGAATATCCTATTCATGCGTTTTCTGTGGGACTGATTCCGCCTCTTTATTAGTATTACATTGGAATAACTTTTATCATATGCAATCTACCGCATGCATGGTGATTTCTGTTGTTATTCCATTCTTTATTATTACATTTGGAACATCCTCGCTTGTGATTTTTAATTCGACACCGTTACGTTAATTATTATTCATTGGAATAACTTTGTCTATCTGCGAAGTACCGCATGTATGGTGATTTCTTTTGTTATTCCATTCTTTATTATACTCAGTTGGTTAAAACTTTGACTTTTATACTCCATGAAATTAGTGGAATATCCTTGATATTTGCGCTTCATCCAGTATCTTTTCCTGAAAATATTCTTCTGAGCATTCTTGAATCTTACTCTACAAAGCAGTATCATGTTGACAATTTGGACGTTATCAGTTTCTAGATAAATTAATTCTTGAACTTGTTTTATTGAATTCTTATATCATTGTCATCATCCTCATGTTTATATTTTGTTGAAAGTCATTTGTGGCTTGAAGTGCATAGATGGACTTGGTATGATTATGACCAGGATTATTCTATGTAATCATAACCTTAATGTTACAAATGATGTGGAAAAAGTCCTCATTGGCCCGTAGTGCATTGATGGACAGTTTTTGGTATGATTATGGCTATGGATTCTCTTTGGCCGTAGTGCAAAGATGAATTGTTTTATGGCATGATCAGGACCATTAATGAAAACATGATTATCTTTAGCCATAATGCATGGATAATTCGTGGTCGTGATACTAAAGAATATCCTTGGCCGTAGTGCAGGGGTGATTCAATGATGTGGATTATTTATTAAGCTGAGTCCCAGCGATAAAAGTGATGAAAAACCTTTTAAATCATAAAAGATAGTAGATTTTATTCTCTACTTGACTCTTTTAATGGATTGCTTGTTCCGCTGCAGTTAAACTTGATGTTTGTTATATTGTATCAGTTTAACACTGTTTAAGGCTAATGATAATTTATTCTGCAATATCTTAGTTATAATATTTCTTACTGGGTTAGTTGAGCTCACCCTTTCTTTCACTGTTCTCTTCAGGAAATGAGAATATAGCTGGGACGAGTCGGGGAATGGAGTGATGGTCCTAGATGGTGCATTAGTAGTCATCACTATTCTATGAAATAGTGTGATAATAATTGTAATGAGGACTCCTTTTGAGTTTGTATACTCTCTAGTAAACAATATTTGTATTCAAACTCACAGCTAATGTTGTATATTTAAGATTGTATTTGTATTCAGTACCATGTAAGTGGCAACTCAAGATGGGTGATGTATTCCTATTTTGGGGGCGTCACATAAAATATAACTTTTAATATTTAAAGGATAATTTCATTAATAATTTAATATTAATTTATTATTAATGATATTAAATTTATTTAATAATTATATTAAATAAATAGTTTTAAAATGGTTTTCTTAATTTAAAAATCATTTAAAAAGGATATAAATGAATTAGAAATATTTTAAGTTATAGATAATAACTTTTAATATTTTGATAAATAGAACATTAATACTTTAATATTAATGGTAGTTATTTGAGAATGATTTTAAATGTTTTAAAAATCATTTAAGTGTAATATTAATACTTTAAAAGTATTTTAAGTTATTATAAATAACTTTAATATTTTGGAAATGATTTCATTAATAGTTTAATATTATTTAAATATTAATGATAATAGAATTATTCAATATTTAAATCATTTAATAATGATTTCGGTGTTTGAAAATTCATGATAAATTATAATAAATGTTTTAAAATTATATTAAGTCATTTAAAAATATTATGACTGATACTAAGTTACAGGATTGACTCTTAGACTCGATAATTACCCAATAAAGCTATCGGTACACCGACATGTTTCAAAAATTGATCTGGACTTAGATAATTTAATTAGATATGTGATTATTTGTGATTCAATGGTTGTTAAACATGGGTAATAATGTGATTAGGTTATATGCTGACTGCGAAATGCAGTACTATGTATTATGGTATATTGTTCTAATCGAACGAATGATCTTATTAGTGATAGGTCATGATATAAACGATAAAACTAAGTTGTGAATCATAAGCGCGAAGATCGTGGCCGATATCTTACCTTTGCATTTTATTTATGCAATGGACATGTGTAAGAATATTTATGAATTATATTATTACTGTACAGATTATTAACCTTATATTATATACGCTCATTGATTATCAACATATTAGTATATGGTAATTCGAGATATATATATATATATATATATATATATATATTCTGTTTGTTAATTTCTATAAATGGTTATACAAGTGTCCCCACTTGCATAATCATTGTATTTAATCACATATTGATAAACCTTTGTCAATTACCCGTATACATATATGTTAAATTATAGATTATTGTTGAACAAGATAAAACCTTTGATTTGGAACCCAAAGCGGACAGAGTGAACGATGCCCTCGTTCTTGCATGTAGTATTGATCAATGCAGGGCATAACGGGCTGATCACCCCCCGTGCCCGTAAGTTATGACGGTTTGCAGATGAATTTCTACTTAACCTATTCAAAAATTAAAAACAATGTTCATAGAATGTCACCTAAACCCTATTTATAGGCAGTACGTAGTTTCAAAATTTTGGTATAGAATTGATACATTATTATCATTGGTACAGATTACTTCACAACTGTTGAATCGTTGTAGAAGGGTAGTATACAGAAAACATTTAAATTCTTTCAGCTTATATATATAATTGCTATTACTTGCTGGGCACTCAAATGCTCATCCTTGCTTAATTTAAATGTTTTCAGCTAAGTGTGAAGAACCAGAAAGCTCATGCAGAAACAAAGGAAAAGGAAAGCTAACCAAATAAGATTTGTGGTATTCTATGTAATAGTTTGAGACTATTAAGACAATGATATATATATTATCTATCATGATATGTAATGAATGTAATAAAGGTTACGTACTTGGGAGCTAGACTCTGATAATCATGTAAATTAAGTTTGATATTTATATTATTGTTATTATTATTAGTATTATTTCGCTTATAGAAATAGTATCGTGAAGCACCGAGATCGGGTTTCAAGTACCCGGATTTGGGGGATTTACATTAACTCCTGAAGTTCATTAGGAGCCATTTGATATGGGGCTTTAGAAATGGGTTTTGTACCGGGTTCAAGGTCGATACCAAACTTGATTTCACGCTCTGGGGGTAGGCCAGGAAGTTCTTCGGGGAATACGTCAGGAAATTTATTAATAATAGAAATATCATTCAAATCTGACGTATTTTTGTTTAAATCTATGACATGGGCTAAGAAAGCTTGACATCCATTTTTTAATAAACGAATAGCTTTATGGCTTGATATGATACTGATTGACTTTAGTGGTTTGGTTGCTTGAATTCACATAATAGGTTGGTTAGGAATATGAAAGCTAACAACCTTACGAAAATAATCAATTTTTGCATGATGAGTAGTTAACCAATCAATCCCTAAAATCACATCAAATGCAAGTATTTTTAAGGAAATAAGATCGACAGGTAATGTGAGGGTACCGATTTAAACCAAACAAGACTTATAAACAGTGGATGTAATGAAGGTTTCTCCCAACTGAGTTTCAACAGATAAGTCAAAGTCTAATTTCTCTGGAGTTAAATTTAAACGTTGAGCGCAAGTAGGAGAAATAAAAGAATGGGTAGAACCAGTATAAAATAAGGTATAGACTTCGCTAGAGTTTATGATTAGCTTACCCGTGATGACTTCGTTCGGGTTCCTCACTTTTTGGGAGGTTACAACAAACGGTCTCCCTTGAACTACTGGCTTTGACTTCTCTGAGATGGTCTTTGGTGCCTCCATCCCAGCTGGACTTGGTTTTACTACACGAAAAAATCAGGCTAGGTGACCTTCTCTTCTGTAATTATAACATGTTTTGGATTACTGCGTACAGTTTGGACTAATATGTCCCTCCCCTCCGCATTTGTAACATACGATTGGCGGTTGTTCCCCTTCCTTAACAAAAGGTGCTGGTACTGACGTCTTTCCATCATTGTTGAATCTCCTCTTCTTGAAATTTCCACTTCTATTATCTTGTCCATGATTTCCTCCGAGTGGTTACCATTTCTAGCATGTTGATTCCCTCCACGTTTGTTGTCACCGCTTCAATGACTTCTACCACTTGTATTATCATTTTTTCGGCTGCTCTCTCTTGGTTGGGTTGACTCGTTATCGCACTCCAATAACTGAGCCTTATTTACAACATTTGAATACAAACACAGTTTGTGAGAAATTAGGTATTGACGTATCTCGGGTTTCAAACCTCGCAAAAACATTTGTGTCATTCTCTTCTCATTGTCAACCAAGTGGGACGCAAACCGGGACAACTCGATAAACTTAGCTTCGTACTACAACATAGTCATATTGTTTTGCTCCATCTTGATAAACTCCACCTCTTTCATGTGATGAATACTTTCGGGAAAGTACTTGTCATTGAACAGTTCTTGGAACTTCTCCCAAGACATCTTCAGTGCGGCAGGTTGAGTGCACTTTACAGATTCCCGTCAGTAATCTGCCTCTCATCGCAACATGAAGGTGGCAAAGGGAACCTTTTGCTCCTCAGAGCATCCCAAGACATCAAATATCTTGGTGATCTATTTTATCCACGCATCTGCCTTAAGCTGTTTTTGCTCTCTAAAAAACTCAGGTGGTCCCAGCTCCTTGAACTGCTTAGCGGTGACCATCCGAGAGTTGTCAGTATTTCCACCTGTATTTTGAACAAGAGTCTCTCTCGCCTGATGTTGCATGAATTGCATAAAGCCTCTGAACATCCCACTGTTCATCATCTGGTCGGTGTTGTTGTTTACCTAAGGATTATTGCCTTCCTGATGCACATTATCCTGGGTATTGATCGTTGGTGACTCAATGGTCTCATGTGCTTCATTGCTTATCTCAATACTTTCAGATTCCATTTTCAAATACTGCCACAAAATAAGGGTTAATTGGCATGCTACGTATTATCCCTATACTCTGACCGACCAATTAAATAACAAAAAAAACTTAGGTAGGTCATACTAGCGAAAGAATTACCCGACTCTCCCCTCCTAGTTCTAGTCTCACAACTTAGCCAGTGATCATATCCCTAAGCTTTGATATTAACTGTGACGCCCCCAAAATAGGTATACATCACCCATCTTGAGTCGCCAAATATATGGTAAAAAAATTAAATACAAACTTCTCTTATACAATACGACAAAATGTAGCTGAGAGTTTTTATACGAATATTGTCTAAAAGACAGTATTCAAACTCAAAAAGGTGTCCTCGTTACTATTATTATCACACTATTTTATAAAATAGTGAGGACTACTATAGCCACCATCTCGGACCATCACTCCGTTTTCTGACTAGTCCCGACTACGTTCTCATTTTCTGAAGAGAACAATGAAAGCAAAAGGGTGAGCTCAACTAGCCCAGTAAGAAATATTATGACTAAGATAATGCAGAATAAATTATTGTTAGCCTTCAACAGTGTTAAACTAATAAACAACAAGTTTAACTGCAGCGGAACAAATAATCCATTAGAAGAGTCAAGTAGAGCATGATATCTACTATCCTCTATGATTTAAAAAGTTTATCAATAATTTTATCGCTGAGACTCAACTTAATAAATAGTATCACAACCACGAATTATCCATGCACTACGGACCAAAGATATTCTTGTTTTCACCAATGGTCATGATCATACCAGCAACTGTCCATCAATGCACTATGGGCCAATGAGGACTTTTACCACATCATTTGTAATATTACGGGTCATGATTATACCGAATGATCCCTGGTCATAATCATACCAATCAACAGTCCATCTATGCACTACGGCCAAAGATGACTTTCAACACAATATAAGCATGATGATGATGACAATGATATAAGAATTCAATTAAATGAAAGCAAAGGATAAATTTTAAAGATTTATAATTTAATTTATCCAAAATTTAATAATGTCCAAATTGTCAACATGATACTTCTTTGTGGAGTAAAATTTAAGAAAAATATTGTATCAAAAATGATTTGGACCGAAAAGAAATCAATTTTTGTCATGAATAGTACTCTGGGTGAATAATACCCCGTGAATAGTACTTCGGGAATAGTACCCCGTGAATAGTAGTTTGTGAATAGTACTCGTGAATAGTACTTCGTGTATAGTACCCACGAATAGTACTTTATGAATAGTACCCCGTGAATAGTATATTGTGAATAGTACCGTATAAATGAATAGTACTCATGGACAGCACTCTGGCATAAAAAGCTTAAAATTTAACAAGAATGTGTAGAATATATCCTTGTGAAATGATACTAGATGAAACGCAAATTTCAAGGATATTCTACTAATTTCACGGAGTATAGAAGCAATACTTTAACGAAATGAGGTTATAATCAGGAATACGAGACAAAATAATATTACTCACATACTACAGAGTATGGAAGAAAATATTATTCCTTATGAATACTGAACAAAAATAATATCTCTTACCTTAGAAGAAGACTGGATACTAGAATAGTGAAGTAGTGGAATACTCTTTTTCTTTCTCTCTATAGATTCTCTATCTATAATTGCTCTTGTGAGTCTTAGTGAATTGGTGAGAATAAAAGAAGAATGAGCTTCTATTTATAAGAAAACATAGTTTCGATAATTGCACATTTTGGGGCTCGAATTATTACAGTATAGCTGTAACGACTGAGAAATTCAGATTTATTGTAAAATAATTTTATTTAATTAAATAATAAACAAAACTATATTATTTGTTATTATTATGTGTTAGCAAGATGGATGACGTTCTATAACCTAATCCTAACGGAATGTCATAGTATTTTAACTACGTGAAGGAATTAAAGTGTTTAAATTTTTAAGACGAAAATAAAAGCTTTTCGAGAAATTTTCTGAAAAATACTATTCATTGATTTCTGCTCAGGAATAATTTTTGAACTTCCGAGAAATAAAACGATTGAATATAGAGGTGAGATGGATTATGTATTAATAATTCACGTATGGAAAATGCAGTTTTTCGCCTGCGGACTAAATTTGAGAACGTTAGGGAAAATAAAGAATTAACTAGTTAAAGCAATTGAGCTCAGAAACGTTGGTTTTCGATGGGAACAAGTCTAATTTGGCATTATAGAGTTGTGGACCAAAAAATGACCGAATTCTGACTTAGAACGAAGAAACGAGTGTTGAACGTTCACGAACGTTTGTCGTTTTCATTAAAAATGAACTCATAGGCGAATTTCGAGTTAACGGATTCAAAAATGGAAAATTATTGCTTAAAAACGTAGAGTATATGATTTGTGAGCTATTGGCTTTTGAACGAGCCAATTCGGACTTAAAATGATCAAATTTGGAGTCCGGGAAGTTCACTAAGTAGAAAATTTGTCAAATTTTTCTGGTGCACAGATCAGCCACGCCACAAATTTCAAAAAAAAAGGTGGCGTCAAAATATCGGTTGCCATGCCCAGACCTACTAAAGTTTCACAATAACGCGTGGCATGTAACGCTAAGATTTCATGGCAAAGGTCTTGGTCCTAAACCCTCGACCCTGGAGAGTGGCCTAAATACGATTTAATAAGAGGAAGTTAACATTAGCATGGCAAAGACTATATCAAGGATAGTAATGAATGCTTATAAGTAGAGAAAGAAGGTAAATTAATTAAGTTAAATTAACTTACCTTAATTAACTTAATGAAACACCAATTAAGATGTGAAAGACCTTAAGTGTTACACTAAAGGTCAAAAGTATGTCAATTGCATGTGAACGTAAGAACGATGTAAAACGTGACAGAAAGCCAGAACCAATCATAACAAATCTAATACATGATTAAATTGAGAAGAAGGGTAAGATACGTTAGGTACCATACATTTCTGATTATTACCTAATATGATATGTTATGTGGTTATGTATTGTAGAGACTCTAAATACTTAAAAGGAAAGTATATTATACATTAGCAGATGCTAAAGGCAAGTGTTCTAACCCTTGTCTATGTTCAATCTGGACAAGCTTTGTGATTCATGTTTCTTACGTATGAATTGTTGTATGATGAAGTCAAAGCCAATTATTTCGGCTAGACTTAAGATGTTTGGATTTCTTATAATCTATTGAAGTATTGTCAATGTTTTTCCAAATTATGTTGGTGTGGTTTTTAAATGAAGACTGAGTATGCTAAACAAATGTTTTGTCGTCAAACGACAGGCACATGAGGTTGGCAAAACTTAAACGTACATATGCTTAAAGAAAGTAGTGTTGTACAACATAGAGTACTATAGGTTGATCACCTAGATGTGCTCGTAAGTAATGTTGGACTTACGGACTTGGTGCCGGGTTATCCTTTTCAAAGAAAGTATGAAATACTCAAGGTCTTAGACCGAGTTATATGTTTAATGAATGTTATTCATTGTGAAACATTTTAAAGAAAAGTGAAGTGCTATTTTGAATTATCGATAGTATTTCATAACTATTGTTCAGTTATTGAAGATATATGATTCCTATGGTTCAAGCATATTATTTAAATGGAATTACCATACTTGCTGAGGTAGTTATGCTCACTCTTGCTTAAACCATATGAATGCAGCTAAGACCGACCCGGTAAAGATAAAGGAAAGGCTAAGGCAGACCGATGAACTGTCTATGTAATAGTTTAGGTTTAATGTTGTAATGTATTGGATATTATGACAAAGAACTTATGTATTGGTTACAAAGAACCCGGGGAGGGAATATTGTTTGGAATATATATAAGACATATTCGTTCTTTTGAGGCATTTCAATTAAATGTATGTGTGAACTGTAGCACCGTGTAGCACCATATGTCGGGTTGGAAGATACCCATATTTTGGGGCGTCACAGGTTGGTATCAAAGCACTAGGTTATAAAACTTAAGGGTGAGATTAGAACCTTAAGTCATAACCTTAAGAAGAGTCAAAGAAATAAAAGATAGAAATTAACCCTATAAAAATGCATTATATATGGTATGTGTTTTTATTATTCTACTGACGTATATTAATCATACTAAATTGTTTTATTGTAGATGTCGGGAGAAAATGAAATGTATAGGGATATACATGTAGTCAGTGAAGATTCAATGAATCAAGTAGAGATTATACCAAACCCTATAGCAGCAGAGCCTGGAGTGGTGATAGTTGAGTCTGGAGACTCTAAAAGCCTAGATCTCATGTGACATCCCAGATTTTTAGAATTTATAAATGAAAATTTTATAAATAAAAGTATTATTTATGAGATATGTTGGGTGTGAGTATGTGTATGTCTTATATTGTAGAATATGTGAATTGATGTGAAGAGAATGTTATATATTAATTTTAATATATATAAATATTTAATTGAATTATTTATTGAGTTAAATAAATAAATTTGGTTTTGATTATAGAGTAATGTAATTAAGTGTAGTAGATTAATTAAATGAATATTTAGTATTTAATTTAATTAATATAATAATTTTATGTTATAGTTCTAATTTAATTGAGATAATTAAATTAGATGAGTTATGTGATGATTGTTACACGAAATTATAATTAACAAGTAAATATAATTATGTGACAAATTGATGAGATTGATTGATGTTAAACCATTGATTAATTAAAATAATGAGTATTTGCCAAACATGGTCTTAGGCTTTTCAAGTTCAAGTTGGTGTAACCTATGTATTAACTAGTAATTAGTATATATAATAATTACTAGGAGTTACATATATTATATATTCTGGTATTGTATATTATATGTATATACTACAAGTTAGTACGTTAGTTTTAGAAAATAAACCAAAGAAATAAGAAGGGAGTTAGAGAGAGTTGTAGGAGAAGAAGAAGAGGAAGAAAAAGAAGAAGAATGGAAAGCTTTGAGAAGACAAAACAAGCCCCATCATCATTATCTCCATCTCTCTCTTAAATTCATACAAATAAGGTTATAATCTAAATTCCTTGTTTTAATTATATTTTTATGTTCTTCATAATGTAGGAGAAATTGAGAGAGATAAAGAGAAATAGAGGAATTGAGATGAGCTAGAAGAAGAAGAAGAAGAAGAAGAAGAAGAAGAAGAAGAAGAAGAAAAAGCTTGAAGAAGGTAACTTCTAAACTCGTATTTAATCTTTGATTTTTTTTTTGGTAGATTTATGTTCTAGGGTAGTAGATCATGCTTAATCTTGTTTGTATAGGTTTAATCTTGGATTATCAAGAATCAAACAAGAGGATTCAAGAAAGAAAATGAAATGGAAAGAAAATTTGAAGAACAAAATTCGTAGGTTTTGAGTAATTGTGGACAAATCTTGTGAAATTCATACCTCTTTGGGTATAATGAGTTAGAAAGTGAGCCTTATATCAAATCGAAGATATGGAAGTAAGCTATATTTTGAAAGTGGAATCACATGAAAACTCTTTGTAAATTTCTTGCAATGTCTGTTTTAGTAAGGCTGGTCCGAAGGGAAAATAATCTGCCCAGAAAATCAAAACTGTTACGGTTTCTGACTTTGAACAATTCATATAAATTCGTGTGTTTTGAATTTAAAGAAACTTTAAATTGTAAAGTTGTAGATATGGAAGATTACTAGCCAGACACGCGAGATTGAGCCATTTTATGGACCGGATCATGTCCAAAATAAATTGTTTAGTAAGGATGTCCAGAAAATAAAATTTTCTAGACTAGTTGATGAATTACAGAATCTGGTTTAGATGGATAAGGGTCTGACTTTAAGGCCTAGATGAGATTGTAGTACACTGAGTAAGGGTTAATTGTATATAAGAAGGAACAAAAACGGACATGTAACGAAGGAGTTATGTTAAAAACAAAAACAACGTTTTGTTAAAGAACTTGTGAAGATGAGTTATATAATTCTGTTTGAATTAAGATTTTGGGTGATGGTATATTTTGATGATTAAAAATATGTTTTGACATATGTAATGAGTATAGATATGTGTTATCATATTCTATGAATAATTAACCATTTAAGATCAAGAGTTGAGATAAGTTAATGTGTGCACATAACGTGCTCAATAAAATGCCTAAGAGTAATAGTGTTTCTAAACTTTGGTATACAAAGTGTCTATCTAATGACTAATATTGGATGTTATATGCATTTGAGTATGAAAATATGATAATACAAGAATAATAATGGAAGGAAATTGAAAAGGGCGATTTTTGATTTTTGAAGGAAAATTAAACTTGTAAACAATGTGTTGAATATGCATTTTTGAAACCAAAGTGATATAATAAAATGGTGTGATATACGCACATTAAACTACAAGTGCTATAGTCTAGCATGTGTGGTGATGAAAATGAAAATAAAACCGAGTTACATATAAATAGTTAGATGTCTATAAAGACATTATAAAGGATAATAAGATAAAGTAAGGTCTTAGAATAAATTTGACCATGAGATTGAGTATTGATTTTATTTATTATCAATCTCACATACAGTGTAGGTTATGCAAGGACACGAAGTATTAGCGTGTTTGTAAAACGCCGGTAAAGGCAAGTCTTTCAGTTCCTTTTTGCTATGTGAACTTGATGATGATCTCTTTAAAATTTTAGTGTATGATGTATTATATATGTCAAAAGTATGAAATGTGAAAGTCAATCTATGACTATGATGATTGAACTATGAATGTTGATTGAGTAAGGAACTCAATCTTTATAGTTGTTATGTGAACTACAACATGTATGCTATGTTTGTTTATGATTATTCTTGTATGTTAAGCATGTTATTATGTGCTACGTGATGCATGAAAACTGTTAGATTTTACTGAGCTGTCGAGCTCATTCTTGCAAATAACCATTTTTGCAAATTCAAGAATTGAAGGTAACGCTATGTGCTACTTGATTGTTATGGATCAAAAGTGATATATAAAGATTTAATATCCTAGCTAAGTTGTTATTCTTGTAAACCATGTATAATGTTTCGGTAAATGTATTAATGTTGTATTGTTATATCGTTTTGCGATGTAAACTCTTATAGTATTAAAATGATTCTGAGATATTTAGATTTAAAGGTTGAAAGTTTTGGGAACGAGGAAAGTTTGTAATAGAAAATTTTAATTATTCCGCAAATTTCAATGGTTGTATTATCGTTTAATGATATAAAATTAGAGGTTGAATGTATTATTAACGATCGAAGTTGAGAATTAAATTGTATGAATTTTGGGGTCGTTTCATCTCAGACCATGTTCGATGGCATGTCTGAAGAGGAGGTGGAGGTGGTGTCATTTAACACCATAGCACCTGAAGAAGAGATGACTTCGGGGGAGTCAATGGGAGCACTGTTTATGGCAGTATTGGATAGTAACATCCAGTATTGTAAGGAGGTAAAGGAGTTGAAAGAGGAGCTTCATGTTGTCTTGGAGGATAATTAAGACAGATATGGAGACTTTGTGGGAGGAGGAGCATGATGAAAGAGTTTTAGCAAAGGACAAGGTCCACGAGCTGAAACAAGAGGTCTTTGAGCTCAGGCAGGAGCTAAAGACCAAGAAGCAAAAGATTGGGAGGATGTCCTATATACATAGGAGTTCTCATGATGATTTTCAGCAACAAGTAGCTGGGTATCCGATAGAAGAAGGGCAGACTCGGCATACTATCAACCGAGATATTATTGTCGGTCTTACCAACGCAGATTTTGAGAATGCCATAAGGTAGATGTAGACTAGTTGATAACTAGAGAAGAGTTAGACATGTAAATATGATGTATCTAGTAGTGACGTAAAACCCTTTTTTATATATCAAAGGGTAGTCTTTTGTAAATCCCAATTTTTGGAAGGCAATTGTGGGATAGTAATGTAATCAGCTTAGGTTGTGTAATGTAAACGATGTAGTATTATACTACAAGAAATGAATCAATATAAGCCTTTTTATGGAACATATTGTGTAATGAGTTGAAGTTATTGTTTAATCATCAATAATAACTAACCAACGTGAAGTGAATAATAACGAAATGTGTTGTTGATCTTAACAGCAAAATGTCGCCAAGAAGGAGACAACAAAATCAAGATGTTAATGTTAATCAACCGGAGGGAGGTTCAATTAACCCGATGCAAGAGTTCGTTAACTTGTTAACGGTCGCGTTTATTAGAAATAGGGCTAATATACCCATAAATCCTGGAGTAGTACGAGCTACTACTTTTAAGGATTTTAAGAGTGTCGGTTCGCCTGAGTTCAAAGGAACTACGGACCCAATAGAAGCCCAAACTTGGGTGAAAGAAATTGAGAAGGCATTTGTCATTGCAAATGTCGATGAGGGTCAAAAGGTTGCCTTAGAAACCTATATGATGAAGGGTGAGGCCAACTTTTGGTGGGAGGCTAACCAGGCTAGGGCTGGTATAGAGAGTCTAATGTGGGTCAAAATTCAAGGAGATCTTCTTCGAGAACTAATTTCCCACAAGTATGCAGGGGATGATGGAAATGCGGTTTCTGGAATTGAAACAAGGGGAGATGACAGTTCCCCAATACGCTGCCAAGTTCAATGAACTGGCAAGCTTTTTTCCACACCAAGTGGATAGGGAGGTTAGGAAGGCTAGGAGGTTCAAGCAGGGCTTGAAACCCTGGCTCTATAGCCAAATATTGGTGTTCTAAAGTACTTCTTTTGGGACCATACTAGAGAAGGCAATAATTGTCGAAGGTGGGAATAAGGCTCTAAGCCAGTACCACAAGGACAAGAAGAATAAGGGTAAAATTGATGGGGGAGTGAAGACCGAGGGAGCCAATGGGAGTGGCGACAGTAACAAGAGGAAAGGGTTTAACTCTGGTAATAGCGAAGTGAAGCAAGGAGATCCGAAGAGGAGGATAGAGGTGTGCAAGACCTGTGGGAAGACTCATTTAGGAGTCTGTCTCAAGGGGAAGGTTGTATGCTACAACTGTAGACAGGAGGGGCACATTTTGCCTAACTGTCCAAGTTCAAAGAAGAATCACGGATGCTTTGTATGTGGGTCAACTGACCACATAGCAAAGAACTTCTCAAAGAAGGGGACGGACGGGAACAAGGACGCTAATAGCAGTAAATTAGTTATTGGTGGTCCATCGCAACCGGGTAAGCCGATGGCCCATACCTTTAACATGGCAGTCTAAGATGCAGTTGCATTAGGAGACGTAGTTGCAGGTATTATCCCGATCAACGACATAAATGCTTACGTGTTGTTTGATTCGGGTGCTACTTGTTCGTTTATAGCATGTGATTTTGCTAGACGATTAGGATTACTTCCCGAAAAGTTGCCTATACCTTTGAATATCAAGGTAGCAAATGCAGAAATAATTCTTGTTGAAGATATTCATAGGAGTTGTTGTGTAGATATACGGGGGTATAAATTATCGATAGATTTGATACCGATAAAGTTGGGAGAATTCGATGTAATTCTTGTGATGGATTGGTTGTTTAACCATGGGGCAATTATAGATTGTCAAAAGAAGTGTGTAAACATTAGAACGTTGAGACAACCTCATGTAGTGTTCTACGGTAATAAAATCGTTGAGACATTTATGTTGTCTTACTATGATGCAAACTAGGAAACTGTTAAGGAAGGGATGTGTAGGTTATCTGTGCCATGTTGTTGATACCCAAAGAGTGGGAGTGACCATGGAACAAATACTTATAGTAAAAGAATTCATGGATGTATTTCCAAGTGAATTACCAGGTCTTCCACCAAATAGGGAGATCGAATTCGTAAATGACATTGTCCTAGGAGCGACACCAGTTTCCAGGGCACCGTATCATATGGCGCCAGTGGAGATAAAAGAGCTAATTGTTCAGTTACAAGAACTGTTGGACAGAAAGTACATTCAACCGAGTGTTTCACCGTGGGGAGCACCGGTATTATTTGTTAAGAAGAAGGACGGATCATTAAGACTTTGTATCGACTATCGAGAGTTGAACAAGTTAACGATAAAGAATAAATACCCATTACCCAGGATCGATGATCTCTTTGATCAGTTGAAAGGGGCAAAGTATTTTTCTAAAATAGATTTGCGGACGGGGTATCACCAGTTGAAGGTTAGGAAGGAGGACGTACCAAAGACAACATTCAAGACTCGTTATGGTCATTACAAGTTTCTGGTGATTTCAGTTGGGTTGACTAATGCACCAGCTGCATTTATGGATACGATGAATAGAGTGTTCAAACAATATTTGGACAAGTTCGTCGTGGTGTTTATCGATGATATTCTAGTCTATTCTAAGACGTCAGAAGATCATGCTGAACACTTAAGAATAGTGTTGGAGACACTAAGGAAGGAGAAGTTGTATGTAAAGTTCACTAAGTGTGAATTTTAGTTGGAAATGGTATAATTTTAAGGACACGTTATTGACCATGATGGGATTTCATTGGATCCAGCAAAGGTGGAAGCAGTGATTAATTAGGAACAACCGAAAACACCGACTGAGGTGTAGAGTTTCCTAGGGTTAGCGGGATACTATCGAAGATTCATCCAGGATTTTTCAAAGATAGCTACTTCGTTGACTAATTTAACAAGGAAGACAGTGAAGTATGTGTGGATTGAGAAATGCAAAGACAGTTTTCAAGAACTGAAGAAAAGATTGAGTGAAGCACCTGTTTTGTCATTACCGGATGACACAGGAAATTTCGTAGTTTATAGTGATGATTCAAATAGAGGACTTGGTTGTGTGCTCATGCAGCATGGCAAGGTCGTTGCTTTTGCATCACGAAAGTTGAAGGATTATGAGAAAGTTAATCCTACTCATGATCTGGAACTGGCCGCGGTAGTGTTTGCCTTAAAGATATGGTAACATTATCTTTATGGAGAAAAATGTGATATATACACGGACCATAAAAGTCTAAAATATATCTTCACACAAAAGGAGTTGAATATGAGACAAAGGAGATGACTGGAGTTGATAAAGGATTACGACTGTGAATTCATGCATCACCCCGGGAAAGCCAATGTAGTTGTCGATGCCTTAAGTAGGAAGGGTCGGGAAAAGTTGTCTATGTTAACAGCTCAAACTGAGTTAATAACAGAGATAGCTAGAATGGAGTTAGAGGTGAAGTTGCCGAGTGAATCGGGACAGAGACTATTTACAACAGAGATTCAATCTACCATTGTAGAGAGAGTCAAGGAGGTACAACTCAGAAATGAAGAGTGCGATCGAATGAAGAAGCGGTTAACCAATGAAGAAGATATTAAGTATAGTCTTAATAATGAAGGATTATTAAGATTTGAAACAAGAATTTGGGTTCCGAATGAGACAGAATTAAAGGAGTAAGTGTTATAAGAAGCTCATAGTTCGAGTTACTCGATTCATCCTAGTAGTACTAAGATGTATTAAGACCTTCGACAGAGTTTTTGGTGGTCGATCATGAAGAGAGAAATAGCCGAGTATGTGAGTAGGTGCTTGACTTGTCAGAAAATTAAGGTCAAACATCAACGACCAAGTGGCTTGTTACAGTTATTGGAGATTCTGGAATGGAAGTGGGAGCATATCACGATGGAATTTGTGGTGGGACTGAAAGTATTATGCATATAAGCCAATCATGTATGATGATAAAGCGTATACTGTGTAATCAATCTTATTTATTTATTAATAAAAGAATTATTTATTAAAGGCATTTATTATCTACATGGTGTTGTTTTAATAATATGTGATAAACCCATAGTTTTAAGCAATGCTTTTAGAATCATGATGAGATCATGCTAATGAGATCTAAATTCTTAGATAGCTTAAAACTAAAATGTTCCCAATCAATGGATCACTAAAAAGGGGATTAATGAATCCGGATAGATTGGTACGTACGTTGTTTGCTCATTGGATGAGGATGATTGATCTCATGATCATTTGTGTGGAGACACTAAAGCAAGTATGTAGGTGCTTATTAGAGAATAAGTTCAATGAAAGTTGACTCGCTAAGGAATACCTAATGGAGTTTTACTTACTGTCAATAGGAATTCTGTAGTGATAGTAAGTACAAATGATCCTTAGACTTGAGATCATCATAGTATCTTATATATAATGAATTACACTTTGACTTATTCCTTAAGACTCTTAGAGTATATCAAAGGGTATGCTTGGGTGTAATAAGTTATATATGAAGATAATGAATGATCAATAAAGAATCTACCACTTCTAGTAAAAAGGAGAAATGTCCTATGTGATTCGATAAATGACAACCCAGGAATCCTTGGCCAAGGTGGAATGAAATTAGAAAGTAGTTTCTAATTTGCATTCATTAGGAGTTGTGCATTTAGGAATCGAAATACATATAATTAAATAAAATTAGACTTGATAGTAATTCCATGTCTTATATTTAATTGGGATATTGTATGGTGGAAGGATTGAATTGTACGGTAACTATTTACTCAAAGGTTCTTTTATGATTAATGTTGAAATCTATATTATCTGGAAAGTCGTTGATCGCTAGGGAGGCTTATCCCTATTGTAGAATAAATATTATTTATATAAATAAATTATTTGTTTAATTTATTTATTTAAATGAGATTAAATTGTTCTAATTGATTTATTCACAATCTGTTTAATATGGAGAACCTAAAGGGTCACACCATAAAAGGAAGAATAATTATTTAAGAAGTTAATGGCATAATTATAATAATATAAAGTATATTTAATTTATTCTATGGTGATAGAATAAATTAAATAGCTTAATATTTATTATTTAATATTTTAGAAATATTAAATATAAATTAATAAGAGGAGTCTTATTAATATTATTACAATTATTATTATTTTAATTTCTAAAAGGTTTAGGAATTAATTTAATATAAGTACTCTCATTTATTCCTAATTGGATTAGGAAGGAAAATTAGTTAAAGGAGTTTAATTAATTACCTCTAATAGGATTAGGGAGCCTATTTAATTAAAAGAGTTTAATTAAATAAATAATACCTTATTTTAATTAAAATAGGGTTACATGATATCTTTATAAGAGGAGTCTTATATCAGATATCTAATATACGTAATTCCAAGAGTTGAAGAGTACGCCTCCTTTTTCTATACAGATAAGAAAAACTAGGGTTTGAGCCAATACCCCTTCTTCTTGAAAATTCTTCTTCTTTGGTGGATCACCTCTAGAGGCCATACACTTGGGTTGCTTATATTGATCAAAGGAAGAAATCTACCTGGAGATTCAAGGAGATCGCGGAGAAGTAGGAGGTGAACTCGTACCTGAGGAAGCTCGTTTCTACAAGGGTATGATTTCATAATTTCTTATTCTTCGTTTAATTAATAATATGCATAAAGGATGATCCGGGTAATTGGTTTGTGAAAAATTTTAAAATCTGATTTTATTTCGCTTCCGCTAATTTTTCAATTTGATTGCTACTTTGATTTTCACAAAACCTAACAGGGACTTCCAATTACAACGAAAGGGTATGACGCAATTTGGGTGATAGTGGACCTGTTGACTAAGTCGTCTCACTTTTTGCCAATAAGGGTCATGTATAACTTAGACCAGTTAGCTAAACTTTATGTTAAGGAAATTATTTCCAGACATGGAGTACCAGTTTTGATTGTGTCAGATCGTGATCCACGATTCACATCGAACTTTTGGAGGAGTCTGCAAGAGCAGATGGGAACGCAACTGAAGTTGAGTACGGCTTATCATCCATAAATTGATGGGCAGAGCAAGAGGACAATTCAGACGTTAGAAGATATGTTGAGATCTTGCGTCATGGATTTCAAGGGTAGTTGGGATGATCATCTACCATTAGTAGAGTTTGCGTATAACAACAGTTATCATGCAAGCATAGGCATGCCGCCTTACGAAGCTCTATACGGAAGGAAGTGCAGAACACCATTATATTGAGATGAAGTGGGAGAACGCCGAATACTAGGACCAGAATTGGTGCAGCAGACAGCGGATGTAGTGAAGTTGATACGGATGCGTCTCGTGGCAGCTCAAGACAGACAGAAGAAATATTTGGATTCGCATCGAGTGAATAGAGAATTTGAAGTAGGTTCGTATGTATTTCTAAAGATATCTCCCTGTAAAGGAAAGATACACTTTGGAAAGAAGGGAAAGTTAAGTCCAAGGTTCATAGGACCTTTTGAGGTATTAAAACGGGTAGGAGAGGTAGCTTACGTGGTAGCATTACCTCCAGACCAAGAACGAATATATAACATATTTCATGTTTCTGTGTTACGTTCTTATCAGCCGGATTATAAGCACGTAATAGAGTATGAGCCTATTCATATCGAGAAGGACTTAACATACAAAGAGTTGCCGATTCAAATCATCGATAGAAAAGAGCAAGTTCTGCGGAACAAGGTTATACCTTCAGTAAAGGTGGTATGAAAGAACCACGATGCCGAAGAAGCAACGTGGGAATTAGAAGAAAAGATAAAGAAAGATTACCCTCAGTTATTTGTGTAATGTAAGAAGAGATTCTGGGGACAGAATCTTTATAAGGGGGGAAGGATGTAACGACCGAGAAATTCAGATTTATTGTAAAATAATTTATTTAATTAAATAATAAATAAAATTATATTATTTGTTATTATTATGTGTTAGCAAGATGGATGACGTTCTATAACCTAATCTTCTTGGAATGTCGTAATATTTTAACTACGTGAAGGAATTAAAGTGTTTAAATTTCTAAGACGAAGATAAAAGATTTTTGAGAAATTTTCAGAAAAATACTATTCACTGATTTCTGCTCAAGAATTATTTTTGAACTTCCGAGAAATATGTAATGATAGAATATCAAGGTGAGATGGATTATGTAATAATAATTCACGTATGGCAGACGCAGGTTTTCACCTGCGGACTTAATTTGAGAACGTTAGGGAAAATAAAGCGTTAACTAGTTAAAGCAATGATCGTATGATACGTAGGTATTGTACGATGTAATGAATACGAGTATGATACGAAGTATTATGCAAGTATATATGAATGATGGTATGACGTATATGTTGAATAAGTATACGAGGTAGAACACGAGATTAATACATAGAGAATACGTACTAAGGCTTTAAGCCATATGTAATGAACTAGTAAGATTGTGTTGGAAGTGTATAGTTTAATTGGGACTGAGACTAAGCCCAATGTAAACTATTGTTAAAACCCAAGTGTTTGTTGATGTAAAGTCCAAAGTGAATTAATGTAAGCCCAAAAAACATAAGTTAAGCTAATTAAATTAAAGCCCAAATTAAGATCCATTGGGTGAAGGAGATCCATGGAGCAACCCATGTGGGTCCCATGATCACATGGGTGAGATTGGTGGCCAAGTAAATAATGTGATGAGCAAGCAAGGAGTGTGATGGCCAAGTTAACTTAGTGCTTAAGTGTTGAATAGTAAGGAGGTTGTTAAGGAGGTGGAATGTTTATTGACTAATATACCGTAACCTTAGCAATCCTATAAATAGAGGGAGAGTTGGATCATTTTTACACTTGTTCGTCTAATCCAACAAATTTCAACTTATTTGTTAGAGAGAATAAGTAAGAATAAGCTAGACTTTCATTAGTAGAAAAGAAGAAGAACGAGCTTTATCATCAAGGGTAAGACTCTTATATCATTAATCTTCCAACTCTTCAATACTAGTTTGATAGAGAAGTGTGGATTAGTGAAGTATGTATGCTAAGAAGTAAAGAGAATGGTTAATCAAAGGATTTAAACATTAATAAGCCATGAATAAGCAATTCGTTCATATATAAGTTATAAACTAAAGAAGAACTTGTAATATGTTTATATGAATGAAATTTGTATGATAAGGAGATGTGAGGATGATGGTTAGAAGACTTAAATTATGATGAATCATGTGAAGTAAAATCATAAGCATATAAGTTATGAACTAAGAAAATATAAGTAAGAAAATTATCATGTATATAAGTTAATGAAATATGTATGTTAATATGTTAGTATGATGGATTGAATCCATTTGAAATGATGAACAAATCATACGTAACGAAGTTATGCCAGAATTAACACGATTAGACGATAATCGTCGAATTCGTGAAATTCTCGGAATGGAAGTCGAATTTTGATATTGAGCTCGAAAAAGTTGGTTCTCGATGGGAACAAGTCTTATTTGGCATTATAGAGTTACGAACTCAAAAATGACCGAATTCTGACTTAGAACGAAGAAACGAGCGTTGAACGTTCACGAACGTTTATCGTTTTCGTTAAAAATGAACTCATAGGTGAATTTCGAGTTAACGGATTCAAAAATGGAAAATTCTTGCTTGAACACGTAAAGTATATGATTTGTGAGCTATTCACTTTTGAATGAGCCAATTTGGACTTAAAATGATCAAATTTGGAGTCCGGGAAGTTCACTAAGAAGAAAATCTGTGAAATTTTTCTGGTGCACAGAGCTAGCGCTGTGACGCCCCCAAATCCGGGTATCTTCCAACCCGACATATGGTGCTACATGGTACTACAGTTCACATAAACATTCAATTGAAATGTCTCAAAAGAACGAATATATCTTATATATATATTCAAAAATAATATTACCATTCCCCAGGTTCTTTATAACTGTTACATTTGTTCTTGTCATAATATTAAATATTATCATTACAAACCTATACTATTACAACGGTAATCTATAGGTTCGCATTAGTCTTCCCTTTATCCTTGCCGGATCCTTCGGTCTGTTCAATCTAAGCTGTATTCATATGGTTCAAGCAAGAGTGAGCATAACAAGCTCAGCAAGTACAACAATTTCAATAAATAGCATACTTGAAACAAAGGAATCGTATATCTTCAATATCTGAACAATAGTTACGAAGTACTATTGATAATTCAAAATAGCACTTCTTTTCCTTCAAAACATTTTACAATGATAATATTCAGTAAAACATCAAGTCTGGTCCAAGACCATGAGCATTTCATAAGTTCTTTGAAAAGAACATCCCGGCACTAAGTCCGCAAGTCCGGCATAGCTTACGAGCACGTCTAGGTGATCAGCCTATAGTACTCTATGTTGATCAACACTACATTTATTAAACGTGTGTACATTTAAGTTTTAGCAACCTCGCGTGCCCATCAAATAATCGATGAAATATACATTTGTTAATTCATACTCTGACTTACCTTGAATCCGTACCACACAACTGGCGTAATATAGCGTTATCAATTCTATATGGAAAGACTTGTAAATAAATCAATCAATCTGTTAAGATTAGTCTAGCAGGGTTAAAACTGGCATCGACCCTTTCGTAAAACAATTCATGTGTCTCATAACATGAATCACTGAAAATCTGGCTAACACGAAGGTTAGACAAGCGATAGGAAAAACTTGCCTTTAGCGTCTGCTACAGAAAAATTACTTTTCCTTTGAGTTCCTTACAGTCTCTATAACACATAACCACATAACATACCACATTAGGTCATGAATGAACATACATGGTTTCTAATGAATCTTACCCTTCTTCTCAATCTATTTATTTATTAGATTTGTTATTACTGGTTTCGGCTTGCCGTTATAATTTACATGGTTCTTACGTTCACTTTCACATAGTCATTAACAACTTTTAGTTGTAATTCTTAACGTTATAAACATCGTCGAAGATGCTACTTTAGGTTAATTAATTCATCAACAATTAACTATCTTTCATTGCATATACTTAATCATACCTTATTTCATTAATAAAACTCGTTTCAAGTATTTATCTGCCCTTATGGCTTATTATCGCTCATCGTTTCAATGTTAATAACTTACGTTCAATTAATATTTCTTTCAACCTTTGGTGTATTACTTAAGATTTAAACATTTTAAACAATGCCATTTTAGGTGTTAGTTCATTAATAAACAATCAGCTTCCTTTTATCTTCATAAGCCTTCAATATTGTACAAGATCCTAGTGTTGGTGATGCGGCGCCAGCTTTCCTTCTCTATGTCGCACTGTGGCGCGAGTTAACAATTTCTAAAACCAGGCCTTAGCGTTGCGGCGCCATGCCTAGTTCATTCGGCCTAGTTCATTAGGATGAGATGCATACTCCTAGGATGTTGAATAGGTTAATCCCCTGTCTCACATCTGAACAAGATTTTTAAGTCTTTGTGACTGACAGATATAATAAAAATTCCAGAAATGGTTGAAATAAAAATTCTAGACATGGTAAACAACACTCAGTTGAGAAAAGTTTTGAACTGTTATACTTCTTCAAATCCTATATTGTTATAATTATAAAACCTGTTGAGCATGTCATAGCTCATTCTTGCAAACCATTCCCTTTGCAGTATTGGATGGTAACCCTGGAACATCTGGAGTGAACAATGGGAAGCGACCATGCTTAGATTAGTTTAAATTACTGTCTAGCTGAATGTAATACTTTTGTAATAAGAAATTCTTTATGAAGAATCATGTAACTGAACCATAATATATAAGATATAATATGATCATTTATTTTCGCAATCGTGTTTCCTTTACATAAATAGATGTAATTAGAACTTTTGATTTATTTTGAGATCCTTATGAACTATACATCTGAGTGAGGGTATTGGCAATATGGATTGTTCATGTTGTTGCTAATACTCTAGATTTCAGATAGATAGGTAATATCGATACGATAGTGTAATCCGCATGATATAGACTATACATCTGAGTGAGGGTATTGATAATATGGACTGTTCATGTTATTACGAATACTCTCGACTTCGGATAGATAGATAATATTCGTAGATACAGTCTATACATCCAAGTGAAAGTATCCAAACACAGCAATAGTTCTTCAGGGAATTGTTATTTGTTATGGGATACTGTGAACCTTGGATCTATGGGAATTGAATCTTGTAAAATTTGTAGTAGTTCGATTAGATATAAGCATAAAATCGGATACCGTGGGTGTATAGATTTAAACGCGTTATATTAATTGATTAGTTGTGAACACCAGATCGGATACCGTAGGAGTATAGATTTGGGGGCGTCACAAATTTGGTCCATTATCTTAAATTCTATCTTACCCTAATCATTTAATTAGGGTTTCCATTCCACACATTACTCTTGACATTAAATTTTATAACCCAATTAAACTTTCTTTTATTAATTTATAAATTGAGATAGTAAAATATCTCTCTTAAATTAGTATAATTTTTAATATTATTAATCTCCCACATGTTCCTTAACAAATAGACTTAGCTTGAGCCACTTAATTAATGTGTTGGCCTCTCTAATTAATTTATTGGGCTTTGAAAATTATCATAGTCCAATACTTTTAATTCTTATCCAACCCTAATCATTTGATTAGGGTTTTCATTTCTTCAATTATAATTTAAATCCTTATTCATGTACACTTAATTTCTTAACTCAATTAGACTTGCTATAATTTAGGTTATAAAATTAGATAATTGAGATGTATGAAATAAATCTCTTGGGATTACTATAAATTTTAAATACCATTATTCTCTCATACCATAATCATTAAGTTATTAAATTTTCATTCCTAATATATAATTAGGTTACATTAGTTTCTTTTATTTGTTTATATAATAAACAAATATAAACCATCACATAATATTCATATTTGCTTACTTACATATTCATACAAAATAATTCAATAGCTTAAAACATGATCCAGAAATCTCTTAGATTAGGTCACTAGTATATAATTACATACTAGGACCACTAAATAAAATTAACACGTTAGGTTATTTAATTCAAATACCTAATGTATAATTAGGTTATGTAACTTTCTATTTAATTTTTCTTTATATAATAAATAAATATATATATTTAATATACTTATTTATTTAATCACATACATAGCTCACATACGTCACAAAGTATTTATCCTTATCATTCCTCTTGCTAAAATATATAGCACATCATAAATATATATATATATAGGGTCCTGAGCAACTTGAATGTTGATAGAACCATGAGGTTCTTCATCTTCATTATCATCTTTACTGGCATTTGTATTTCTAGAAGAGGAAGAAGAACACTCTGAAGCTTCAATCTCTTCATGTAACTTAGAAACTCTTTCTTGAATGGCTTGAGCCAAGAGTTTTAATTTCGAGCTCGAACAATTTTTGATATTGGAAATATCAATGGAACCTTTTGGACTAGATTTTGACTCTTTTGTTATACTGGAGGATCCTTTAGAAGGGATCGATTTAACTGGAACAATAGGAAGGGGGATCCTTTAGAAGTGATCGATTTAATAAATTATGATTAGTTAGGCTTAATGTGAAATCAGGAAAGCAATTAAAATGGATTGGTCCATCATGCAAATTTGATTCCATTATGCCAATGATACTTGGGATATAATTATGAAATCTAGCATCTCTAAGACAGAGGTAGATATTTGAATTAATCCCTTTGATGTTTAATGGTTTGACTGCAACTTGAACAAGTCAAATTGAACGAACCACGAATAACTGAAAGACTGGTTTTGATAAAGGAAGATCTTGTTCCAAGCTTCCATGTAATCGAAGTAACAAAATAGATTACTTTGATTGGAAAGTGGACGAAGATCAGAGGGATGATTTCTCCAGTCTGTCATTTGAATGATTTACTTAATATACAGGGAGTGATAAAGGACTTTAGATTCATCATCCCTAGCATTAATCGGTTTGATGAAAATTGACTCAGTTTGAAAAAGGATATCCTTATAATATGCAAAGGATTTATAAGGAGCAAGAGGAAGAAAGTGACATCAAGTAGGAAAATACTGGGACACAAGTTTAATGGGATCATCTTTAGGTTTCATATGAGGTTCTATATGAAATAGGTTACTTTCATAATTGGGTCTAAATTGGGAAGATGGTTGAACCAGATTTGTGGTATGTGATGGGTCACAAAATGGGTCAACCGTTTTAGGGTAACTAGCTAGAATTGAACTATAAGGTTTGGGAACATTCTTAAGAAGCTGGTATCTATTAACTGTGTTTACTAGGGGGACTGGATTAACTTGATGTGGAACCAAAGTTCCTTTGGGAATAGTGAATAATTGTAAGACCCCGAAATTTTTAAATAAAAAGGAATTTCCTTTATTTTGAAATAGTAAGGGTTGATTTGATTAATGTGGATAGTTAAGGGTTAAATACGCAAATATTTCAAAATAAGCAAGTGGTTATAAAATATTCATTGTTGTCGGGGAATATTCGTTTGGTCGGGAATATTAAATCTTGTCGGGGAATATTCGTAATGCGACGGCAAAATGACCATGTGTGGGCCCCATAACTGAAGCGATTGGATGAAAAAATGACAAATATAAGTTTTTTTTAAATAACTGGCGTAGTTGTTGCGTTATTATCTTTGTTGGAATACCCGGTGGTTAAAACACACTAATACGCTGCGTTGTTGAGCAGTAGCTACCGGTATTGCACCAATTATTGATTCTTACGTAAGAAGGCACTACTCAATAATGGTTACGATTACTTTATTCGATATTTTATTGAGTTAATAATTGTTGTGTTGATATTTTATATTCTTTGTTGTTTCAATAATTGTCATTACACAAGATCTTTCATTATCGGGCAATAATTCATATTATCTGAATAATATTATTAGATAACATTATTGGCAATGTCTAGAAAGTTCTGTCTAAGGAGAGGTTTGGTCATCTAATTGCGGCCAAGCAAGAAGAAGAAATTCTTATTGAAAGCCCCTTCTTTCACAGGAACCTATGCAGTTGTCAATATTGTGATTACGTAATATTATTTGTGAATAATTAATTATTGATTTATATGATGAGGAAAATATTGATTTTATGTGGATATAGATGGAGAAAATTTTTAAAATGACAATTGTTGAAAATTAATATTTTATCTTTTTCTCGATAAAATAATTCATTTAAATATATTATTTTAATAATATATTAACTGGTGATATTTTTACAATGAATGTGGGATATATGAGTATATGAGGAGGAAGAGTATTTTTGTGGCATTAAATGTTTAACACATGTTTTGTGTGTTGGTGGACACAATTATTGATCAAATTTGATTATAAACTTTAAAATCGCTTGGTTTGTGGATTTCGGTTGATTTTTGTTTGGAATTTGGAAAAACTTTCTTCGCAAAGTTGTAGAGAATTGAATTTCCTATAAAAACTCATGCGATTCAATTTTCTGATGAAAGGGCTATTTATTATGAATTATTGAAGTTCAAGCTCAAAATAATTGATTTTGGGAGTTTAAATTATTTTTGTTAAGAAAAACGTTTTTTGTTTTTTTTGGACATCATTAACATGTGTGGCTGGTGTTTTAACCAAAAGGTGGGCTAAGGAAAATTTGTATAATTATATTAATATTATATTAAATTTTACATTTTTTTGGTGTTCTAAGCATTTTCCTATAAATAGGGTGCTTAGGTTAGAATTGAAAATCACAATGAAACTGAAGTTTTCTCTATTTCTCTCTCGATATTTTGAGCGTATTCTTGTGAGTATTTTGAGTATACTTTGAGTATTGCTAGATTTGCGGTGCAAGTTCCCTTCAAAGACTATATGCAGTGATTCTAGCTGTAAGTCTTCGATCTTTCGAGGTAAGGGATATTATTTTTTTGTAATGATATTATTTCTTCAATATCATTATCTTTGAAATGTTGATCTGAAGTTTTATCAAATTTGGAACTTTTTCATGTCGGGTTACTATTCATGGGTTACTATTCATGAGTTACTATTCACGAGTTAGTTATATTCATGAAGTTACTATTCACGAGTTACTATTCACGAGTACTATTCATGAAGCGTGAAGATGTTTTTTGTGGAATTTCTATCTTTTGGTGTCGAGTTACTATTCACGTATACGACACTATTCACGATACCTGACACTATTCATGTATCGGCACTATTCATAGAAAAATAAAATTTCTTCTTTTTTCCAAAATATCTATTCGGATACTAGCTCGATTGTATCCATGTTTTGATCATTCTTGAATTTTACACCACTATGATTATTTTTGAGGTATTTTTGGGCGTGGATAAAACCAAGTACGAATCCTTAATCCTTAATCCTTGTCATTTTGTTTCAATTTGGATTCGCTTTCTTAAAAAAAATATTTTTCATCATCCTCGGTCTTAAATGATGATATTATTGAATATCTTTGGCCCAGTAGTGCAAAGATGAATGATTTCTGAAGAATATCTTTGGCCCAGTAGTGCAAAGATGAACAGTGTTGAAATGAATATGACCGATTGATTAATATCTTTGGCACAGAGTGCAAAGATGAATGTGTGTTTAAATGAACACGACCAATGATGAATATCTTTGGCCTGTAGAGTGCAAAGATGAATATTTGATTCGGATGTATATTGATTGATGTTACGAGGATAAAATATTGATGATGGATCGTTAAATTCATAGATTATAGTAGATTTCATTCTCTACGTAACTCTTCTATGAATTATTATTTCACTGCGAATATTGATCTCGAAACTTGTTGTCTATTGTATTCTATCGATTTTTCCTGTTGAAGACTAACGATAATTTGTTGTATATTATCTTAGTCATAATATTCTTTACTGGGCTAGTTGAGCTCACCCTTTTCCTTGTTGTTCCATATTTCTTCTCGGGAGGCGAGAATATAGCGATGTAGTACGAGGCCTGGGTATGGAATGAAGGTTTTAGAAAGGATTGTTTAGTAGTCCTCACCATTTTTGCAAAATGATGTATCATTAAATGTGATGAGGATTTATTTGAGTATAGATATTATCTAGAAGATAATATTTGTATTCAAACTCACAGCTTTCTTGTTGTAATAATAAAGTTGTAGTTGTTTACATGCATGTATTTGGCGACTCGTAATGGGTGTTGTGTATACCTATTTTGGGGCGTCACAAATGGTATCGAGCTTAGGATATGATCTCCATGGAGATCGGGGAATAGAACTAGGAGGAGAGAGAGAGTAAATCCTTCGCTAGTGTGTCCTACCTAAGCTTATTTGTTAGTTGGTCAAGATATAGGATATTATGTGATATATTGATTTCCTTAATTAACCCTTGTTTTATGACGGTATTTGAGAATGTCGATCGAGAATATTAACAGATGGAGTAAATGAGACCGTGGAGATGCTCAGATTACCAACGAGGAGAACGTGCAACAGTCGGGCAATGTTCCTCCCGTGAACAACACCACTGAAAGCGAGATGATGAACGAGGGGATGTTTAGAAGCTTTTTGCGCTCATGCAAAATCGATTTAGGAGACTCGTGTTCAAAATACGAGGAGGAAATGATAGCAATTCACGGGTGGTCACAAATGCAAGCTTCAAAGAGTTGGGACCACCGAGTGCAGGGAAAGCGGATCCGATTAAGGCGAGACGTGGGTCAAACAAATTACCAAGATATTCGATGTCTTGGGATGCACGGAGGAACAGAAGTTCCATTCGCCACCTTTATGTTCCGTGGGCGAGGCGATTCTTCGGTGGGAATCATGAAGCGTACCCATCCAAATTTCTTTCGGATGTCATGGGAGACGTTTGAAGCAGTTCAATGACAAGTACTTCCCGAAAGTATTCGTCGTATGAAGGAAGTGGAGTTTATTAGACTAGAGCGAGAATAACACGGCGGTGTCCCAAAGACGAGGCGAAGTTCGCAGAGTTATCCGTGTTTGCACCTCATTTGGTGGAGAATGAGGAACGATGACGCGGATGTTTACGAGAGGTTTGAAACCCCACATACGTCAAAGATCTCATTTCTCATAAATTTTCTCTCTATTCGGATGTTGTCAATGTGGCTCGATTGTTAGAGCGAGATAACGAAAGTACGCTCAACCAAGGACCATAACCGAGATCATACCAAGATAGCGATCATCGAATAACGATAACCAACGGAGAAAGAAGAATACGACAAAAAGCGGTAACCACTCGGTGGTAATCGTGGCCATGAAAATAGAAGAAGCGAGTCGGGAGGAGATTTTAAAAAGAGGAGATTCAACAACGACCATGTGAAGACGTCGGCCAAGAGTAACTACTAGTTTTAAGGAGGAGAACGACCACCCATTCATATGCTACAAATGCGGAAAAGAGGGACATATCGGTCAAACCGCCCACAACAGCTCAAGGTATGCTATAATTGTGGAAAGGAATGACATATCGCTCGAGATTGTGCAAAGAGAAAAACCTAGTTCAATGGGGACGGTGACTCAAAAGATCATCCCAAAAAGTCAAAGTCAACGATTCCGGAAGAGCGTTTGTTGTGGATCGGTCAAAATGCGAGGAACCCGAACGGTTAGCACGGGTTAGTTAATTATAAATTCTTGCAAGTATATACCTTACTAGATATTGGTTCTACCCATTCTTTTATCTCTCTTACTTGCGCTCAACGTTTGAACTTGACTACGAGAAATTAAACTTTGACCTATCTCTGTGGAGACTCCATTAGGAGAAACTTTCATTACATCCGTTGTTTAAAAATCTTGCTTGATTCAAGTTGGCACTATCACATTACACGTTAACCTTATTTCTATAGAGATATTTGCTTTTGATGAGATTTTAAGGTTAACTACTCATCATGCCAAATTGATTGCTTTAGTAAGGTTGTTAGTTTTCATATTCCTAAGCAACTCATTATTCAATTCAAGCAATCAAACCATTGTAGTCAAACATTTTCATATCAAGCCATGAAGTCATTCGCTTATTACGGATGTCAAGTTTTCTTAGTCCATGTTATGGATTTGAATAAAGACACGCCGATTTGAATAATATTCTGTTGTTATTGATTTTTCCCGACGTATTTCTGAAGAATTTCTTGGCTTACTCCCAAAGCTCGATATTAAATTTTGTATCGACTTTGAACCCTACAAAACTCATTTCTAAAATCTCATATCGAATGGCTCTATTGAACTTCGAAGTTAAAAATTCAACTATAGAATTTGGTACCGAGCCTTTATCTTGTGACTTCCTTTGTGGAATTCACCTAAGCCGAACTCTCTCCGTAGGGGACGCTATATTCGTGCGATAGTAAAGCGATAGGTGTCATTGTGACGTGCTATCCAAGATTGGGATATGAGTCACGATTGAGAGCAACCTAAGTCGATTATCGAAAGACGTAGCTTTCAGGCTTAGTTGGTTATTATCGGAGATTCGTTGAAGGATATTCTCGAATCGCTATTCCATTAACGCAATTGACTCTCGTAGAGATACAAAATTCGAATGGAGCAAGGAATGTGGGAAGAGCTTGAAGAACTCAAGAGGAGACTCATTTCAAAGACATGTGTTCGATCATGCCATCCCGGAAAAGCGAGCGTGGTAGTGACGCGATGAGTAGAAGATTATATGCGGAACGAAAAGTGCGATGATGTCAAGTATACGACAGAGCCAACTTTAATAGAAAAAGTTAAGATTGCTCAAGCCACCGACTTCGGGCGATGCGTATGAAGAAGAAAGTACAAGAAGGAGCTATTCCTAAGCGAGAATTGATAAAGAAGGAATACTTGAGTCCACTCTAGACTTTGTGTTTCCTAACGACTTCGATTTGAAGTACAAGATTATGATGGAGGCACACACACGCCATTTGCAATCCATCCTGGAAGTACTAAAATGTATCGTGATCTTCGACATACATTTTGGTGGAACAATATGAAGAGAGAGATTGCAAAGTTTATCTCGATGTGTTTAACTTGCTAACGTGTAAAGAGGCAGATATCTAGTACCTAAAGGTCCGCTTCAACGACTTGAGATTTCGGAATGGAAGTGGGAACACATTACTATGGATTTCAATTACGGGTCTTCCTGCGGTTTCTCAAGACATCAATGCTATTTGGGTTATTGTTGATAGATTAACCAAGTTTTCTCATTTCTTACCGATACGAGAGACTTATTCCCTTGAACGTCTTTCTCGTATGTACGTAAATGAGATTGTGAGATTGCATGGCATGCCAGTATCCATAGTTTTGGGTTAGTTTGTAGAAAGCTATGGGCACGAATTTACGATTCAGTTTGGCATACCATCCTCAAACGGATGGGCAATCAGAAAGGACTACTCAAACTCTTGAAGATATATTAAAACTCAGTCCTAGATTTCAAAGGAAGTTGGGATAAGTACTTGCCATTGGTGGAATTCTCATACAACAATAGTTATTAAACAAATATAGGCATGGTTTCATTCAAGCATTATATGGACAAAATGTCGTTCTCCAATATGTTGGGATGAGGTGGGGAAGCAACATTGTTGGGACCCGAGTTAAGTCGTATGACTAATGATTCGACAACGATATAAAACGGCACACAAGATCGACAAAAGAGTTATCGCGAATCTTCATCGAAAGGACGTGGAATTTAGTGTAGGGGATCATGTATTGTTGCGAGTTGCTCCATGGAAGGGAGTTACAAGATTTGGGAAGAGAGGAAAGCTCAATCCACGATTTATCGGTCCATTTCAAATTCTTGACCGAGTAGGAAATGTATCCTATAGCCTTGCGTTACCTCCGAGTATGTCTCGTGTTCATAATGTGTTTCACATATCTGTACTTCGTAAATATGTGAAAGACCCGAACCACGTTATTGAGTTAGAACCCACGAGATAGCCAAGACTTAACGTATGAGGAGGTACTGTCAGATTTTGGATAGGAAGGAGCATGTCCTACGCCAAGAAAGGTCATACCACAAGTTAAAGTTTTGTGGAGGAATCATGCTATAGAGGAAATGACCTGGGAATTGAAAACGAAAATGAAAGCGAGGTATCCTCACCTTTTCAAAACACCAGTATCGTCGCCAATTTCGAGGACGAAATTTCATAAGGAGGGAGGTTGTAAGACCTCAAATTTTTAAATAAAAAGGAATTTCCTTTATTTTGAAATAGTAAGGGTTGATTTGATTAATGTGGATAGTTAAGGGTTAAATACGCAAATATTTCAAAATAAGCAAGTGGTTATAAAATATTCATTGTTGTCGGGGAATATTCGTTTGGTCGTGGAATATTCAGATCTTTGTCGGGGAATATTCGTATGCGGCGGTAAATGACCATGTGTGGGCCCCATAACGAGAAAGCGATTGGATGAAAAAAACGACAAATATAAGTTGTTTTTAAATAACGGCGTGGTTGTTGCCAAGTATCTTTGTTGAATACCCGGTGGTTAAAACACACTAATACGCGTTGTTGAACAAGAGCATACCGGTATTGCACCAATTATTGATTCTTACGTGAAGGCACTTACTCAATAATGGTTACGATAATTACTTTATTCGATATTTTATTGAGTTAATAATTGTTGTGTTGATATTTTATATTCTTTGTTGTTTCAATAATTGTCATTACACAAAGATCTTTCATTATCGAAGCAATAATTCATATTATCTCGAATAATATTATTAGATAACATTATTGGCAATGTCTAGAAAGTTCGCAAGGAGAGGTTTGGTCATCTAATTGCGGCGCCAAGAAGAAGAAATTCTTATTGAAAGCCCCCTCTTTCTGGAACCGTGCGGTTGTCAATATTGTGATTCGTAATATTATTTGTGAATAATTAATTATTGATTTATATGATGAGGAAAATATTGATTTTATGTGGATATAGATGGAGAAAATTTTTAAAATGACAATTGTTGAAAATTAATATTTTATCTTTTTACGATAAAATAATTCATTTAAATATATTATTTTAATAATATATTAACGGTGATATTTTTACAATGAATGTGGGATATATGAGTATATGAGGAGGAAGAGTATTTTTGTGGCATTAAATGTTTAACACATGTTTTGTGTGTTGGTGGACACAATTATTAATAGAAATTTGATTATAGCACAATAAAATCGCTTGGTTGTGGATTTCGGTTGATTTTTGTTTGAATTTGGAAAAACTTTCTTCCGCAAAGTTGTAGAGAATTGAATTTCCTATAAAAACTCAAGCATGATTCAATTTTCTGATGAAAGGGCTATTTATTATGAATTATTGAAGTTCAAGCTCAAAATAATTGATTTTTGGGAGTTTAAATTATTTTTGTTAAGAAAAAACGTTTTTGTATTTTTTTTTTGGACATCATTAACATGTGTGGCTGGTGTTTTGACCAAAAGGTGGGCTAAGGAAAATTTGTATAATTATATTAATATTATATTAAATTTTATGCTTTGGTGTTCTAAGCATTTTCCTATAAATAGGGTGCTTAGGTTAGAATTGAAAATCACAACAGAAACTGAAGTTTTCTCTCTATTTCTCTCTCGATATTTTGAGCGTATTCTTGTGAGTATTTTGAGTATACTTTGAGTATTGCTAGACGGTGCAAGTTCCTTCAAAGACTATATACCCTTATTCTAGCTAAAGTAATTGATCTTTCGAGGTAAGGGATATTATTTTTTTGTAATGATATTATTTCTTCAATATCATTATCTTTGAAATGTTGATCTGAAGTTTTTATCAAATTTGGAACTTTTTCATGCTCGGGTTACTATTCATGGGTTACTATTCATGAGTTACTATTCACGAGTTACTATTCATGAGTTACTATTCACGAGTTACTATTCACGAGTACTATTCATGAAGCGTGAAGATGTTTTTGTGGAATTTCTATCTTTTGGTGTCAGAGTTACTATTCACGATATCGACACTTATTCACGATATCTGACACTATTCATGTATACTCGCACTATTCAATAGAAAAATAAAATTTCTTCTTTTTGTCCAAAATATCTATTCGGATACTAGCTCTCGATTGTATCCATGTTTTGATCATTCTTGAATTTTACACCACTATGATTATTTTTGAGGTATTTTTTTGGGCGTGGATAAAACCAAGTACTGAATCCTTAATCCTTAATCCTTGTCATTTTGTTTCAATTGGATTCGTTTCTTAAAAAAAATATTTTCATCATCCTCGGTCTTAAATGATGATATTATTGAATATCTTTGGCTTTTGTGGTGCAAAGATGAATGATTTCTGAAGAATATCTTTGGCTCAGTAGTGCAAAGATGAACAGTGTTGAGATGAACACGATGATTGATTAATATCTTTGGCTCAGAGTGCAAAGATGAACAGTGTTTAAATGAACATGACCAATCGATGAATATCTTTGGCACAGTAGTGCAAAGATGAATATTTGATTCGGATGTATATTGATTGATGTTACAGGGATAAAATATTGATGATGGATCGTTAAATTCATAGATTATAGTAGATTTCATTCTCTACGTAACTCTTCTATGAATTATTATTTCATTGCGAATATTGATCTGAAACTTGTTGTCTATTGTATTCTATCGATTTTTCCTGTTGAAGACTAACGATAATTTGTTGTATATTATCTTAGTCATAATATTCTTCTTTCGGGCTAGTTGAGCTCACCCTTTTCCTTGTTGTTCCATTTTTCTTCTCGGGAGGCGAGAATATAAGCGAGTGCAGTCGTGGTATGGAATGAAGGTTTTAGAAAGGATTGTTTAGTAGTCCTCACCATTTTTGCAAAATGATGTATCATTAAATGTGATGAGGATTTATTTGAGTATAGATATTATCTAGAAGATAATATTTGTATTCAAACTCACAGTTTTACTGTTGTAATAATAAAGTTGTAGTTGTTTCTGTACCATGTATTTGGCGACTCAGAATGGGTGTTGTGTATACCTATTTTGGGGGCGTCACAATAATAGTTATCAATAATTCTCAATAAGTGTCGCTACGGAATGAAAAATGTCAACAAGATTCAAAGAGTTAATCATTTCAAGGTTCAAGTATAATGAACACTAAGTAATCACTAAGGACTAAGAACTTCTACTAGAATTAACAGTATTATACTGAAAATCCATTATAATCAAGTACAACAGGTGATCAGCCTAAAGTACTCTACGTTATAAATAACATTTAAACATGCTAGTATGTGTGCACGTCGGTCCCTCGACAGTTATATTTTTTCCCTTTCAATGAGGGTTGTTCATCTCAACAAATTTAAGAGTCTGCACCAAGTCAATTGGTTTGGATAGCTTTCTAACACATGATTATAGTCTAGCCAAATCAATGCCTTAGACAACTTTTATAATGCATTTAGGAACGATAAGTTCAATGCTTGCAACAACATCAAGATATATAATCGATTTCCGAATAGTGACAGATATTTGCTCGAGGTAAATATGGTTGATATGGAAACAATTCGGATTATACAATATGTAAAGTGTAAAGAGTTAGGGAACTTGCATTCAATATGAAAATCAAATGAAGTTAGAGAACTTTCATTCAATATGAAAATCAAATAAAGTTATAGAACTTGCATTCAATATGAAAATAAATGAAGTTAGAGAATTTTCATTCAATATGAAAATCAAATGAAGTTAGAGAACTTGCCTCAAGCGTAGTTTACCTAATTTAAAGCTTATCAACACTTTTGAAATCCTATTGTAACGTAGTTATGCATATAGGTATATTCATTAGTTATATAATTCGAATACATATACTTGATACGTACATTAAGCACATATATTAGGTTCTAACTTAGTTTACATAATCAGATTACACGTTACTACATAACCAACTACTTAGCTATGGAATCCCGTTAACTTAGCTTTTGTAAGTTTTTTTTTTAGAAACACTTATCAAACTTTTAGTCAACACATATTGTATACATAAAACATCACTTCATGTACTATAGCTTCAAACATCTATATACTCATGCCTTAAGTTTCATATCACAAGCAGAATAAGTCAGACATGAAAGGCGAGAGGCGCAATTTGCGCCTAGTTAGGCTTAGGGACAAGACAACACGTGTCTTTGTCCCAACTTTGACTGAGTTAAGCTTTGCACTTCCTGGTTCTGTTTCATTCCTTAGCATGCATGGATATTAACATATAGCATAGATACTCATTAAAGATTCTTTCATGCTTTTAAGGTCCATCCAAGTTTAACTTTATATGTTATAGTTTTGGTTTGGGATCTCTAATGAGTTAAGGCCAATTAAGGTCATGAAATCACAAAGGCTACCATATTTTCCATGTATACACATGAGGTGATCCTATAATCTGTAGGATGCATGCTTATATGTATTCGATTCACTTACGCATAGTTAGTATCGTTTATCACTTTAAAACATGTCTAATCTCATGCTTAAATAGTTCGTATCATACCTGACTAGGTGAATACATATGTAGGTCTTGTTTAGTGAAATAAGGGTACTAGCATGCATGCCCAAAAATTCAGAATGTAAACCATAGCATGCTCGTAAACATTAGTTTTCCAAAACTTTCAAGTATTCTTTTAAAAGTAATTTTGAACTATGCTATCACTACTTAACGAGTGCAAACATATTTTAAATCTTGTTTCATGCATAGCCAAACCATATACACATGCTCATATAGTCAGAACTAAAATATCATAAGTTTCGTCAAAGTCCATTTTCAAAACTATAATTTCCTTTAGTACATGTATATTAACACCATCCAAATCATTCATATTATGTCAAGGAACCTAAATCCACATATTAAACCTATTTTTATGTATGCTCAAATCATATCATTATGTTATAATTCTCCATATTTGAAAATGTAAGTCGAAATCAAGATAGTGTGCACTGGCAAGAATTTACCAGCTTTCCTCGAATCGGGAGGAGCGCCATAAATCGCGCTTTACCTTGGATAGTCCAGAAGAGCCTCTGTTTCAGCAGAAATCAAACAATTTTCAATTTTATTCATTCTAAACATGCTTAAACTTATTCTCAAAGGTTCCATACATGCATATAAACGTCATAAACACATTGATAACAATTCCCAATCAAGTTCACGAGAATTTATGAGAATTTCTATAATTTACCAAGTTTGGAATTAAGAACATAAAATAAGAATTTTACCTCCTAAGAAGTTGAATTGTTACTCTCTGCAAATCTCAGATTATTTCTTACTCAACAAACAATTCACACTCTCAACTTAGAGTTTATCAGACAAAACACAACAACTAGAGAATGAAGAATGGAGCTGCTATTTATAGAAGATTGGTTGTCTAGTTAATGGTTTTGCTCAAAGGTTAGAATTCATGAGGTAGAATAAGAAATCAATGGTCATTGGAGAGTTGCTCAACCACTTCTTCATCAGCCATCTCCAGCCATCATCACCCAGCTTGTAGCCATTGTTCCTAGCTTTGCAATTTGCGTGAAGGAGAGTGTAGGCTACTGTTATGCACTATTGGGTCACTCAATATGGGACAAGGAGTCTGATTTTGGTTTGCAATAGCAAAATGGTTGCTAATACACTTAGGTTTATTTTCTTTTTGGCTTACTAGTTCAAATTTGATGACTTAATGTTATTTTTTAGGCTTTAGTCATGGACACATATACATATAATCACATAATCCATGTACATTAGGTTAGTCCAAATAATATTTAAATTGAGTTAGAATATAATTTGGTTGGGTATTAACAACCCATTATTTCCCATAAAACTTATTATTCTCATTATGATAAAATATTATAATGATATTCAATATTAATTGTTTATTTTCTAAACTCAACTTCCTTCTTAATTTCTGAGATGCACAGTTAATTAACTCTTTCTGTATTAGAATACCACATATGATTCTATTTTGCTACTTAGTACTTCATACCATTCAATTTACTTTTGTGACGCCTCTAAAACAGGTATACATCACCCATCTTGAGTTGCCAGATACAAGGTACTGAATACAAATACAACTTAATTATACAACAGTCGTGTAAATACGAAAAAACATAGGCTGTGAGTTTTAATACAAATATTGTCATCTAGACAATATCCACACTCAATGGATACCTCATTACATTTATTATCACACTATTTCACAGAATAGTGAGGACTACTAATGCACCATCTAGGACCATCACTATGTTCCCGACTAGTCCAAATACCTACGTTCTCATTTCACAAGAGAACGGTGAAAGAAAGGGTGAGCTCAACTAGCCCAAGAAGAAATATTATGACTAAGATAATACGTAATAAATTATCATTAGCCTTCAACAAAGATAACAACCGATAGAATATAATAGACAACAAGTTTTAGATCAAAATTTGCAATGAATAAGCAATCCATTAGAAGAGTCAAGTAAAGTATAAAATCTATTGTCTTCTATGATTTAAAAAGTTTTCATCAACTTTATCATTTGAGACTCGACAATAAATAAAATCGAATCATCCCTACTCCACGGCCAAGGATATTCATGTAATCATCAATGATCATGATTATACCGAATAATCCCTGGTCATAATCATACCAACAACTGTCCACCAATGAACCACGGGCCAATGAGGACTTTTACCACATCATTCGTCACATTACGGTCATGATTATACCGAATACTCCCTGGTCATAATCATACCAAGTCCATCTATGCACGTAAGCCAAAGATGACTTTCAACATAATATAAGCATGAGGATGATGACAATTCAATAAAACAAGTTCAAGAATAAATTTTAAAGATTTATAAGTAATTTATCCTGAACTCAATAACGTCCAAATTGTCAACATGATACTGCTTTGTGAAGTAAAATTCATGAATGCTCAGAAGAATATTTCCATGAAAAGATACTGGATGAAGCACAAATATCAAGGATATTCCACTAATTTCATAGAGTATAGAAGCCAAAGCTTTAACCAACTGAGTATAATAGAATATATGAAATCGCAAATGGATTTTCGCTTCGCCATGCGGTATCCACGTAGATGCATCATTTCCACAATTTAATAAGGAATGAATACAAAGGATCATTCACTATGCATGTGGTAATCCACATGACGAAAGTTATTCCAATAGAATAATAAAGAATGGAATAATGTATGATTCACCATGCGTGAGATAGATCGCATGCATGTGTTATTCCCAACGTAATAATAAATAATGGAACCAAGTCCCAAGAAACGCACGCATGTGAAATTCCGAACGAATAATAAATAATGGAACCAGTCCCAAAGAAACGCATGCAGACGTGATATTCCGATAGAATAATAAATAACGAGAATATTAGAAGAATTTCACCATGTATGCGTTATTTTGCATGTAGACAGGTTATTCCAATGTAATAATAAGAATGGAATAACAGAAGAATTTCACCATGTATGCGGTACTTCGCATATACAGGTTATTCCAACATAATAATAAATAATGGAATAACAGAAGTTCTCTTCACGAATAAGAAAGAAAAAATACCCCTTACGAGTACAACAAATAATATCCCCTACCTTAGAAAAACTGAATACTGAAGTAGTGAAGTAGCAGAATACTTTTCTTCTTTCTCTCTATAGTTTCTCTTTCTAGAGTTTTAAATTCGTAAGAAATAATGAAGGAATGAGCTTCTATTTATCGGAGAATAGAGTGAATAGTAACTAATTCATGAACGGTCCAGATTGATTTACTTTTAAACAGACGGTCCATAATGGTTTACTATTAAAACTTAAAGCAACGGTCCATACTGATTTACTATTAAAACTTTAAATCAGCGATCCATATTGATTTACTATTATACTTTCCACCAGCGGTCCATATTGATTTACTATTATATCTTCAACCAACGGTCTGAAAAATTAGCACATCTCCTCATGGAATAATATTGTACCCAAAAATGATATGGACCGAAAAGAAATATATCATACGGGTGAATAGTACCCCGTGAATAGTAACTCGTGAATAGTAACTCGTGAATAGTAACTCATGAATAGTAACTCATGAATAGTAATTCGTGAATAGTACTCCGACACGAAAAGTGCCCCGAATACCCGATTGAACAATATAACCTCCAGACATCAATTATTATCGAAATAAATGTTGATTTCCACTATCACTAATAATCCCAACACAATGGAACTATCAATTTCATCTTTAATCAACACGAATTTATTCATCATTAATATTATAACTCATAATATTTAACAACCAGGTCGTTCCTAGGAAAGAGGGGGTTTTCCGATAAGGATTTCTCCTTATTGGCGCGCAATTAGGTGACCAAACCTCTCCTTGACAGAACTTTTAGACATTGTCAATATTGCAAATAATAATATGAATAACTTTGTTGTCTCAATTATTGATTTAATAATATATCATATTATGCAGATGATATTGTAACAACAATTGAATCAATAATATGAGAGATATGATGCAGCAATTACTGTAGCAATAATTGAGTATAATTGAGTGACTTCTCACGTAAGCATCAATAAGCAATACCGTGTGCTACTATGCAACTACGCCAGACATCGTTCTTTTACTACTCTAGGGTAGTTCAATGCTTCTAACAAAGAACACCCTCACCGTTATTTTTATAGAAAGATAATTTTGTCATTTTCTAACTACGACAATAATACTTTGCTGGGGGTCCACCAATGATTGTGCCATCGTACAAATATTTCCTGTTAAAATGAATATTCCTCGACCAATCGAATATTATATAACCACTTGCTTACTTTGCAAAATTTGTAAATATTGCCCACAACTATAACATTATATCAAATCCACACCATAATATTCAAAAATATTTTTCGAGAAAATTATTCTTTATTCATAAAAGTTGGGGTCTTACAACTTTTACCACATGATTTCAATAATGTCACACATTAAAATAATATTCCATATTGTACCCAAAATAATATACTAACTTTTCCAAATATGTGACGCCCCCAAAATTAGGTATACGTCACCCATCTTGGGTCGCCACTTACATGGTACATAAATTCAAATACAAACTTAATTATACATCCGTCAGGTAAATATACGACAATACATAAACCGAGAGTTCTAATAGGAATATTGTCATTTAGACAATATCCATACTCAAGGAGTCCTCATTACATTTATTGTCACACTATTTAACGTAATAATGAGGACTACTAATGCTATCTTCTGGACCATCACTCTTTTCCCGACTCGTCCCAAATATATTCTCATTTCAAGAAGAAAAGGAAAGAAAGGGTGAGCTAAACTAGCCCAGTAAGAAATATTATAACTAAGATAATGCAGAATAAATTATCAATAGTCTTCAACAATGTTAAACTGATAAAATACAATAGACAACCAGTTTAACTACAGCGGAATATGCAATCCATTAAAAGAGTCAAGTAGAAAATAAAGTCTACTATCTTTTAGGTTTTAAAAGGTTTTCGTCAATTTTTATCACTAAGACTTAGTTTAATGAATAAACCACAATATCTAATCATCCCTGTACCACGATCAAGGATTTTCATCAAATTATCAATGGTCATGACTATACCGAATCACCCCTGGTCATAATCATACCAAAACTATAGAACTCCAGTAATACATGTTAATGTGAGCCTCCAGTTTAAATTTCATGGTCATCGGAGTTATAGAACTCCAGTTATAGCATTTTTTAAATCAAAAAACCTAAATATTGAAATGGTCATAACTTGTTCATTTTAAGTCGAATGAGCTCATTTTTGGACAGGAGGTACTTTATAACATATATTTTCATGTCCCAAAAGGCCAGAATTTTTCACATAAATTTAGTGGCTGAAATAGCCCTTAAAGTTTCTTGGCGAGAAGCGTTTTTGTAATTTGCAGCTTTGGACTCTTTTGCTAAATTCAGGTCCACAATTTAAAATCTACAAAGACCTTTTCAAAGATTCTACTTGGATAAGCTACAAAACTCATAGATCTAACTCTAGGACTTGACCACACTCAAAAATTTAAAATATAATAGGAGATATGGTCAATTGAATTTCATATTACGTTTTTTACCAAAATCGATTTTTCAACCCTTTGTGATTTCTAAGAAACTTTCATTTTTCACATAATAACCAACATAACTCATCATAACACTTACTAATACTTCATATACCCATGATTTTCATTAGTCCAATGCTTTTATTATGACTTTCATCATAATCCTCGTAAATGATCCTTTTAGTTGAAGAAATATTTGAGGGTTTAAGAAATGGGTTTTTATCTTTGGGGTCAATACAAAATTTGATTTCACACTCTAGGGTAGGCTAGAAATCTTCAAGAATACGTCAAGAAATTTATTAATGATAGAAATATCATTCAAAATCGCTACTCTTATCCAAGACTTGGATAAGTACGTTACATTGATACCAACCGTGACTTCTATCCTTTAACCTAGATAGCACCTCACAATGATACCTATCAACTTGTCATCGTCATTCACGACGTACGCCTCTGTAAAGTCCGGCTTTGGTGCATTCCACACAAGGAAGTCAACAATGAAAGGATTGGGGCTCTTTACTTATGGCTTGATATAACAGTGATTAACTTTAGGGTTTGGTTACTTTGAATTCGTATAACAGGTTGGTTAGGAATATGAAAGCTAACAACCTTACAAAAAGAATAATAAGTAGTTAATCAATCGTTTTCAAAAATTACCTCAAAGGCAAGTATTTTCAAAGAGATAAGATCGTGAAAGTGTTTATTTAAAACAACAAGATTAATAAACAGTGGAGGTAACGAAGGTTTCTCCCAACGAAGTTTCAATAGATAAATCAAAGTCTAATTTTTTCGGAGTCAAATTTAAACATTGAACACAACTAGGTAGAATAAAAGAGTGGGTAGAACTTGTATTGAATAAAGTATAGACTTTGTAATAATTTATAATTAATTTACCCGTAATAACTTCGTTCGGGTTTCTCGATAAACGCTCTCGCTTAAATTACCGAGTTTGACTTTACTATAGGGTACATTCCACCCTTAAGTGCTTCTTCACATTCCTGATCCATGATTTGAATCATTATTCTCGATCCATATCGAATTCGGGTTGACCGCTATGCATGTGGTAATTCAATTCGATGTTAGTTCTCCCAATTCTTGTCCAAAAGCAAAGTCCATTTCATCTATTTTGGCTTTATTGGATCGGACGTCTTTTCTACACTATCAACGCGTTGTGCGCCTTTTACCCATGCATCGTCTATTCTCCTTCGTTCGCTTGTTTCTTCTTTCAAATGATCTTTGATTTTAAATTCTCGATTCCAACTTTAATATCTTACACCCCAAAGCGTGATTTTGTTCGAGCATCACATATCGGGTAACCCAATTTTGAATTGTTGTATCCCTTTGTTCCACGGCCAATTGCTTGCCGTTCTTCAACTTGTTCTTCTAGCTCACGAACACGATTTTGTAATTCTAAGTTTTGATCATAAATTTCTTCTAACCAATTCTCCTCAGGTTCCTCTTCTTCCTCTTCTTCCTCACTCTCAGCTGCTACCTCTGCAACTAGCTCGGGTGCAACAATTAGTTCTTCATTCACTATGTGGATATCTCTAATTTGTTCTTCGTCTGACACTGCATTAACCTGATTAGTGATTAAAGGTGTCACAACGGTCACATTCACTCCATTGTGAATATTTTCAAATTGCCGCCATTCCAAACACCGCCACAACACAAGGGTTAATTAATATATCAAATATTATCCCTATACTCGAATGACCAATTAAATAACAAATAAACTTAGGTAGGTCATACTAGCGAAGGAATTCCCCGTCTCTCCCCTCCTAGTTCTTATCTCGCATCTTAGCCAGAGATCATATCCCTAAGCTCTGATACCAACTGTGACGCCCCCAAAATTAGGTATACGTCACCCATCTTGGGTCGCCACTTACATGGTACATAAATTTAAATACAAAGTTAATTATACATCTGTCGTGTAAAATACGACAATAAATAAACTGAGAGTTCTAATAGGAATATTGTCATTTAGACAATATCCATACTCAAGGAGTCCTCATTACATTTATTGTCACACTATTTAACAGAATAGTGAGGACTACTAATGCTATCTTCGGGACCATCACTCTTTTCCCCGACTCGCCTGAAATATATTCTCATTTCACCGAGAGAACAAAGAAAGAAAGGGTGAGCTCAACTAGCCCAAGAAGAAATATTATAACTAAGATAATGCGTATAAATTATCAATAGTCTTCAACAATGTTAAACCGATAAAATACAATAGACAACCAGTTTAATCTGCGAAGGGAATATGCAATCCATTAAAAGAGTCAAGTAGAAAATAAAGTCTACTATCTTTTAGGTTTTAAAAGGTTTTCATCAATTTTATCACTAAGACTCAGTTTAATGAATAAACCACAATATCTAATCATCCATGTACCACTATCCAAGGATTTTCATCAAATTATCAATGGTCATGACTATACCGAATCACCCCCGGTCATAATCATACCAAAACTATCCATCAACGCATTACAGTGCCACCGAGGACTTTTATCACATCATTTATAACAAGCCATGATTATACCGAATGATCCTCGGTCATAATCATACTAAGTTCATCTACGCACGTAAGCCAAAGATAACATAATATAACATGAGGATGATGACAATGACATAATAATTCAATAAAACAAGTTCACGAATTAATTTATTCGTGAACTAATAACGTCCAAATTGTCAACATGATCACCGCTTTGTAGAGTAAAATTCAAGAATGCTCGAAAAAATATTTTCATGAAAATCTTTGGATGAAGCGCAAATATCAAGGATATTCCACTAAATTCATGGAGTATAGAAGTCAAAATTTTAACCAACCGAGTATAATAATAGCAAATGAAATAACAAAAGAAATCACCATGCATGCGGTACTTGGCGATGATAAAGTTATTCCAACGTAATAATAAATACGAGAATAATAAAGATTTTAACCAGTCCTGTAAAACACACGAGCATGTGATATTCCAATAGAATAATAAAAAGATTTTAACCAGTCCTGTAAAAAAAACCACGCATGTGATATTCCAATAGAATAATAAAGACGTAATAATAAAGAGCGGAACCAGTCCCATTAAAGTAAAAGCATGAATAGGATGTTCCAACGGAATAATAAAATAATAGAAGAATGTCACCAAGTATAGGGGATCCACAGATACTGAGTTATTCCAATGAAATAATAAAGAATGGAATAACATAAAGATTTCACCAAGTATAGGGTATGCCAGCGTATCACAAGTTATGTATAGGGTATGCCACATATACAAAAGTTATTCAACAATGAATAATAAAGAATGGAATAACAAAAGTTCTCTTCATGAATAAGAAAGAATAACACCCCTTTACAGTACAACAAATAATATCCATTACCTTAGAAGAGTGAATATTGGAAAAGTGAAGTAGCAAAATACTTTTCTTCTTTCTCTCTATAGTTTCTCTCTCTGAGTTTCAAAGTGAATTAAGTAAGAAATAATGAAGGAATGAGCTTTCTATTTATAGAAAAACCGAGGGTGGCTCTTGGTCTTAACGAAGGGTCAAAATGACTCTTGGTAATATCAAGAGACAACTACTATTTCTAAGAAGGGGTAATTAACCTTGGAACAATCAAGAGGCAATTAACTCTTGGTAATATTGAAGGACAACTACTATTTGCGAAGGGGTAATTACTATTGACGAAGGTAATTACTATTGACGAAGGTAATTACTATTGAAGAAGGTAATTACAATTGATTTGAAGGTAAATACTACTATTGATGAAGGTAATTACTATTCACAAAGGTAATTACTATTCACAAAGGTAATTACTATTGACGAAGGTAAATACTATTGACGAAGGTAATTACTATTCACAAAGGTAATTACTATTCACAAAGGTAATTACTATTGACGAAGGTAAATACTATTGATGAAGGTAATTACTATTCATTCAAAGGTAATTACTATTCACAAAGGTAATTACTATTGATTGAAGGACTCTTAGATGATCACATATGGGCCCCCCCATAAAATAATCAAACTTACCACAAACGTCTCATAACAGACGCTTTATATACATCAAGGATTGAATAAATATTACCACAAATCATTTTATTTTTAATCAACACATATTTAATCTTTCAACAATTATTAATCATTTATAACTTGTCGTCTCAATTAATAATTTAATACTATAACATATTATACGATGATAATCTTTGTGACAATATTTGAATCAATAATATAAGAGATATGATGCGTGAATTCTTCGTAGCAATAATTGAGCATAGGTGAGTGACTTCTCACGTAAGCATCAATAATCAATATCGTGTGATACTATATCTGAACTACGCCAGACATCGCTTTTTTTTACTACCGGGTAGTTCAACAGGTTTTGAATGATAAAGACCTCTCTAGCCGTTATTTTTATAGAAAAATAATTTTGTCGCTTTCTAACTTCGACAATACTTCCGTTAGGGGTCCACTAATGATTGAGCCGTCAGTCGTCATTAATATTCCCTACAAAAAAGAATATTCCCCGACCAAACGAATATTTTATAACAACTTGCTTACTTTGCAAAATTTATAAATATTACCCACAACTATAACATTATATCAAATTTATTCCATAATATTCAAAAATAATATTTATAGAAAATTCATCTTTATTTATAAAAGCTGGGGTCTTACAACCTCCCCTTCTTATGAAATTTCACCCTCGAAATTAGGGTATGTACCTAATATGATAAAGAGGTGAGGATACCTTGAATACCTTTATCGTAAAAAATATTAAATTCATCTTCGCAATCCGGCCAAAGATATTCATTAACAATTCATCTTTGCACTACAGGCCAAAGATATACAACTGTAAAACCAATAATGCTGAGACGCAGCTTAATAGTATCACGACCACGAATTATCCATGCACTACTGGCCAAGGATATTCGTGTTTTCAATTACGGTCATGATTATACCGAATAATTCTTGGTCATAATCATACCAAGTCTATCAATGCACTACGGCCAAAGATGACTTTTACCACATCTATGAATTAATATTTCATTGCTGAGACTCAGCTCAATAATTAATCCATATCATCCAATCATCCCCGCACTTCTGAGGCCAAGGATATTCATTAGTATCACGACCACGAATTATCCATGCACTACGACTAAAGATAATCGTGTATTCATTAGTATCACGACCACAAATTATCCATGCACTACGGCCAAAGATAATCGTGTATTCATTAGTATCACGACCACAAATTATCCATGCACTATGGCCAAAGATAATCATGTATTCATTAGTATCACGACCACAAATTATCCATGCACTACGGCCAAAGATAATCGTGTATTCATTAGTATCACGACCACAAATTATCTATGCACTACGGCCAAAGATAATCGTGTTTTCAATTACGGTTATGATTAAACCGAACAATCCTCGGTCATAATCATACCAAGTCCATCTATTCACGTAAGCCACTAATTGACTTTCAACACAATATATAAGCATGAGGATAATGATATAAAGAATCAATCAAATGAGATAAAGGATAAATATTAAACATTTATAATATAATTTATCCGAGATTCAAGAATATCCCCATGTTATCAATCACTTAATAATCTCATAATCTAATATCATTAATATTATAACAATATTTTAATCACTTCAGAAATTTATAAATAATTTATCTCAATTATTTACGCTTTTACCATATAATGCATTTAATCATTCAAAATGCCATACTCATAAGATATCATCACCAATTATCAAATCCTCAACAAAAAAAATATGCATATACTCTATATAGGATTCTCTAGCCATAAAATCCTATTTTCAACTTTGTTACTTCACATAACATATTTAACTCATATGTTCGTAATTAAACTATTTTCATGAAAAATACCAAATCAGTTCCAAAAATATTTCTTTTCTGGGATTTAGCATAATATAGTCCCATGATGAAAATATATTTTTCTCGAATTTTAAAATTAATTTACTATTTTTCAAAATCAATTTCTAATTAATTCCTTAAGAAATTAGCTACCTCAAGTTTAACTCCAAAATTCCCAAGTCTTGGCAGGACCTTACACATGTTAATGTGAGCCTCCAGTTTAAATTTCATGGTCATCGGAGTTATAGAACTCCAGTTATAGCATTTTTCGTCAAAAAAACCTAAATATTGAAATGGTCATAACTTGTTCATTTTAAGTCAGAATGAGCTCATTTTTGGACAGGAGGTACTTTATAACTTATATTTTCATGTCCCAAAAGGCCATAATTTTTTACATAAATTTAGTGGCCGAAACAGCCCCTTAAAGTTTCTGGGCAATAGCGTTTTTGTAATTTGCAGCTTTGGACTCTTTTGCTAAATTCAGTCCACACGAAAATCTACAGCACCTTTTCCAGTGATTCCACTTGTATAAGCTACAAAACTCATAGATCTAACTCTAGGACTTGACCACACTCAAAAATTTAAAATACAATAGGAGATATGGTCAATTGAATTTCATGTTACGTTTTTACCAAAATCTGATTTTTTAACCCTTTGTGATTTCTAAGAAACTTTCATGTTTTCACATAATAACCAACATAAGTCATCATAACACTTACTAATACTTCATATACCCATGATTTTCATTAGTCCAATGCTTTTATTATGACTTTCATCATAATCCTCGTAAATAGATCCTTTTAGTTGAAGAAATATTTGAGGGTTTAAGAAATGGGTTTTTGTACTGGGGTCAATACAAAATTCGATTTCACGATCTAGGGGAGGCTAGGAAATCTTCAAGAATACGTCAAGAAATTTATTAATGATTGAAATATCATTCAAAACTGCTACTCTTATCCAAGACTTGGATAGTACGTTACATTGATACCAACTGTGACTTCTATCCTTTAACCTAGATAGCACCTCACAATGATACCTATCAACTTGTCATCGTCATTCACGACGCCGCCTACGTAAAAGTCCGGCTTCTGCATTCCACACAAGGAAGTCAACAACGAAAGGATCGGGGCTCTTTACTTATGGCTTGATATAACAGTGATTAACTTTAGGGTTTGGTTACTTTGAATTCGTATAACAGGTTGGTTAGGAATATGAAAGCTAACAACCTTACAAAAATAATAATAAGTAGTTAATCAATCGTTTTCAAAAATTTACTCAAAGGCAAGTATTTTCAAAGAGATAAGATCGTGAAAGTGTTTATTTAAAACATGAAGATTAATAAACAGTGGAGGTAACGAAGGTTTCTCCCAACGAAGTTTCAATAGATAAATCAAAGTCTAATTTTTCCGGTGTCAAATTTAAACATTGAACACAACTAGGTAGAATAAAAGAGTGGGTAGAACTTGTATTGAATAAAGTATAGACTTCTCAATAATTTATAATTAATTTACCCGTAATAACTTCGTTCGGGTTTCTCGACAAACGCTCTCGCTTAAATTACCAAGTTTGACTTTACTATAGGGTACATTCCACCCTTAAGTGCTTCTTTACATTCCTGATCCATGATTTGAATCATTATTCTCCGATCCATATCGAATTCGGGTTGACCGCTATGCATGTGGTAATTCAATTCGATGTTGGGTTCTCCCAATTCTTGTCCAAAAGCAAAGTCCATTTCATCTATTTTGGCTTTATTGGATCGGACGTCTTTTTCTACACTATCAACGTTATGCGCGGCTTTTACCCATGCATCGCCTATTCTCCTTCGTTCGGTTGTTTCTTCTTTCAAATGATCTTTGATTTTTAATTCTCGATTCCAACTTTAATATCTTACACCACGCCAAAGCGTGATTTTGTTCGAGCATCACATATCGGGTAACCCAATTTTGAATTGTTGTATCCCTTTGTTCCACGACCGTTTGCCGTTCTTCAACCTGTTCTTCTAGCTCACGAACACGATTTTGTAATTCTAAGTTTTGATCATTAATTTCTTCTAACCAATTCTCCTCAGGTTCCTCTTCTTCCTCTTCTTCCTCTTCTTCCTCACTCTCAACTGCTACCTCTACAACTAGCTCGGGTGCAACAATTAGTTCTTCATTCACTACGTGGATATCTCTAATTTGTTCTTCGCCGGACACTGCATTAACCTGATTAGTGATTAAAGGTGTCACAACGGTCACATTCACTCCATTGTGAATATTTTCAGCTGCCATTTCCAAACACTGCCACAACACAAGGGTTAATTAATATATCAAATATTATCCCTATACTCCTACGTGACCAATTAAATAACAAATAAACTTAGGTAGGTCATACTAGCGAAGGAATTCCCGTCTCTCCCTCCTAGTTCTTATCTCGCATCTTAGCTAGGGGATCATATCCCTAAGCTCGATACCAACCGCGACGCCCCCAAAATTAGGTATACGTCCACCCATCTTGGGTCGCCACTTACATGGTACATAAATTCAAATACAAACTTAATTATACATCCGTAGGTGTAACATACGACAATACATAAACCGAGAGTTCTAATAGGAATATTGTCATTTAGACAATATCCATACTCAAGGAGTCCTCATTACATTTATTGTCACACTATTTAATGTAATAGTGAGGACTACTAATGCTATCTTCGGACCATCACTCTTTTCCCAGACTCGCCCCAATTTATATTCTCATTTCACAAGAGAACGGTGAAAGAAAGGGTGAGCTCAACTAGCCCAAGAAGAAATATTATAACTAAGATAATGCGTAATAAATTATCAATAGTCTTCAACAATGTTAAACCGATAAAATACAATAGACAACCAGCTTAATCATAATGAATATGCAATCCATTAAAAGAGTCAAGTAGAAAATAAAGTCTACTATCTTTTAGGTTTTAAAAGGTTTTCATCAATTTTTATCCCTAAGACTCGGTTTAATGAATAAACCACAATATCTAATAATCCTCGTACTACCACGCCAAGGATTTTCATCAAATTATCAATGGTCATGACTATACCGAATCACCCCCGTCATAATCATACCAAAACTATCCATCATCGCATTACAAGCCACCGAGGACTTTTATCACATCATTTATAACAAGCCATGATTATACCGAATGATCCCTGGTCATAATCATACTAAGTTCATCTATGCACGTAAGCCAAAGATAACATAATATAACATGAGGATGATGACAATGACATAATAATTCAATAAAACAAGTTCACGAATTAATTTATTCAGAACTAATAACGCCCAAATTGTCAACATGATATCGCTTTGTAGAGTAAAATTCAAGAATGCTCAGAAAAATATTTTCATGAAAAATACTAGATGAAGCGCAAATATCAAGGATATTCCACTAAATTCATGGAGTATAGAAGTCAAAATTTTAACAAAATGAGTATAATAATAGCAAATGAAATAACAAAAGAAATCACCATGCATGCGGTACTTCGCATAGACAAGTTATTCCAACAGAATAATAAATACAGAATAATAAAGATTTTAACCGTGTCCTATGTAAAACACACGACGTGATATATCCAATAGAATAATAAAGATGAGAATAATAAAGATTTTAACCAGTCCTGTGTAAAAAACACACGACGAGATATTCCAATAGAATAATAAAGATGAATAATAAAGATTTAACCAGTCCTGTAAAGCACGATGTGATGTTCCAACGGAATAATAAAATAATAGAAGAATGTCACCAAGTATAGGGGATTCCGCGTATACAGGTTATTCCAACAGAATAATAAAGAATGGAATAACATAAAGATTTCACCAAGTATAGGGTATGCCGCGTATACAGGTTATGAATAAGGTATGCCACATATACAGGTTATTCCAACAGAATAATAAAGAATGGAATAACAAAAGTTCTCTTCATGAATAAGAAAGAATAACACCCCTTACAGGTATAACAAATAATATCCATTACCTTAGAAGAGCTGAATATTGGAAAAGTGAAGTAGCAAAATACTTTTCTTCTTTCTCTCTATAATTTCTCTCTCTAGAGTTTCAGTGAATTCGTAAGAAATAATGAAGGAATGAGCTTTCTATTTATAGAAAAACTGAGGGTGGCTCGTGGTCTTAACGAAGGGTCAAAATAACTCTTGGTAATATTGAAGAGACAACTACTATTTGCGAAGGGGTAATTAACCCTTGGAACAATCAAGAGGCGCTTAACTTTTGGTAATATTGAAGGACAACTACTATTTGCGAAGGGGTAATTACTATCGACGAAGGTAATTACTATTGACGAAGGTAATTACTATCAAGAAGGTAATTACTATCGACGAAGGTAAATACTATCGACGAAGGTAATTACTATTCACAAAGGTAATTACTATTCACAAAGGTAATTACTATTGACAAAGGTAAATACTATCGACGAAGGTAATTACTATTCACAAAGGTAATTACTATTCACAAAGGTAATTACTATTGTGAAAGGTAATTACTATTCACAAAGGTAATTACTATTCACAAAGGTAATTACTATTTGATTTAAGGACTCTAGATGATGACATATGGGCCCCCCATAAAATAATCAAACTTACCACAAACGTCTCATAATGACGCTTTATATACATCAAGGATTGAATAAATATTACCACAAATCATTTTATTTTTAATCAACACATATTTAATCTTTCAACAATTATTAATCATTTATAACTTGTCGTCTCAATTAATAATTTAATACTATAACATATTATACGATGATAATCTTTGTGACAATAATTGAATCAATAATATAAGAGATATAATGCAAATTATTCATTGTAGCAATAATTGAGCATAAATGAGTGACTTCTCACGTAAGCATCAATAATCAATATCGTGTGCTACTATACAACTACGCCAGACATCGTATTTTTTACTACCGGGTAGTTCAACGGTTTTGATGGTAACACCTCTGCCGTTATTTTTATAGAAAAATAATTTTGTCGCTTTTCTAACTACGACAATACTTCCGCTTTAGGGGTCCACTAATGATTGAGTAAATATCGTCTGAATATTCTCCGACAAAAAGAATATTCCCCGACCAAACGAATATTTTATAACAACTTGCTTACTTTGCAAAATTTATAAATATTACCCACAACTATAACATTATATCAAATTTATTCCATAATATTCAAAAATAATATTTATAAAAAATTCATCTTTATTTATAAAAGCTGGGGTCTTACAAAATATGACCAATTTGGCGAATTGCACTGATTTATCTTGTACCGCAGAAAGGTGCAGATCATTACCCCTTAGCGATGCTAAACTAATTTAGTTACTTGCGTTGCGAGCTTTTGCATAGTCTATATAAATCCCAAATTGATAATATTACTAGTTAAACATCTTTATTTATATTTCATACATGAAATTACTTTATTACTCAATTATATACCACTTCTCATAATAACAATAATTGAAAAATATAATATTTATTAATCTCTTTTTATTAAATCATTCCCTTACTAATTCATTCATTGAATTTCTTATTCTTTCATTATGCCACACTAGGAAATCCTCCTAAGCTTTAAATTAAGCTTTTCATCAATTCCACCATAACACATAATTGTCACATACTTAATTAATTTAATAGAATTTCTATAACCCAAGCCACAACAATATTTATTTATATTTAAATAAATATTCAACTTTTATTAATATAATTATTACTATTATTTATAAAATTCTCGGATATTACATTCACCGTTCTGGTAGAATTCTTGCACCAACTTGGAGTAGATTCGGGTACTGGTGTTCAGAGCCTCATAGAATCTAGTCTTTTTCACTAGGGCCAGAACCTTCCTGAACTACTTCTCTGAATTGATGAAGCTTTCGAAGCATAGTTGGTTTCCAAGAACAATTTGAGAGCTTGCCATTGCTTTTGAGAGAGAGAATTTGAAACCGAAACGAAAATGTTTAAAGAATTTGAGCTTTGAAAATCTAAGGCTCGGGTGCTTGAGAGTCTGAAAATTTGATTGCAAAAGTGAAGAGTAAAGGTCTAAAGATAAATTTTAAATTGAATTATATCATTTCCATCTATTTTTGCAATTGAGGGACATGTGGACACGTATAATAGGCTTCTTGTCACTTCACTACTGTAAGTTACAACTATACAGCAGTAACTTTTGTTCTTCACTTATTTTGTTCGAGTGTGAGCACCACTCGCCACAAAGTAACCTCTTCCGCTCTGCGTTTCATTTTATGAACCACTTTGCATGCGATGACTTTGCTCTAGGAACTACTCTATGATTGTTCTTCACTCAATGAGCTCTTTATGGATAGTCGCTCTTGTTGGGTAAAATCTAATTACGCACAACACACAAGTATACGTGGTCAACAAGTAATAAAGTATAAGCAGAGTATCGTTCCCATGAGGAATTATTAATACAAATTACCAAATACTAACTCTTAATCAAACTAATTTTATTTAAACAATTAATTTAAGATTATTTAATAACAGTAATTCTAATTACCACTAATTAAAAATCAGATTATAGAGATTTAAGATCACAATTTCACTTATTGCTTCACTTAAATTAATACACTTCTTATCAATTATGCTCACTATTATGAATTGTTAATCAAGAACACATAAGTAAATATGACCATCTCTCAATGCATCATACTCAAATCAACTTAAATCCACAGATGATAAAATTAAGTAGAATACCCTAATTAACTAATTCACTATATCTCTATGTGAATTACAATTAAAGATGATGTCTGACAGGGACTTTGAGGGATTGGATCTTCATGGTGATGTGTGATATGACTTATATTGTTCTTGATTCTTGTAGAGTTACATAACCACTACAAGATCAAGGTTCTAGCAAGCCCAAAAATATGATGACGACGGAATTAAGGTCGGTCAAATGTGACCCCATTAGCGACGGTTTAATTAATTTCTATTTTCTAATTTTCTAAAAATTAATTAAAAATAGAAATATATTATAAAAATTACCAAAAATGGTTTTAAATATTTTTTTAAATTATGAAAAATAACTTTTAATAATTTCAGATATTTTTCATTAATATTTATATTTATTTGAATATTAATGATATTTAATTTATTTAATTAGTGTATTAAATAAATTAGAGAAAATAATTTTAATATTATAAAAATCATTTTAAATAAGAATAAAGTGTTTAAAAATATTTTGAGTTATAAATGTAACTTTTGATATTTTTGAGTAATTTTCATTAATAATTTAATATTAATGATAATAGATTTATTTAATTATTATATTAAATAAATGAATTAAAATGGTTTTATTGATTTAAAAATCATTTAAAATGAGAAAAATATTTTAAAATATTTGAAGTTATAATTAATGACTTTTAATATTTTGATAATAATTTCATTAATATTCAAATATTAATGGTGATGATTTAAAAAGATTTTAATTATTTTAAAATCATTTAAGTAGAATATTGATGATTTAAAAATATTTTAAGTTATTAACAATAACTTTAATATTTTGATAAGTATGTCATTAATATTTCAATATTATTAAATATTAATGATAATGGAATTAATTAGTATTTAAATCATTTAAAAATGATTTCAGTGTTTGAAAAATTATTATAAATTATAATAATTGTTTATAAATTACTAAAAGCTTCCGAAAAATATTATAAATGATATATGGCTTATCTAAAAAAATATTGAAGCTTTGAGACCAAGTTTAAGTGACAATCAATGTGTAAATTGTCGGATAGGGTGACTAGTACACCGAAATGAGACCGAAGTCCAACCAGACCGAACTAGTTAGACTTGATAAGTGTTTATATAGGTTATAAACACTGATATGACTATGTGGTAATGCGACTAGGAGAAGTATTGACTGTAAATTACAGTATTGTGTATTGTGATTTATTGTGCTAATTGTAAGACTGATATTGTTGTATAGGTCTTTCAAACTCAGATAAGTATATTGTGTAGCAGTAATCAATGCGAAAGGCAAGTTTCCTAACTCAACCTTGAGTTATATCTGTTTAAATACTATGGTGGTTAATTATTGTAGATTAGACCACGTCCAAGCATTTATTGTTGATTATTCGCAGTTAGTGCATGTTTATTAATTCAAATTGAATTAGTGATTTTGAGAATATACTTGGAGAATAATTATTATTGGATACTTACATCTGTAGATGCTATTATTAATATTACAGATAAATTATGTCTATTGTTAAATCGTGTTGAGAAATGTATTAGCTAATTTTTCTGGCTAGACGAACATTTGTTAGAACTTGATAGGTTCGAGAAAAGAAGAGACTTCAATTATTATTGATAGATCGATGCTAATTATTTCGGCTAGATAGAAAAAGAAACCTTGATAGGTTTGAGAAGAGAAGAGAAGAGAAGTGATTAGATATTGAAATCATTTGTAAGACCCCAAATTATTAATAATTGAAATTTAATAGTAAGGGTTGATTTGATTAATGTGGTTAGTTATGGGTAAAATGCGCAAATATTTCAAATAAGCAAGTGGTTATAAAATACTCATTGTTGTCGGAGAATATTCGTTTGGTCGTGGAATATTCTTGCTGTCGGGGAATATTCGTACGACGGCGCAGCCTTGTGTGGGTCCCATAACAGAAAGCAATTGGATGAAGAAAACGACAAGTATAAGTTGTTATAAATAACTGGCAGCGATTTATTACTGAATTAATCTTGTTGGAATACCCGTGGTTAAAACACGATGTCTACGCGTTGTTGAACAATAGCACACCAGTATTGCACCAATTATTGATTCTTATGTAAGAAGACACTACTCAATAATTGTTACAAAGAATTACTTCAAGATATTTTATTTTATTGATTCAATAATTGTCTTTGCGTTGATATTTTTATATTCTTGTTGTTTCAATAATTGTCACTACACGGTATTTTTCATTATCGAAACAATAATTCATATTATCCGAGTAATATTATTAGAAAACATTATTGGCAATGTCTAGAAAGTTCGCTCTAAGGAGAGGTTTGGTCACACCTAATTGCGGCGCCAATAAGGAGAAAATTCTTATTGAAAGCCCCTCTTTCTCTGAAACTACCGGTTGTCCGTCATCTTGTGATTCTGTAATATTATTTGTGAATAATTAATTATTGATTTATATGATGAGGGAAATATTGATTTTATGTGGATATAGATGGAGAAAATTTTTAAAGTGACAATTGTTAAAAAATGATATTTTATCTTTTCTGATAAAATAATATTTTATTATATTATTATAATATAATAATGATAATATTTTTACAATGAATGTGGGATATATGAGTATATGAGGAGGAAGAGTATTTTTGTTGGAAAAGTTGTTTAACACACGTTTTGTGTGTCGGTGGACCCCATTTCTTGACTGAAATTTGATTATAGCTTGTAAAATCATCCGTATGTGGATTTCGGTCAATTTCTGTTTGGAATTTGGAAAAACTTTCTTCTGAAAAGTTGTAGAGAATTTAATTTCCTATAAAAATTGGCGAGATTCGAATTTTCTGACAAAAGGGCTATTTGTTATGAATTATTGAAGTTCCGAAGTTCCGAAATAATTGATTTTTGGGAGTTTTAGTTAATTATTTTGAGAAAAACGTTTTTTGTGCAATTAGTGGGCTCACATGTGTTATAAATGATCTGAATTCAGATCTTCAAAGTTGGGCTAAGGAAATTTATAATATATATTAATATTTTATTAAATTTTCTGCTTTGGTGTTCTAAGCATTTTTCTATAAATAGGGTGCTTAGGTTAGAATTGAAAATCACACCAGAAACTAAAGATTTCTCTCTCTTTCTCTCTCTATAATATCGAGCGTATTTGTGAGTATTTTAGTACTTTGAGTATTGCTATACGGTGCAAGTTCTTTCAGCACTATATCCAGTATTCCAGTCAGAAGTACTATTCTTTCCGAGGTAAGGGATGTTATTTTATTCGAAAATGATATTGTTTCTTCAATATCATTATGCCGAAATATTGGTTGGAAATTTTTATCAAATTTGGAACTTTTTCATGTCGGGGTTACTATTCATGAGTTACTATTCACGAGTTACTATTCACGAGTTACTATTCACGAGTACTATTCACGAAGCGTGATGATGTTTTTTTGTGAAACTTATATCTTTTGAGGTCGGAGTTACTATTCACGTATACGGCACTATTCACGTATACGGCACTATTCACAGAAAAATTAAATTTTCTTTTCTGTGTCCAAGATTGTCTGTTATGATTCCTATCTTTGATTGGATCTACGTTTTGATCTTCATTCTTGAATTTTACTCCAATCTGGTTATTTATGAAGTATTTTTGAACTTGGATTATTTAAAGTACGAATCCTTAATACTTGTTCTTTTGTTTCACCGGATTCGCTTTTTTTTAAAACATTTTCATCATCCTCGGTCTAAATGATGATATTATTGAATATCTTTGGCACAGAGTGCAAAGATGAATGATTTCTTGATGAATATCTTTGGCCCGTAGTGCAAAAGATGAACAGTGTTGATGAACAACATATCGATCGATTAATATCTTTGGCCCGTGGTGCAAAGATGAACAGTGTTTAGATGAACATGACCAATCGATGAATATCTTTAGCACATAGTGCAAAGATGAATATTTGATTCGGATATATATTGATTGATGTTACAAGGATAAAATATCGACGATGAACTTTTAAATTCATATATAGAAGATAGTAGTTTGCATTCTCTACTTAACTCTTCTAATGAATTATTATTTCATTGCGAAGATTGATTTAAAAAAACTGTTGTCTATTGTATTCTATTAGATTTTTCCCTGTTGAGGACTAACGATAATTTGTTCTATATTATCTTAGTCATAATGTTCTTTACTGGGCTAGTTGAGCTCACCTTTTTCCTTGTTGTTCCATTTTTCTTCTCTGGAGGCGAGAATGTAGCGAGTACTAGTCGGGGTGTGGAATGATGGTTCTAGAAGTTGTTCTAGTAGTCCTCACTATTCTGTAAAATAGTGTATTAATAATTGTAATGAGGACTTATTTGAGTGTGGATATTCTCTAGATGACAATATTTGTATTTAAACTCACAGTTTTTATGTTGTATTAATAAAGTTGTAGTTGTTTCTATACCATGTATTTGGTGACTCATAATGGGTGATGTATACCTATTTTGGGGGCGTCACAGTTGGTATCAGAGCTTAGGGATATGGTCTCTGGCGGAGATCGGGGAATAGTACTAGGAGGGGAGAGACGAGTAATCCTTCGCTAGTATGTCATACCTAAGCTTATTTGTTGGTCAGTTGAACTATATGGTTAATATGTGATATGTTAATTTGTTTAATTAACCCTTGTTTTATGGCGATGTTAAGAATTGCAATTGAGAATATTAACGGTGGAGTTAATGAGACCGTGGAAACACCTTTAATCACCACCTGAGGAACGCGGTACAATAGAAAGGCAATATTCCTCTTGTAAGCAACATCAACGAAAGCGAGGCGATGAACGACGGAATATTTAGGAGCTTTTTTCGCTTCATGCAAAACCGAGCGAGGAGACTCGTATACGAAATCTTGGTGGAAATGATAGTAACGCCGCCACTTGTCACTGACAAGCGATTCAAAGAGTTGGGACCACGAAATTTAAGGAAAGCCGGATCCGATCATGGCGGAAACATGGGTCAAGCACATTACCAAGATATTCGATGTCTTGGGATGCACGGAAGAACAGAAGGTTCCATTCGCCACCTTTATATTCCGTGGCAACGCAGACATTCGGTGGAGTCTCAGTGAAAGCGTACCCGACTGCCGCCGCTCTGCATGTCTTGGGAAACGTTTCAGAAACTTTTCAACGAAAAATACTTTCCTGAAAGTATTCGCCATATGAAAGAGGTAGAGTTTATTAGACTAGAACAAAACAACATGACGGTGTCCCAATATGAGGCGAAGTTCGCAGAGTTATCCAGGTTTGCACCTCATTTGGTAGAGAATGAGGAACGAATGACGAGGATGTTTCTGAGAGGTTTAAAACCCGAGATTCGGCAATATCTTATCTCTCATAAATTTTCTTTATATTCAGATGTTGTCAACATGGCTCAATTATTAGAGCGAGATAGCGAGTACGTTCAACCAAGAGACCGCAACCAGATCATACCATGATGATGAGTCATCAGAACAACGATAACCAGCGGAGAAAGAAAAATACTTCTGAGACAAGCGCGACAACCACTCCGGTGGTAATCGTATGCCATGAAAATAGAAGAAGCGAGTCGGGAGGAGATTTTAAAAAGAGGAGATTCAACAATGACACTGCGAAGACGTCAGCACCAGCAGCAACTGGTTTTAAGGGAGGAGAACGACCACCGGTCGTATGCTATAAATGTAGAAAAGAGGGACACATCAGCCCAAACTGTCCACAAAAGTTCAAGGTATGCTATAATTGTGGAAATGAAGGACATATCGCTCGAGATTTTATGGTAGCGAAACCAAGCCCAGTGGGGATGGTGACTCAAAAGGCTGTCCCAGAAAAGTCAAAGTCAACGGTTCCTGGAAGAGCATTTGTCGTGATTAGTCAACATGCGAAGAACCCAAATGAGGTGATCACGGGTAAGCTAATCATAAATTCATGCGAAGTTTATACATTACTAGATACCGGTGCTACCCATTCATTTATCTCTCCTGCTTGTGCTCAACGTTTAAACTTGACTCCGGAGAAATTAGACTTTGACCTATCTGTGGAAACTCCGTTAGGAGAAACTTTCATCACATCCACTGTTTATAAATCTTGTTTGATCCAAGTTGACACCATCGCATTACCTGTTGACCTTATTTCTTTAAAGATACTTGCTTCTGATGTGATTTTGGGGATTGATTGATTAACTACTCATCATGCCAAAATTGATTGCTTTCGTAAGGTTATTAGTTTTCATATTCCTAAGCAACCTGTTATTCGAATTCAAGCAACCAAACCATTTAAGTCAAACACTTTCATATCAAGCCATAAAGTCATTTGTTTATTGAAAAACGGATGTCAATTTTTCTTAGCCCATATTATGGACTTAAACAAAAATACGTCAAATTTGAATGATATTTCTATTGTTAGTAAATTTCCTGATGTATTTCCTGAAGAATTTCTTGGCTTACTCCCAAAGTGTGATATTGAATTTTGTATCGACTTTGAACCGGTACAAAACCCATTTCTAAAATCTCATGGCTCCTATTGAACTTCAGGAGTTAAAAATTCAACTATAGAATTTGGTACCCGAGCCTTTATCTGGTGAATTCCTTTGTGGAATGCACCAAAGCCAGACTCTCCGTAGGGGACACCATATTTGTGCGATAGTAAACTGATAGGTGTCATTGTGACGTGCTATCCAAGATTGGGATATGAGTCACAGTTGAGAGCAACCTAAGTCAGTAATCGAAATACGTAGCTTTCTATGCTTAGCTGGTTATTATCGAAGATTTTATGGAAAGAATTTCTCGAATCGCTACTCCATTAACGCAGCTGACTCGTAGAGATACAAAATTCGAATGGAGCAAAGAATGTGGGAAGAGCTTCGAAGAACTCAATAGGAGACTCATTTCGGCACATGTTCTGACCATACCATCCTGGAAAAGCGAACGTGGTAGCTGACGTGTTGAGTAAAAGATCGTATACGAGTACGAATGTGATATTGTCAAAGACCCATTTCATATAACTTACAAATGATAGATATAGAGTTACAGACTCTAGGGACTCACGTGATGATATACAAGTAGAACCGACTTTAATCGATAAAGTTAAAAACATTCAAGCTACACACCGGAGCTGATGAATATGAAGAAGGAGGTACAAGAAGTTGTTATTCCAAAAGCGAGAATTGGCGAGGTGAGGAAAGCTCAAACCTTCGATTTATTAGTCCATTTGAAATCCTAGATCGAATAGGAACTGTGACCTATAGACTCTTTTTACCGCCAAGTATGACGCGTGTTCATAAGGTTTTTCACGTATCGATGTTACGTAAATATATGGACGACCCGAACCATGTTATTGAGTTAGAACCGGACGAGATAGCCGAAGACTTAACGTATGAAGAGGTACCTGTCAAGATTTTGGATAGGAAGGAGCATGTCCTATGTACGAAGGTCATACCACAAGTTAAAGTTTTGTGGAGAAACCATGCTATTGTGAAAATGACCTGGGAGTTGGAAACAAAAATGAAAGCGAGGTATCCTCATCTTTTCGAAACACCAGGTATGTACGTCAATTTCAAGGACGAAATTTCATAAGGAGGGGAGGTTGTAAGACCCCAAATTATTAATAATTAAAATTTAATAGTAAGGGTTGATTTGATTAATGTGGTCAGTTATGGGTAAAATGACCAAATATTTCAAATAAGCAAGTGGTTATAAAATACTCATTATTGTCGGAGAATATTCGTTTGGTCGTGGAATATTCTTGCTATCGGGGAATATTCGTACGACGGCGCAGCCTTGTGTGGGTCCCATAACGGAAAGCAATTGGATGAAGAAAACGACAAGTATAAGTTGATATAAATAACTTGGTAGCGATTTATTCACAGATTAATCTTTGTTGGAATACCCGGTGGTTAAAACACGATGTCTACGTTGTTGAACAATAGCACACCAGTATTGCACCAATTATTTATTCTTATGTAAGAAGACACTACTCAATAATTGTTACAAATAATTACTTTATTCAAAGATTTTTTATTTTATTGATTCAATAATTGTTACGTTGATATTTTATATTACTTGTTGTTTCAATAATTGTCACTACTGGATATTTTTCATTATCGAAGCAATAATTCATATTATCTGAATAATATTATTAGAAAACATTATTGGCAATGTCTAGAAAGTTCTGTCTAAGGAGAGGTTTGGTCACCTAATTGCGCGCCATTAAGGAGAAATTCTTATTGAAAGCCCCTCTTTCCTCGGAACTACCGGCACGGTTGTCATCTTTGTGATTCTCGTAATATTATTTGTGACTAATTAATTATTGATTTATATGATGAGGGAAATATTGATTTTATGTGGATATAGATGGAGAAAATTTTAAAGTGACAATTGTTAAAAATGATATTTTATCTTTTCCGATAAAATAATATTTTATTATATTATTATAATATAATAATGATAATATTTTTACAATGAATGTGGGATATATGAGTATATGAGGAGGAAGAGTATTTTTGTTGCAAAAGTTGTTTAACACATGTTTTGTGTGTGTTAATTGGACCCCATTTCTTGACCGAAATTTAATTATAAATTGTAAAATCATCCGTATGTGGATTTTGGTCAATTTCATTTGGAATTTGGAAAAACTTTCTTCTGAAAAGTTGTAGAGAATTTAATTTCCTATACAAACTCGCGAGATTCGAATTTTCTAACAAAAAGGCTATTTGTTATGAATTATTAAAGTTCCGAAGTTCCGAAATAATTGATTTTTGGGAGTTTTAGTTAATTATTTTGAGAAAAACGTTTTTTGTGCAATTAGTGGGCTCACATATGTTATAAATGATCTGAATTCAGATCTTCAAAGTTGAGCTAAGGAAATTTATAATATATATTAATATTTTATTAAATTTTCTGCTTTGGTGTTCTAAGCATTTTTCTATAAATAGGGTGCTTAGGTTAGAATTGAAAATCACACCAGAAACTAAAGATTTCTCTCTCTTTCTCTCTCTATAATATCGAGCGTATTTGTGAGTATATTAGTACTTTGAGTATTGTTATACGGTGCAAGTTCTTTCAGCACTATATCTAGTATTCCAGTCAGAAGTACTATTCTTTCGGAGGTAAGGGATGTTATTTTATTCGAAAATGATATTATTTCTTCAATATCATTATGCCAAAATATTGGTTAGAAATTTTTATCAAATTTGGAACTTTTTCATGTCGGGGTTACTATTCATGAGTTACTATTCACGAGTTACTATTCACGAGTTACTATTCATGAGTACTATTCACGAGTTACTATTCATGAGTACTATTCACGAAGCGTGATGATGTTTTTTTGTGAAATTTCTATCTTCTGAGGTCGGAGTTACTATTCACGTATACGGCACTATTCACGTATACGGCACTATTCACGAATACGACATTATTCACAGAAAAATAAAATTTTCTTTTCTGTGTCCAAGATTGTCTGTTATGATTCCTATCTTTGATTGGATCTATGTTTTGATCTTCATTCTTGAATTTTACTCCAATCTGGTTATTTATGAAATATTTTTGAACTAGGATTATTTAAAGTACGAATCCTTAATACTTGTTCTTTTGTTTCACTGGATTCGCTTTTCTTTAAAATATTTTCATCATCCTCGGTCTTAAATGATGATATTAATTGAATATCTTTGGCACATGGTGCAAAGATGAATGATTTCTTGATGAATATCTTTGGCCAGTAGTGCAAAGATGAACAGTGTTGAGATGAACATGACCGATCGATTAATATCTTTGGCGTGTAGTGCAAAGATGAGCAGTGTTTAGATGAACATGACCAATCGATGAATATCTTTGGCTATAGTGCAAAGATGATTATTTGATTCCGAGATATATATTGATTGATGTTACTGGGATAAAATATCGATGATGATGAACTTTTAAATTCATATATAGAAGATAGTAGTTTGCATTCTCTACTTAACTCTTCTAATGAATTATTATTTCCGCTACGAAGATTTATTTAAAACTGGTTGTCTATTGTATTCTATTAGATTTTTCCCTGTTGAGGACTAACGATAATTTGTTCTATATTATCTTAGTCATAATGTTCTTTACTGGGCTAGTTGAGCTCACCCTTTTCCTTGTTGTTCCATTTTTCTTCTCTGGAGGCGAGAATGTAGCGAGTACTAGTCGGGGTGTGGAATGATGGTTCTAGAAGTTGTTCTAGTAGTCCTCACTATTCTGTAAAATAGTGTATTAATAATTGTAATGAGGACTTATTTGAGTGTGGATATTGTCTAGATGACAATATTTGTATTTAAACTCACAGTTTTTATGTTGTATTAATAAAGTTGTAGTTGTTTCTGTACCATGTATTTGGCGACTCAGAATGGGTGATGTATACCTATTTTGGGGGCGTCACATCATTGTATTTCGTTGTTAAATCAAATTCTGATTCAAAAAACTGAGAAGAACAACCTTTTATATAAAGGGAACATTTTAGGTCGTATATTAGGCTATTGCGCACTTTTAAGTATTATGCATAATATAGGGTATAATGAAGATGATCACTTTATATACTTGCAGAGGGGTATAATTTAATCTTTATGGTTATCTGATATACCTGGGTATATCAAAGTAAATCTTTGATAGTTACTCGAGAAGAGAAGTTCAAGATCTTTTGTGATCACTCAGCATAAATTCTGGGAAAATATTTCCATCTTGTTATTTGGGTATATCAAAGTAAATCTTTAATAGTTACTCGAGAATAAAATTTCAATATCATTTAAGGTCATTCAGTATAAACTCTGGAGAATATTTCTAAATTGTTATTCATTAGAATATCGTAGAAACTTCGAAAGCGTTGTACTCTTTTATTATCAAATTATTGTGTTGCATTGATGGCGAGAAGACTTGTTAGTAATTAGAGATTTGTTCAGCTATTTCAAAGTTCTCCGAACTTTGGTGTCATTCTATCCAAATAGATAGTCTGATGTTCTAATTCCTATACTTTCATTGTATATCTTAACTTGCGGGGAAAATCTATTGCTCACCCTTGTTAAATGAAACATTTCATCTATGGAAGAAGAGGCCAACGGGTCCAAGAAGAACAAAGGCAAAGGCAAAGGCAAAATACTGGAGTAGTTATAATGAACTTATTATTATGTTGTATTTGTAAACCCTTTTTGTATATCTAAGGGGTATGTTTGTAATGTTAAGGTTAGATGACTTGGGACTGATGTATTAACAATCTCTGTTAATAACTTATGTTCACCTTTGGCAATTAGAGCAACATTCCTTGTGTTTGCCGACGAGGGTAAAAAGGGCAGAAACTCCCTCTGCCCTGTAGATAACAATAACTGCTTACTTTTTGTACAGTATTAGCAGTTGTTTTGTCATTATATGCTAACACTTTGTATGATTGAACAGTTTCATATATTAAGTGAAAGCATTTTGTTTCGGGACTCTAAAGTTAGATGTGTTTATACTTGCTGATGAGGTGCCTTTTCTCCATAAGGACTGTAACTTTGATGTAAAGTTGGACTCAGACTTGATGGAAATACAAGAGGACTATGAGATACCTCGTGAGATCAAAGAATGGGTCGAAGACAAATCCAATCCAAATCTTGATCAAACCACCTCTTTTAACCTCGGAACCTTAGAAAACCCCAAACAAATCCAGATTGGTACGGACCTCACTATAAACCAAAGGAATGATATGGTTACTCTATTGACCCAATTCTAGGATGTGTTTGTATAGTCTCATGAAGACATGGTCGGTTTGTCTACTGACATTGTTATTCATCGCCTCCCCCATCAAAGAGGGATTCAAGCCAGTCAGGCAGAAGCTCAGGCGATTAAAACCTGAGTGGAGTTTGAAAGTTAAAGAAGAAATTGAAAAACAATTTCAAGCCGGCATCATCATGGTGTCAACATACCCTGAATGGCTATCCAAGATAGTCCCCGTACCTAAACTGGGAGGGAAGGTGCGAGTTTGCAAGGATTATCGGGATTTGAATAAAGCTTGCCTCAAAGATAGCTTTCCCGTGCCATTTATCCACATACTCATTGACAATATAGCTCAATACGACATGTACTCCTTTTGCTGATTGTTTTTGCGGGGTACCATCAAATCATGGTTGCTGACGAGGATCGTGAGAAAACTGCATTCATCACTCCTTGGGGAACCTTTTGCTACAGACGGTTGTCATTTGGCCTCATCAATGCCGGAGCTACCTACCAGCGAGCTATGATGGCTCTTTTCCACGATTAAATGCACAAAGAGATAGAGATCTATGTGAATGATATCATTGTCAAGTCCCGAAGGGAGGAAGATCACCTAGGCAATCTCAGAAAGCTCTTCAACAGGTTGCGTAAGTACAACTTGAAGTTGAATCCAATCAAGTGTTCCTTTGGCGTTAGATCAGGCAAGTTGCTAGGTTTCCTAGTCAGCCACAAAGGGATTGAGCTGGATCCCACCAATATCCAGGCCATCACATAAATGCCCATTCCTCAGACAGAGAAGGAAATACAGGGATTTTAGGAAGAATCAACTTCATTAGCAGATTCATCTCCCAACTCACAGCAACCTGTGAGCCTATTTTCAAGTTGTTAAGGAAGAACTCCTCCATGAAATGGAATGATGAGTGCCAGAAAGCCTTTTTTACAATCAAAGAGCAGCTAGTTAGCGCTCCTATTTTGGTACCCCCAGGGATGATGTTCCCCTATTTATGTACATGTCCATTAATGACAATGCCATGGGCTGCATGCTGGGACAGAAAGACGATAGAGGCCAAGAGCGAGCTATCTACTACCTCAACAAAAGATTCAGCAGCAGTGAACACAAGTACACTCTGATTGAGAAAACTTGTTGCGCTTTAGCATGGGCTTCCATGAGGTTACAACATTACCTCCATGGTCACACAACCCATCTCATATCCCGCGTGGATCCTCTCAAGTACATCTCATATCTCTATGTGAATTACAATTAAAAAAGATTGAAGTTCAAGTTCTTTTTCTGATTTCATGCGATGTCAAGCATATCTCTACCCTAACATTCATCAAGATTCTGTTCATTCACATAAATCAAGAACACATGCTATATTAATTAAGTCTAGACTCGTATTTAATCTCTCGAGTTCATACAAGTCCACAAAGAATCGTTGATCAGGCAATTCATAAATTCACACTCAAATTAATATAGATAAACCAGATAATAGCTTAATAAACTGAAATCAAAGATTACATAATCATCGTTCCACTTAAAAATCCGTCTTAAGCCTAAAAAGTAATTAGTTCATAATAAACGAAACAATAACTGAATAAATTAAAGATATCATCTTCTCAATTACAAAAATAAACTAAAGTAGAAGAATAACGCAGAACACCCTTCACTTTAGTCTCAATCCGCAATCAATACGATCGTTCTTCAAAATCTCCACTCCGTTGCTGGCTATGAAATTTTGTGATTAATTGCTATTAATTGCTTTGCATGATGATTAATTCGTTGTTTCTTGAGCAATATATATCCAACATAGAGTTCTGGCCAAAATCCCATGTACATTAAAGTCCAAACACATTCAACAAACTAAAATCCATGTTCCAGCATAGTTTCAAGCAAGACAAGACACTCATGATCCGGTACCCTCCGCCCCGGCGGGGGTATTAGCATATAAAACGCCCACCCCGGCGGGCATGGCTACTATTTCCTGACTTGGCTTGAACTTCAAAATTTCTCCAAAATAGCTTCAAATGCTCTCCTTTTTCAATCATACACCACACCACCCATACTATACATAAAATGTGACGCCCCCAAAATTAGGTATACGTCACCCATCTTGGGTCGCCACTTACATGGTACATAAATTCAAATACAACTTACTTAACCTAACGTCGTGTATGCAATAATACATAAAACCGTGAGTTTGAATACAAATATTGTCTACTAGATATTATACAAACTCAAAAGGAGTCCTCATTACAACTATTATCACACTATTTCACGAATAGTGAGGACTACTAATGCTATCCTCTCGGACCATTACTTACGTTCCCAGACTAAGTCCAAAATATGTTCTCATTTCCTGAAGAGAACAGTGAAAGAAAGGGTGAGCTCAACTAGCCCAGTAAGAAATATTATGACTAAGATAATGCAGAATAAATTATCATTAGCCTTCAACAGTGTTAAACTGATAAAATACAATAGACAACAAGTTTAACTGCAGCGGAATATGCAATCCATTAAAAGAGTCAAGTAGAGAATAAAATCTACTATCTTTTAGGTTTTAAAAGGTTTTCATCAATTTTTATCGCTGAGACTCAGCTTAATAAATAAACCACCACATCTAATCATCCCTGTACCACGGTCAAGGATTTTCATCAAGTTATCAATGGTCATGACTATACCGAATCACCCCTGGTCATAATCATACCAAAAACTATCCATCACTGCATTACAGGCCACTGAGGACTTTTGTCACATCATTTATATCAAGTCATGATTATACCGAATGATCCCTGGTCATAATCATACTAAGTTCATCTATGCACGTAAGCCAAAGATAACATGATATATCATGAGGATGATGACAATGACATAATAATTCAATAAAACAAGTTCAAGAATTATTTAATCCATGAATTATTAACGTCCAAATTGTCAACATGATACTGTTTTGTAGAGTAAAATTCAAGAATGATCAGAAGAATATTTCCATGAAAAGATCTTTGGATGAAACGCAAATATCAAGGATATTCTACTAATTTCATGGAGTATAGAAATCAAAGTTTTAACTAACCGGGTATAATAAAGAATGGAATAACAAAAGAAATCACCATGCATGCGGTACTTTGCATAGACGAGTTATTCCAATGTAATAATAATAATAATAACCAGTCGTGTGAAATTCACCGCAAGCGGGATGTTCCAACAGAATAATAAAAAGATGGAACCCGATCCGTGTAAAAACACATGATAGGATATTCCAACGAATGATAAAGATTTTAACCGTGCCGTGTAAAACACATGCATGAGGATGTTCCAACAGAATAATAAAAAGCGGAACCGTGTCCCAGTGTAAAACACATGCATGGATGTTCCGGCGAGATAATAGAAGAATGTCACCAAGTATAGGTAAATCACAGCGTATACAAAGTTATTCCAATGTAATAATAAGCAATGGAATAACATAAGGATTTCACTAAGTATAGGGTATGCCACGTATACAGGTTATGTATAGGGTATGCCACTTTTTACGTTATTCCAATGTAATAATAATGAATGGAATAATGTAAGTTCTCTTCAAGAAGAAAGAATAACACCCTTACCGTAAAAAGAACCTGAATATAGAAGTAGTGAAGTAGCGAATACTCTTCTTCTTTTCTATAACTTTCTCTCTATAGCTTCTCTCTCTAATTTCTCTCTAGAGTTTCAATGAATTAAGTAAGAAAATAATGAAGGAATGAGCTTCTATTTATAGGAAAATGGAATGCATAGTAACTAATCCATGAACGGTCCAGTTTGATTTACTTTAATCGGACGGTCCATATTTAAAGAAAAATCTTTTAAATAAAATATAATATATTCTATTTATATAAAAACATTTTACTATGCAAACACTATGCAATACTATGCAAAACACTATGCAAACACTATGCAACACTATACATAATAAAATATAATATATTCTATTTATAGAATAACTTTAATAAAGTATTCTATTTTATATAAAAAGATGTTTCTGTTTTATTACGTTAATAATACGAATAAAACAAAACGTCATTATCGCTATAATAATTCATATTATTAATCGACAATAATGGAATCAAACTGAGTGACTTCTCACATAAGCATCAATAATCAATATCGTGTGCTACTATGCAACCACACGTATTACTGTACTTTTACTACCGAGTAGTTCAACAGTAACCACGGTAAAACTTCCGCCGTTATTTCAATAAAATATTTTTGTCGTTTTCTCAATCCGACAATAATTACATTGTAGGTCCACCAATGATTGAGTAGTTGTATGCGAATATTTCTGCTAAACCAATATATCCCCAGACCAATCGAATATAATATAACCACTTGCATACTTTGCAAAATTTATAAATACTACCCACAACTATAATATTATCTTAAATTCACACCATAATATTAAAAAAATTATTTCAACAAAATTTAAATCTTTATTGATAAAATCTGGGGTCTCACATAAAATATCAAGAAAGAAGTAAAAGAAGAACATAGAACAAGGATTTAACAACAATTAAGCTTAAATTGGACGTCAATTCGTGGATATAAAATCCACTTATCAGTAATCAGACAAACCATAGGAATCTATCACACCAAAGAGATACATTTGCTGCCTTACCATCGACAGGTTCTACAGATGGCTTCAGAGTTTGAAGAAATATCATTCCTCCACATTCCTCGGAATAGAAATGACTTTGCGGATGCGCTAGCAACCTTGGCCTCATTGATCAACATACTTGACAAGGAAAACATGCCAACCATCACATTTGCCCAACAAAAGGCACCAACCTATGGGAACTACATTGGAGAAGTAACGGATGAGCTACCTCCCATCCAACACCCTTGGTATCAACATATAAAAGAGTATCTGCAAGATGGATCTACACCCGCTGAGGCGATCCCGACTGAAAGAAGGCGGATCCATCAACTGGCTATGAAATTCTACCTGAGTAGAGACGCACTTTACAAAAGAGATGCAGGACTAGGTCTCCTCAGATGTCTGGACAAGGACCAAGCTCAGAGGCTCATGGATAAAATCCATGGTGGAGTATGTGGCCCACATATGAGCGACCCCCTACTTGTAAAGAAGATCCTAAGAACAGGGCATTACTGGCTCTCTCTCAAAGCTGACTATGACGATCACGTCAAAAGATGTTACCAATGCCAAGTTCATGGGAATGCTATCCACACCCCTCCAAAGGAGCTCCACAATATGAGTTCACTTTGGCCCTTCTCAATGTGGGGAATGGACGTGATTGGGCCCATCGAGCCCAAAGCCAGTAATGGGCATCGGTTTTTACTCACCATGATCAACTACTTCACCAAATGTGTAGAAGCTGCCTCCTTCCCTAGGGTTACAAAAGAAGTTATCATTGCTTTCATTAGAAACAATGTCATTTGTCGATATGGACAACCAGAGGTAATTGTATTAGACAATGCTAAGAACCTCAACAACAAAATGATGGAGGAGTTATGCAGTAAATTCCACATCAAACATCTCAAATCCGTCATCTACCGTCCAAAGATGAATGGTGTTGTTAAAGTGGCTAACAAAAACATCAAGAAAATCATGCAAAAGATGTCTGCCAATCACAAAGGATGGCCTGACTTATTGCATCTGACTCTGTTAGCCTACAAAACATCAATGTGCACTTCCACTAGGGCAACCCCCTACTCATTAACCTATGGGATGGAAGCAGTGCTCCCCATAAAGGTGGAAATGGAATCTCTCAAAGTGTTGATAGATGCTCAGCTGGATGAAGACCAATGGTTACAAGATAGGTATCACCAATTGTCTCTAATAGACAAAAGGCGAACCGCTGCTATCTTCCACTGTCAATTATATCAACAAAGGATCGCCATATCCTACAACATAAAAGTCCGGTTTTGGCAGTTTAAACAACATGACTTAGTTCTGAAGAAGATCATTGACAACCAAGATCAATCCAAAGGAAAATTCACCCCTAACTGGGAAGGCCCATTTATTGTCAAGGAGGTATTGACAGGGGGCGCTCTCAGATTACAAGAGATGGATGGCGATGAATTTCCGTAACTCATTAACTCGGACACCGTGAAACGGTACTATGTCTGAAGTTACCATCAAGAAAACATCCATGTTGTGGATCACCAGATCCCCAGTCAATTCAGGTTCTCTAACCCTTCACTACATATAACTTTCCTCACACCCTATAACCAGCAGCCTGGTTTTTGGATCACCAGATCCTTTACTCCTCGCAGGTTTTTAAAACCTTTCACACCTTCAGGTTATCCCACTAGGGATTCAACCCTTTACACCTTCAGTTTATCCCACCAAGGATTAAACTTTTCACACCTCCAGTTTATCCTGTACATGGGATTAAACTTTTTGGTACGCAAAACCGCCTCACCGCACACGGACAAACTACGCCACACGATCTCCCCAATACACGAGTGCGTGGCGCCCATTTTATATGGCCCGGTCGCAATAAAACAAAAACAACAAAAACATTTCTCCACCCTTCTCACTACAAAAGCAAAAACAAAACAAAAAAACATCTCTACACCCTTTGCCACATACAGTGTTGAATCTTTACACCAAGTTCGAACTACGCAGACCTTATCTCCTCTTCAATAGGAGTACATAGGCAGCCAATCATGGTTCGATCTTACCCCCTACCAAAACAAAAAAACTTGTCAACGGTACTGGGATCATCCTTCTATCCATCACACTTCATCGGCTTCAGACCAAAGGCATGGAACTACCTGACCTCCCCATGTAAACGGGAGAATCGACGACCATCTAAGCTGCGGTTGATTCCTCAAAGAGAAACACCAATCCATAAGAGATGGAACTAAATGGGCTCCCCCAGACAAAGGAGTACCGGCGACCATCTGTGGTGCGGTCAACCTTAGAGAGGAAAACCACATTTCTCTCCACATCTACATATAGAAACCAGTCCCAAGACACCAAGAAGGTAGGGAATACATACAGATCAACGATCCATGCTGAAAGATCCTAGGACATCTCAATGTTCGTTCATCAAGGAGGAGTTTAGAATACATCAAGATCACAAGTCCTTGAGAAACCGGAAAATATCAAGCAAGCAACAAGGCATAACTAAAAGGGAAGTGATCAAAACACGTTTCCCTGCTATATATAATGTTGTTTGATATATACAATATGTACTGCACATGACAAAATGGCTAAGCTAGTCTGTGCAGGAAAATATAATCCCATCTATAAGTCAGTGTGTATGCGGGCTATCAAGCCTAACATGGCATCCCTCTCAGAAGAAGGAGGTAACGATGTGATCTCCTGCCCAAGGGTTTCTACACGAGTTAACAGATCTACAACCAACTGTATGATAGCACTATGCTCATCAATATGCGTGCTCATCTTTGTAATGATCCCAGAAGTAAGGGACCTCACTACAGTACTATATGTAACAGCAATATCTTGGGCAGATATAGCGCTATCCCGCTCCATAATCACTGCATCTCTAGATGATCAGGCCTCATCCCGCTCAACAACAGCGGCATCTCTATGAGCTAATGTCGCGTCTCTCTCTGACAGAGCGATGTCTCTCCCATTAAGAGCTGTCAACATCAAGGCCCTAGCATAATCTCTCTTGAAGGTCATCAGATGAAGACTCTGTTCAAAATACTGTGTTGAATGCTGGATCACAGTCTCACTCGTACTAGGAGAATCTACAAGAGCTGTTGGCAACCCAGTGAATGGCTCCTCCTCGGTGTGAGAATTAATGTCCTCCATGGGCTCTCCACCATCTGAATCAATTCCCGGTACTGTGGATACTACCGCAGCCGATGCAGTCTCTGTCTCCATCCACGCAGAATACTCTGTCGAACAGCCCAAATGGCTAATAAAAAACTCACCACTCTCCCGCTGATCCCAACAGGCATACACCATGGATCTGTCCTCTGCTGACAAATGGCGAGAAGCTAAATGGTGACTTAACACCCCCTCAAAAGGATGCACCTCCTAAAACTGGTCAAACTGTGACATCACAGCAAGTGGGTGATATGTGGTCATGCCCCTCAAACCAACCAGACAGAGATAGTCTATACTCAGTGCATGAGTAATAAAGCTATAGGGTGAACTGAGCCATGTACAAGGCAGAATATTAAATGGATCTCCAATCCCTGCCAAGAACACCGACCAGGGCGCAGCGTCTACACACTCCGCTGGCTGGAAGGAGTAAGACATGGCTATCTCATGGGAAAAAAAATACCCATGTCGTCGGAACGTGCCAATCGATCTCAAGTGTGACATCAACCACACATAGAACAAGACTGAGCTGCCTATAAACACCCCTGCGGGATAGGTATAGTAATACGTGGCTGACCTCAGAGTCTCTGCCACAATCATCGAAATTGTGGTTTGTCCCTCCCTGAGAGCTCTCACCGCCATGACAACACCGATGTCCAGCTCATCCATGTACAATGGCATGTACAAATAAGCCACTACGCACATCACGAGTACATCTACTCTGGCAACATGCCACTGATCCTCTGGCGTGGTGAAATCCTCGAAATATCGTGTGTAACTGTCCACTGAGCCAAATCTGTCTATCACATAACGCTAGGACAATACATTGCCGGATGTAATCTCATCCTATACTGCTCTACGCCACAACCCGGTGAGGGTCATGAACTGTCGGTGTATATCTTTGACAGCCATCCGAGCGCAAGGCATGTCTAAGGGCAAAGCCGTCAATCACTCATACTCCTCTAAGGTAGGAGTCAACTCATGGGTCCCAAACCGGAAAACCTGCCTCTCCGGTACCCAATGCTCTAACATGCCATCTACGAAGCCCAATGGAACCTAGAACGTCAGGAGGGTCATGGAATGCTGCAATAGCTGATCTAAAATCACCCTATCTGTAAGACCCCAAATTTTATGAAATGAAAGTATTCAATTTTCTGATAATTGTTATTCTATTTATTAAATGGATAAATTGATAAAAGGTTAAAGTTAAGGGTGATATTTGAAAATTTTGCAAAGTAAGCAAGTTGATATAAAATATTCGTTGTGTCGGGGAATATTCTTTTTAACAAAAAATATTTTTACGACGGCATAATCATTGGTGGACCCCACAACGGAAGTATTGTTGTAGTTAGAAAGCGACAGAAATAACTTTTTTATAAAAAATAACAGCGAAAGTTTTTACCGTTAAACTATTGAAATACCCGGTGGTAAAAAAGTACAAAGATGTCTGGCGTGGTTGCGTAGTAGCACCTGTATTGTATGCAGATATCTTTGATTATTGATGCTTACATGAAAAGTCACTCAGTTATACTCAATTATTGCTACAGTAATTACTGCATAGTATCTCACGTTATTTGATTCAATTATTGTCACAGTATCATCTACATAATATTTTATATTATTAAATCAATAATTGAGACGACAATGTTATTCATATTATTATTTGCATTATTGACGATGTCTAGAAAGTTCTGTCGAGGAGAGGTTTGGTCACCTAATTGCGCGCCAATAAGGAGAAATCCTTATCGGAAAGCCCCCTTTTCCTGGAAATGATCTGGTTGTTAAATAGTGTGAGTTATAATATTAATGATGAATAATTGTTAATAGATTAAAAATGTGTTGATTAAAGATAAATGATTTATGGTAATTATTTATTCAATTTTTGATGTAAATAGAGGGGTTTGTTATGAGGTGTTTGTTATAAGTTTGGCTTATTATTCCATGAGGAGATGTGCTAATTTTTCAGACCGTTGGTTAAATATATAATGGTAAATCAATATGGACCACTGGTGGAAAGTTATAATAGTAAATCAATATGGATCGCTGGTTTAAAGTTTTAATAGTAAATCAGTATGGACCGTTGCTTTAAGTTTTAATAGTAAATCAATATGGACTGTCCGTTTAAAAGTAAATTAATCTGGGTCGTTCATGAATTAGTTACTATTCAGTCCTTTTTCTTAGAAATAGAAGCTCATTCCTTTATTATTTCTTACGAATTCACTAAAACTCTAGAGAGAGAAACTATAGAGAGAAAGAAGAAGAGTATTATGCTATTACACTAGTGCAGTCTCCAAATTTTTATTAAGGTAAGGGGTGTTATTTTTCGTATGGTGAGGGATATTATTTCTTTCGTATTCATGAAGAGAGTTATTTTCTTTCAATACTAATAAGAGTTATCATTCATTCTTTATTATTATGTTGGAATAACCTGTCTACGCGAACTACCGCATACATGGTAAAATTCTTTTGTTATTCCATTCTATATTATTCTGTTGGAATAACATGTCTACGCGGACTACCGCATGCATGGTTAATGACCCTTCGTATTTATTTTTATTAATCTGCAGGAGTAACATGTCTACGCGGATTATCGCATGCATGGTGAATGACCCTTCGTATTCATTTTTTATTAAATTGTGGAAATGATTTGTCTACGTGGATTCTGCGTACGGCGAGTAAAAATCCATATGCGATTAGATATTCTTTTATACTCGTATAAGATATCATTTCTTTTGTACTCGTCATGGAATATCGTTTTCTTTTGTATTTTCCTTTTATGAGTACTATTCACAAAGTAATATTTACGGGTTACTATTCACCCGGTCACTATTCACTCGAATATTATTCACTCAGGTATTCGGGGCACTTTTCGTGTCGGAGTACTATTCACGAGTTACTATTCACCCGGTTACTATTCACTCAAATATTATTCACTCGGGTATTTGGGACACTTTTCATGCTGGGGTACTATTCACGAGTTACTATTCTCGAAGTACTATTCACGGGGTACTATTCACCCAAAAAATATATTTCTTTTCTGACCAAATTATTTTTGATACATGAATATTATTCTTGAATTTTATTCCACAAAGCAGTATCATGTTGACAATTTGGATATTTTTAAACTCTGGATAAATTTAAAGTCTTTAATATTTATCATTGATCTCGTTTGATTGAATTCTTATATCATTGTCATCATCCTCATGTTTATATTGTGATAAAGGTCATGTGTGGCTTGCGTGCATAGATGTACAATTAATTGATATGATTATGACCAGGGATTATTCGGTATAATCATGACTGTAATGTTACAAATGATGTGGTAAAAGTCCTCATCGTACCAGTAGTGCATTGATGGACGATTGTTGGTATGATTACACTGAGGATTTTCAGATAATCATGACCATTGGTAAAAACACGAATATCATTGACCCGTAGTGCATGGATAATTCGTGGTCATGATACTAATGAATATCCTTAGCCGTAGTGCAAGGATGATTCGATGATGTGAATTATTTATTTGTAGAAGATAGTAGATATCATACTCTACTTGACTCTTCTAAAATACAGTTGTATGTCTTTGGCCTGTAGTGCAAAGATGAACTGTTAATGAATATATTTGGCTCGTAGTGCAAAGATGAATTTATTAGTATGATTATGAACAGGAATTGCGATTTGGTATAAGCACGATCTTTGATATTTCACGTAAAGACAGGTAATAAAAATTATCTTCGTCCTGGGTGCGAAGAGAAATTTAGAATCACAATTATGATTATGAGTTATTCACATGATTGTGGGCGAATCTGACCGTGATTGATATTAATTTGGGATAAAACATTGTTGGTGAACTCTTAACATGGAGAAGATAAAAAACTTTATGAATTATTTTGACTTTTTAATGGATTGTTCGTTCTGCTGCCACTATGGTTGAAAAGTTTTATCATCTACCATATGTTCTAAATCTTTGATTTATTCACTACTACAAAATACGTTTTTTTTTACAATATTTTTTTTAAAAACGTTATAGATATATATACAAAAACGTTATCTATTTAAAAAGGCATTTTTTTAATTTAAAATAGATAACGTTGTTTTAAAAAAACGTTGTGTATGTGAAAAATACGTAGCTTAATTTAGGCGGAAGTGAAAACTTAAAGTTACAATTCCGTTCTCTCTCTTTCTTCGTATTTCATCTCACATTTCTCTCTTTCTCCACTCCTAAAACAGTCACGAAAACTAGGGTTCAAATGGCCAAAACAAGAGGGGATTCAATATCTTAGATCTTCCCCTTTCTTCATCGCCAACTGGTTTCGATTCAAACCCTTGAATCCGACATGGCCACCGACGGCCCCGTCGCCACCGACGGCCTCCCTTTACCGGATGTCATGAAGCCCCCAATCCGTCCCGATCTCGTCAAATGTGGTCTCTGCTTCTCACCACGCCGCCCCAGCTCCGGCCGTCGACTGCTCCACCGTCGTTCTAAACATGGTGGACTGTCTCTCTTACGTCAGCAGCGGCAGCACAGTGAGTAAGCCAGAAGGGACATGCTGCTCTGGCCTCAAAACTGTTCTCAAATCCAACGCCGAGAAAACAGTCACAGTTAACTCGTGCCGTTAATAGAGAGAACTATGAAGATGCTGCTAGACTTAAGGTGGCAATTGCAGCTGCTACTACAAACGATACCGTTGGTAGAGTCATGTCTCATCTGAATGTAAGAGAAGTTATTTGTTCTGTATTATAAATTTAGACATCATTTTCTGGCTGATATTTTTTTTCTTATCTTCGTCTATGTATTTAAATTTGATTGCAGAAAGCCATAGAGGAAGTGCATTACGAGGATGTTGCTTTCATACAGGATTATGCTAGTGCAGGATTGGTAAGTTCTCAAAGTAATTTTGGAAGATAGTTTCGCTATGATTGTCTGTATTGACAATCTTGAGAACTTGTCCAATATAACAGGCAACTGTCAGTTTTTAGATGCAATGCCCTTGCAGATTTTCAATGGATTCTATTTTGCTAGATATGTTTTCTTTTATTAGTCGCTGCCTGTTTTATGTTTCTTGAAACATTGATAGATAAAATGTTTGCTCAAGATCCGGTATCACTTTGTGCTCACAGATAACGGTGTCTGTTTGTTTGTTTTTCTGTTCAATGTTTTATATAGAAAATATTAGTTGACATCTCTCTTGGAGCTGATTCGATCATATTGCAGTGTATTATTTGAAAATTTGTGTGTAAGATGACTTATGGCTTCTAACATTGTCACTCACTCTCTGTATTTTTTTCATTATTTAAACTTTTAATATCTTTCATTTGCTCAATTTAAATATCTTTCACTTTGATATCTTTCACTTTTAATATTCACTCTCTGATAATGTGTATGTATACCCAATTATCAATTTTTTTTAAATTTTTTGCTTTTATTTTTAGCAATGATGAAATAGGAATCATTTTACAATCAGGAAGACACTTATGTGCTGTAGAAGTTGAAAGAGGTCTAGGTTGAGGTGGATGAATCCTTTGAACCCAACTGTAAAAACATGGTAATTTGAAACAAGAAGAAGCAGACTCGTCATTAGATTTTCTCCCTATAATTTATATGTTGCTTAGCTTCAAACTAGAGTGGATTTTGGACACTTGTAAAAGAATTTAGATCCCTTTTTGTTCATCTTTCTAAACATATTCTTCTGTTGTGGCTACGGTTGTGGGTTTTATTTTATTTTAGTCTGGCTATCATGCTAAAATTCCTGGGGTTGGTACCCCGTATCTCCGCATGTATACGTGAATGTGTTCACTTTGAAAACTAATAATTAATTAAGTGTTGAGCTAATAGAAAACTCGGGTGTTGTTTCTTGTCACAGTAGCAGAGACACCAAATTCCTAGCAACTGAAGCAAGTTCAAAAGCCATCTTAGCCTTGGACAGCGGACACACAGTAGAGGAGCCAGTGATTCTCAAATTCTTCCAACGTTTCTTTGTGATTTTTCAGAGGTTGGTACCCCTAGCTTATTGGATTTCTTAGATGTCTACTATTATCTTGGCATGAATTATATTAAGTTTACCCGTTGATAAGAACCAACTGATCATAGTCTTATATTAAAATAGTAATATAATACACTTGAGTTCAAATCAAGGGGTGATGGCGGCCTTAAACAAGTTATTATTTTTGAGTCCTGACCCAAAATAGTCGCAGGGATGACCTCTAAACATGTCCTTAGAGCTTCCAGTGCAGTATTGTGGCCACATAGATAACGGTGTCTGTTTGTTTGTTTAATATCTTTCACTTTGTGCTCATATCTTTCACTTTGTGCTCATAGATAACAAACTTTTAATATCTTTCACTTTGTGCTCATAGATAACGGTGTCTGTTTGTTTGTTTTTCTGTTCAATGTTTTATATCGAAAATATTAGTTGACATCTCTCTTGGAGCTGATTCGACCATATTGCAGTGTATTATTTGAAAATTTGTGTGTAAGATGACTTATGGCTTCTAACATTGTCACTCACTCTCTGTATTTTTTTCATTATTTAAACTTTTAATATCTTTCATTGTCACTTACTCTGTATTTTTTTCACTAGCATTATCAGATTATGAGTATGCAGTTACATAAGGAGTGATTAGGGATCTTGCTAATCTTTATAGTGTATACTGCTTGTGTTTCGCTTTCCTGTAAGCACGGTTCAGAACTTACTTACCCATGTCCTTATCAGGACTTAAAACACCGGACTGTCCCATTTGAAAACAGTAAATTAATCCACTCAAGCTGTCAGTTGGTTTTAACTACAGCATGTGTTACTGCAGTAACTGCACCAAGTGTTCTGCTTATTATTTAAATATTGGTAACTTCTTTTAATTTGCTTTACTGAAGCTTCTTTGTTGACTATTGCATTTGGCTTTCAGGCAGCTCGCCATGGGCAGAAATGGTGCTCCTTTGTTCGAGATATATCTTACTAAATCTGTTTTGTATGCACTACATCTTTGACTGTTATTAAGTTGAAATCTGTTGTGACATCATGGGACTGAGTTTCTGCTTGATTGTCATTTTGAAGTTACATGTTGCAAAGGGACAATTTGCACCGGCAGTACCTGCTTAGTCGTCTTTTAACAAGACCACACCTCCTGGTAATTGGATTTCTGCTGCATATGGAAAAAGAAATAAATAGCATATGTGCTGTGTAATTGGATTTCTGCTGTGTTATTTCGTAATTATTCTGTTTTCCCCCTTCCCATACACTAAATCTTCACAACACCCTGTTTCCTTTCCTTTATTTTATTTCTTTTTCCATATGCAGCCATTATGGTATATATCCATCTGTCCGAGTGAGATTTTTCTTTCTACTTGTTCAATTTTTATTGTTGCGATAATAGGGACGAATTGACTGTAAAAATTGAAGAGGTAAAACAACAGATTGTACTTATTCTTCATGTATGCCACTTTATTATACTTCACCTTTTATGGCATGATGACGGTGGCTGCAACTCCCAACAACATTATTTATTTGAACATGTGCATGTCAGGGGGTTTGTTGCATTGAATATGCTTACAGAAGTAAAATGATTGCTTTGCTTTGGTATAAAATGTCACCTTTTATGGAACCTATGTCTACAGGGGACAGATGGGGTTACAAAAAGAAGACCAGAAGAAGTCTCAGGAACTAAGGCTTCAAGTAAATGGTGGCATCAACATGGATAGAAGCACAAAAGAATTGATGCAGACGAATGAGATTAGTGCTTGTGGATCTCAAATGGAGGGCTGTTGCCACATCTATGGCATGACTCTATCCACCTGTTGTCAGGGCCCTCTGTTATCTGAAATAGCAGATAATGATAATCTCAATGAGGAAGCAAAGTTTGATACTGCTACAAGGTGCTGCTTTATATACTTATGGTTGAGCACTTCTTGATGAATGATGTCTATGTTAGGTTGTGGATGTAATCAAATTCACAATTCAATATAGTAGTAATTTATATTGAAAAGTGAATTTGAGATGCATATATGGATAGTTTGGTATATATTTTGTGGATGTAGTAATTTGAAATTGTAAACGAATGGTATTATTGGGATGTATTTTGAATGGTTGATACATTTTGGCTTTAAATTTAAATGAGAATTTAGACCTTTTAGCTATATATCAAGACATTACCAGATTGTAGGTGCACTGGTAATATAGGTAAACCATATTTTTTTTTCTTTTTTAAGTCAATCCACAACATTTTAAAAACGTTGCGTAAATGTGCATAAACGTTGTCTGATATACTAAACAACGTTTTTATTCAGAAAACGTTGTGGAATCATACATTCTACAACGTTTTTAAGCATCTGTTAATTTTTGAAAAATAAATCTACAACGTTTTTTTCTTAAAAAACGTTGTGTATTGTGATTAACTACAACGTTTTAAAAACGTTGTGTAAGGGTGTCAAATAGACAACACCCTTAACCACGACGTTTTTTTGACTGAAACTACAACGTTTTTTTCGCGTTGTCTATTTACTGTTTTGTAGTAGTGATTACTAACGAAGGCTATTGATAATTTAATTATCTTTAGTCATGATATTTTTTACTGGGCTAGTTGTGTTCACCCTTTTGTTTCACAATTTCTTTCAGGTAACAAGAGTTTAGCTAGGTCTAGCGGGGGTAACAGGGGAATAGAACGGTGGTCGATAGCTGTTGAGGGTTCCCCTAAAACAGTATTGAAATAATTTTATTGAGAATTTAAGAATAAGTGTGTCGTATTTTATACGTCATTTAACCGTTGATTTTGGTGAACTGAATAGGTTGAGGTGAACCCAACTTTGGAAGGGTGTTTTGCCACTATTATACAAGATGTCTAATGATAGACGACTTCGTGTTATCATAAGACAGGGTTGTGCACATGCACTTGATGATTATATCTATGAGCACTACCTATATAATCTCGGAGTTTGGTTGTAATATAATTCTCAATCGAAGATAATGGAGATAAATATATGTCAAGAGAAGACTCACCATTGGAAAGAACATGATAGTAATCTTCTCATTTTTTTTTTGGGTCTATTGGGTCACCCAAGGATAATTCTCGAGTCATATAATATCTATCATAACTTAGATGCATGGCCTCCCATGTACGAAGGTTTCCTTGAGCATTTTTCAAAAATTTAAATTTCTAAAACAGTTATTGACTGTACTTTTATGTCAAGTACTATTGTAAGGTGTGTGGTCGAGACACCATGAGAGTTACATATATTTGTATTAAATCTCACAGCTTATGTGTTGTCGTATCGCATCTGACGCTTCAACAACAGTATAAATAAAGTTTGTATTTGATTTCTGTAATGTGATATCTGGCGACTTAGAATGGGTCGTGTGGACCTATTTTGGGGGCGTCACACTGTCTGAAGGGGATACACTATCATACCAGATCTCGACGGAGATGCCACCGACATCGGTGGGGTATGATCATCACTACCGGTGGTCGTCAAGAAGACATCCGTGGGTCGTATCATAAGACCATCCAAGGGTTAATGCTGAATATCTCTGGACATACATATGCATGACATAATACGTGCATAATAGATAATAGATGGCAATATGATGTAGGAAATGAAAAATATTACATACATTCCTAAGTACATCATCATCTAAATACATCATCTATGTACAACTGAAAAATATAGGAAAATAGGGCACAGGCGCCCTACGACTAACAAAGGCCTATCAAAAGATATAACTGGAATGGGGCACAGCCACCCAGTATCTAACAGAGGCCTATCAAAAGATATAACAAGAATACACATCAGAAGAAGACAATGGTGTCTATATCTACATCATAAATCATGTCCACCTGATGTAACTCCTCCTGAGTCTCTGGATCTCATCCAAGAGGGACATCAGGCCTATACAAGGGAGGATCTGCACCTGCAAAGCCATATGAGTCATCTGAAGGGCCAGCCATTGAGCTGGAAGGATCAAAAGTATCCGCCTCTGAAGGATCTCTACCCAAATGCCGGATGAAAAAATGTGTCCGGTCCAACTGCCGGGTCAAACTGTCAATCTGTGTCAAATGAGTCGAATCTCAGACACAAGTCATCCAATTTATCATCATCACGGATCCAGGAACCATATCCCCCATAAACTGAGTGGCGTGGGTCTGGGTTCTAATGGTATGAGGGGACCATCAGCGGTATAATGCCTCCTAAGTAAACGGACCCTCTGATAAAGTGTAGTCGTCAACACCCATCAATGGGATATCATCGACCGACGACTGCGACACAGGCCAATAACGCCTGGCAGGAGGCAAGATCGGTACACGAATCTCTCCTGTGGTGCTTCTAATAGCACGCTCTTCTAAATAGGGATCCCATCCTCCATCTGTGAAGAGAGGAATCCAGCGGGTGGACATCACATGCTCGACACCAGTCGGGTATCCATCCTCAAAGCCGATAGTCAAATGTTCCCCAGAATAGGGAACCCAAGTGATGGCATCAGTTGTCAACAACTCCAACTGTAAGCGACAATGGGTGAAACCCTCAGCTATAGGAACCTCTGCCAAAATGGAGTGATGCCATCGTCGTCCTCGTGGATAGGTATCTAAACCTAACACACTAATAGGACACAAACATGGAAGCCTCTCGTAGGCCCAAAACTGCCAACACAAAGGCAAACATTTGCGGTCAGTCAACACTCTTAACCTGTACATGGGAAATCAAAAGAGAAATACTCACCAGCAGAAATGGGTAAAATTCTAGCCAAGCCTCTGTCAAGCCCTGCGAACGCATGTGCATTCCCTTGAGGAAATAGGCAAAGGTATAGAAGTCCCAATCATACTCTCCAATACGATCCACCTCCCGAGAGGTGCTGATCAAAGCAAATGATACCGTGGAAGAGTTGTCTGCTATGAAATAACCCCTGATAATAACCAGGAATAATCGCCAAAGAATGCGATCCCTGACTCTCACATTAGCGGGCATGGGATCACTCAACAACCCAATCATAGCATCTACGCTCAAAGGACCTGTACGGACAGTCCTGTCCTTAAGTGCCTCAACCAGAACTCCTAACAGGGATCTGACGGCAGTCGGGGTAATGTTCGCCGTACATGGCACTGACGCGCCTCCAAACTCTATACCGATGATAAATCGCCAATCCATCGGCGTCATCATCACCTCACAATCCAACAAATGGAGAGACTGAGTCTGGTGAAACCAACGCTCCGACAATGCCCTGAGGTAACCCCAGGGACAACGACGGGGGGAATGGAAAAGAACGCCCCAACGCCCCAATCATGCACAATACCTCCGTAATCTGGATGCAAAGCCCGATACAGGGAGTGTATGCTAAACCAGTTCCCTCGAGGCTGTGTAAAGTCGGGAACCTACATCAAATACAAATCAATGTCAAAATCCTTACTCCTCGCTAATAGGAAAAAGGAAGATTCAAACCCAGCTGTTACCTCGTTTGCCTGCAAATAAACTGAGGGGTGGCGACTCAAATCACCCAGAAGATCTGGAATCGTCACAACAATGCCTGGAAGATCCCTACGAGGAGCATTAGCAGCAGAAGCTAGAGCCGCTACCGGTACATCCTCCTCCTCGTCCTCAACGTCCGGTACATCAACCCGGACAGGAAGAATCACTGCCTCCGCCAAACGACGAGGCTGTCTAACTGAACGGGGTCGAGGCACTTCAGAAGCCCTCCTCCGCACACCTGAAGTGGTCCTGTGGGAACTACTCGGCTGATCCGGATCCATAATATCTGGACACAAGTCTCCAAATTACCTCAGAAAAGGTGTGATAAATTCTAACCTGGAGCATTCTTTTTATGCATTTTATGACTACATGCATGCATGCATTACTTTAATATACACCTACAGTAGAGTTAAAAATGCATGTCTACCCAATGCCTAGACTTTTGGAAAATTTTTCCAGAGTCTCCTTTGTAAACAGGACTATCCACATGCACATAGGCATGACTAGGTGGCCATTCAGTAGCACACCTACCCACAGTCATAAACATCCTATGATGCATGAACATGTCAAAGTCATAATCCATAAGGGTAGCCTAATTAACAGGACTACTTTGCATTTCTACCTTTGCTCATTTGTCCTCAAATAGGATAAGAAATGACAGAAAAAGGTTCCAATTTTATTGTTTCAAAAGTCAAAAAATTTACATCATTATGTCCAACATAGTTTAATACTAACATTTACTATGTTGAATATTTTTTATCAAGTCATATAAGCATGCATATTCACTACTATGTGTTTAGACGCATTTCATGTGATAATTCATTTTCCAACGGACGAAAACTGGAAAAGAAGACATGCATACGTTACCAGGATAGTGTGAAATAGTTGTAAGGTGATAGAATTTGCAGAAAGACGCCCGAACTCAGCATATCTTAAGAACAGCTCTCGGATTTCCTATGAGGCACAGATTGAAAATGACTTGTGAAAACAACAGGTGTAAGACCCCAACTTATTATAAATGAAATTGAATTTCTCTATTTATTATTTTGAAATAGTAAGGGTTGAATTGATTAATGTGGTTAGTTATAGGTAAAATACGCAAATATTTCAAATAAGCAAGTGCTTATAAAATATTCATTTTTATCAGAGAATATTCGTTTGGTCGTGGAATATTTTTCTTGTCAGGGAATATTCGTACGACGGTGCAGTCTTTTGTGGGTCCCATAACGGAAAACGATTGGATGAAGAAAACGACAAGTATAAGTTGTTTATAAATAACGGCGTAGTTGTTATTCAAGTTATCTTTGTTGGAATATACGGTGGTTAAAACACGATGTCTACGCTGTTGTCAGATAAGTAGCACACCAGTATTACACCAATTATTGATTCTTACGTAAGAAGGCACTTCTTCAATAATTGTTACGATGAATTACTTATTCAATATTTTATTTTATTGATTCAATAATTGCTACGTTGATATTTTATATTACCGTTGTTTCAATAATTGTCACTACATTTATTTTCTATTATCGAAGCTAATAATTCATATTATTTGAATAATATTATTAGATAACATTATTGGCAATATCTAGAAAGTTCTCATCTAAGGAGAGGTTTGGTCACCTAATCAATTGCCCAAAGAAGAGAGAGATCCTTATTGGAAAGCCCCTCTTTCTGAGGACGGCACCGTTGCACAAGATCGTGATTCTGTAATATTATTTGTGAATAATTAATTATTGATTTATATGATAAGGAAAATATTCATTTTATGTGGATATAGATGGAGAAAATTTTTAATGTGACAATTGTTGAAAATTGATATTTTATTTTTTTCGATAAAATAATTCATTTAAATATATTATTATATTTTAATAATATAATAATAGTGATATTTTTACAATGAATGTGGGATATATGAGTATATGAGGAGGAAGAGTATTTTTGTTGCAATAAATGTTAAAAACATGTTTTTCATGTTAGTGGACCCATTTCTTGACTGAAAATTGATTATAGCATGTAAAATCATCCGTATGTGAATTTCGGTAAATTTTTGTTTGAAATTTGGAAAAACTTTCTTCTGCAAAGTTGTAGATAATGGAATTTCCTATGAAAAGACATAAGGTTCGAATTTTTTTGACAAAAGGGCTATTTATTATGAATTATTGAAGTTCTGAAATTCTAGAATAATTGATTTTTGAAGTTTTAAATATTTTTAATAAGAAAAACGTTTTTTTTATTTAGGTGAGGTGGGTCACTCTTGGTGGTTGATGTTTTGAATCAGATTATGTGTGCGTAAGAATTTAATATATATATATATATATATATATATATATATTAATGTTTTATTAAATTTTCTGCTTTGGTATTCTAAGCATTTTTCTATAAATTGGGTGCTTAGGTTAGAATTGAAAAACACACTAGAAACTGAAGTTTTCTCTCTCTTTCTCTCTATATTATCGAGCGTATTCTTGTGAGTATTTTAAGACTTCGAGTGTTGCTATACGGTGCAAGTTCCCTTCAGTTTTATATCCAGTATTCTAGTCAGAAGTACTGTCTTTTCGAGGTAAGAGATATTATTTTTTTTTTTTAAAATGATATTATTTCTTTCAATATCATTATGCCGGAATATTGGTAAGATTTTTCTTGTGAAATTCTTGTCTTTTAGTGTCGGGGTTACTATTCACGTATACGGCACTATTCAAGAATACGACACTATTCACAGAAAAATTAAATTTTTGTTTTTCCTCCAAAATATCTGTTATGGATACTAGCTTTGATTGTATCCATGTTTTGATCATTCTTGAATTTTACTCCACTATGATTACTTATGAGGTATTTTTGGACATGGATAAACCGAAATACGAATCCTTAATATTTGTTATTTTGTTTCACCGGATTCGCTTTTCTTTAAAATATTTTTCATCATCCTCGATCCTAAATGATGATATTCTTGAATATCTTTGGCCCAGAGTGCAAAGATGAATGATTTCGATGAATATCTTTGGCCGTAGTGCAAAGATGAACATGTGTTTAGATGAACATGACCAACTGATGAATATCTTTGGCCTGTAGTGTAAAGATGAATATTAGATTCCAGAAATATATTGATTGATGTTACAGGGATAAAATATCGACGATGAACTTTTAAATTCATATATAGAAGATAGTAGATTTCATTATCTACTTAACTCTTCTAATGAATTATTATTTCCACTGCGAATATTGATTTAAAACTGGTTGTCTATTGTATTCTATTATATTTTTCCCTGTTGAGGACTAACGATAATTTGTTCTATGTTATCTTAGTCATAATGTTCTTTACCGGGCTAGTTGAGCTCACCCTTTTCCTTTTTGTTCTATTTTTCTTCTCAGGAGGCGAGAATGTAGCGAGTACTAGTCGGGGTGTGGAATGATGGTTCTAGAAGTTGTTTTAGTAGTCCTCACTATTTTGTAAAATAGTGTATCAATAATTGTAATGAGGACTTATTTGAGTGTGGATATTGTCTAGATGACAATATTTGTATTTAAACTCACTGTTTAAGTGTTTTCGTATTTTGCTCGATAGTTGTATTAATAAAGTTGTAGTTGTTTCTGTACCATGTATTTGGCGACTCAGAATGGGTGTTGTATACCTATTTTGGGGGCGTCACAACAGGTGCCTTAAAACCACCCATGGTTGGCCGCAGGTGTACCTGCGGCTACCCTAGGTGGGTCCCACCCCTCCGACTCGGTCCAATTCGAGTTGCAAAGGAGGTCTCACAAGTTGAAACAGTCAAATAGGGAGAAAAAATGCTATGCGATTGAGCGGAAAAGCCTGAAATCCTAGCTCTCAAGACTCAAACTGCGGGTCTTTCTATCACACATTGGTATTCGCTCATACACAGGGTTCACTATACCGATGATCACAATTATTGCAGACTATAATCGACAATACCTTGCGAAGGTCCGATGCCATCAGTTTGGGGTCGTAACTCCAAAGCACTGCTCCCCAGCAGGGATTTTATACAACTTCAGCCGGTGGCAATTAAACCCAACGAAGCATCGGAAGCCATCTGATGACATCAGTCGTTGATGCACACGTCAACGAAGGTCAAGCAGTCTTGACATTATCCCCAGCAGGGATCTCGTCCATTGAAGAACATTTCAGCGAGGGTCAGGCAACCCTGACCAGCACAGACTGTTGACAGTAACTCCGATAGTTCACTTGAAGGACCTGGCAATACAAACCAGGGAAGGCCATCCTCATCAGGGTGAACTGTGACGCCCCCAAAATAGGTATACATCACCTATTCTGAGTCGCCAAATATATGGTACAGAATACAAATACAACCTTAAATATACAACATAAGCTGTGAGTTTTTATACAAATATTGTCTTCTAAACAGTATTCAAACTCAAAATAAGTCCTCAATACATTTATTAACATACTATTTCATGGAATAGTGAGGACTACTAATGCTATCATCTAGACTGTCACTCCGTTCCCCGACTAGTCCCTGCTACATTCTCATTTCCTGAAGAGAACAATGAAAGCAAAAGGGTGAGCTCAACTAGCCCAGTAAGAAATATTATGACTAAGATAATGCAGAATAAATTATCATTAGCCTTCAACAGTGTTAAACTGATAAAATATAACAAACATCAAGTTTAACTGCAGTGGAACAAGCAATCCATTAGAAGAGTCAAGTAGAGAATAAAATCTACTATCTTCTATGATTTAAAAGGTTTTTCATTACTTTTATCATTTGAGACTCAACAATAAATAATAATGCACATCATCCTCGCACTACTGACAGGATATTCATTAGTATCACGACCACAAATTATCCATGCACTACGGGCCAAGGATATTCGTGTATTCATCAATGGTCATGATCATGCCAACAACTGTCCATCAATGCACTACAGGCCAATGGGGACTTTTTCCACATCATTTGTAACATTACGGTTATGATTACAATCAAATAATCCTCGGTCATAATCATACCAAGTCCATCTATGCACTACAGGAGCCACGGATGACTTTCAACATAACATAAACATGAGGATGATGATAATGATATAAGAATTCAATAAAACAAGTTCAAGAATTAATTTATCCAGGAACTAATAACGTCCAAATTTTCAACATGATACTTCTTTGTAGAGTAACACTCAAGAATGCTCAGAAGAATATTTCCATGAAAAGATACGGGATGAAGCGCAAATATCAAGGATATTCCACTAATTTCATGGAGTATAGAAGTCAAAACTTTAACCAATTGAGTATAATAAAGAATAGAATAACAAAAGAAATCACCAGGCATGCGATAGACCACACAGACAAGTTATTCCAACAGAATAATAAATAACGGAACCGTGTCATGCGTAAGCGCATGCACGGCGATATTCCAATGAGATAATAAATAATGGAACTGTGGTCATGCGTGAGCACGCATGGCATGTGATGTTCCAATAGAATAATAAAGAATGAAATAATGTAAGAATTTCACCAAGTATAGGGTATCTCACAGATACGAGGTTATTCCAACAGAATAATAAAGAATGGAATAACAGAAGTTCTCTTCACGAATAAGAAATAAAGAATACCCTCTACGAGTACAACAAATAATATCCCTTACCTTAAAAGAAACTGGATATGGGAAAAGAGAGGTAGCAGACTTCTCTTCTTCTTTCTCTCTATAATTTTCTCTCTCTAGAGTTTCAGTGAATTTGTAAGAAATAATGAAGGAATGAGCTTCTATTTATAGGAGAATGGAAAGGCACTGTTCATGGACGAAATAATTTTTGTAGACGCACAGATGTTCAAATTCAATCAACCATCCAAAAAAAATAAAACAAAAAAATAAAATAAAATATAATATATATATATAAAAACACATGCTTACAATTTATATATATCAATATTATATATACCACTTGATTTTAATCCCCACCCCCTAACCAACATCAATCCCCCCCCCCCTCAAAATCACTTTCATCATATATATATACCATATATATATATTCACATAGAATTTTTACTTTCCCACCCATACATCACTTTCACTACACTCTTACACATATCTTACACCCATCACTTTCATACTATCACTTTTTCACCATTTTCCACTCACTCATTCATTTATTATATATAAAACATTATACTAGATATCCCTCAATAAACAAGATTCCCCCCCTACCACGTTACTGTTAACACACACACACACACACACACATATATATATATATAAACTGAGATAAATTCTCCTGATAGTTTTGAAAAAATGGGTAAGTGAGGGTCCAAATAATAAACAAAATTTACAACAAATATTTCATAAAAACACCTCAATATTTTTAACAACATTTATCATCATTATTATAATTCACAATATTAATCGACCAGGTCGTTCCCAGGAAAGAGGGGACTTTCCAATAAGAATTTTTCCTCATCGGCTCGCAATTAGGTTGTTGGGGTTTCGGCATAGAAACGCAGCGGAAATAAACCAATTAAAGGCAATTCTGAAACCCTAAAACAGGATCCATGCGAAAAATTTAATTAATTCAGAGGTTAGAAATTATACCGATTGTTAAAGCTAGAATCAATGCGGTCGAATCTCCAACGCAATTCAAACGGACTGCGTCTCTACGGTATTCACACGAACTCTCCACACGAATCGTCCTACGATCTGCAGAAGAAGGAAACGCGGTACTAGCCACCAAGGATGAGGATTTTCTGAAGCTATTTTCTCTCTAGTCTCTCTCTAAGAGCGACTAGGGTTTTAGTTAATGAATAATCCCTAAAATGACTTAATATCTCATATATTCATGACCAATGAGATTTGGTCATCAGTCAATCCACATACTAGTCTTAATGCATTATTGTTGTCCCATCAACAATGATACTCGACTAGGGACATTTAAGAACAATGATACTAATTGTAAATATATAATCTTATGTTCAAGTCACATACTTAAAACTATATAATTTGTATCAATATTCTAAGGATTTTTTATTATGTTAACATTTATATAATGCAGTAAATAAAATCATAATAAAATCATTCATTTATTCAATCAAATATAATATCAAAACTTTAAGCAATTATATCAAATAATTGACCTCTAGGACATAAACTTTAACATAGGTGACCAAACCTCTCCTTGATAGAACTTCTAGACATCGTTAATATTGCAAATAATAATATTAATAACTTTGTCATCTCAATTATTGATTATAAAATATTGAAAATAATTGAATCAAATAACGTGAGATACTATCGCAAAGAATTATCGTAATAATAATTGAACAAAACTGAGTGACTTCTCACGTAAGCATCAATAATCAATATCGTGTGTTACTATGCAACCACGCGTATTACTGTACTTTTAACACTAGGTGTTTCAACAGTTAACGGTAAAACTTCCGCCGTTATTTTCATAAAGTATTTTTGTCGTTTTCTCAATCCGACAATAATTTCGTTGTGGGGTCCACCAATGATTGTGCCGTTGTACGAATATTCTCTGTTAAAACGAATATTCCCCGACCAATCGAATATTATATAACAACTTGCGTACTTTGCAAAATTTATAAATATTACCCACAACTATAACATTATATCAAATTAATTCCATAATATTCAAAAATGATATTTATAGAAAATTCATCTTTATTCATAAAAGTTGGGGTCTTACAACCTCTCCTTCTTATGAAATTTTTCCCTTGAAATTAGGGTACGTACCTGGTATGTCGAAGAGGTAAGGATACCTTGATTTTATTTCAGATTCTAACTCCCAAGTCATTTCCTCAACATCGTGGTTTCTCCACAAAGCTTTAACTTGAGGTATAACTTTGGAGCGTAGAATATGTTCCTTCTTATCCAAGATTTGAACAGGAACCTCTTCATGCGTCAAATCTTCTGCTATTTCGTCCGGTTCTAACTCAATAATGTGGTTCGGGTCTTCCACATATTTACGTAACATGGATATGTAAAAAACGTTATGAACACGAGACATACTTGGCGGTAAAGCGAGTCTATAGGCCACGCTTCCTACTCTCGATTAGAGGATTAAAATGGGTCATGAATCGAGGATTGAGCTTTCCTCTCTTTCCAAATCTTGTAATTCCTTTCCATGGAGCAACACGTAACAACACATGATCTCCTATATAGAATTCTACGTCCTTTCGATGAAGATCGGCATAACTCTTTTGTCGATCTTGTGAGGTTTTTATACGTTGTCGGATCGTTTGAATCTTTTTCGTAGTAATACGTATCAACTCTGGTCCCAACAACGTTGCTTCACCCACCTCATCCTAGCATACTGGAGAACGACACTTTCTTCCATACAACGCCTCAAATGAAGCCATGCCAATACTTGCTTGATAACTGTTGTTGTAGGATCCACCAATGGTAAGAACTTATCCCAACTTCCCTTGAAGTCAAGGACACAGAGTCTTAATAAATCTTTAAGAGTTTGAATAGTCCTCACCGACTGCCCGTCCGTCTGAGGATGATATGCCGAGCTAAATCGTAAATCTGTGCCCATAGCTTTCTGCAAACTAACCCAAAATCGTGAAGTGAATCTTGGGTCTCTATCAGAAACTATGGATACTAGTATACCATACAGTCTTACAATCTCGTTTATGTACATACGAGCAAAACGTTCAAGTTTATAAGTTTCTCATATAGGTAAGAAATGAGAAGACTTGGTCAATCTATCAACAATGACCCAAATCGCATCTATGCCTTGAGAAACCTTAGGAAGACGGGTAACAAAATCCATGGTAATGTGCTCCCACTTCCATTCTGAAATTTCAAATGGTTGCAATGGACCTTTTGGTACTTGATGCTCACTTACCGCTTGACACGTTAGACACCTTGAGATAAACAAAGACTATCTCTCTCTTCATATCGCCCACACCAAAATGTATGTCAAAGATCATGATACATTTTGGTACTCCTGAGATGGATTTCAAACGGTGTGTTGTTAAGCCTCCATCATGATTTTATACTTTAAATCAGGGTCGTTAGGAACAAAAAGTCTAGAGTTGACTCGAAGTATTCCTTCTTCATCGATTCTTGCTCCAGGCTTAGCACCTTCTTGCACTTTCTTCCTCATACGCATCAGCTCCAGGTCTGCAGCTTGAGCAGCTTTAACTTTATCGATTAAAGTCGGTTCTACTCGTATATTCGCCATCATCACATGGGTCCCTGGAGTCTTTAACTCTATCTCCATCCTTTTCAAGCCACACAAAATGGGTCTTTGCGTTGATAATATCGCACTCGTACTTGCATATGATCTTCTACTCAATGCATCAGCTACCACGTTCGCTTTTCCAGGATGGTATTGGATGGTATGACCATAATCTTTCAAAAGTTCAAGCCAACGTCGTTGTCGCATGTTGAGTTCCTTTTGAGTGAAGAAATATTTGAGGCTTTTATGATCCATAAAGAACTCCACTTTCTCTCCATACAAGTAATGCCTCCAAATTTTAAGTGCGAAGACAACAGATGCCAACTCTAGATCATGAGTGGGATAATTCCTCTCATATTCTTTGAGTTGTCTTGAGGCATAAAGGCTATGACTTTCCCATGTTGCATCGTAACACATCCTAACCCTTTGCCCAAGCATCATCAGTAGATGATAAATCGCTCGAGCCAGGATGGTATTGTCGAGCAGTCTTTGAAATGAGTCTCCTCTTGAGTTCTTGAAAACTCTTCTCATTCCCTCGCTCCAAATTAATTTGTTTCTTTCCGAGTCACCGAGTTAATGGAGTAGCGATTCGAGAAAATCCTTCCACGAATCTCCGATAATAACCAGCTAAACCGAGAAAGCTACGTACTTCGGTCACTGATTTAGGTTGCTCCCAGCTTTGAATAGCTTCAATCTTTGTTGGGTCAACAGATATTCCATGACTTGATACTACGTACCCAAGGAATGCTACTTCTTCAAGCCAGAACTCGCATTTCTTCAACTTGGCATAAAGCTTGTATTCACGAAGCTTTTGGAGTATCAGCCTCAAGTGTTGCTCATGATCTTCACGACTTTTGGAATAAATAAGGATGTCATCAATAAAGACGACCACAAAGTGATCCAAATATTCCTTGAATACTCGGTTCATCATATCCATGAAGGCAGCAGGAGCATTAGTCAATCTAAAGGACATGACTAGGAATTCATAATGCCCGTACCGAGTTTTGAAAGCAGTCTTTGGAATATCCTCAGTTTTAACCTTCAGCTGATGATATCCAGAACGAAGATCGATCTTTGAAAAGAATTTGGCACCTTGCAACTGGTCGAACAGGTCATCAATACGTGGCAATGGGTACCTATTTTTTATGGTGACATGATTCAACTCCCGATAATCAATACAAAGTCGCATACTCCCATCTTTCTTCTTCACGAATAGAACAGGAGCACCCCAAGGAGAAGTACTAGGACGAATAAAACCAATGTCTAACATTTCTTGCAGTTGGGTCTTTAACTCCTGAAGTTCAATAAAAGTCATTCGATATGGGGCTTTGGAAATGGGTTTTGTACCGGGTTCAAGGTCGATACAAAATTCAATTTCATGCTCTGGGGGTAGGCCAGGAAGTTCTTCGGGGAATACGTTAGGGAATTTATTAACAATAGAAATATCATTCAAAACTAACAAATTTTTGTTTAGATCCGTGACATGAGCTAAGAAAGCTTGACATCCATTTTTCAATAAACGAATAGCTTCATGGCTTGAAATGACAGTGATTGATTTTAATGGTTTAGTTGCTTGAATTCGCATAATAGGTTGGTTAGGAATATGAAAGCTAACAACCTTACGAAAACAATCAATTTTTGCATGATGAGTAGTTAACCAATCAATCCCTAAAATCACATCAAATGCAAGTATTTTTAATGAAATAATATCGACAGGTAATGTGAGGGTACCGATTTGAACCAAACAAGACTTATAAACAGTGGATGTAATGAAGGTTTCTCCCAACGGAGTTTCCACAGATAAGTCAAAGTTTAATTTCTCCGGAGTCAAATTTAATCGTTGAGCGCAAGTAGGAGAAATAAAAGAATTGGTAGAACTGGTATCAAATAAGGTATAGACTTCGCTAGAGTTTATGATAAGCTTACCCGTGATGACCTCGTTCGGGTTCCTTGCTTTCGGGAGGTCACAACAACGCTTCTCCCTTGCCTTTCTCGGCTTTGACTTTTACGGGACGACCTTTGGTGCCTCCATCCTAGCTGAACTTGTCTTCTGTGAAGACAAAAATCGAGCTAAGTGACCTTCTCTTCCACAATTATAACATGTTTTGACTGGCATCGCTAGCTTTGGATTGATTGATGTCCCTCCCTCCGCATTTGAAGCATATGATAGGTGATCGTTCTCCTTCCCTAACAACGGTCTTTGGTCTTGACATCTTTCCATCATTGTTGAATATCCTCTTCTTGAAATGTCCATTCTTATTGTTTTGGCCCTGATTACCACCGAAGTGGTTACCATTTCTGGCATGTTGATTTCCTCCACGCTTGTTGTCACCGCTTTGATGACTGCTCTCATTGGTATTATCATTATGTCGGCTGCTCTCTTTTAGTTGCGTTGACTCGTTATCGCGCTCCACTAAATGAACCCTGTTTACAACATCTGAATACAAACACAGTTTATGAGAAATAATATATTGACGTATATCTGGCTTCAAACCTCTTAAAAACATCCGCGTCATTCTCTATTCATTATCAACCAAGTGGGACGCAAACCGGGATAACTCGGCAAACTTAGCTTCGTACTGCGACACGGTCATATTATTCTTCTCCAACCTGATGAATTCTACCTCCTTCATGTGACGAATACTTTCGGGAAAGTACTTGTCATTGAACAGTTCTTGGAAATTCTCCCAAGACATCTTCAGTGCGGCAGGTTGAGTATGCTTTACCGATTCCCACCAGTAATCTGCCTCTCCTCACAACATAAAGGTGGCAAAGGGAACCTTTTGCTCCTCGGCGCATCCCAAGACATCAAATATCCTGGTGATCTGCTTTATCCGCATTTCCGCCTTAAGTCGTTTTGGCTCTCCAATAAACTCTGGTGGTCCCAACTCCTTGAACTGTTTAGCGGTGACCGTCCGAGAGTTTCTAGTGTTTCCACCTACATTTTGGACAGGAGCCACTCTCGCCTGATGTTGCATAAATTGCATAAAGCCTCTGAATATTCCATCATTCATCATTTGGTCAGTGTTGTTGTTTGCATGAGGATTGTCGCCTTCCTGATGCACATTATCTTGATTATTAATATGTGGTGAATCAACGGTCTCCTGTGCTCCATTGCTATTCTCAACATTCTCGGATGTCATTTTCAGATACTGCCACAAAACAAAGGTTAATTGACATGTAACATATTATCCCTATATTCTAACCGACCAATTAAATACCAAATAAACTTAGGTAGGTCATACTAGCGAAGGAATTCCCCATCTCTCCCCTCCTAGTTCTATTCTCACATCTTAGCCAGGGATCATATCCCTAAGCTTTGATACCAACTGTGATGCCCCCAAAATAAGTATACATCACCTATTCTGAGTCGCCAAATACATGGTACATAATACAAATACAACCTTAAATATACAACATAAGCTGTGAGTTTTAATACAAATATTGTCTTCTAGACAGTATTCAAACTCAAAATAAGTCCTCAATACATTTATTATCACACTATTTCATGGAATAGTGAGGACTACTAATGCTATCATCTGGACCGTGACTCCGTTCCCCGACTAGTCCCTCGCCACGCTCTCATTTCACGAAGAGAACAATGAAAGCAAAAGGGTGAGCTCAACTAGCCTAGTAAGAAATATTATGACTAAGATAATGCGAATAAAATTATCATTAGCCTTCAACAAAGTGTTAAACCGATAAAATATAACAAACATCAAGTTTAATCTGCGGTGAACAAGCAATCCATTAGAAGAGTCAAGTAGAGAATAAAATCTGCTATCTTCTATGATTTAAAAGGTTTTTCAATACTTTTATCGCTGAGACTCAGCTTAATAAATAATCCACATCATCCCTACACTACGGCCAAGGATATTCATTAGTATCACGACCACAAATTATCCATGCACTATAGGCCAAGGATATTCGTGTATTCATCAATGGTCATGATCATGCCAACAACTGTCCATCAATGCACTACGGGCCAATGAGGACTTTTTCCACGTCATTTGTAACATTACGGTCATGATTACACTGAATAATCCCTGGTCATAATCATACCAAGTCCATCTATGCACTACAGGCCACAGATGAATTTCAACATAACATAAACATGAGGATGATGACAATGATATAATTGAACAAAACTGAGTGACTTATCATGTAAGCATCAATATCGTGTGCTACTATGCAACTATGCGTATTACTGTACTTTTAACATTGGGTGTTTCAACAGTTAACGGTAAAACTTCCGCCGTTATTTTCATAAAGTATTTTGTCGTTTTCTCAATCCGACAATAATTCCATTGTGGGGTCCACCAATGATTGTGCCGTTGTACGAATATTCCCTATTAAAACGAATATTCCCCGACCAATCGAATATTATATAACAACTTGCGTACTTTGCAAAATTTATAAATATTACCCACAACTATAACATTATATCAAATTAATTCCATAATATTCAAAAATGATATTTATAGAAAATTCATCTTTATTCATAAAAGTTGGGGTCTTACAAGGACCAATGATGGAATCTGTTATAAACAATATGCATCAGACAAATGCTCATTCCCTCGGAGTCTCTTATACATGAGAGGAACATCTATGGTGAAAAGTATGTACCAAGGAGTAAGGACTTTGGTGATAACCCCAATGTCAATATCCTGGAATTTACTGAGAACTTTGGAGCCCACATCTAAGCAGTTCATCAGAGTCATCAGTGATCGCTCCAGTCCCCATCAGAAGTCATGGGAGCAAATAGTCATCCCATACTGTTGGAAAACAGTCCAACGAACCACATACATTTACATCATGCTGCAGTGCATTGCATCATGAATATCTTGTCAAGTTTCAAGTGTCTAGTGTTCTTTATCCTATCCATTCCATTGCACTGCATGAATATGATAAACAGGGGCATTTGTAGACACTCAAAATTTTGCATTTTTGTTACTAACCTTGCATGAGGGCAAAGTCATCTTCTAAAGATAACCCTGGAAGTCAAAGTAGCACAGTCCCGGAGACAACCTCGGGATACTCAGTTCGCCATCTCGGAGACAACCCCGAGATATTCAGTTTCAACCTCGGAGACAACCTCGAGGAATGCAGTTCCAGTTCCGGAGACAACCTCGAGATCTTCATTACCAATCCGGGAAATAACCCTGGGAGATACATTTCAAACCTCGGAGACACCCCCGAGGCATGCAGTTGCAGTTCCGGAGATAACCCCGGATATGCTTATTTCAAACCCCTGCAATCAGCTTCAACACTCGGTGATAGCCCCGAGGCACTCAAATCCAAACCCGGAGATAACCCCGGGAGGACAGGCACACCTCAGAGACAACCCTGAGGACATTCAACACTTGCAGCAGTCCAATCTCAGAGATAACCCTGAGCAACGACTGCTAAATCAACCCAAACCGGAGATAACCCCGGTGAGGGGCAAAATTGTCATTTTTCCACCTCGATCCCACATGGCACCGTCTCAACAACATTTCAACATACATTACACATAGGAATGTCCTAAAAGAACCAAATAGCTCCAATCCCGAGTGACTACTACACAAGACAGCACACCGGATAGAATTTGAAGACTTGAAGACTCAGGGCATGGTCTCATATTCCTGACTTCGTACAACCTTTACTCCCATGTCATTGTGGTGCTCTCAACAACAGCATGCCGAAAAATGTCTTATACACCTCTATCGGATGTCCAGATTGAAGTTCTTAAAGTTCGAGCGGACATCACGTTGCACGCGTACACGTACTTCGAGACGACAGGGCCCGTGGAGCCCGGGGCACCCCGAGCTACCGCAGGTACACATGCGGCTCCCCCCTCTTTAAATAGAGGGCTTGGGGTGGCCATTTTGCATAAGAAAATGGCGAGGAAGCCCTGTCCAATTTGCTCTGTACACACTATAAATTGAGTGTTTTCTCATTTCAAACACTTGTGAGCTTATATATTGGCTACTTTTTACCGGTGGGAACCGAGTGTTCATCCATTTAAAGCTATTGAAGTCTTCTTTAGCAATCCATTGTAAGCCTTCTTGCTTTATTTAAAGCATTTTCTTACCTTCTTGCACACACTATTATTCACGTTGAGAGTCGCGTGTGTGTGTATGCCCTAATCAAATCATTCCGTGGTTTATTGCTTTTATATATATATATATATATATATATATATATATATATATATATATAGTAGGATGGATCGTGTTCTAACTTCTGAATTCTACCAAAATTCGAACCTTTTATTTATTTTTTTGCTTTTTTTTAAAACAACTAAAAAAATAAAAATAAAATTATGGAACTTAAATTTTTACATAATACAGTGTTTTGGGTGTGATTTGGATACATATAACAAAACATGTATGTACAGTCTGTGCAGACTGTACATATATTTTTTGGTATAGGTATCCAAATCACACCCAAAACATTGTATTATGAAAAAATTTCAATTTCATAAAATATTAAATATTTTTTTTAGTTATTTTTTAAAAAAAAAGTAAAAAAAAAAAATATTGGTCTGTTTTTGATCAGGTCCGGACTCCCGGACCTGACCAGTTCTATATATATATGGATAATACACTTTCTAGTCACTGTATTAGGGTCCAATTTTTATTGTGGTTACCAAAATTTTTTTTGTTACAATCGAATAATTTTAGTCTCAAAAATTACAAAATGGTCATTATTTTTAATTTTCGTCCGAAGAAATGGACGGAATGCTGACTGAGCATATTAGCCGTTATTTTTGTTGACGTGACTCGTTATTTTTGCATACGTGGAGGGTTAAAAATTTCCTTTAAAAAAATATTGCTCCCAAGTCTCGAACTCTAAACTTCACCAAACTAGAAATCTTATATTCCAACAAAAGTCATTCTACTAACTACCTACCATGCTTAAATTTATGTAACATTAATATTTAAACTAACTAGCATCGTTTCTAGGAATTGTAATAATAATAATAATTGTAATAATTGTATTAATAATAATAATTGTAATAATTATTATTATTATTGTAATAATAATAATAAATTTTAAATAATTAAAATAATAATAATAATAATTAAAAGAATAATAATAATTAAAATTTTAAATAATAATAATAATTATTGTAATAATATCGTGACCAAAAAGGGATAATACAACATTATTACAATAATAATAATAATAATTAAAATAATAATAATAATAATAATAATTAAAATTTTAAATAATAATAACCTTAATAATAATAAAAGAGAAAAGAAGAAAGCAATCACGTGTCGTTCTCATCTTAGGTCCGAAATAAACAAAATAATAAAAGTAAAACAATAGAATTCTCACTACAAAACACTCCTCTCTCTGTACTCCAAAGAATGATTTGAATTATATATTTTTTATTTAAAAAATAATAATAAATACATAAAATAAAAATAAATATATCATTTAGTAAAATTCACTAATATTAAAAAAAAAGACTCATCACTTTATGTAATGACCACTAAGAATAAAGTCCAAACTTTTTTTACTTTATTTTTTTAATTTTAATAATTTATGTGAAAAAAATGTACTTAAGACATTCTTTGGAGTCATTAGTTAATTAAATAATAATTATTGTACATTGAGACATAAATAATAGATTAGTAAATTGAGACATAAAATAGATTTTATATATATATATATATATATATATATATATATATATATATATAGCTGGAGTTTACATGGATTAATTAATTAATTAATTTTAGTAAAGATCGAGTATGGCCATAGGCAGCAATTTTACAAGCGCTGAAGCGCATGGCATATTTGTATTGCGTAATAATAATAATTATTATTGTAATAATAATAATAATAATAATTAAAGTAATTATTATTATTACAATAATTATTTTATTATTATAATAATAATAATTATTATTATTATAATTATTAAAATAATTATTATTACAATAATTATTATTATTTTAATTATTATTTTAATAATTATTACAATAATTGTAATTATTTTAATTAGTATTTAATTACAATAATTATTTTATTATTATAATAATTATTATTTTATTATTATTTAAAATTTTAATTATTATTATTATTATTGTAACAATACATTGTATTATCCCTTTTTGGTCATCAGTATTATTATAATAATGATTATTATTATTATTGTTTAAAATTTTAATTATTATTATTATGTTAATTATTATTATTATTTTAATTATTTAAAATGTATTATTATTATTACAATAATAATTATTACAATTATTATTATTATTACAATTTCTAGAAACGATGCTGTTTAAATATTATTGTTACATAAATTTAAGAATGGAAAGTAGTTGGTATAGTGGCTTTTGTTGGAATATATGGTTTCTACTTTAGAGAGGTCTAAAGTTCGAGACTTGGGAGCAATATTTTTTTAAAGGAAATTTTTAACCCTCCACGTCAGCAAAAATAACGGGCCATGTCAGCAAAAATAACGGCTAATATGCACAGTCAGCATTCCGTCTATTTTTTCGAACGGAAATTAAAAATAATGACCATTTTGTAATTTTTGAGAGTACAGTTATTCGATTAAAAAAAAAAAAATTCAATAACCACAATAAAAATCGGACCTTAGTACAGTGACTAGAAAGTGTATTATCCCTATATAACTGTTTACATTCAATAACTGTTCAATAACTGTTTACAGCTTTCATACAAATTGCTACATCATGTGATCACAGATTCAGTCTACTGAATCTAGATTCGGTTCCCGTGATGGACATTTTTCAGCTGTACATGGCTTGTAAACTATTCACGGTGTTTGAATGTCCTTAGATGACTCTCATACCCACACGGAATTCAACACTGTTTTTTTATCTTATTTTCTCGAAGATGCTTCGCATCTCAAAAATAAAAGCAATCCAGCCGAACACATAATAAAATGGAAGTATCAAATGTCTCAATTACTATTGAGCATAAGGGTTTGAAAAAACTTTTTCACAAAACATCATTGTTATATCTTGTTAAAATTGAACTTTTATACAAAATTCAAACCCTTTGTATATAGGTGCAAACGAGGCATAGCACTACTTCCAGATAATTACACATTGACACACACACACACACATACAGATAATGGTTTTAATTGAAAAGTGGCGGTCACCGTGGTAACACGGATGTTGGGGGGTGCCTAACACTTTCCCTTTGCATAATCAAGCCCCCGGACCCTAACGAATCTCGGTTTCACAGACTAGTTAAATAGTGTCACGTCAGTACTAGGTCAATGTGCAAACATTTTCTAGGTTGAGTTGGTGAAACCATTTAAAAATACCAACTGACGACTCTTACAGTCCAATCGTCGACATATACATGTCGGATCTTTTCACAACTTGTTTTTTCAAACAAATCTCACATAACATGAGAACACCAAAAGACAAGAACAGAAAAGGGACAAATAAAAATTCCGACGTCGACAGCTCCATAACGAATCCGGGTGATACCCCCAAGCTTAATGATAATTGGCATATGCATACTGGTTGAGGTAGTTACCCATGTACTGTACCGGCCCAAGACTGATGGTGCATTGATTACTCGGGTGATTGTCAGCACAATAATTACAAGTAACTGTTATCCTTCGATTACGTTGGGCTGCAACAACGTCCAACTTCCTCGAAAGGGTCTCAAGCTGTGCTGATAATGCAGAAATTCCATTGAGTTCATCAATCCATGTGTCCCTTGGTTGAGTAATATTCGAGTATGACCATTGATAGTTGCATCCAACCATGGTACCTGAAAAGAGAGAAAAATAGGAAGATAATTAAATAACAAATAAAAAGAAAGAAAGAAAAGTTGTTTAAAGTAAGACTAATTTGAGTGAAGCTAATATTAGCAAAAATTATTAAACTAATTCCCTGGCAACGACGCCAAAAACTTGTTGGATAAAATCTAATTACGCACAACACGCAAGTATACATGGTCAACAAGTAATAAAGTGTAAGTAGAGTATCGTTTCCACGAGGAATTATTAATAAAAATTACCAAATACTAACTCTTAATCAAACTAATATTATTTAAACAATTAATTTACGATTATGAATTAAATTATTTAATTACAGTAATTCTAATTACCACTAATTAAAAATCAGATTATAGAGATTTAAGATCACAATTTCACTTATTGCTTCACTTAAATTAATACACTTCTTATCAATTATGCTCACTATTCTGAATTGTTAATCAAGAACACATAATTAAATATGACCATCTCTCAATGCATCATACTCAAATCAACTTTAATCCACAGATGATAAAATTAAGTAGAACACCCTAATTAACTAATTCACTATATCTCTATGTGAATTATAATTAAAGAGGATTTTAAGCACACGTTCTCTATCAGATTACATGCGATGTATAAGTATATCTCTATCCTAAACATAAATTATGTATTCCAACGCCATGTAGAAAACACAATCACATGCTATTATGATCAGATCTAAATCTATAATTCATCTCTCGAGTTAATATATATTATCATAGTAATTGTTAGCTAGGAAATTAAGCAATTCATTACAAATCATAATAGACAATCCAAGAATAATCACAATAATTAATAGAGAAGCATACTAAATAAACTATGCAAAACGATCCATTGTAATCTTAAACAAAAGATTTAGTTCATGATTAATGAATTAAAACTAAGAATCCACAATTGAATAAACATTAAAAGATAAAAGTAAAAGAAGAGAAAAAGATAGAATCTGTTGTCTGCATATTTGATGCTCCCTCTTTGCTCCTACTTTGAATATTCAATAGTCTCCAAGTTACTTCAATCTCCAAATCTAATAAGAACTAGGGTTTGGTCCTAATATACTCTAATGGAGTCCCTAATCCAAGTTATAATCAAGTATTTATAGTTCTAATGAAAACCCTAACAAGTTAGGCAACTAACAATCCTATTTTGGCTCAACTTGGAAAATATAACACCCAAATTAACTCTCTCCCCATTGACCGGCGCACCCAGTGCTGCTCCTAGGCCAATTTGGGCGCGCCTGCCACTCTGAGTGTAAATTAGGATGTTACATGCACGCCCAAATACCGCTTCATTTTCTCTCACTGCGACGTCCTTTGGTAAAACATGCATAACGTTTGATCCGCTAGGAGTTACGGGGCCTGCAACCTATCAAATCGAAAATATCGACGAGATCTACAACTTTTATTCTTTGAGAATTGACAGATTCTAGCCGGATCAAGGTCGCAATTGGGCTTGAAGTAGCTGCTATGTAAATGGCAAGCATGACAACTCTTAGCTTTGATCTTTGTTGATAAAAAGGCCATAATTCTCACATCTGAGCTTCAATTGGGATTATTCAAGATGTTAAAAAAATTTAAGAAGTAGATATACAATAAAATCCAAGTTCCAAACCAAGAACATTCATCTAAATTGGTGTTAAAAGCCCTACAATCTTCCTTTGCTTGCCTATTTTAGTCCAAAAGATGTCTTAATTACTTTTCCTTACTTCTTCATGCCAATGTCGTGTCAGAGCCTACAAAATAACATAAAATGTATGAAATGCACACACAATGCATGCAAAGTAATTACGAAACATAGTTTAAGCAACTAATTCAAGTAATAGATACCGGATAAGTAGGTATAAAACCTACTTATTAGCTCTACGATCTTTATCTGCATTGTTAGAAGCTACAAATAACATAGTACTAAGGATGTAAATTTAACATTCCAAACTCACTGATTAACTTATTGAACTTAGATTCGTCTAATAGCTTAGTAAACACATCAAGAAGTTGATCTTTAGTTGAAACAAAATGTAAAATAATATTTCCATTTTGTATATGATCTCTAATAAAATGGTATCTGATTTCTATATGTTTAGTACAAGAATTCATGACATGATTATGAGTAATTGATATAACGCTTGTATTATCACAGAATATAAGGATAAACTTAAAATCAAACTTATAGTCAGCCAGTCGATTCTTTATCCATAAAATTTGAGCACAAAAACTTCCAGCAGCAATGTACTTAGCCTTTGTAGTTGAAGTTGATATTGAATTCTACTTCTTGCTGATCCATGAAACAAGTTTATTCCTTAGAAGTTAACAAGTACCACTAGTGCTTTTCTTGTCAATCTTGAATCCTGCAAAATCAACATTTGAATACCCTATTCGATCAAATGGAGAATCCTTGGGATACCACAGTCCTAAATATGGAGTACTCTTGAGATATCTAAAAATCCTTTTAACAGATGTTAAATGAGATTCCTTAGGATTAACTTGAAATCTAGCACATATTCGAGTAGAAAACATAATATATGATCTACTAGTAGTTAAGTACAAGAGAGATCCTATCATACCTATGTATTGAGTTATATCAATACTTTTACGAAATTCATTTTTGTCAAGTTTTGTTGCAGAGGTCATATGAGTCTTCATGGGAGTAGCCGAATCTTTGTCATACTTCTTAAAGTAGATATGTACTTAGCTTGGTTGATGAAGATTCCTTCATCAGTCTGCTTCACTTGCAGTCCAAGGAAGAAGTTTATTTCACCTATCATGTTCATCTTAAATTTACTTTGCATTAGCTTGACAAATATTTCACATAATTTTTCATTAGTAGAACCAAATATAATATCATCTTCACAGATTTGTACTAACATAATTTTATCTTAGGTCCTTAAAACTAATATACAACAATTAGAAAGTAATTACAAAAATAAAACATCCCCAAAATAATTACAAAAATAACGCAACACAATATTACCTTACTAAAATTACGCCTCATTAACTCCCTACACGTCAGTTACCGACTTTAATATTTTCAATTAACCGATCATAAATTCACGCTAATTAAGAAAAAAGGCAACTTTGAGATCAGAAAAAACAGAGCAACGACAGATCGGAGAAGACGAATTCTCCAACGGCGATGCAACTCTGATATCGGATAATATCGAAGAAGATCAACATCAACTGCAAGATCAACAGCAACTTCAAGATCAACAGCAACTTCAAGATCAGTAACCAGCCTCTGTAACAACTTTGATTGTTGATTGATTCGTTATAGATTTGTATACTAAGGTATTTGAGTTTAAAGTTTATATGCATATAATTACACTGTGGTTACTATATACTCGTATATTGGTTACCTTTATTAAGTTTTTCGCTCTTTAATTGGTCACAAAGACAGTATACTGACTGTTTTAATTGCAAAATGCATGTAAAAATACGTTTTATATTCTGGTTACTAAGTACATAGAAATTGGTTACTGTTTATTATTGATTTGGTTACTGTATAATGTTTATTTGGTTGCTATATACTTTATGTTTATTTGGTTACCCCGTGGTTACTATATACTCGTATATTGGTTACCTTTCTTAAGTTTTTCGCTCTTTGATTGGTCACAAAGTCACCTCATTGTCGCTTTTGATTGCAAAAATGAATGTAAAATATGTTTTATATTCTGGTTACTAAGTACATAGAAATTGGTTACTGTTTATTATTGATTTGGTTACTGTATAATATTTATTTGGTTGCTGTATACTTAAATCTACTGATATTTTTTATATTGATGGTTACTTATTAAATACATTGGTTACCTTCCTACAACTGTTGGATCTTTAAGTACATATTGATGTTTTTTATATTGTTTGTTTTTGCTGTAAAATGCATGTCAAATATGTTTTATGTTATGGATACTAAGTAAATATATGTTGGTTATTGTCTAATCTGGATTTGGTTAGTATATAATGCTGACTTGTTTACTGTGTAATATTACCATGATTACTGCATAATATTACTGTGTTTTATATTGATTTTTTTATATTGATGGTTACTGATTAACTACATTTGATACCTTCATACACTTGTTAGTCTTTAATTTGTAACAAAGTCATTACTGATTGTTTTGGTTGTAAAATGAATGTAAAAATATTTTTTATAATCTTGGTTACTAATTACATATATCTTAGTTACTGTCTAATATGTATTTAGATACTGTAAGGTGTTTATTTGGTTACTGTATAATGTTATTGTGTTTTATAATTATTTCTTTTATATTGGTGGTTACCTTCATACAACAGTCAATCTGATTATATATATTGGTTGTTGTACTGATGTTTTTATAGTTATGGAAAAATTTGATCCAGTGGCAATTTGGTAATTTCTGTCCAAGTTTGGAGTGTCAGATTTTGGCATTTTCGGAGCCTAATTTCATTGGAAATGGGTCAATGATCAAAAGTCACAAGCTGTGCTGGTGAACTGCAGGGTTTTTTGGTCAAATTCAATCATTTAGGCCTTCAAAATTGCATGTAAAAATGTGGTTTATATTCTGCTTATTAAGATTATGTAATTTGGTTACTGTTTAATATTAATTTGGTTACTTTACAATGTTTATTCAGTTGTTAGACAATGGAGACTGACAGTAACCAATAAAACAAATTTAATTATTTACAGGAATATATAATTGTTTACTGTTAGTAACCATTAACCACATGGTTGGTAACATTTTTGATGGTGTACAGTAACCAAAATTGTTATTAATTAATATTTTGATTTTTGATTCCAGCATTAGTTGTCAATATAAAGTAAGACATACATTAAACAATTGGTAATTGTTGTGAAATATTTTTATGTAAATTTGGTTATCCATCTAAAATAAAATGGTTACCTCTATATTCATATTTAGTTACCAACTGGACCATTTCCAAATTACTTTTATAACTATGTAATTTAAAAGTATCCATCAGCTGGATAAATGGGAACCCTCACATGTACATTAAGCACTTGATAACTGTTCTGATATAAGTTTTTAATTATTTGGTTACTAACAAAAACTAAAATGGTTACCCTTATATGCAGGTTTGGATACCAACTGCACATTTCAAACCATTTTTATTTTAATATGAGATCTATAAGTGATCATCACATATATAAATGAGAACTCTTATTTAGAGTTTCTTATTCCATCATGATGACAAGGTATAAATAAAACATATACATTTAACACTTTATAACAGTCCTGGTACAAATTTATAATTATCTGGTTACTAACAAAAACAAAAATAGTTACCATATATGTAGGTTTGGATACCAACCTAACATTTCAACTGAAATAGCTGATGGATACTGTTCTGAAACAATTTTATGTAAATTTGGTTACTCACAAAAAATAAAATGGTTACCTCTATATGCAGATTTAAATACCAATTGTACAATTTCCAGATAATTTTTATAAGTATGTAATTTATAAGTATACATCAGCTAGATAAATAGGACACTCTCACCTGTACATTTAACACTTGATGTTTGTCCTGATACAAGTTTGTAACTATCTGGTTGCTAATAACAGTAACCATAATGTAACATAATAAAGAAGTAACCACATAATTATATGATAGTAACCATAACAGGTTTTAATGGTAACCAAAACAGAAACAACATATATATCCAACCCAGTTTAGGCAACCCATGTATACTCTCACATGTACATTTAACACTTGATATATGTCCTGATACAAGCTTATAACTATCTGGTTACTACCAAAAAAATAAAATGATTACCTCTATATGCAGATTTAAATACCAACTGTACAATTTCCAGATAATTTTTATGAGTATGTAATTTATAAGTATACATCAGCTAGATAAATAAGACACTCTTATATTTACATTTAATACTTGATGTTTGTCTTGATACAAGCTCGTAACTATATGGTTACTAATAACAATAACCATAATGTAACATAATAAAACAGTAACCATATAATTATATGATAGTAACTAGAACAAATTTTAATGGTAACCAAAACAGAAATATCATGTATTAAAACTCAGTTTAGGCAATCCATGTATACTAAACAATTATATATTAACCAGAATAAAAAATAAGAGTAACCAAAATCCCACATTGAGGACACAATAATAGTAGCCAAACCATAAGATAACAGTAACTAAAACATAATAAAGAAGTAACCAAATAGTTATATGAAAGTAACCAGAACATGTTTTAATAATGATAACCAAAACAGAAACAACCTGTAACTATCACATGTACATTTAACACTTGATATATGTTCTGATACAAGCTTGTAACTATCTGGTTACTACCAAAAAACACAATGGTTACCCTTCTATGCATGTTTGGTTACCAACTGCACTTTTCAAACAATGTATCAGACACAACTTAATTAGAAGTAAAAAAATTGAACCAACAAACAATGTCAAATCACTGGTAATATAATCAAATATGTAAACTCATTTACATAAGCTCCAATAAACATTACAGACTCACTAACCATAACAAAGGGTTATGGATATCCAACAAAAATCAAAGTAAGAAATAGGGAAAATTTAGCGAAACTCCCGAAATTGTATTTGTAAAAATTCAAATGGGGAAGAGTTGCCCAGATGTGCTGCCATCTCTTTGACAAGATGCAAGTTTGAACTGCCAATTTGGTGTGGGTGAAAGAGAGAATATGATGATTACCACTACAACAACAGGAACAAGAATAACTAACTGATGATTATAATTATGATAATCAGCATGCGATACGATTTCGGGATCTGGGTATGATCCAAACCCGTTCTATGCCGACTCTTTCATTGAATGGAATATGAGAACGCCATTGGAGATCATATACAAAGCTTACGAAAGTGAAGAATATGACCGGAACGACGATGTATTAATCGAGAAACAAGAGAAATCAGTTCTGGATACTCAGAGATATCCTTCTTTGTCGCTGTATTACCAAGATGCAAGTTTGAACTTTCTTCCTACTGCTGCGCACAAAACTCATTTTGTTACAAATTGCATTCAATACAGTAAACCACCAATACTAATCTCCTAAATTAAGGAATCCTAATTGCACTAATGTTCCCCTAAATTAAGAAATCATAATTACATTAATATTGTAAATAAATATGAGAAAATGTATTACTTTTGTAATTATTTTGTGGATGTTTTATTTTTGTAATTACTTTTAAAAATGTACTATACTCCCTCCGTCCCAAATTAACTGCTCAGTTTTGACTTTTTAAAGTCAAATTGACCATTTTTAAAACTAATCATTTACTATTTTTGCTAAAATATAGGTGAAGAGATTATAACCAAAAGAAAGTATATACAATTTATTACTAATCCTAATTTTTATAATTTTAGAAATATATTTATATATGTTTAATTAATAATTCTAAAAATAGTCAATTTGACTAAAAAAAGTCAAAACTGAGCAGTTAATTTGGGACGAAGGGAGTAATATGTAATTAACCCTTTTATCTTTATGCTTCCTAAGAAATAGTGTTGTGTCTATTCTACCTCTAGTGAATCAATTTTCAATTAAAAAAAGTAGTTAGTGTTTTATATCATACCCTAGGTACTTGATTTAAATTGTTGTTTCCCAGAGGCACACGAGAGATCCAGAAGGGGAAGGGGAAGGGGAAGGGGAAGGGGGATGAATAGATTTAAAAAAAAATTCAATTGATTAAAGATGTATTACGAAATAAGGATTATGATTAAATTTAGTTATCAATATTAAAATTAGGATATATTAAAATATTTATATATTGTTAAATATACTAATAATTAAGTTCAATAATGTTATAAAAAATTATAAGTTAACCTTAGATTTAGTTATCTTTTAAAACTAAAAGTCATAATAATAACTCATTGCATAGAAAAAATATATTATGATTAATTTAATAAGTAATATTAAAAATCATTTCTCAATTAATATATATTCGCTTTAGATTCTTAAAAGGATGAATAAAGTATAATTTGCATATATATTAAAAATTAAAAATAGAAAAATAGAATATTTTTTTTAAATTTATCTTTAGTAACTCTATAAAATTATATAAATTAAAATAATAACTATTTTATTTTTTATATTAATAGATTCTACTGAAATAACTTAATTAATCTTCACTTTATATACTTTATGACATTTCTTTCAAGGATAAAAATATATTTGTACTTTTAGTTAGGGAGTAACTAGGAGTGTTCATTTTTTCGATTTTTTCGGTTTTTCGGTTTTCCGAATCGGACTGAACCGTTCGGTTCGGTATAAAAAAGAGCTTGGGTCCTGGTTTAATACAAAAAACCGGTATATATCTGCTTTTTCTAGATGCAAGCTTCTCTTTCGACTTTTTATGGTTCAAGAAAAAAGCCAAACCTAATTCTAAGTTATAAATTGATTTTCTAATTTTTTTTTATTATTAATAATAATAATAATAAATAATGATTATAATAATAAAAATAAAAATAATAATAATAATAAAATAATGATTATAATAATAATAATAAATAATGATTATAATAATAATAATAATAATAATAATAATAATAAAAATAATAAAAATAATAATTATATTAATTTTCGGTAAAAACCGGTACCGAATCGGTACCGCCGGTTCGGTATACCGGTCCAATCAGTACTAGTATCGGTATTAAGATTTGGACGGTTTCAATTTTAGTACAGTTCGGTACCGGTCCGGTTCAGTCCGGTAAAAACCGGTTGAATACCGGGTAACTATTTGACACCGTGAAGCAAATGTTAAACCCTCTCCATCCGCCGCAAATAATTATTGCGCGACTTTTCATCCCTGACTATCATCAGTATTGTTGGATCGCGTCGGGTCAAATTGCGATCCATATTGGCAAACAAATAAACAAATATTGCTCTAGTTTTCTGAATTGATTAATTTGAAAGAGGAGAAAACTAAACCAGGCACTGGTTCGAGAACTCCATCAGTTGGAAATGGAGTTGGCTACGAAAGCGATGAGTGCTGCGAGCAGAGCTGCTAGCAGCAACATAGTAATCAACTCCTTTCTGTTTGCTTCATTTGCGGCGCTGAGCATAAGATCAATGAATCAACAGAGAGATATCGATGCCCTAGAGGCGCAGAAGGATTCTCTGGTCAAATCTAATAAGGCGGTGAAGAAGACAATTTGGGACTGGAAGCAACAGCTTTACGCTGAAGCCTCTGTTGAAAATGCTGTTGTTCCTCTCTCCAATCTCAAAGCCATCTACGGCGAAGCTCCCACTCTCCAATCAGGTCCTCTCTCTCTCTCTATGTGCGTGTGAATCGTTGTTATAGTTTCTGGATTGGTTTAATTTTTTATTTTAATCTGGTGAAAATAGAAGAATGTAGTAATATTTTGATTTTATCAAATTAAAAGTGTTAAATACCCTTTTAAGGTTTGGGGGTGTTTTGTATGCATGTAATTTATTTATTGATGCATATTATGATCCGGAGTTTTGAGTTGAGGCTAAATTAATGCAATAGTTTTTGCTTCTTAAAAGTATATGTTGTTTCGGAATCACAATACAACAGGGAAAGATAAGTATAGTGGGAATTAGGGCATGTGCCAGACTATTAAGCTGTTAAAGGATAATTAAGGGGCTAATATATTATCTAAAATGGAGAATAGCATTGAGCATGTGCTTGTCCAAAACTCCAAATTCAGTACAACCATATCACCCCAAATCTATCACAGGTTAAGGAGAGATGAAAATATATCGGTTAATATGATTACACAGCGTCTTGCAAATATTAAATGATTACCTAGAATTCAGGCACTAGGAGTAAAATTACATGCATAAATTTTTTTTGTTCGGTTTCTGCAATTGGATTAATGTGTTACTGTTGCAAAAGAAGTTCCAACTAAATCATTCCTCTACCTTGACATTGATTCACTATTTACTACAATTTCATTTTCAATGTCACAACATTCATTATTATCTTGTAAGAATTGTCAAGATCAATGACCAAACAATATAGTTTTGATGTCTCTTTCAGTCACCTTTATTGCCAAATATTATTTTAGTAAAATTTCCATAGAGAGAGCAGAGAAAGGTATCATTGTAGTCTTTGTAGTTGGATTCATATATTGTGCATGCTGAAGGAGAAAGTTTGTGCTTGTATTATTTATACACATTCCCTTGCATTTTATATACTCATTTCTGTTAGCTATATCACCCTGAAATATCTGTCTGCATCGTCATACACACAGTAATCTTCTCATTAGAACACTTCTCACCAAAACTACACAAGTTGTTGTTAACATTTACTCCCTCCATCCCATTATATCTGACGTTCTAGAGTGTTTTTTCCCCCCAAAATATTTGACGTTCTACAAAACCAAGAATATTTTGCCTATTTGTTTTCCTTCTCTACCCTTCCTTCTCCACCACCACTAATGGCTATTTAATGCTGCCGTTCACTCTCTCTCCCCTTTCCAAATCCATGGGCTTTAGAAAGTGAATGGGATGGATTTAATGCTGCTGTGACGCCCCTAAATCCGGGTTTCTTCTAACCCGACATATGGTGCTCCACGGTGTTACAGTTCACACAAACATTCAATTGAAATGCCTCAAAAGAACGAATGTCTTATATATATTCCAAAACAATACTACCATTCCCCAGGTTCTTTATAATCGTTACATTTGTTCTTGTCATAATATTAAATATTATCATTACAAACCTATACTATTACATAGGTAATCTACAAGTTCGCTTTAATCTTCACTTTATCCTTGACGAATCCTTCGGTCCATTCGGTCTAAGCTGCATTCATATGGTTCAAGCAAGAGTGAGCATAACAAGCTTAGCAAGTACAACAATTTTATTTTAAAAGCATGCTTGAAACATATGAATCGTATATCTTCAATAACTGGATAGTAGTTACGAAGTACTATCAATAACTCAAATAGCATTCCTTTTTCCTTCAAAACGTTTTACAATAACAATATTCAGTAAAACATCAATTCTGGTCAAAGACCATGAGCGTTTCACAATTTCTTTGAAAAGGACAACCCGGCACGAAGTTCGTAAGTCCGGCATATCTTACGAGCACTTCTAGGTGATCAGCCTATAGTACTCTATGTTGATCAACACTACATCCATTAAACGTGTGTACGTTTAAGTTGTGGCAACCTCACGTGCCCATCGAATATTCGATGAAAATATATTTGTTTATTCATATACAGGCTTACCTTTAATCCGTACCAAACAATTCTTCGTTCTAAGTCGGAATCCGGCCATTTTCGAGTCCGCAACTCTATAATGCCAAATAAGACTTGTCTCTATTGAAAACCAATGTTTCCAAGCTCAATATCAAAATTCGACTTCCATTTCGAGAATTTCACGAATTTGACGATTATCGTCCAATCGTGTGAATTCCAGCAAAACTTCGTTACTTGAGATTTTTAAACCATTTCAATCGGATGCAATCCATCATACTAATATCTTGACATACATACTTCATTAACTTATAATCATGATAAGTTATTACTTATTATTGATGAGTTTGTAACTTATTAAAGTATAAAAATACTTATATTTTCATTTCTCATGACTTATGTCTTCTTTTCATATGACTCATTATGGTTAATGACTTTTAACCACTATTCTTACTTCTTATTATCATACTAACTTTATTAATGTAAACATGTTACAAGTTCTCACAAGTTCTTATACGATCATTATAAGTTCATAGCTTATATGATTACAAATAGCTTATCCATGATTTATACGGCTTATTAAGACTTGAGCCCTTTAATTTATCATTCCTTAGCATACTAGTTCTACCAATACCCCATTCTCTAACAATGGAAGAGAAAGAGAATCATGGTTTATGAATACTTACTCTTTGATGTTCACTTGCTACACCTTAAACTTCTTCTTGCTTCTTGAAAATCTAACAAAGGAAGTCTAACTCATATGTGCTTATTCTCTCAAGTAATAAGCTCTCAACTTATAATGTATAAGGTGTTGGAGGAAATGAAACAACCAACAAATGAACTCTTAAGCTCTCTATTTATAGGACTTGCTAGGTTAGGGTAGTTTGGTCATTAAATCATCCCACCTCCTTACTATTTATCTCTTAGCCATCAAGTAAACTTGCTCCTCAAATAAATTACTTGGCCTCCACAACATATATCCTTTGCTTGTCCATTACAACACTTAAGCATTAAGTTTACTTTGGCATTAAGTCTACTTGCTCATCACACTTACTTAGCCTTTAAGTTTGCTTGCTCCCTGTTACCTCTTTTATAGTTCTTATAAAAGAGCTCTAACTCATGCAAGTATACACGGGTCAACAAATAATACAGAGTAAGTAAAGTATCGATCCCACAGAGAAAGTTGTTAACTTAGACTATTATGCATTAATTAACTCACTATACTTATATGCTAAGACTATGGATTTAATGGGTGATTTGAACTAACTATGATTACCAACTACAAATAAGAATATAAATGAACTAAATATAATGTGGAAACAATGGGATCCTAACTTCATTCAATATTTCATTCAATCGCCATATGTCATGCAAGAAGTGTTCACATATCACAGGATAATAGCCAAGGGCATAAAAACGAGTTATAATCATTTTCCAATGCACTATAACCAACTCACATATCATCTACAGATGTTAGAATCTATGTAATCACCAATACCATCACAATTACCATATTCCTATCTTGTGATTGCAATCCTATTGATTTTAAGCACAACCCTTATTCTAGCTCATACGGCCAAACAGTATATTCCTATCTGTTTCGCAAAATATGCAAGACTTACTCTAGCCCCATATTCGTATGCTATCATGATTTCATCCATATTCATATGTTCATTTCCAATTCCATACAAATACTAACATGAAGATTATCAGTCATTCATACATACAAACCAACCATGATAGATAACCCAATGATATGCAAAACAAATCTAACACTTAGATGTGCAACCAAATTACATATTAAAATCCGTTAGAATCCCATAATGGAGTTTAGTTCATGACTGAACCAAAAGCCATTATGGGATCAAGGCTAAACATGATCAATAAACAAACGAATGGAAGAAAGTTAGAATGATCAAACCCAATCGTTGAATAGAAACCAATGATTAACTATTGAATCCACAAAGAATTCCCATAAACAATAATCAATATCCACGATGACAGAGATCTCCAAGAAGAAGTAGAGAAAAATAGACGTTATGGCTTTCTCCTACGTTGGAATCTCTCCCAAGGTGTAAACCCTAGTTTCTACTATGAAAAGAGAGAAGATGGAAGTAGCTATTTAGCCCCCAAGGGGTGGAATATCTCTTACATAATGATAATATGTCTAATATATAAGCCCTAATTGAACCCCTCTCTTAAACACGCTTCAATTGCTCTGTTTTATGAAAAGTCAGCTGTGGTCTTCGCCTAAAGTCGCGCGGCCGCTCAACTTGCAGAAAGTTGCAGAAAATCGCGAATTTTGGCTCAGGGTCGCGCGCGTGCAGGGTACATTTTCTGCTGCAGTCTGCTCTGGTAAAATGGCCATAACTTTTGATCCGGGAAGAGTTACGGGGCCTGCCACCTATCAAATCGAAGATATCGACGAGCCCTACAACTTTCATTCTTTGATGAATGAGAAATTCACGGGATGAAGGTTGAAATCGAGTCTGGAAGGGATCTGCTATGAAAATGGCTAACCAAAACAAATGAGTTTGACGTCCGTTGGTACAACGATCATAACTCTTGCATCCGAACTCCGATTAGAGCGATTCAAGATGTTCCGAAAAGCTATGAAGACGCTCTACAATGTAAGCTAAGTTCCAAACCCAGAACATGAAGTAACATGAAAGCCCAAATGATGTCCGGATTGCCTTTTCTTTGCATTTCCTTACAATAATCGCTCACATCACTTCCAAACATAAAATCTACAAAATAAACACAAAATGCATGAAAAGTAACTAAGACACATGAATATAAGCAACTAATTCAAGAAAAAAAACCGGATAAATGCATAAAAAATCCACTTATCACTCCCTACTTTGTATCATCCATGGATTGCCCCATGGGTTTAAACCATCCCATAATCCATTGGTTACTTACTTTGGGCTTTAGCTTAATTAACTTAGTTTAATTATTTGGGCTTGCAATAATTTGCTTTGGGCTTTACATTAATAACCACTTGGGCTTGCACATTTAATTTACATTGGACTTGACCATTCTTACATTTGGGCCTTATCACACTTCCCTTTGGACTTTAATATTTCCTACATAATCCTACATATTCAATACATTTGGCTTAAAGCCTCATAACGTATTTTATATGTATAATTCTCGTATTCTAACTCGTATACTTATTCATCATATACGACATACCATAATTCATACATACTCGTATAATATCTCGTATCATACTCGTATTCATTACTTCGTACAATATCTACATATTATACGATCATTGCTTAATTCATTTTACGCGCTTTAAATTCCTTCTTGGAAGTCACTTTCCCTAAACGTTAGGTTTTAAGTCCGCAGGCGAAATATTACGTTTTTCATAACTGAAATATTATTGGATATTCCATCTCACCTTGATATTCTATCATTACGTATTTCTCGAAAGTTCAAACATAATTCCCGAGCAGAAATGCGTGAATAGTGTTTTTCGAAAAATTTCTCGGAAAGTTTTTATTTTCGTCTTGGAAATTCAAACACTTTAATTCTATCACGTAGCCAAAATCCTACGACGTTCTGATATGTTTAGGTCATAGAACGACCTTCAATTAGCTTGCTCCCATAAATAATCAATTAAATTAATTTAATCCTTATAATTAAATAAAATTTTAATTATTCTAAAAATTCAATTTTTCTCGGGCGTTACAGCTGCCGTTCACTTCTTTCTCACTTTCTGTCGTTTTTGTCGAACTCGCCTTTAGAAGTTTCATACCTTACCAAATCCATCCCATTCACTCTCTCTCCTTTTTCTCTCATATATATACCAATACATAAACGCCTGAATCTGAAATTCAACCGTTGCGGATCGTAGAATAGGAAATGAACGGCGGCGATGGGATCGTGAAGTTAGGAACTCTCAACACTAGGCCTGTCGATCGGTGCTTCAAATTTAGAAAGCATAAAGCTGCCATCGCCGGTTAATGGAGTCGCCGGTTACGAAATCTGAAATATATGTAAAAAATATATTTACATATATATTAATGGAGTTTCCGTCGATCTGGTGTTAATGGTGTCGATTTCATGTGAAAGCTGCCGCTGTCGTTTCCGTCGATCTGGTGTTAATGGAGTCGCCGGTTACGAAGCAGAAAGTTGTCGCTGCCGTTTCCGTCGATTTGGTGTTAATGAAGAATTAAATGAGATCAAAGTATTAATTAAGGGTAAAATAGTAAAACTACATCTATTCTTAATTTATGTGAAAATATCTAGAACGTCAGATATAATGGGATGGAGGGAGTACTATCTTATTGTTGTCTTCAGAAGGTTCTATGTTTGCTTAACTATCAACTGATACGTGTTTGCATTGTAGGCTAACTTTTCTTTTATAAAATGTTAAATTCTCAGAGTTGATTCATCAAAGTTTCGGATGTTACACATTGTTGGTGAAATGTAGAATTGATTTTCCTTTTGCATTAAGTTGAAGAGATCCCAACAGAAAAAGATTCAAATAGCGGAAAAGATATTGGCTTTTGTTTAATATTTTTATTTTCTAATTCTTTCATCAAAATGCGAGTAGTCAAACTTAAACTTTTATTTCTAGGAACATGAGTTATAGACAATCCGTGAAGAGTTAGTCTCTTTGCTCTAGATTCTAAGCTTTAATCAGTTTTCTCCTTATTGTCAGTCAAGGACTTTGAAATTGTTGTGTATGTTTTATAGAATATATAGTTCTAAACATTGTTGGTCGATGTCACACTCACTGCCTGCTGTGAAAGTGCTTTCCAATGTATAGGCTTTTGTGTGGTCTTTGATCCTCAATAGACTGCACATTAACAATTTTTGTAGATTTATAGGCCTCCCAGAGGAATATTCCTAAAATTACATCTTGTGAAAGCTCTCATTTGAAACACATCGTCAATTTTTTTGCATTTTCTTGTATCATGGCAACTATGGAATGTTTGTTTGAGACGTATGTTGCATCATGAGTATGTGACTATGTCCTTTCCTCTTTGAGAAATTGTTTTTTACGTTTTTAGGAAAAAAGTATTGCAAAATTTCATGGAGGTGTTATACATTTGCAGTTCTTTACTTCTTCCAAGTATTTGGTTGTATAGAAATGCTAGGAATTATCAGGGTAAGCTTCTTCCGTCTCCACTTGGTTTTTCTGGCTTCACATTTGTTCCCGCTATAGTGCTTTAAAAGGCTTAACTGTCCCCAATATCTAGGTGATTGGGAGACGAGTTGAATTTTTATTTAATTTTTGAGTCGACTCCTGTCCTCAACTGATGTACCTTTTTCTTTTCAAGTCACATGCTCCCTCTATTCCTAAATGTAAGATCAACACTGAGTTTTTACAAATCTATTTAATTTTTTTTTTCAAATTCAAACTTTTATAAATCCAAAAAATTTTGTGAGTACAATTTCGAATATTATATGATAAATTGTTTTCAATCTTAAATGCATCATGACAATTTAAAATTTGAAAATGTCTCGAATTTTTATAAAATGTCAATACTGAACTTATATTTTGGAATGGAGGGATTATTTTTTATGTATTTCGTGAGATGTGGACCAAGAGTACTTATCAAAAGTAAATAAAAGATGTGGACTGATGGTATTCTGGCATAATGGTTGGTTAGTCCTAACTCAGAAAATCAGGTCGATTTCTTTAATATCTGTCAAAAGGAAGGAATGAAGGAGATAACAATAATGGATTACTAATCTGATAAGCTTCATTGACCTTACTTCAGGAACTAAGTTTATGCTGAAAAGTAGAAAAATAGATTTCATGGGTACAAAGGGCGAAGGGAAGTTTTAAAATTATAGCAGATGGTCTATCAACCCTTTTCTGTCAATACTTCAACTCTTCACCATCTTTGTTTCCCTCTTACAAAATATTTACTCCACACTGAAGTACTATTCATCTGTGTGGTCAACTGGATTTCCTGGAACATTTAGATTCTAAGTCATGCAGTCTGGTGAAGGTTCAAGTCTTAACTAATCGAACTTGAAAAAAATGCAACATACAATATTGAATGATAAATCATAAAGTACCATATGAAGGATTTGACATTATAATCCATTACTTACTTTTTCAGAAGTAAAATTCATTCTCTTGATATTGGCATTGTGTTGAAGAAATCAGACTGCAGGAAAGTGTTGGTAGCTTTCTGGTTAGTTTGGGTGTGGCACAGGTCTTGAATTTGTTTCTTTGAGATAGTAATATATGCCAGAAAGGTTATTTTCTTCCTAACAAATAACAAGGTAACTGAAGTACAAGCCATAATGAGGCTTCGACAAAATTTTCTCTAGACTAGCTTGTTGCATCTTCTGTTCCACAGGCTATCATCCTGAATATGAATTGAATGAGGAAAATGATCTATATGTTCACTAATTTTATGTGGAATATAGATTGCGACTAACGTGGAACTGTAAGATATAAAATCGAACAATAACATGTGGGTCCCTTCTTTACACCCCTCTTATCCCATGTATCTACATATGTCGGTATTTAATATCGACATGAATTTGTCGTCATATATAGCAACATTATTGAATCAATATGTGAGAGTTTTCTTGTTTTCTGTTCTACAATTAATTATCTCAAATACTGTCTCAGTTCACTGCCTTGATGTTTTTTAATCCTTCCACTCTCTTGTATAGTTCCTTCTCTCTGTTAATGACATTTAACTCTGTTTCTGTAGTGATATATCATTACTTATATTCATCAGTCATCACCTTATTGCTTCCATTGTTGTACATATGTAGCTGTAGATACCGAGAAAGCAGATGGTAAATCACCTGGGAGGAAGATATTGATCTGAAGTTCTATTTGCTGGTTTATGAGGATATGCACAAAGATTGCAATCAGAAAGGTGTGAAAATCTTTTCAGGGACAACTGCTATAACTTGTGGCCATTGATATTTACGAGAAAATAGTTAAATAGTAGGGAGTGTACTCTCAACTGTTTTTTGGATGAACTAAAATTTACACCTTTGTTTTGTTTCTTCCATTTCCTTTCTCTGCTTTAAGATGGGTTTTAGTTTTCTTATAGACTGAGGATCAGGAGGGAACGGCATTGCTATAAATTGGGCCTATTTTTCGAATATATTTTAAAAAGGATATTGCGGTAGTTTGTATTATTATATCTTTTCTGTCAAACATTTTCACTTGTCAAGATCAATGTAATCGCATCCTATTCCGAGTTACCTTTTGTGATATGCTCCTTCCCTATTCCGAGTTGCCTTTTGTGATATGCTCCTTCCCTTCTACTGTATAGACTTTTATAGGTTGACTTACATTTTCAAACTCAAAATTAAATGGATTTCTTTAATTATAAATAATATAATGATGAATATTATAAAATATTTAAAGATTTATTATTTTAAAATTGTTAATGAATTATTTCAGTTTTTTATTTATTTTGAATTTGAAGTGTTTTAAATTAATTTTAAAAGAGTACTACTTTGTCGGTAGTTCATAAAAATTGCTAGAGGAAGCTTATGACATGGCCACAATATTTTGATTTATGGGGTCTTTCCCTAGTTGTGCATAAGATTTATGTTTAAACCTGGATTTTTTATAGCTTTTATTTTGATTGAAGAAAAAACTTAATCAGAGGAAGAAGAAGAGGAAGAGGAAGAGGAAGAGGAAGAGAATACAAGCATGGAAAATAAATGAGGTAGTAGTCTTCCCACCATAAAAGAATTGTAAAAAGGAAATAAATACTCAAAATGAGAAGCTCTTCAATCCCTGGAAAGATCAGAAACAGAAGTTTGCTATTGTAGGCCCAAGAATAAATTAGGGGCACCTGCATCGAAGAAACTGTGCATGGCCTGATAAATTAAATGAAGGTCGAAGAAAAGAGAAAACACTTGATTGAAGTTGAAGAATTGGAATGGAGATTTGAATGATTCATTCTATTCTAGTTGAAATGAGTTATTTCATACTTTCCCTTCTCCAAGATACTCATGGTTCAATGATAAAAAAAAACTACTTATATGGCTTTGGGCATGAAATATTGGGCAAAAATGTTAAATTCCAATCGAAAATAGCAAAAAAAAAAAATGGTTCAATTCATTCCAATCGCAACCAAATACAATTTTTTTCATTCCATAAGAACGAGTCATTCCATTCCCACCAATATTACTTCAATCCAAATGTAGCATTAGGGTTTGCCTCCTTAGGTTCAACCTCTTCGATTGATATTGATGAATTACCATTTTCTTGATGCGAGTTAAATTATCGAACAAAATGAGGACAAGATCCTAAAAAATAAGCAAACGAAGAAGAGGAGTTCGAGAGTGCTCCCTAGGGTTCGGCCCTCCCCCTAGGGGGCACACTCCTTTACAAGCTTTGAAACGATTTCACCGATCGAACTTTGGTTAAGCACATCGACAACTCAAGTAAATTAAAGCCAAGAGAAGTAGTGAGAAATACATGGAGACTTAGGGATGATCCCTCTCAAATCCTTCATGTCATGAAAAACTACTTAAAGGCCCAAAAATCATGACGAAAGGACGAAAATGAGAAAAATAAGCAAGAAAGAAAGAAGAAAGTCGAAGGAGGCATGAACCTAGAGTTTGGCCTTCTAGGGCGAGCAACTAAGGTTCGACCCCCCTAGTGCTTCGGTGATACTTGTCGACGTCGGGATTTTTATTTGTCCCTTTTCGTTACTTGTTCTTTGGTGTTCTCATGTTAGGTGAGATTTGTTTGAAAAAACAAGTGAAAAAGGTCTGACATGTATCATGTCGACGATGGACTGTTAAGAGTCGCCAGTTGGATTTTTATATGGTTGTACCAACACAACTGAGAAAAGGTTTGCACATTGACCCAGTGATGTGACACTGCAAAACAGATCGGTGAAATCGAGATTCATTAGGGTCCGAGGACTTGATTATGCTTAGGGAAGGTGTTAGGCACCCCCCGACATTCGTGTTACCACGGTGACTGCCACTTTTCAAGAAACTGTTATATGAATGTGTGTGTGTTTGTGGATCAATGTGTAATTATTTGGAAGTAGTGCGAGGCCTCATTCGCACCTATATACACAGGGTTTGAATTTGTGTAAAAATTCAATTTTAAACAAGATATGGCAGTGATGTTTTATAAAAAGGTTTTTTCAAACCCTTGTGCTCAATAGTAATTGAGACCTTTTACACTCTCATTTTATATTAAGTGTTCAGCTTGATTGTTTTTAATTTTCGAGATGCGAAGCATCTTCGAGAAAATAATGTACAAAATAGTGCCGAACTCCTCGTGGGTATACAAACCATATGAGGAAATCCGAACACCGTGAATAAATTTACAAGCTGCTTATAGCTGAAAAATGTCCATCACGGGAATCGAATCTAGATCCAGTAGACTGAATTTGTGATCACAGAATTCCTAGGCTCACATGATGCCGCAATTGATAATAAAGCAGTAAACATGTATATATATAAAAGATATAAATATATATATACAAACATGATTAACCAACACGAAGCACCTCCATGGGGGATCAGAAATGTAAATAAAGCTGTAAAAGCAATCAACTACCATGAAGTGAACTTGAAAGTGACGAAAAGTAAAGAAAGTCAGAAAAAGCGATTGCCAACCACCACGAAGTAAACTCCAAAGGACTAAAAGTAAATATATATATATATATATATATATATATATATATATATATATATATATATATATATATATATATGCGAATAAACGCTCCAGATCGAAGTCTAGGCTCAATCGAGGCATAACTCGATAATGTTAGTCCATATATAAATATATATATATATATATATAAGTATATATATATATATATGTATATATCTATGTACAAACTGAAATAAAATCACGGATCGAAGTCTGGGCAAACACACGCAACACGACTCTCAACGTGAAGAATGGTGTGTGCAAAGATGAAGAGAAAGACTTTAAAGTGTGTGAGAAGGCTTATAGTGGGCTGCCAAAGAAGACTTCTATATCTTTAAAGGGATGAACACTCGGCTCCCGTCGGTACAAAAAGTAGCTATATGTGAGCTCACAAGTGTTTAAAATGCGAAAACACTCAGTGTAGGGTGAGAACAGAGCAAATTTGACAAGGCTTCCTCGCCTTTTTCTCTTCCAAAATGGCCACCCCAATCCCTCTATTTATAGAGGGGGGAGCCACAGGTCTGCGGCTGGTCGGGTTGCCCCGGGCTTCGCGGGTCCCGCCGTCTCGAAGTACGTGTACACATTCACTGTAATGTCCGCTCGAACTTTCAGAATTGCAATCCGGGCATCCGACTGAGGTATGTAAGACCTATTTCGGACCGTGATTGTCTAGAAATTCTGTGATGTGAGGATTAGAGGTTGTACGAAGTCAGGAAGATGGGACCATGCCCTCCGGTCTTCAAGCTTCAAATTCTATCTGTTATCCTGCGTAATAGTCACTCGGGATTGGACATCCTTGGTTCTTGTGGGACATTACTGTGTAGAAATGTATGTATGAAATGTTGAGACGATGCGATGTGGCGTCAAGGTGGCAAGATGACGACTTTGCCCCTCACCGGGGTTATCGCCGATTTGGGCTGATAAAGCAGATGTTGCTCAGGATTATCTCTGAGATTGGACTGCTGCAAGTGTTGAAGGTCCTCAGTGTCATCACTGAGGTGTGCCTGTCTTTCTGGTGTTATCTTCGGGTCTTGTATTGAGTGCCTCGGTGTGAGTGCCGAGGTTTGAAGTTGATTGCATTTGGAACAAGCATTTCCGGGGTTATCTCCTAATCGCATTCCTTAGGGTTATCTCGAGGTTGGTAGCTTCTACTCCCATGTTGGGGCCGAGGCCCGAATATCTCGGGGTTATCTCTGAGATGGATCGGTCTTCTCCGGTGGAATTTCCGGTGTTGGAACTGCATGCCTTGGGGTTATCTTCGAGGTTGGGCCGATACTCCGGTGTGTGTTAAGGTTGAGATCGAACATCCTGTAGTATCCGGGATGGATATGAGCCGCATCTTCGTGGTTATCTATGAATGATGAATCGCCTCTCCTGCAATGTCGATGCGTGTGTGCGAAATTTTTGAGTGTCTACAGATGCCCCTCTTTATCATATTCATGCAATGTAATGCATGGATAGGATAAAGAATCCTACACTTGAAATGCAACAAGATAAACATGATACAATATGCAGTAACATGATGCAATGTGCAGCAACATGATGCAAATGTATGATGCATGGGTGTGGGGTTGTTGTCCAACATACTGGGGATGATTGTCGGCTCCCTGTTGCTTCTACTGGGGATTGACAACGATGACCAGATTGGATGTGTGATCCAAATCTTTCAGGATGTTGACGTTGGGGTTATCACCAAAGTCCTTAATCCTTGATACAAACTTGATTCTGAAGATGTGCCTCTCGTGTACAAGAGATCTGTGGGGATAACTCTCTGTCTGTTTGAGGATGTGTATAACATATTCCATCATCGATCCTCCTCGATGATGCTGATCTTCCCTGATTTGTATCGCCAGGACATATCAATGTTCTGTTGGATTTACTACCAACAGTACGTGTTGTCAGGGATGCCTGACCTTCGCTGATGTATGCATCAACGACAAAATACCCCTGTTGGGCAAACTGTCAAGACTGCTTGACCTTCGTTGACGTGTGAATCAACGGACCATGCGTTGTAACCCCCACCGGGGAGTTGTTTAATCCTCGTTGACGTGTAAATCAACGGAACATGCGTTGTAACCCCCGCCGGGGATCTGCTAGTTTCTCGTTGATGTGTAAATCAATGACTGTAATCATCGGATTGCTTCTGACGCTTCGTTGGATTTACTTGCTAATGGTTACAATGATGTCAAGGCTGCTTGATCTTCGTTGATATGTGTGTCAATGGATGAACACGTGTTGTAACCCCCACCAGGGATTTGTACTTTAACATGTGCAAATGCGTGATGCCCCCACCGGGGAACATGCGTTGTAACCCCCGCTGGGGAGCATGCGTTGTAACCCTCGCCGGAGATCTGATTGAAGATTAGGGCGACGATCCAGAATTGGCAGCATTGGACCTGCGCAAGGTATTGCAGAGTGTGATTTGTAACAGCTGAGATCATTGGCAGAGTGTTCCCTGTGCTTGGGTGAATACCAACGAGTAATGTGCAGACCCACGACTTGGTCTGAGAAAACCAGGATGACAAGCTATCTCGCTCAATCGTGTAGCATTTTTATTCCTGATTTGGCCTTTTTAGCTTATGAGAACTCCGTTGCAACTCGAACTGGACCGAGACAGAGGGGTGGGACCCACGTAGGGGTGCCGTAGGTACACCTACAGCAGCCGCAAGTGGACCTGCAGCCAGCCGTGGATGGCTATTAATGCTGCAGTTTGCATTCTCAAGTTCTTTTCATATTGCGCCTTGAAGGAAATCTGAGAGCTCTTCTTCAGATCTGCTGAGTTCGGACGTCTTTATGCAAATTCTATCACCGTAGTGTTCTACACTGTCCTGGTAACGTATGCATGTCTTCTTTTCCAGTTTTTATCCGTTGGAAAATGACTTATCACATAAATTGCATCTAAACACATAGTAGTGAATATGCATGCTCAAATGACTTGATAAAAAATATTCAACATAGTAAATGTTAGTATTAAACCATGCTAAACATAATGATGTGAAAAAATTTGACTTTTGAGACAGTCAAATTGGCACCTTTTTCTGCTATTTCTTATCCTATTTAAAGAGAAATGAGCAAAAGGTAAAAATGCAAAGTAATCCTTGTAATTAAACTACCCTTGTGGATTGACGACTTTGACTTTTTATGCATATAGTATGTATATGACTGTGGGCAAGTGTGCTACTGAATGACCACCTAGTCATGCCTATGTGCATGTGGATAGTCCTATTTATAAAGGGGACTATGACAAAATTTTCAAAAATGTAGGCATTTGAATAATCATGCATTTTTAACTCTACCGTAGATGTATGTTAAAGTAATGCATGTATGCATGTAGTCATAAAATGCATTTTGAAAAGATATCTCCAGGTTAGAAATTACCACACCCTTTCTGAGGTGATTTGGAGACTTTTGTCCAGATATTATGGATCCGGATCAGCCGAGTAGTTCCCGTAGGACCATTTCTGGTGTACGGAGGAGGGCTTCTGAAGTGCCTCGACCCCGTTCTATTAGACAGTCTCGTCGGTTGGTGGAGGCGGTGATACGTCCCATCTAGGTTGATGTGCCGGACGTCGAGGATGAGGAGGAGGATGTTCCGGTTGTGAACCTCACTCCTGCTGCACATGTTCCCCGTAGGGACCTCCCGAGTATTCAGGTGGAAAACCCAGAGCTCTTGGGTGATTTGAGTCGACATCCCTCGATGCTTCTGAAAGTTCGAGTGAACATTACAGTGCCCAAGTGGACGTACTTCGTGATGACCCGACCCGAAAAACTCGGGCCCACCCGGGTTGCCTCTGGTACACCTGCGGCTAAATTGCCTATAAATAGAGGGCTTGGGCATCCCATTTTGCAAGGGAAAACGGCGAGGAAGCCCTGCCCAATTTGCTCTGCACTCACCCCATGTAGTATACTTTCTCATTTTAAACACCAATGATCTCATATATAGCCCCTTTTGTACCTACAAAAGTCAGTGTTTACCCACTCTAAAGATATAGAAGTCTTCTTTGGCAGTCAGATATAAGCCTTCTCACACACTTTAGAGTCTTTCTCTTCATCTCTGCACACACCCTTCTACACGTTGAGAGTCGTGTTACTTGCTTTTTCCCTGACTTTGGTCTGTGGTTTCATTTCGGTCTGTATATATACATATATTATATATATATATATATATATATATTTATATATATATTGACTAACATTATTGAGTTATGCCTCGATTGAGCCTGAACTTGATGCAGGCGTTTATTTGCTTTAATATATATATATATATATATATATATATATATACATTTATATATATTAATCGTGTGTCGAACTTTGTTCGATGAGCCTGAACTTGATGCAGGCGTTTATTTGCTTTAATATATATATATATATATATATTTATATATATTATACTGTATATGAACTTTTTATTCGATTGAGCCTGAGACTTGATTTGGTGCGTTTATTGCTTTATTATATATATATATATATATATATATATATATATATAGCTAACTGTGTCGAACTTTTTTCGATGAGCCTAGACTTTGATGCAGTGCATTTATTGCTTTAATATATATATATATATATATATATATATATATATATACACACACACACATATATTATATATATTAACTATGTGAACATTGTTGATGATGAGCTGAACTTGATGCAGTGCGTTTATTGCTTTAATATATATATATATATATATATATATATATATATATATATATATATATATATATTATATGTGTGTGAACTCTGTTTCGATGAGCCTTGATTTTATATCCAGTGCGTTTATTCACTTTTATATATATATATATATATATATATATATATATATATATGTTGTCGATCTTTGTTACGATGAGCACAGATTTTACATCCATGCGTTTATTACTTATATATATTATTATATATATATATATATATATATATATATATATATTTCGTCCCACACAGTTTACTTAAGTGGTGGTTGATAAACTTTTACTGACTTTCTTTACGTTTAAATCTGCTGGAGTTTACTTAAGTGGCGATTGATCGCTTTATACTGACTTTATTTACATTTTGTCCCTTTGGAGTTTCTTTCGTGGCGGTTGATAAATATTCTGACTTTATTTATGTTTTTTCCTTTGGAGTTTCCTCGTGGCGGTTGATACTTTACTGACTTTATTTACTTTTTGATCCCCATGGAGGTGCTTCGTGGTTGGTGATCATGTATATATATATATATTTATGACTTTTATATATATACACTTCTTTCGCTTTCATACAAATTGCGGTATCTTATGCTTTAGGAATCATGTGATCCCAGATTCATCCCATTGAATCTAGATTCGGTTCCGTGATGGACATTTTCAATTTATAAGCGACTTGTAAATTATTCTGCGTTATGCGAATTTCTCGGATGGTTTCCATACCCACGAGGAAGTCGGCATTATTTTGTATATTATTTTTTCGTAGGGATGCCTCGCATCATCGAAAATAAAATCAATCAATGAACACTTAATAAAATGGGAGTGTAAAAGGTCTCAATTACTATTGAGCATCGAGGTTTGAAAAACCTCTTTTATAAAACATCATTGCCATATCTTGCTTAAAAGTGAATTTTACATAAATTCAAACCACATGTATATAGAGTTGAGCGAGGCCTCGCACTTTACTTCCAAATAACAGCACATTGACCCACACACACACACATTCAGGATAATAGTTTCTTGAAAAGAGGCGGTCACCAGTGGTAACACGGATGTCGGGGTGCTAACACCTTCCTCCCGCATAACCAAGTCCCAGACCCTAATGAATCTCGGTTTCACCAGGCCCGTTTAGCGATGTCACATCATTTGGTCGATGTCTGCAAACCTTTTTCTCGGTTGTGTTGTTGGTACAACCATTTAAAAAACCAATGGCGACTCTTAACGATCCATCGTCGACATTATACATATGGGACCTTTTTCAATTGTTTTTTCAAACAAATCTCACCTAAAATGAGAACACCAAAAAACAAGTAATGGAAAGGACATCCAAAAATCCAAGCGTCGACGGTGGCGACTCTGCTTTGGGGACTCGAGTAAGAGGACTTAAGTCGCTATTTCAATCTTTTCAAACTATTATCTGCTTGTGTGTGGATGTTGCATTTACATTTTGATGAATGTGTGCGAATGCATTTCCTTATTGCTTATTGCACTTAGTGCTTCACACCATACCATAACTTGCTTGTGATATTAGTGCTTCGCACCATATCTCTTGTGATATTAGTGCTTCGCACATGTCATCATTTTCATACGGTGAGATCGCGATGTATGTGAATGTATGTTGTGTGGTCCCTCCACCGGAGGCTATCCGTCGGTGTTTGATTCTTTGGACTCGTGAAAGACTAATTCTCAGAGGCTCTCGGAAAAGCACCACCAAATTCGCTCCGGTTGAAAAATCGGATTAACTTCCGTCAGTAGATTGCGATGATTTGGGAACCTTCATGCCAAAAAAAGCATGAGAGTAACCTAAGATAGGTCGACCTTTGATAAACCCAAAAAGCGGAGAAAAGTCTCTTCATGCTCTCATTTCAAATTACTTGTAAACACAATTACTTGTAATTTCATTCCATATCTATCTCCATGTAATGAGAAATATGAAGAAATGTATACACATACATATTTTAAAACATGCTACAAACAGCTGACATCCGTTTTGCAGGATAAAATTCCTAAAATGGACACATCACATAGCATGTTATTATATACATTCCTAAAGACTAAACTATGCAAGTCTTTTCGCGGGGAATCAATCGGACCTACTACGGTCAAAGTCCAAAAATGCAACAGGCTACGATCGATCATGTAAATCATCCCACGGGTGAACTTAATCCGATTTCTACGCAAAGAATTGACGGATTAAGCAAACAAATTATAGATTTGGTTTGTTCTACTCAAAAATTACACCGATCTACATAGGGTCGAAAAATACCCGTACATCTTTGAATCCTCCACACAAGGAGGAACCCGGTCATTACAATACACGAACTGCGATTGGATCGACCAACAAAACTCATGATCTTTGCCCATCCCTTTGGAGATCCGAACCTTTGGTGACATCAAAAAAAAAGTCCTCGAAATGGAAGAGACCCTTCGTCTTTATCGAAGGAATTGGAACACAGGGAGTGTTTCATATCTTGATCTGTGTATTTTTTTCACGGTGTTCATTATCCGAAAAAATTTAAAACTCGACTTTGAAAAATATGGCGGGTTAGGAGATCCTTACACACATTTAAAGGTGTTTATTGGAGAACTTGGATCTTATCGAGAGGATGAAAAGCTTAGAATGCAATTGTTCCAAAAAAATCTAACTGGAGAAGCTTGTTTAAGTGGTACACAAGATTAGAACAACTCAAAATCCATAGTTGGGAAGAGCTAGCACATGTTTTCCTCACTCGATATGACTTTCGAACTCGGATGGCTCTGATCGGTATCAAATTACCAAGATCGAAAGCGATCTAATGAGTCTTTTCGGAGAGTATGCTCAAAGGTGGAGATGCTTTGGTTTTGCCCAAGTTAGTCCTTCCATGACAGAATCGAGAAATGGTCGTGACTTTCATAGACATCTGAAAGCTCCCTTTCTATGAAAGAGTTTTAAGCGGCATCGATGAACCATTTTACGAAATGGTCGAACATGGGGAGATGGTGAGATGGGATTGAAGTCGGAAAAGATTCAAGACCTAGTTGCACTCAAAAGGCATTCTTGATCACATCGAATCTGAAAATTATGGGAACAACCCGGAGGGTCCATAAAAAGAAAGAGAAGATGTTTCCACGATCTTACGAGGGGCAAAAAGCAATCGAACATGCCTATTCAAAGGAGAAACTACACTCCCTTTCAAGCACGGTCTGTAAACCCTCCAATACCAAAAGGTGGAGAAGTCAAAGCAGCCCGAGTGTTTACACCCTTAGGGATACCCTCGAGAACATTCTTAATCTTACGACACCACGAAAGAAAATTACATCTTCTTCCACTAGCCCAACCCTAATGGGCCGGGGTTTTAATCTTTGCTTTCGAAAATGTGCTTATCATGCTTTGGGGCACACGGACATGATACTCGAGTTGTTGGGCCTTGAAACACAAGATCCGGGACACGATAGAACAACGGAGAGATCGTGGTCACCAAACCGGATCGACCTCACGTTCAAGACAACCCTCTTCCTCAACCCTGAAGAAGAAGAGGTTAACATGATTAATTGGAGCAATGGATGAGAGTTCCAATTTCAGTTGTGAATCATCCCGGACCCTCAAAGCGGTGATGACAAATGGGATTATGCCAGTTCCGGTTCATAATGGAGCGAAAGATGAAATCTCTATGCAAACAAATTGAACAATTGGCGAAATTGGTGACTTATCGACATCAGTGACACGTCGATTAATCGACCGAGGAGCATGCAAGTCTCTACCTCTTGTCATGAATATTCCTCGTCACTTTCAAAAATGAAATCTTTGGAAGACAAAGTGATGAAGAGAGCAAATGCCAAAGCCGTCGAGGATTTACGCGACAAAAGGGAATTCACCTATCTGGGCCAACCTATGGAGGAAATTCTTCATATGTTAATCAATGAAGGAAGGATCCAGTTCCTTCTACCTCCAATCAATCCCCGTTCGGGCGGTACAACTACGATGGAGTATGTCGATATCACTCCCGATCTCATGGTCACAACACGAGAAGAATCTTTGGGCACTCATACCACTTATCCAAAATCTAATCGGCGGTGGTGTCCTGCGCTTAGCGACGATGATCTTGTGTTACGTGCAAGTGAGAATCGAGGCCCTACTAAGTGGAAAAGTGTGGTAGCGATCGTATCCACTTTGAAACTAATGGGATTAATACATTACTCACAATACCAATAATTTGACTCGAGGAAAGCAACAATCCTTTGAAAGTGGCGCTCTCAGAGCGATCAACTTGCTTGTGCGAGCACAATATCCTATTGTTAGCTTGCACACGAGTTCCGTGGAATTATGGAGAAGGTGAAGGATCCACCTCACATCTGGCTACTTTCTGATTGTCGAAGGAAAATCCATTGTATCTTCCCCAGGGTGATGAAGCCCACCACCAAATCAAAGGGAAAATACCCATGGAGACGATTGAAAAATTCATCCGCACTATGGGTCATAACAAAGCCACGGTGGTTTTAAGCTTGAAAGAAGATCCACAACACATATCAATTTTGGACTTGGTCCTAACTTCCGAGAATCACTGGAAGGTCTTGTTGAAGGTTTTTAGAAGAAGCTATCTCTGACATCGGTTGATACGGAAAAATTTCAACATCTGGTTGATCACATTTTCAACAACAATGTGATATCCTTCATTTGATGATGACATACTGCTTGAAGGAGGCGGTCATTACAATGGTTGCACATTCTTGGTCTTGTCCTCCGGGATATATGGTAGGTTGGAGTCTTAATAGATGGAGGTTCCTCTCTGAATATCTGTCCATCGCTACCTTGGTGAAGATGAATATCAATCTCAATCAATTGAATGTAGCCATACTATCATCAAAGCTTTTGATGGGCCGTAGAAATTCGATCGAGTAATTGAAATTTGCCAATCGAAATTGGTCCTCACACATTCTGCGTATCTTTCCATGTGCTCAAGATAGATTAGGGATACTGACTTTGCTCTTGGGATGACCATGGATTCATATGGTTTGAGGCGATCCCTCCACCCTTCACCAACGGTTGAAATACATTATCAACAATAGCTTTGGTCGCGATCGATGCTTTGAACGAGATCCTCCTCGGCGGGAGACATGCCATTCATCAATGCCAATGCGGATGTGGAACGGTCGGTTTTCATGCTTTGGAAATAAGCAATACCCAATACCATGCTATTGGAGCGCCATTGCCCGAACCCAAGATTTACTGCCGAGTAATGTGTCATTTACTCGAAAAATGATGTCATTGGGTTATAAAGCGGGACAAGGGTTGGGTAAAGATTGCGAGTATCAAATATCCAATTCGATTAACCAAAAAATTGGAACAATTTGGGCTAGGCTATTACGCGATTCTAGTCACAGGAATCCTCATAAGCATCATGATTCACTTCCTTGATTCCTTGACTTCAACCATGTGGCGTTTATCTTACGCCTTCAAACTCTGAGTCGCACAACCTCCTGTAAAGGTGCCGGCCCGATGTAATGGCTATGTTATTTCCCAAGCGAATGTCGGTGAAGGAAAAAGAAGTCTTTGTTCCAAATCCACGATGTGGAAGAAGAGGAACGAAGAATCAAGCAAGGCGTCATCCGAATGATGTCGGGCATCGCGCATCATCGTTCATGATGAACATACCAGCAGATACACCCAGACGATGATTGCCCGGACATAATGGCCATCATTCGGGATGAGGAGGATGATGACAATCCCTCCATCACTGCGCGGTCCACCGGACTTTGCCCTTGCCAATTGGAACAACATTCCTTGCATTGGTGCGTCAAGGGTAAAATGGCGGCGAAACTCTTTACGCCTGTAGATATAATAACTTTGCTTACTTTTACATACAATATTAGCGGTTTATTTTGCCGATATATGCTAACACTTGTGTGATCATCACACATTTCATATATATACTAAGTGAAAGCATATTTTGTTTGAGGACTACGAATTTAGATGTGCTGTGCTTTGCGTCTGGTGCCTCTTCTCCACAAGGATTGTACCTTTGATGTAGAGATGAATTGACCTTGATGGATATCTGAGGATGACATTGAGGTGCCTCCGAAAATTCAAGAATGGGTCGAAGACAAACCCAAACCCAACCTTGATCAAACCACTTCTTTCGATCTCGGAACCTTAGAAAGCCCCAAGTTAATCCAGTTGGTTCGGACCTTACCCCAAACCAGCGGAATGACATGGTTACGCTATTAACCCAATTCGGGATGTGTTTGCATGGTCTCATGAAGACATGGTGGGTTTGTCCATTGACATTGTCCTTCATCGCCTTCCCATTAAAGAGGATTTAAGCCGGTCAAGCAAAAGCTCGGTGATTGAAACACGAGTGGAGTTTAAAGGTGAAAGAAGAAATTGTGAAACAATTTCAAGGCAGCATCATCATGGTGTCTACATATCACGGTGGATATCAACATTGTGCCGTACCTAAACACGGAGGAAGGTGCGAGTTTGCGTGGATTATCGGGACTTGAACAAAGCTTGCTTAAAAGATAGCTTTCCGTGCCATTTATCCACATTCTCATTGACAATCTTTACCTGTGATCGACATGTACTCCTTTCTTTGATTGCTTTGCGGGGTACCATCGGATCATGGTTCTTGAGGAAGATCGTGAAAAAAACTTTCTTTCATCACGCCTTGGGAACCTTTTGCTATAGGCGGTTGTCATTCGGCCTCATCGATCTTAGGAGCCACCTATCGGCGAGCTATGATGGCTCTTTTCCATGACTTAATGCACAAAGAGATCGAGATCTACGTGGATGACATCATTGTCAAATCCGGAAGGAGGATGACCATATAGACCATCTCGAAAGTTGTTCAACGGGTTGCGTAAAGTACAACTTGAAGTTGAATCCACCAAGTGCGCCTTTGGCGTTAAATCGAGCAAGTTGCTAGGATTTCTAATCGACCACAAAGGGATTGAAATGGATCTGCCAAAATCCAAGCCATCACGAAAATGCCCATTCCTCGAGACGAGAGAAGAAAATCTGAGGATTTTTGGGAAGAATCAACTTCATTAGCGGGTTTATCTCTGACTCGCGACAACACGTGAGAGCGATCTTCAAGCTATTAAGGAAGAACTCCTCCATGAAATGGAATGATGAGTGTCGAAAAGGCCTTCCTTACAATCAAAGCAACTAGTCAAAGCTCCCATTTTGGTACCACCCGAGGATGATGTTCCCCTGTTTATGTACTTGTCCATAAGTGACAATGCCATGGAATTGCATCTTTGGAGACGAAAAAGGCGATAGAGGCGAAACGAGCTATCTATTACCTCGACAAAAGGTTGACGACGGTGAACACAAGTACACTCTGATCGAAAAGGCGTGTTGTGCTTTAGCATGGGCTTCCATGAGGTTACATCATTACCTCCATGGTCACATGACCCATCTCATATCCGCGTGGATCCTCTCAATCGTGTTCAACAAACCCATGTTAAATTGTCGGGTTTGTCCGGATGGCGGTTGATCCTACAACAATTTGACATCATATATGTGACTCAAAAGTCCATCAAAGGTCGAGAATCGCGGATCAACTGGCCACCGCACTTCCGAGGATTTCAAACCCTTGGAAACATATTTCCCGATGAAGGAGTAATGACGATCAACAACACCATCGATGCGATCTGGCATGATCATGGAAGATGTATTTTGATGGGCTATTAATATATGGAAGGTTACGGGCTGGAAGCGATTCTAGTATCGATGCGGGGGAGCGATATCCGTTCTTTGTCAAATTATGAGTTTATCGGCACCAATAATCTGTGAGTATGAAGGAAGGTCTCTCATGGGGCTAAAACTTGCCGTTCGATGGGCATCGGGCGATTAAGCGTCTTTGGAGATTGAGTTGGTAATCGAGACGATCCACGAAATCTATCAAACCAAGAACTACATTTCTTTCCTTACCATGGCGGGTTTTGAAGATGGCTTTGGAGTTGAAAAATCTCCTTTCTACATGTTCCTCGTAATAGGAATGACTTTGCGGATGCATTAGCAACTTTGGCCTCCTTGATTAGCATATCGAGACGAGGAACACTTGCCAGCGTCACAATTTCCTGCAAAGGCCCGACCTATGGGAATTACGTTGGAGAAGTATCGGATGAGCTACCTCCCATCCAACATCCTTGGTATCGACATATCGAGGAATATCTGCGAGATGGATCTACACCCGTGGCGAGCTTAGGCCGAAAAAAGCGGATCCATCGACTTCTTATGAAATTCTACACGAGTGGAGATGCGCTCTACAAAGAGATGCGGAGGACTAGGTCTCCTCGGATGTTTAGACAAAGATCGAAGCCCAAAGGCTTATGGATGAAATCCATGGTGGAGTCTGGCCCCCACATGAGTGGCCCCCTCCTTGTCGAAAAAGTCCTCGGGGCCGGGACATTATTGGCTATCTCTCAAAGGCGATTGCAATGACCACGTCGGGAGATGCTATCGATGCAGATTCATGGGAATCTTATACGCGCCCCTCGAAGGAACTCCACAATATGAGTTCACCTTGGCCCTTCTCGATGTGGGGAATGGGCGTTATCGGGCCCATTGAGCCTAAAGCGATAATGGTCATCGATTTATCTTCACCATGATCGACTACTTCACCAAGTGGGTAAAGCGACCTCCTTCCCGGGGTTACTAAAGAAGTCGTCATTGCTTTCATCGAAAACAATGTCGTTTGTCGATATGGACAACGGAGGTGATTGTGTCGAGACAATGCCAAGAACCTCAACAACAAAATGATGGAGGAATTATGCGATAAATTCCACATCAAACATCTCGACTCTGTCATCTATCATCCAGAAGATGAATGGTGCGGTTGAAGCGGCTAACAAAAACATCGAAGAAGATTATGCAAAAGATGTCATGACCACAAAGATTGGCACGACCTATTGCCTCTTACTCTGTTAGCCTCTGAAACCTCGATGCGCACTTCCATTTGGGGCAACCCCTACGCGTTAACCTATGGGATGGAAGCGGTGCTCCCCATAGAAGTTGAAATGGAATCCCTCGAGTGTTGATAGGCGCTCGGTTTGGATGAAGACCAATGGGTACAAGAGCATGTATCACCAATTGTCTCTAATAGACGAAAAAGCGAACCGCGGCTATCTTCCATGGTCGAGTTATATCAACAAAGGATCGCGGATCCTACAACAAAAAAAAATCCATTCTACGGCGGTTTAAACAACATGACTTGGTTTTGAAGAAGATTCTTGACAACGAAGATCGATCTAAGGAAAATTCGCTCCTAAGCTGGGAAGGCCCGTTTGTTGTCAAAAGAAGTATTGACGAGGCGCTCTCGGTTACAAGAAATGGGCGATGATGAATTTCCACAACTCATTAACTTCGGACCTTGGTGAAAGCGGTACTATATGCGAAGTAATTATGCAAACATCACAGTGTTGGACCATCGATCACCGGTCATTCGGTTCTTTAACCCTTTACCACCTATAACTTTCTTACACTTTGCCCCTCGAGGAAACATACATTTCAAAGCCGGCTGACTGGCTCTCTCTTGCGTCTTACGACTTAGGTCATCCCACTTGGGATTGAACCTCTCGCGTTTGCGGTTTGGCTACCCATACATGGGATCAAACTTCTCATACCTGCGGTTTATCCTCAACCTAGGATTAAACTTTCTCCTCCCACTCGACACACACATGGGATTACGCTTTTCATCTCACCACGAGGGGCGAACTTCGTCGACTTGATCTCCTCTTGATAGAGTGCGTAGGCAACCATTTACATGGCGGTCGCGATAAAACAAAAACAACAAAAAAACATTTCTACCCTTACAAAAAAAAAAAAAAAAAAACAACAAAACATTCCTACACCATTTCTACGCCGTATCTGACGTTGAACCTCTTACACGAGGTTTGAACTACGCAGACTGATCTCCTCTTGATAAGAGAGTATGTGGCGACCATTCATGGTGCGGTCTCACCCCCTACCAAAACACAAACCCTTGTCGGTTGATGCTTTGGGATCAAACTTGATCCACTACATTTCATTGGCTTGACCCAAGGGATGGAATTACGAACTCCTCCCAAATAGGAGATTCGGCGACCATCTAAGGCTGCGGTCATACCTTGAAGAACAACACCAATCCATAAGAGATGGAATTAACTAGGCTTCTCTAAATAGAAATCTTGGCGACCATCGTAGTGCGGTCGATCTCGAGAGAGAAAGCCACACTCCTCTCCACATTTCCATCCGAAACCGGTCCCAAGACACCAAAGATGGTAGGGATACATACGAGATCGATGATCCATTTTGAACTATCCGAGAGACAACTCGATGTCCATCCACCGGGAGAGAATTGAGAATACATCAAGACCACAAGCCACAAGCGGCGGGGCAAAATATCAAGCAAATAGCAAGGCATATCTAAAAGGGAAGTGATCCAAAATATATTTCCACTGTCATATATATAATGTTGTTTGATATATATACTGATATAAATGCTATACATGACAAAATGGCTAAGCTAGTGCATGCGAGGTAATCTGAGCTCATCTACAAGTCGGGGTATATCGAGCTAACAAGCCCACATGGCGTCCTCTCTCGAAGAAGGAGGCGAAGTTGTGGTCTCTGTGCGAGAATATCCACACGACCCAATGAGATCTGCGACCATCGCATGGTGACCATATGATCATCAATATATGCGCTCATCTACTGCGATCATGCCGGTGGTAAGGGACCTCAACTTGCGATCTTATCTGTGGCGGCTACATCCGGGCGGATATAGCACTATCCCGCTCGACTATCACTTTGCATCTCTGGTGATCTGGCCTCATCCCTTCAACAACGGCGGCATCTCTGTGAGCTAATGCCTCGTCTCTCTCTAATAGAGTTGCGTCTCTCCCATCGAGGCGATCGACATCATAGATCGAACTGATCTCTCTCAAAGGTCATCGGATGAAGACTACTGCTCTAAATCTTGTCTTAAGTCTTTGAATCCTGTGATCTTCTTGTACTAGGAGAATCCGGAAGAAATGCTAGCAACCCAATGACGGGCTCCTCCTCGATGTAGGAATCGATGTCCTCCATGGGCTCTACATCATCGACTCACTTCCCGATCTTGTGGACACTACTGCGGTAGATAAAATCTCTGTCTCCATCCATGCGAAATACTCTGCGAAACAACTGGATGGTGACGGAAAAAGAAGCTATCTCACGCTGATCCCAACAAGCATACACACGGGATCGGTCCTCTGCTTTGAGAGATATCGAGAAGGCTGAAATGACTATCGCCCCCCCTCGAAAGGATGAAAATCCACAGGCCCGGTCGAAGCTGCGACATCACGGCGATGGGTGATAAGTAGTCACGCCCTCAAAAACCGACCGGAGGAGGAAGTCCATGCGGGAGCGTGAGTAATGAAGAAGCATATGGTGAGCAAAGCCCGAACACGACAATATGCTAAATGGATCTCGATATCTGCCAAAAAATGCGGACCAAGACGGAGCATCTATACACTCCGATGGTTGAAAGGAGTATGACATGGCTACATCATGGGTGAACCAATACCCATGCCGTCTAAAGAGTACCAATCGGTCTCAAGTGTGACATAAACCACACATCTGACATGGCCAGAACTCCCGGTGAACACTCACATCGGGATAAGTGCGGCGATGAGATCTTGTGGCGAGTCTCTCTTTATGATCATAGAGTATGATGGTGCGACCCTCTCTAAGAGCTCTCACGGCCGTGATGACACCAATGTCTATCTCGTCCATATATCGTGGCATATAGACATATGACGATGACGCATGCACAACGATACATCGACCACGGCCAATGCCATGATGGTCCTCCGTGCGGTGAAATCCACGAATGTAAGTGAATAGCTATCCTCAGAGCCAAATCTATCATACGAAAAATCTGGGGGATATCACGTGGCTAGATGTCGACTCGTCTCTGCACTACTACTCTGCTGCCTCGATCACATGAGAGTCATGAATATCTACTCTCGTGTCTCCCCCAAAGCCGGATGCCTTGAGAGTGCATCTAAAAGGCGACATCGTCGATCGTGCATACTCTCCTCGAGTAGAAGTCGACTCATGGGTGCCAAATCGGAATACACCTGCCTATCCGTAGCAATGCTCTAGCATCCGATCCACAAAAACCTGCGGGAACACGAAACATCAATAAAGTCATGGTATCTTTGCGGCAAATGATCTCTGATCACCACATGCGGTGGTGACATGCTATCATACCACGATCGCGTACCAATACCACCATGATGGTGGGGTATGATCTATCTGACTAACTATCGAAGAAGACATACATGCGGGCGGTAGTGTCATAAGACCATCCGAGTTGATGCGAATATCTCTGGACATACATACATATATAACATGATACATGCATAACGAGATAATAGATGGCAATATGATATAGGGAATGGAAAAAGCGTGCATACATTCCTAAGTATATCATCATCTAATACATCATCTACATACATTCTACAAATCTGAGGAAATGGGGCACGGATGCCTACTACTACTAACGAGGCCTATCAAAATATATAGCGAGAATGGGTGCGACCACCCAATATCTAACGAGAGGCTATCAAAGATATAACGAGAATACACATCGAAAGAAGACCAGGTGTCGATGTCCACATCATCGATCTGTCCACTGATGTAACTCCTCCTCTGAGTCATTTGGATCTCTGTCAGCGGGGATGTCGGGCCTATAAAGAGGAGGATCTGCGCCGTGCAAAACCAAATGGGTCATCGAGGGGCGGCGCTTTGAAATTGGAAGGAACAAATGACTCACTTCTCTGCTGGATCTCTGCCCAATCTTGGGATAAATATATGTGCAGGTCAAGCTATGGGTCAAACTATCAATCTGGGTCATATGAGTGGGATCTCGGACCTGAAAGCTATCGAATCCGTCATCATCAAGGATCACGGAACCATATCCCCCATAAAGCGTGTGTGGCGGCGGGCTGGGCTCCAATAGTGCGAGGGACCACCCATTGGAACATCTCCACGAGTACATGGACCCTCGACGATAATGCAAAAAAATCGACCCCCAACAATGGGATATCGGTGATGGGTGGTGTGATATGGGCCAATGGCGCTGGCGGGAGGCAAGATCGGTATCTGGATCTCCCCACATGGTGCTCCTAATAGCACGCTCTCTAAAATAGAGCTCCCGGCCTCCATCGTGAAGAGAGAAACTCTCTGGTGGAAATCAAGTACTCGACTCGAGTCGGTGTCCATCCTCAAAGCGATGGTTAAGTGTTCCCCAGAATAGGAATCCATGTAATGGTATCATTTGTCGACAACTCCATTTGCATCTGGCGGTGAGTGAATCCCTCATTCTGAGGGACCTCTAGGAAAAATAGAATGGTGCCATCGTCGTCCTCGTGGATAGGTATCTAAACCTAACACACTCTCACGGGGCCTTGAAACATGGGAGCCTCTCATAGGCCCAAAGCTTGACATAATGGCAAAACATCTGCTATCGATAAACACTCTTAACTTTATGAATGGGAAAAGACAAAGAAATACTCACCGGCGAAAAATGGGTAAAATCTAGCGAGCCTCGGTCGAAACCACAGTGAGCGCATACATGTGCCCCGGAGGAAATAGGCAAAGGTGTAAAGCCCCGATCATACTCTCAATCGGTCCACATCACGTGTGGCGCTTGTCAAAAGCGAAAGATACTTAGTAGAAGAGTTTATCTGCTATGAAGCGACCTCGAATGATCATCGAGAACAATCGTGCGAGCGCGATCCTTGATTACGACATCATCGAGCATGCATGGGCTCACTCAAAAGCCTTTCATAGCATCTACGCTCAAAGGACTGAATGGATAGTCCGCCTTTGGCGCCTCATGGAACTCTAACAAGGATCGCGGGCGGTAGGGGTAATATTATTTGCCGTACAAAGCGGCGGCTCCCTCGAACTCCATACACATGATAAATCGCCAATCCATAGGCGTCATCATCACCTCGCAATCCGGCGAGATGGGTGGTGAGTCGATGAAACCATCGCTCGAGACAATGCCACGAGATAACCCGGGGGACAACGGCGGGGAAGGATGGAGAAGAATGCCCCGAATCCCCACTCGTGCACTCTGGCTCTATAGTCGGGGATGAAGCGCACTGATACATGGGTGAATCTTTGAACCAGTTCCCTCGAGGCTGTGTAAAACCAGGAACCTGCATGAAATGCAGATCAACATCAAAACCCTTTAATCCTCATCAATAGGAAAGAAGGAAGATCAAAGTCTAACGCCATACCTCGTTAGCATGCAAATACATCGATGGATGTACGCTCAAATCACCAGCTGACTCTGGGTTTGCCACTGAATACTCGGGAGCTCCTACGAGGAACATGTGCGGCGGGAGGCGGGATCCTCAATCGGAATATCCACCTCCTGCGTCCTCGACGTCTCGCACATCTACCTGGACAAGGCGAATCACGGCCTCCACTAACAAGCGAAGTTTGTCGGCGAGCGGGGCGAGGCACTTGGAAGCCCTCCGCCGTATGCGAGAAGTGGTCTGTGAGAACTGCTTTCGGTGATCCGGATCCATGATATCTGGGACAAAAAGTCTCCAATCACCTCGGAAAGGGTGTGGTATTTCCTTACACGAGCTTTCTAAAATGCATTTATGACTATATGCATGCATGCATTTACTTTAACATATAATAGAGTTAAAATGCATGACTACCCAATACCTACATTTGGAAAAAATTTTGCCATAGTCCCCTTTGAAAATAGGACTATCCACATGCACGTAGGCGTGTCTAGGTGGCCATTCGATAGCACACACTGCCCCCCAAGTCATATCATAATATATGCATTAAAATCAAAATCATCATGCATAAAATCAACCTCGATACTAGGAGTACTTTGCCTTTCTACCTTTTGCTCATTGGACCTCAAATAGGACAAAAATAGCGAGAAAAAGGTGCCAATTTAACTATCTCTCAAAAGTTAATTTTTTTCACATCATTATATTGACATGGTTTAATACTAACATTTACTATGTTGAATATTTTTTATCAAGTCATTTGTGCATACATAATCACTACTATATGTTTTAGATGCATTTAAATGCGATAACTCACAATCAATGGATAAAAACTAGAAAAAATACATGCATACGTTACGGGATAGTGTAGAACACTTGTGCGGTGATAGAATTTGCGAAAATAGCCCGAACTTCGGCGATCTGAAAGAGGCTCACGAGTTTTCCTTAGTGACACAAGTTGAAAATGACTTGTGAGACCAACTTTCTTTGGAATTTATCATCCACGATTGGCCATGAGCTCACTGCGGTGCGGCGAAGTGCACTGCGACACCCTATGTGGGTCCCACCCCTCGGCTCGGTCGATTCGAGTTGCAAAGGAGTTCTTGCGGACTAAAAATTCAAATCGAATAAAAATGCCACGCGATTGAAAGCAAAACAACATCTGATCTGGTCTTCTCGGATGAAACTTTGAGTCGATTACATCGCTCATTGGTAGTCACCCGAACAAGAGGTATACCTACCAGATGATCTCGGTTGTCATCACAAATCACATACGACAATACCTTATGCAGGTCCGATGTCACCACTCTCGGTCGTTACCTACCTAAGTGAGTCCCCTACGGAAGTTACAACGTATATCCCCATGGGGGATTCTAAATGTGTGCTCATCCATTGACACCAAATCAAATGAAGGTCGAAGCGAACTTGACATCATGATAATCGGGAAGCAAACCCAACGAGCATCGGAAGCCATTCGATGACCAACCACGCTAGCGATGGTTACAACGTATATCCCGGTTGGGGTTTCTGCACGCATGCTCATCCGTTGACACAAAATTAGCGAAGGTCGAGACCTTGACATCATGATAATAGCGGGAAGAAAACCCAATGAGCATCCGAAGCCATCCGAGATGAAACCGCTTGCTACACATCGGCGATGGTTACTGACGTATATCATCGACGGGGGTTACAACGTGAAGCCTGGCGAGGGATTACAAAAATACATTCAAACCGTTGACACACATATCAGCGAAGGTCAAACAACCTTGACGTTATTTGATAGATAGCGATTAAACTATCGAGCTCTAGAGCTATTCGAGGATTTCATGCTCGATTGCTCTTATTCCCAATATCCGGTGAGGTTCTGAACGCATGCTTTCGATCGTTGATTCTACGTCGGCGAAGGTCGAAAGCAACCTTGATAGTATATCCCATAGGATTTTTTTCAGTTGATTCACCGTCGGTGAAGGTCAACGACCTTGACGATATATCCTCGAGGATTTTTCAATAGTTGATTCACGTATGTCGGTGAAATACACATCAACAAAGGTCGAGCATCCACGACATCATTTGATGTTGGCGATAAATCCAATGAGAATCTTGACATATCTGGCGATACCAACCGGGAAAGGTCGATGTTATCAAGAGATAGATAGATGATGGATATGTTATACACATCCTCAAACGGACGAAGCTTTATCCCCACAAATCTCTTGCACATAAGAGGTACCTCTTTGAGGATCAAGTCGTTATCAAGAACACGAAGAATTTGGTGATAACTCCAACATCGACATCTAACATTTGGCTTACACATCAAATCGGTCGACATTGCCAATCCCGGGTTGAAATGATAGGATCCATGAATCATCCACAACATGTTGGGCTGAACCCGTACACATGCATCATACATTTGCATCATGTTTGCTACATACGAGTACCATATTTGTCTTGTTTACGTTTCAAGTGTCTAGGATTCTTTATCCTACCCATGCATCGCCATGCATGAGTATGATAAAGAGGGCATCTATGAACACTCAAAATTTTATGTACTATTGTTACTAACATTGCGGGAGGACAAATTAATCTTTTAAGAGAGAACCACGAAAAATCCATATCCATCTGGATACTATCGGAAGCTTCGGCATCAACCGGAGCCCACTGCTGGAGTAATAGTTCCAACCTCGGATGTAACCCCGAGGCATGCGAGATCAATCTGGAACACACACGGAGAAGACCGATTAATCTCGGAGATAATCCCGAGGTATCCGGTCTCGATCCCAACCATGGGAATAGCCACCAACCTTGGTGATAACCCCGAGGAATGCGATTTGGCGATAACCCGAAATGCTTGTTTCAAATGTGACCGACTTCAATCTCGGCGCTCACAACGAGATACTCTGTACCAACAACGTGATAACATCGGGAAGGCGAGGCACACCTCAAAGATGACAATAAAGACCTTCAACAATTACGGTGGTCCAATCTCGGTGAAGTCGAGCAGCGCGTCTGCTTTATCGGTGATCCGGCGATAACACCGGTGAGGCGACGTTGTCATCTAGCCAACCGATGCCATGCCTCGTCGTCTCTACATCTCTATGCATGTGATGTCCCACAAGATTAATCAATCCGGTGTGACTATTATGCGGGGTAGTAGCGGATGAAAGTTGAAGCTTGAAGGCCGGGAGGGCATCGTCCCATCTTGATGACTTCGTCTGAGCTCTAATCCCATGCCATCGTCTGACTCTCGACAACGGCGGTCAAAATAGGTCTGTATACCTCAAGCGGATGCGGTTGCACTTCTTAAAGTTTGAGTGGACATTCACGATTGCAGAGTGCACGTACTTGAGCATCGAGACTAGAAAAACTTCGGGCCCACAGGGTTGCCTCTGGTACACTGCCTGTGTAGCCCTACACTGTGGCTAAATTTCCTATAAATAGAGGGCTTGGGCTGCCCATTTTCAAGAGAAAAAAAGCGAGAGAAGCCACCTTGATTTGCTCTGCACTCACCCCCATGCGATGTACTTTCTCATTTTAAACACCTGTGAGCTCATATATAGACCCTTTTGTACCTAAAAAAGTCAGTGTTTACCCACTCTAAAGATATAGAAGTCTTTTTTGGTAGTCAGCTGTAAACCTTCTCACACACTTTATAGTCTTTCTCTTCATCTCTGCACACACCCTTCTACACATTGAGAGTCGTGTTGCTTGCTTTTGCCTGGACTTCGGTCCGTGGTTTCATTTCAGTCTGTATATATACATATTATATATATATATATATATATATATATATTGACTAACATTATCGAGTTATGCCTCGATTGAGACTGAACTTGATGCAGAGCGTTTATTTGCTTTAATATATATATATATATATATATATATATATATATATATATATTTATATATATAATAGCGTGTGTATGAACTTTGTTCGATGAGCTGAACTTGATGCAGGCGTTTATTTGCTTTAATATATATATATATATATATATATTTATATATATTAATCGTATGTCGAACTTTGTTCGATGAGCCTGAACTTGATTGGATGCGTTTATTGCTTTAATATATATATATATATATATATATATATATATATATATATATACCTTTATATATATAAGCGTGTATTGAACTTTATTCGATGAGCTGAACTTGATGCAGTGCGTTTTATTGCTTTATATATATATATATATATATATATATATATATATATATATATTAATTGTGTGTCGAACTTTGTTCGATGAGCTGAACTTGATGCAGTGCGTTTATTGCTTTTATATATATATATATATATATATATATATATATATATATTTATATATATAGCTGTGTGTGGGACTACATTCGATGAGCACAGATTTTATATCAGATGCGTTTATTAAACTTTTATATATATATATATATATATATGTTGTCGAACTACATTATAGATTTTACATCCGGTGTGTTTATCACTTATATATATATATATATATATATATATTATATTTCATCCCACACAGAGTTTACTTACGTGGTGGTTGATCGCTTCTCTGACTTTCTTTCGTTTACGTCACACTGGAGTTTACTTTGTGGCGAGTTGATACGCTTTATCTGACTTTATTTACATTTTGTCACTTTGGAGTTCCCTTAAGTGGCGGTTGGCCGTATTATAGCTATATTTATGTTTTGTCACTTTGGAGTTTACTCAAGTGGCGGTTGATAACTTTTACGACTTTATTTACTTTTACGATCCCCATGGAGGTGCTTCGTGGCTGGTGATCCTGTCTGTATATTTATATTTATAGCTTTTATATGTATACCTTCTTAATGCTTTCATGCAAATTGCAGTATTCTGTGCGCCTAGGAATCATGTGATCCCAGATTCATCCCATTGAATCTAGATTCGGTTCCGTGATGGACATTTTTAATTTATAAGCGACTTGTAAATTATTACTGCGTTATGCGAATTTCCTCGGATGGTTTCCATACCCACGAGGAAATCGGCATTATTTTGTATATTATTTTTAATAGGGATGCCTCGCATCTGTCGAATAAAATCAATCAAGTCGAGCACTTAATAAAATTGGAGTGTAAAGGTCTCGATTACTATTGAGCATCGGGGTTTGAAAAACCTCTTTTTATAAAACATCATTTGCCGTATCTTGCTTAAAAGTGAATTTTACATAAATTCAAACCACATGTATATAAGTTCGAACGAGGCCTCGCTACTACTTCCAAATAACGACACATTGACCCACACACACACACACATTCGGATAATAGTTTCTTGAAAAGAAGCGGTCACCGTGGTAACACGGATGTCGGGGGGTGCCTAACACCTTCCCCCCGCATAACCAAGTCTCCGGACCCTAATGAATCTCGGTTTCACCGACCCGTATAGCAGTGTCACATCACTGGGTCAATGTGCAAACCTTTTCTTGGTTGTGTTGGTACAACCATTTAAAAAACCAAAGATGACAGTGCAGTGCAGCAACACCATCTGTGCCATACGCGCCAATCATGGAAGATGTATTTTGATGGAGCTACCACATCAAACATCTCAACTCTATCATCTATCGTCCAAAGATGAATGGTGCAGTTGAAGCGGCTAACAAAAACATCAAGAAGATTATGCAAAAGATGTCCGCCAACCACAAAGATTGGCCTGACCTATTGCCTCTGACTCTGTTAGCCTACAGAACCTCAATGCGTACTTCCACTGGGGCAACCCCTTACGCATTAACCTATGGGATGGAAGCAGTGCTCCCCATAGAAGTTGAAATGGAATCCCTCAGAGTGTTGATAGATGCTCAGCTGGATGAAGACCAATGGGTACAAGACAGGTATCACCAATTGTCTCTAATAGACGAAAGGCGAACCGCGGCTATCTTCCATGGTCAGTTATATCAACAAAGGATCGCCAGATCCTACAACAAAAAAGTTCAGCTACGGCAGTTTAAACAACATGACTTGGTTTTGAAGAAGTTTCTTGACAACCAAGATCAATCTAAGGGAAAATTCGCTCCTAACTGGGAAGGCCCATTTGTTGTCAAAGAAGTATTGACAGGGGGCGCTCTCAGATTACAAGAAATGGACGACGATGAATTTCCACAACTCATTAACTCAGACGCCGTGACATGGTACTATGTCTGAAGTAATTCTCAAACATCCTGGTGCGGGACCATCAGATCACCAGTCATTCCGGTTCTTTAACCCTTTACCATCTACAACTTTCTTACACTTTGCCCCTCAGGGAAACATACATTTCAAGCTAGCAGCCTGGCTCTCCTTTGCGTTCTTATGACTTAGGTCATCCCACCATGGATTGAACCTCTCGCACTTGCAGTTTGGCTACCCATACATGGGATCAAACTTCTCATACCTGTAGTTTATCCTCAACCTAGGATTAAAGTTTCTCCTCCCCGCACTCTGACCTGCACATGGGATTACGCTTTTCGTCTCACCCTGCGGGGCGAACTTAGTCGACCTGATCTCCTCTTCAATAGGAGTACGTAGGCAACCATGTTACTGAAAGTAGTATGCATACAAGCCAATCATGTTTGATGATAAAGCATATACTTTGTAACAATCTTATTCATTTATTAATAAAAAGTATTAATTTATTAAAGGCTTTTAATTATCTACATGATGCTGTTTTATAATATGTGATAAACCCATAGTTTTAAGCAATGCTTTTAGAATAATGATGATGATCATTCTAATGAGATCTAAATTCTTAGAAAGCTTAAAACTAAAATAGTTCCCCAATCGTTGGATTACTAAATTGGGGATTAGTGAATCCGGATAGATTGGTACATCGTTGCTTGCTCATTGGATGAGGATGATTGATCTCATGATCATTTGTGTGGAGACACTAAAGCAAGTATGTAGGTGCTTATTAGAGAATAAGTTCACTTTGAGCGTGGCTCGCTAAGGAATACCTAATGGAGTTTTATTTGCTGTCGATAGGAATTCACAGTAGTGATAGTAGTACAAGTGATCCTTGGACTTGAGATCATCATAGTATCTTGTGTATGATGAGTTATACTTTGACTTATTCCTTAAGACCCTTAGGGTATATCAAAGGGTATGTTTGGGTATAATAAGTTGTACATGGAGATAATGTATGATCAATAAAGAATCTACCACTTCTAATAAAAGAAGAGAAATGTCCTATGTGATTCGATAAATGACAACCCAGTAGTCCTTGGCCAAGGCAGAATGAAATTAGAAAGGAGTTTCTAATTTGCATTATTTGGTGTTGTGCATTTAAGGATCGAAATACATATAATTAAATAAAATAAGACTTGTGATGAATTCCATGTCTTATATTTAATTGGGACATTGTATGGTGGAAGGATTGAATTATCTGGTAACTATTTACTCAAAGGTTCTTTAATGATTAATGTTGAAATCTATATTATCTGGAAAGTCGTTGATCGCTTGAGGAGGCTTATCCTATTGTAGAATAAATATTATTTAAATAAATTAATTGTTTAATTTATTTATTTAAATAAGATTAGAATTGTTCTAATTGATTTATTCACAACCTAGGTTTAATATGGAGAACCTAAAGGGTCACACCATAAAAGGAAGAATAATTATTTAAGAAGTTAATGGCATAATCGTAATAATATATGTTAAGTATATTTAATTTAATCTATGGTGATAGAATAAATTAAATAGCTTAATATTTATTATTTAATATTTTAGAAATATTAAATATAAATTAATAAGAGGAGTCTTATTAATATTATTACAATTATTATTATTTTAATTTCTAAAAGAGTTTAGGAATTAATTTAATATAAGTACTCTCATTTATTCCTAATTGGATTAGGAAGGAAAATTAATTAAAAGAGTTTAATTAATTATCCCTAATAAGATTAGGGAGCTTAATTAATTAAAAGAATTAATTAATTAAAACCCAATTCCTTAATTGTTAAGGTGGGTTGCCCACATCTATAAATAAGAGGAGTCTTATTATGGGTGTGATGGGTTGTTGATTTTTACAACATACGTAATAATTCCAAGTTGTTGGAGTACACCTTTTCTATAGAGATAGAAAACTAGGGTTTAGCCAACCACCCATCTTCTTGAATTTTATTCTTCCTTGGTGGATCACCTCTAGAGGCCAAACATTTGGGTGGCTAACGTTGATCAAAGGAAGGAACCAAACCCGGTGGATTCAAGATTGAGCGAAAGGATTTGGAGGTGAACTTGTACACGAGGAAGCTCGATCTTCAAGGGTATGATTTATTCTTTATCTTTTCGTTTAATTAATAATTATGCATAAAGGATGATCCGGGTATATGGTTTGTAAATTTTTTTAAACTCTGATTTTACACGCTTCCGCACTTTTTATGCAATTTGATTGCGTCCATGAATATTACAAACCTAACAGTTACATGGCCCGGTCGCAATAAAACAAAAACAACCAAAAACATTCCTACACCATTTCTGCCATATACAGTGTTGAACCTCTTACACCAAGTTCAAACTACGCAGACCTGATCTCCTCTTCAATAAGAGTACGTAGGTAGCCATTCATGGTGCAGTCTCACCCCCTACCAAAACACAAACCCTTGTCAGTTGGTACTGGGATCAAACTTTAGTCCACTACATTTCAATTGGCTTCAGACCAAAGGGATGGAATTACCTGAACTCCTCCCAAATAGGAGATTCGGCGACCATCTAAGCTGCGGTCATACCTTGAAGAGCAACACCAATCCATAAGAGGTGGAATTAACTAAGCTTCTCCTAAATAGAAGTACTGACAACCATTTGTGGTGCGGTCAATCTCAGAGAGGAAAGCCACACTCCTCTCCATATTTCCATCCAGAAACCAGTCCCAAGACACCAAAGATGGTAGGGATACACAGAGATTGATGATCCATTCTGAACTATCCAGAGACAACTCAATGTCCATCCACCCAGGAGGAATTCAGAATACATCAAGACCACAAGCCCTGAAGCAACAGCAAAATATCAAGCAAATAGCAAGACATATCTAAAAGGGAAGCGATCCAAAAATATATTTCCCTGTCATATATATAATGTTTTTTGATATATATACAATGTAAACCGTACATGAAAAAATGGCTAAGCTAGTCTGTGCAGGTAAATACAAGCTCATTTACAAGTCTGGGTATATGCGAGCTAACAAGCCCAACATGGCGTCCCTCTCAGAAGAAGGAGGCGAAGTTGTGGTCTCCTGTACGAGAATATCCACATGACCCAACAGATCTCCAGTCATCTGTATGGTGACCATAGGATCATCAATATATGCGCTCATCTCTGTGATCATGGCAGTGGTAAGGGACCTCACTGCAGGACTATCTGTGATGGCTACACCCTGGGCAGATATAGCACTTTCCCGCTCGACTATCACTGCATCTTTGGCTGATCTGGCCTCATCCCGCTCAACAACAACGGCATCTCTGTGAGCTAATGCCTCGTCTCTCTCTAATAGAGCTGCGTCTCTCCCATCAAGGGCAGTCAACATCATAGATCAAGCCTGATCTCTCTCAAAGGTCATCAGATGAAGGCTCTGCTCTAAATCTTGTCTTAAGTCTTTGAATCACAATAATCTTGGTACTAGGAGAATCCGGGAAGAAATCTTTGGCAACCCAATGACGAAGCTCTCCTCGATGTAGGAATCGATGTCCTCCATGGGCTCTACATCATCTGACCCACTATCCAGTACTGTGGACACTACCGCAACCGATAAAATCAATGTCTCCATCCATGCGGAATTCTCTGCAGAACAACCTGGATGACTGACAGAAAAAGAAGCTATCTCACGCTGATCCCAACAATCATACACACGGGATCGGTCCTCTGCTGAGAGATATCGAGAAGCTGAACGCTGACCTGTCACCCCCTCAAAAGGATGGAAATCCTGGAACTGGTCAAACTGCGACATCACGGCTAGTGGGTGATAAGTAGTCACGCCCCTCAAGCCAGCCTGAGGGAGGAAGTCCATGCTCGGAGCATGAGTAATGAAACTGTATGGTGAGCAAAGCCCCGATCACGACAATATGCTAAATGGATCTCTGATATCTGCCAAAAATGCGGACCAAGACAGATCATATATACACTCCGATGGCTGAAAGGAGTATGACATGGCTACATCATGGGTGAACCAATACCCATGCCGTCTAAGAGTACCAATCGGTCTCAAGTGTGACATAAACCACACATACAGCATGACCGAACTCCCAGTGAACACTCATGTCGGATAAGTGCAGCAGTAGGATGCTGACCGCAGTGTCTCTGCTACAATCATAGGTATAATGGTACGACGCTCTCTAAGAGCTCTCACAGCCATGATGACACCAATGTCTATCTCGTCCATATATCGTGGCATATAGACATATGACAGTACGCACATCAACAGTACATCGACCCTGGCCAAACACCAATGGTCCTCCAGTGCGGTGAAATCCCCGGAATATCATGAATAGCTATCCTCCGAGCCAAATCGATCATTCAAAAAATGCTGGGATACCACGTGGCTAGATGTTAGCTCGTCCTGCACTACTCTGCACCGCAATCCTGTGAGAGTCATGAACCGTCAACTCATATCTCCCAAAGCCAGATGCACGCAAGGTTTGTCTAAAGGCAGCATCGTCAATCGTGCATACTCCTCCAGAGTAGGAGTCAACTCATGGGTATCGAATCAGAATACATGCCTATCCGGTAGCCAATGCTCTAGCATCCCGTCCACAAACCCTGCGGGAACCTGAAACATCAATAAAGTAATGGTATGTTGCGACAATCGATCTCTGATCACCACATGCGGTGGTGACATGCTATCATACCACGATCGCATACCCAATACCATCACTGACAGAGGCCTATCAAAAGATATAGCGAAAATGGGGTACAACCACCCAATATCTAACAGAGGCCTATCAAAAGATATAACGAGAATACACATCAGAAGAAGACCAAGGTGTCGATGTCCACATCATCTATCCTGTCCACCTAATATAGCTCCTCTTGAGTCACTAGATCTCTATTAGCAGGGATGTCAGGCTTATAAAGAGGAGGATCTGCGCCAGCAAAACTGAATGGGTCATCTGAGGGGCCAGCGCCTGAGCTGGAAGGAACAAATGACTCCGCCTCTGCTGGATCTCTACCCAAATGCCGGATAAATATATGTGCCTAGTCCAACTTTCGGGTCAAACTATCAATCTGGGTCATATGAGTCGGATCTCGGACACAAGCTATCCAATCCGTCATCATCAAGGATCCTGGAACCATATCCCCCATAAACTGTGTGGCGCGGGATTGGGCTCCAATAGTGCGAGGGGACCACCACCGCTGGAACATCTCCTGAGTACATGGACCCTCTGATAATGCAAAACCATCAACCCCCAACAATGGGATATCAGTGACAGTTGACTGTGATACGGGCCGATGTCACCTGGTAAGTGGCAAGATCGATATGCGGATCTCCCATGTGGTTCTCCTAATAGCACGCTCTCCTAAATAGAGCTCCCAGCCTCCATCTGTGAAGAGAGGAACTCTCCTGGTGGAAATCAAGTACTCGACTCCAGTCGGGTGTCCATCCTCAAAGCCGATGGTCAAGTGTTCCCCTGAATAGGGAATCCATGTAATGGTATCAGCTGTCAGCAACTCCAGCTGCATACGGCAGTGAGTGAATCCCTCAGCTATAGGGACCTCCAGAAAAATAGAATGGTGCCATCGTCGTCCTGGTGGATAGGTATCTAAACCTAACACATTCACATGACACAAGCATGGGAGCCTATCATAGGCCCAAAACTGCCAACACAATGGCAAAACATCTGCTATCAGTAAACACTCAACACCTATGAATGGGAAAAGATAAGAGAAATACTCACCAGCAGAATTGGGTAAAATCTTAGCCAAGCCTCGATCGAACCCTGTGAGCGCATAGGCATGTCCCGGAGGAAATAGGCAAAGGTGTAAGAGCCCCAATCATACTCTCCAATACGGTCCACATCACGTGTGGCCCTGATTAAAGTGAAAGATACCGTATATAGACACTCGAAATTTTCTGTACTACTGTCACGAACATTATAGGAGGACAGATTCGTCTTTTAAGAGGGAACCCTGAAAGATAATCCAAATCCATAACAGATACTACCGGAAGTTCAGCATCAACCCCGGATCACAATCTGGGAGTAACAATTCCAACCTCAGATGTAACCGGTGACCATACCGGAACACACCCCGGAGATACAATACCGGAACACACCCCAGAGAACACCGATTAATCTCAGAGATAACCCTGAGATATCCAGTCTCAGTCCCAACCATGGAAATAGCCCCCAACCTTAGTGATAACCCCAAGGAATGCAGTTTCGGTGATAACCCCGGAAATGCTTGTTTCAAATGCGACCAGCTTCAATCTCGGCGCTCACAACTAGATGCACTATACCAACTCGGCAATAACGTCGGGAAGACAAGCACACCTCAAGGGTGATAATGAGGACCTTCAACAAATTACAGCAGTCCAATCTCAGTGAAGCCTGAGCAACGTTTGCTTTATCAGCCCAATCTGGCGATAACACCAGTGAGGGGCAACATCGTTATCTCGCTAACACGATGCCACATCACGTCATCTCAACATCACTACGCAACATTGTCCCACAAGACTAACCAATCCCGAGTGACTATTGTGCGGGGTAATGGATGAAAGGTGAAGCTTGAAGACCAGAGGGCATCGTCCCATCTTCAATGACATCGTACAAACTATAATCCCATGCCATCGTACAACTCTCGACAAAGGAGATCCGAAATAGGTCCTGTATACCTCAAACGGATGCCCGGATTGCACTTCTTAAAGTTCGAGTGGACATTACAGTGCCTGAGTGCACGTACTTTGAGACGACCCGACCCGAAAAACCCGGGCCCACCCGGGTTACCTCTGGTACACCTGCAACTAAATTGCCTATAAATAGAGGGCTTGGGCTGCCCATTTTGAAAGAGAAAAAGGCGAGGAAGCCCTGCCCAATTTGCTATGCACTCACCCCATGCAGTGTACTTTCCCCTTTTAAACACCTGTGAGCTCATATATAGCCCATTTGTACCTACAAAAGTCAGTATTTACCCACTCTAAAGATATAGAAGTCTTCTTTGGCAGTCAGCTGTAAGCCTTCTCACACACTTTAGAGTCTTTCTCTTCATCTCTGCACACACCCTTCTACACGTTGAGAGTCGTGTTGCTTGCTTTTGCCCGGACTTCGGTCCGTGGTTTCATTTCAATCTGTATATATACATATATATTATATATATATATATATATTTATATATATATATTGACTAACATTATCGAGTTATGCCTCGATTGAGCCTAGACTTCGGTCTGGAGCATTTATATATATACATTTATATATATTAACTATGTGTCGAACTTTGTTCGATGAGCCTAGACTTCAGTCTGGTGCGTTTATTTCTTTAATATATATATATACCTTTATATATATTAACTTTATGTCAAACTTTGTTCGATGAGCCTAGACTTCGGTCTGGTGCGTTTATTACTTTAATATATATATATATATATATATACATTTATATATATTAACTGTGTGTGGGACTCTGTTCGATGAGCCTGGATTTTACATCCGGTGCGTTTATTCGCTTATATATATATACTTATATATATGAACTGTGGTCGAACTCTGTTCGATGAGCCTGGATTTTACTTTCGGTGCGTTTATTTCTTTTATATATATATATATTTCGTCCTACCTAGAGTTTACTTCGTGGTGGTTGATCGCTTTTACAGCCTTCTTTACGTTTCGTCCTGCCTGGATTTCTTTTCTTTGCATTTTCATACCAATTCTTTGCGTTTTCATATCAATTCTTTGCGATTTCAACTCCCAAGCATATAATCTACAAAATGAACACAAAATGCATGAAAAGTAACTAAGAAACATGAGATTAAGCAAATAATTCAAGTAACAGATACCAGATAAGTAGGTATAAAACCTACTTATCAAATACCCCCAAACTTAAACCTTTGCTTGTCCTCAAGCAAAAACACAAAACAATAATGCAATGCAATGCAACTAATCTACATGTCTACGAATCCAGCAGTAATGACAAAAACAAGTCTATTCAACCGGCCTTAGAAAAATCAAGTAAACAAGATAATACATCATATCAAAACAAATCAATAATTTCTCAATCAATCATCAAATTTTAGAATGTTATCACTAATATAGTGCGTGTGTGCTCCACAACAATGTTAACTGATATAAAATCAAATTTAACACATAACAAGTCTCTTCGAAGGCATCATACAGTGTAAACTCAAGAAATCCAAAAATAAGCTAGATCCAACTAAAATCAAATAATTACCAATATCGCGGGTCAACATGGGATACTTATGCTTTATTTTTAATCTACGGGGGCTTTTTGCTCTTACTTCCCGTTTTATTCAAAATTTTTTTATATACACATAGCTATGCAATGTCTTATTCCCTTAGGCTTTTCAATGCTACCTTAACGAGTTTTCGACCAATGACTCCCAGACCATTAAGACCTTAGGGCGCTAGGTGTAAAGACAATCCCCTCGGGCTTACTTACTCAAGTAACAAAGGCCACAAAACTAGACAAGCACGCCATAGTATTTATTCATACTTTTTCTTTTTCTTTTTTCTCTTTTTTATAGCTTATATACCCAAAATATTTCCCCAAACTGAGGTTCTTGTCTAACTTTCGCCATCACTACTTGTTCTTGTCATTCTTTCATTCAAACTACCATTATCCTTTAGAATCCCATTATGTATCAATTTACCCAATCAATCAACAAGTTGTTTTTACCGTGCTATCCTTATTATACTAGTTTCAAACAGAAAAAGACTCAATTCATAACAAGAAATCACATCAAAGCTCTAATAGTCAGTACTATACTTGTCTACCCAATTCCAATCTCATCATTGGCCAAAATAAACTGTAACTATCTAACAGCTGGAATCATGCAAGATGAACGTAGTAACTAATTATTATTTTTGAATTTTTTTTTAGTTATAAATAAAAACTATTATGCAACTACTCTACTATGCAAAATATTATGAAATTACACTACATGAATGCAAACATAAATAAACCTAAATTATTTAACAGAGAATTATTTAACAAAAATCACCAAGTACTAACCCGTAACCAACTCAATCTTATTTAAACGAATGAATTTTAAATTATATAAATTAAACTACTATTAAATTCCACTAGTTAAATTAAGATAACGGAGATTTAAGATCACAACTTCACTTATTGCTTCATTTAAGTTAACACACTTCTCATCAATTATTCTCTATCCCGAATTGTTAATCAAGAACACTAAAGTAGATAAAACCACCTCTCGATGCATAATACCCATATTAACGTCAATCCATAATTAAGATATAAATCCGTTAAACACCTTAATCAACTAACCCACTTTATCTCTATGTGAATTACAATTGAAGAAGGTTGAAGAATAAAGTTCTCTATCCGATTACATGCGGTGTCAAGCATATCTCTACCTTAACACTATGGTGTTTATGCTACTAACAAAATCCTGAACACATGCTATCATGATAAGATCTAAATCAATACTTCATCTCTCGAGTTCATATAGATTATCACGGTAATTGATGGCCAATCAAATAAACAATTAAGTCCAAATCATAATAGACAATCCTCACAATAGAACATAATAATTGATAGTGAATCATATTAAAATAAACTACACAATAAGATCCATTGTAATCTCAAACAAAGAATTAGTTCATTGAATTAAAACTAAGAATCCACACTTGAAATAACATTAAAAGATAAAAATAAGAGTAGAGTAAAGAATAAATCTGTTGTCAGCAAATCTCCATCTTCCTCAAGCTCATGCTCTTGATCTTCAACGGTCTTCAAGTTGCTTCAATCTCCAAATCTCATAAGAACTATGATTTTGATCTAATTTACTCTAATCTAATCTAATGGAATCCTCTACCTAGTCTCTAATCTCCTTTAATCCTTGTGATTCTCCTCCTTTTATAAGTCTCTATATGTGTCTTTAAGTCCTCTTGGAAGTTCTCTTGGAAGTCCTTGTGTCAATCGAATCGAAACAATCCTTTTCGGACTCAAATTGGACCAAAATTCGCATTTTCGCGCATTTTCTGGGCATACCCCCGCCCCGGTGGGGGTCTAGGCTTGTTTTGGGCCTGCCTTGGCGGGTTAAGGGCCTGTCTTGTGATTTGCATGCCCACCCTGGCGGCGATTTTGTGAAGGAAAATTTTCTGCTCTGACGTCCTTTGGGAAAACAGCCATAACCTTTGATCCGGTAAGTGTTACGAGGCCTGCCACCTATCAAATCGAAGATATCGACTAGATATACATCTTTCATTCTTCACGATGTTTGAAATAAAGGACGGATGAAGGTCTAAATTCGCCAAGAAGTGACTGCTATGCAAATGACCACCCGAAACAGTGACGTTCGACGTCCGTTGATACAAATGTCATAACTCTTGCATCCGAACTCCGATTGGAATGATTCAAGATGTTCCAAAAAGCTAAGAAGAAGCTCTACAATGTAATCCAAGTTCCAAACCAAGAACATGAAATAAACATAAAAGCCCAAACGATGTCCGAATTACTTTTCTTTGCGTTTTCATACCAATTCTTTGCGTTTTCATACCAATTCTTTGCGATTTCAACTCCCAAGCATATAATCTACAAAACGAACTCAAAATGCATGAAAAGTAACAAAGAAACATGAGATTAAGCAAATAATTCAAGTAACAGATACCGGATAAGTAGGTATAAAACCTACTTATCAAATACCATACCTAAACTACAACTGGATATGACCAACAAAACTCATGATGCTGTCCATCCCACTGGACACCGAGACATTGGTGACATCAAAAAGAAAGTCCTCCAAATGGAAGAGACCTTTCATGCTATCAAAGGAATTGGAACACATGGGAGTGTTTCATATGCTGATCTTTGTATTTTCCCTGGTGTTCATTATCTAGAAAAATATTAAACTCCTGACTTTGAAAAATATGACGGGTTAGGAGATCCTTACACACATTTAAAGGTGTTAATTGGAGAACTTGGATCTTATGCAGAGGACAAAAAACTCAGAATGCAATTATTCTAAAAGAGTTTAACTGGAGAAGCCCGTTCGTGGTACACAAGATTAGACAATTCAAAGATCCATAGCTGGGAAGAGCTAGCACATGCTTTCCTCACTCAATACAGCTTTCAGTCTCAGATGGCTCCTGATCGGTATCAAATTACCAAGATCAAGAAACAGTCTAACGAGTCTTTCAGAGAGTATGCTCAAAGGTGGAGACGCCTGGCTGCCCAAGTTAGTCCTTCCATGATAGAATCAGAGATGGTCATGACTTTCATATACATATAAGAAGCTCCCTTATATGAGAGAGTTTTAGCCGGCATCGCCAAACCATTTTTTGAAATGGTCAAACATGGGGAGATGGCTGAGATGGGATTGAAGTCCAGAAAAATTCAAGACCTAGCTGCACTCAAAGCTGTTGCTGATCACATCCAATCTGGAAATTATGGGAACAACCCCCGGAGGGTCCATAAAAAGAAAGAAGAAGATGTTTCCCTGATACTACAGGGGCAAAAAGCAATCAGAACATGCCTATTCAAAGGAAAAACTACACTCCCTTTCAAGCACAATCTGTAAACCCTCCAATACGAAGAGGTGGAGAAGTCAAACGCCTCGGTGTTTACACCCTTAGGGGATACCCTCGAGAACATTTTAAATCTTCCGACAACCGATGGAAGAAAATTACGCATCTTCTTCCACCGGCCAAATTCCTAATGGGCGGGGTTTCAATCTTTGCTAGAAATGTGCTTATCATGCTTGGGGCACTGGACATGATACTCGAGGATTATTAGGCCTTGAAACACAAGATCTAGGACACGATAGACAGCGGGAGATCGTGGTCACCAAACCGAGATCGACCTCACTTACAAGACAACCCTCTTCCTCAACACAAAGAAGAAGAGGTCAACATGATTAATTGGAGTAATGGATGAGTTCCAATTTCAAATTGTGAATCTTCCCGGACCCTCGAAAGCGGTGATGACGGATGGGATTATGCCAAGTTCCGATTCACAATGGAACGAAAGATGAAAGCTCTCTGCAAAGCAAATTGAAGCGATTGGCGAATCGGTGACTTATCGACATCAAGTGACGCGTCGATTAATCGACTAGAGCATGCCAGCCTTTTACCCCTTGTCATGAATATTCCCTCGTCACTTTCAGAAAATGAAATGCTGGAAGACAAAGTGACGAAGAGAGCGAATGCCAAAGCCCGTCGAGATTTCCCCAACAAAATGGAATTCACCTATTTGGGCCAACCTATGGAGGAAATCCTTCGTATGTTAATCAATGAAGGAAGGATTAGTTCCCTTTTACCTCCAATCAACCCCCGTTCAGGACAATATAACTCTAATGGAGTATGTCAATATCACTCCCAGTCTCGCGGTCACAGTACAGAAGAATGATGGGCACTCCGCCACCTTATCCAAAATCTAATTGACAGTGGTGTACTGCGCCTAGCAGACAACGATACTGTGTTACGTGCAAGTGAAGATGCAGCCCCTACTAAGTGGAAGAGTGTGGTAGCAGTCACATCGAATGAAACTGATGGGATTAGCAAATCACTCGTAATGCCAATAATTCAACTCAAGGGAATCAACCACCGTTTGAAAGTGGCCGCTCCCGAGCCAATCAACTTACCGTGCAGAGCACAATATCCTATTGTTAGCTTGCGCACAAATCTGTGGAATTATGGAGAAGGTGAAGGATCCACCGCACATACAACTGCTACAGTGTCGAAGGAAAATCCACTGTATCTTCCCCAATGGGTGATGAAGCCTACCATCAAATCAAAGGGGAAAATACCCATGTAGAAAATTGAAAAGTTCCTCCGCACTATGGGTCATAACGAAGCCACAGTGGTTTTAAACTTGAAAGAAGCTCCACAACAAATATCAATTTTGGACTTCGTCCTAACTTCCGAGGATCACCAGAAGGTCTTGTTGAAGGTTTTAGAAGAAGCCTATCTACTAACATCAATTGATACGGAAAAATTTCAACATCTGGTTGATCACATTTTCAACAACAATGTGATATCCTTCACTTATGATGACATACCGCCCGAAGGAACCGGGCATTGTAAGCCGTTGCACATTGCGGTCTTATCCTCCGGATATATGGTAGCTGGAATCTTAATAGATGGAGGTTCCTCTCTGAATATCTGCCTATACGTTACCTTGGTGAAGATGAATATCAATCTCAACCAAATTCGGAGTAGCCATACTATCATCAAAGCTTTTGATGGAGCAAACAAAATTCGGTTGAGATAATTGAGTACTTGATCAAAATTGGTCCACACACATTCTGCGTATCTTTCCATATGCTCAAGATAGATTCGGGATACAACCTGCTCTTGGGACGACCATGGATTCACATGGCAGGGGCAGTCCCCTCCACTCTTCACCAACAGTTGAAAAATATTATCAACAATAGCCTGGTCATAGTCAACGCTAAACCCGAGATTCCTCAGCACGGAGACATACCATTCATCAATGCCAATGCAGATATGGAACCAGTCAGTTTTCATTCTTTGGAAATAAGCAATACCCAATACCATGCTATTGGAATGCCATTACCCGAGCAACCCAAGATTTCTGTCGAGGTAATGTCGGCAACTCAAGAAATGATGTCGTTGGGTCATAAACTGGGACAAGGGTTGGGTAAAGATTGCCAGGGTATTAAATACCCAATTCAATTAACCAGGCAAACTGGAACAGTTGGGCTAGGCTATTCTGCCAGCTCTAGTAAGAGGAATCCTTATAAGCATCAGCAGATTCCTTCAGCTTTAACCATGCGGAGTTTATCTTTGCCTTCAAGCTCTGAGTCCGCACAGCCTCCCGTAAAGGTGTCAACCAATGTAATGGCTATGTTATTTCCCAAGCCGTTACTGGTAAAGGAGAAAGAAGTCTTTGTTCCAAATCCCGCAGTGGAAGAAGAGGAACGAAGAATCAAGCAAGACGTCATCCAAATGATGTCGGGCATACACATCATCATTCATGAAGAATATACCAACAGATACACCCTAGACGATGTTTGCTTAGACATAATGGCCATCATTCGAGACAGGGAGGATGATGACAATCCTCCACCACTGTAGTCCACCAAGACTTTGCTCTTGCCAATTGAAACAACATTCCTTGCATTGGTCGACAAGGGTAAAGCGCGCAGAAACTCTTTTTACCCCGTAGATATAATAACTGCTTACTTTTCTGTACAGTATTAGCAGTTTATTTTGTCAGTATATGCTAACACTGTGTATGATCAACACATTTCATATATTTTAAGTGAAAGCATATTTTGTTTCAGGACTCTGAATTTAGACGTGCCTGTACTTGATGATACGGTGCCTCTTCTCCACAAGGATTGTACCTTTGATGTAGAGATGAATTCAGCCTTGATGGATATGCAGGATGACATTGAGGTGCCTCCAGAAATTCACGAATGGGTCAAAGACAAACCTAAACCCAACCTTGATCAAACCACTTCTTACAATCTCGGAACCTTAGAAAGTCCTAAGTTAATCCAGATTGGTTCAGACCTTACCCCAAACCAACGGAATGACATGGTTACACTACTAACCCAGTTCTAGGATGTGTTTGCATGGTCTCATAAAGACATGGTGGGTTTGTCCACTGACATTGTCCTTCATCGTCTTCCCATTAAAGAGGGATTTAAACCAGTCAAGCAAAAGCTCAGGCGATTGAAACCTGAGTGGAGTTTAAAGGTGAAAGAAGAAATTGTGAAACAATTTCAAGCTGGCATCATTATGGTGTCTACATATCCTAAGTGAATATCCAACATTGTGCCCGTGCCTAAACCTGGAGGAAAGGTGCGAGTTTGCGTGGATTACCGGGACTTGAACAAAGCTTGCTTAAAAGATAGCTTTCCCGTGCCATTTATCCACATTCTCATTGACAATATTGCGCAATACGACATGTACTCCTTTGCTGATTGCTTTGCGGGGTATCATCAGATCATGGTTGCTGAGGAAGATCGTGAGAAAACTGCTTTCATCACGCCTTGGGGAACTTTTTGTTATAGACGTTTGTCATTCGACCTCATCAATGCCGGAGCCACCTATCAACGAGCTATGATGGCTCTTTTCCACGACTTAATGCATAAAGAGATCGAGATCTACGTGGATGACATCATTGTCAAGTCTCGAAAGGAGGATGACCATATAGACCATCTAAGAAAGTTGTTCAACAGATTGCGTAAGTACAACTTGAAGTTGAATCCAGCTAAGTGCGCCTTTGGTGTTAAATCAAGCAAGTTGCTAGGATTTCTAGTCAGCCACAAAGGGATTGAGCTGGATCCTACCAAAATCCAAGCCATCACTGAAATGCCCATTCCTCAGACGAGAAAAGAAATCACGGGATTTTTGGGAAGAATCAACTTCATTAGCGAGTTTTGTCTCCCAACTCACAAAGAACTTTGTGAGCCAATCTTCAAGCTATTAAGGAAGAACTCCTCCATGAAATGGAATGATGAGTGTCAAAATGCCTTCCTCACAATCAAGAAAAAGCTAGTCAAAGCTCCCGTTTTGGTACCACCCAGGGATGATATTCCCCTATTTATGTATCTGTCCATAAGTGACAATTCCATGGGCTGCATGCTGGGACAAAAAGACGATAGAGGCCAAGAACGAGCTATCTATTACCTCAGCAAAAGGTTCAGCAGCAGTGAACACAAGTACACTTTGATCGAAAAGACATGTTATGCTTTAGCATGGGCTTCCATGAGGTTACAACATTACCTCCATGGTAACACTACCCATCTCATATCCCGCGTGGATCCTCTCAAATATGTGTTCAACAAACCCATGTTAAATTGTCGGCTGTCCAGATGGTAGTTGATCCTACAACAATTTGACATCGTATATGAGACTCAAAAGTCCATCAAAGGTCAAGGAATTGCGAATCAGCTGGCCGCCGCACCTTCAGGGGATTTCAAACCCTTGAAACATATTTCCACGACGAAGGAGTAATGACAAGCGGTCTTGATAACACCATCGATGCGATACGGCATGATCATGGAAGATGTATTTTGATGGAGTATTAATATGGAAGGTTACGGAGCTTGAGGCGAGTTCTAGTATCGATGCGGGGAGCGATATCCGTTCTTGTCAAATTCTGATTTATAGCACCAACAATACGGCTAAGTATGAAGGCTGTGTCGTGGGACTAAAACTTGTCCGTTCAATGGGCATCAGACGGTTAACTGTCCTTGAGGATTCAGAGTTGGTAATCAGACAATCCACTAGAATCTATCAAACCAAGGAACTACATTTACTGCCTTACCATCGGCAGGTTTTGAAGATGGCTTTGGAATTCGAAAAAATCTCCTTTCTACATGTCCCTTGTAATAGGAATGACTTTGCGGACGCGTTAGCAACTTTGGCCTCCCTGATTCGCATATCAGACAAGGAACATTTGCCAAGCGTCACAATTTCCCTGCACAAGGCCCCAGCCTATGGGAATTATATTGGAGAAGTATCGGATGAGCTACCTCCCATCCAACATCCTTGGTATCAGTATATCAAGGAATATCTGCGAGATGGATCTACACCCGCTGAGGCGAGCCCGACTGAGAAAAGGCGGATCCATCGACTTGCTATGAAATTCTACCTGAGTGGAGATGCGCTCTACAAAAGAGATGCAGGACTAGGTCTCCTCAGATGTTTAGATAAAAATCAAGCTCGGAGGCTTATGGATGAAATCCATGGCGGAATATGTGGCCCCCACATGAATGGCCCCCTCCTTATTAAGAAAGTCCTCAGGACAGGACATTATTGGCTATCTCTCAAAGCTGATTGCAATGACCACGTCAGGAGATGATATCAATGCCAGATTTATGGGAATGCTATACACGCCCCTCCACGGTAACTCCACAATATGAGTTCACCTTGGCCCTTCTCAATGTGGGGAATGGATGTTATCGGGCCCATTGAGCCTAAAGCCAGTAATGGTCATCGATTTATCTTCACCATGATCGACTACTTCACCAAGTGGGTAGAAGCAGCCTCCTTCCCCAGGGTTACTAAAGAAGTTATCATTGCTTTCATCAGAAACAATGTCGTTTGTCGATATGGACAACCAGAGGTGATTGTGTCAGACAATGCTAAGAACCTCAACAACATAATGATGGAGGAGCTATGTGGTAAATTCCACATCAAACATCTTAACTCCATCATCTATCGTCCGAAGATGAACGGTGCGATTGAAGCGGCTAACAAAAACATCAAGAAGATTATGCAAAAGATGTCCGCCAACCACAAAGATTGGCCCGACCTATTGCCTATGACGTTGTTAGCCTACAGAATCTCAATGCGCACTTCCACTGGGGCAACCCCCTACGCTTTAACCTATGGGATGGAAGCAGTGCTCCCCATAGAAGTTGAAATAGAATCCCTTCGAGTGTTGGTAGACGCTCAGCTGGATGAAGACTAATGGGTACAAGACAGGCATCACCAATTGTCTCTAATAGATGAAAGGAGAATCGCGGCTATCTTTTATGGTCAGTTATATCAACAAAGGATCGCCAGATCCTACAACAAAAAAGTCCGGCTATGGCAGTTCAAACAACACGACTTGGTTTTGAAGAAGATCCTTGACAACCAAGATCAATCTATGGGAAAATTCGCTCCTAACTGGGAAGGCCCGTTTATTGTCAAAGAAGTATTGACGGGAGGTGCTCTCAAATTACAAGAAATGGACGACGATGAATTTCCATAACTCATCAACTCGTACACCGTGAAATGGTACAATGTCTGAAGTAACCAGGAAACACACTGGTGTTGGACCATCAGATCACCAGTCATTCTAGTTCTTTAACCCTTTACCACATACAACTTTTCTACACTTTGCCACTCAGGGAAACATACTTTTCAAGCCAGCATCCTGGCTCCTCTACGTTCCTACGACTTAGGTCATCCCACTAGGGATTGAACCTATCGCGTTTGCAGTTTGGCTACCCATACATGGGATCAAACTTCTCATACATGCAGTTTATCCTCAACCTAGGATTAAACTTTTTCTTCCCCGCACTCTGACCTGCACATGGGATTATGCTTTTCTTCTCGCCCTGAGGGGCGAACTACGTTGACCTGATCTCCTCTTCAATAAGAGTATGTAGGCAACCATTTCATATGGCCCGGTCGTAATAAAACAAAAACATTAAAAACATTTCTACCATCTTCTCCTCACAAAAACAACAAAAAACATTCCTACACCATTTCAGCCATATACAGCGTTGAACCTCTTACACCAGGTTCGAACTACGCAGACCTGATCTCCTCTTCAATAGGAGTACGTAGGCAGCCATTTATGGTGTGGTCTCACCCCTTACCAAAACACAAACCCTTGTCAGTTGGTACTGGGATCAAACTTCAATCCACTACATTTCTTTCGGCTTCAGACCAAAGGGATGGAATTACCTGAACTCCTCCCAAAGGAGATTCGGCGACCATCTAAGCTGCGGTCATACCTTGAAGAGCAACACCAATCAATAAGAGGTGGAATTAACTAGGCTTCTCCTAAATAGAAGTACTGGCGACCATCAGTGGTGCGGTCAATCTCAAAGAGGAAAGACACATTCCTCTCCACATTTTCATTCAGAAACCAGTCCCAAGACACCAAAGATGGTAGGGATACACATAGATCAATGATCCATTCTTAACTATCCAGAGATAACTCAATGTCCATCCACCCAGGAGGAATTCAGAATACATCAAGACCACAAGCCCTGAAGCAGCATGCAAAATATCAAGCAAATAGCAAGGCATATCAAAAAGAGAAGTGATCGAAAAATATATTTCCCTGTTATATATATAATGTTGTTTGATATATATACAATGTAAACTGTACATGACAAAATTGCTAAGCTAGTCTGTGCAGGTAAATACAAGCTCATCTACAAGTCAGGGTATATGCGAGCTAACAAGCCCAACATGGCATCCCTCTCAGAAGATGGAGGCGAGGCTGTGGTCTCCTATACGAGAATATCCACACGACCCAACAGATCTGCAGCCATCTGCATGGTGACCATATGATCATCAATATATGCGCTCATCTCTGCAATCATGCCAGTGGTAAGTGATCTCACGACAGTACTATCTGTGACGGCTACATCCCGGGCAGATATAGCACTATCCCACTCAACTATCACTGTGTCTCTGGCTGATCTAGCCTCATCCCACTCAACAACAGCGGCATCTCTGCGAGCTAATGCCTCGTCTCTCTCGAATAGAGCTGTGTCTCTCCCATCAAGGGCAGTCAACATCATAGATCGAGCCTGATCTCTCTCAAAGGTCATCCGATGAAGACTATGCTCTAAGTACTGTGCCGAGTGTTGAATCACAACAGTACTGGTACTAGGAGAATCCGGAAGAAATGCTGGCAACCCAATAGCGGGCTCCTCCTCGATGTAGGTATCGATGTCCTCCATGGGCTCTACATCGTCTGACTCGCTATTCGGTACTGCAGATACTGCTGCAACCGATAAAATCTCTGTCTCCATCCATGCGTAATACTCTGTAGAACAACAGGGATGACTGACAGAAAAAGCAGCTATCTCATGCCGATCCCAGCAAGCATACACACGGGATCGGTCCTCTGCTGAGAGATATCGAGAAGCTGAACGCTGACCTATCGCCCCCTCGAAAGGATGAAAATCCACAACCGGTCGAATCATGACATCAAGGCGGATGGGTGATAAGTAGTCACGCCCTCGAAGCCGACCGAGGAGGAGTAAGTGCATGCCCGGCGTGAGTAATGAAGGCATATGGTGAGCAAAGCCCCGAGCATGGCAATATCTTTGAATGGATCTCTAATATCCGCCAAAATGCGGACCAAGACGAGAGCCTCTATACACTCCGACGGCTGAAAGGAGTATGACATGGCTACATCATGGGTGAACCAATACCCATGCCGTCTAAGAGTGCCGATCGATCTCAAGTGTGACATAAACCACACATACATGACATGGTAGAACTACCCGTAAAAGACTCTATCGGGTAAAATACAATGATGGGATCTTGACCACCACGGGGTCTCTGCTTTCTGATCATAGGTACAATGGTGCGACCCTCTCTAAGAGCTCTCACGGCCATGATCACACCAATGTCTATCTCATTCATGTAACGCGTCATATAGACATATGACAGTACGCATAACATCAGTACATAAACCCTGGCCAAACGCCAATGGTCCTCCAGTGCGGTGAAATCCCCAGAATGTCGTGAATAGCTATTCTCCGAGCCAAATCATCATACGAGAAAATTTGGGATATCACGTGGCCGATGTCACCGTCTGCACTACTCTGCGCCAATCAATCCTGTGAGAGTCGTGAACCGATCTACTCATGTCTTCCAAAGCGGATGCACGCAAGGTCCGCATAATGGCGACATTGTCAACCGTGTATACTCCTCCGAAGTAGAGTCGACTCATGGGTGCCGAATCGGAATACTCCGCCTATCCGGTAGCCAATGCTCTAGCATCCCATCCACAAACCTGCGGGAACAACAAAAAGGCAATAAAGTCATGGTATCTTTATGAACATCGATCTCTGATCACCTTATGCGGTGGTGACATGCTATCATACCACGATGTGCATACCCAATACCACCACCGAGCGGTGGGGTATGATCTATCTGACTAAGCTGTCGAAAGAAGACATCTCATGCGGGCCGTGTCATAAGACCATCCAGGGGTCAATGCCGAATATCTCTGGACGTATATACATATGCATAACATGATACATGCATAACAAATAATGGATGGCAATATGATATAGGGAATGGAAAAAATGGTGCATACATTCCTAAGTATATCATCATCTAATACATCAGCTCTGTACAGCTACAAATACAGGGAAATGGGGCACAATCGCCCTACTACTAACAGAGGCCTATCAAAAGATATAGCGAGAATGGGGAACATCCACCCAATATCTAACAGAGGCCTATCAAAAGATATAACGAGAATACACATCAGAAGAAGACCATGGTGTCGATGTCCACATCATTAATCCTGTCCACATAATGTAACTCCTCCTGAGTCACTGGATCTCTATCAACATGGATGTCAGACCTATAAAGAGGAGGATCTGCACCGGGAAAACCAAATGGGTCATCTGAGGGGCCAGCGCCTGAGTTGGAAGGAACAAATGACTCCGCCTCTGCTGGATCTCTACCCAAATGCCGGATAAATATATGTGCCTGGTCCAACTGCTGGGTCAAACTATCAATCTGGGTCATATGAATTAGCGCTCGGACATAAGCTACCCAATCCGTCATCATCAAGGATCCTGGAACCATATCCCCCTTAAACTGTGTGGCGTGGGACTGGGCTCCAATACTGGAAGGGGACCACCACCCCTGGAACATCTCATGAGTACATAGACCCTCTGATAATGAAAAACTGTCAACTCCCAACAATGGGATATCAGTGATGGGTGACTGTGATACAGGCCAATGACGCCTGACAGGAGGCAAGATCGGTATACGAATCTCCCCTGTGGTGCTCCTAATAGCACGCTCTCCTAAATAGAGCTCCCAGCCTCCATCTGTGAAGAGAGGAACTCTCCTGGTGGAAATCAAGTACTCGACTCCAGTCGGGTGTCCATCCTCAAAGCCGATGGTCAAATGTTCCCATGAGTAGGGAATCTATATAATGGTATTAGTTGTCAGCAACTCCAGCTGCATACGGCAGTGAGTGAATCCCTCAGCTACAGGGACCTCCGGTAAAATAGAATGGTGCCATCGTCGTCCTCGTGGATAGGTATCTAAACCTAACACACTCACAGGACGCAAACATGGGAGCCTCTCGTATGCCCAAAACTGCCAACACAATGGCAAAACATCTACTATCAGTAAACACTCTTAACCTATAAATGGGAAAAGATAAGAGAAATACTCACCAGCAGAAATGGGTAAAACCCTAGCCAAGCCTCGGTCAAACCCTGTGAGTGCATACGCATGCTCCGGAGAAAATAGGCAAAGGTATAGGAGCCCCAATCATACTCTCCAATACGGTCCACATCATGTGTGGCGCTGATCAAAGTGAAAGATACCGTAGAAGAGTTATTTGCTATGAAGCAGCCTCGAATGATCATCAGAAACAATCGCCGCAGAACGCGATTCCTGATTCTGACATCATCAGGCATGGGCTCACTCAAAAGCTTGCTCATAGCATCTATGCTCAAAGGACCTGATCGGACAGTCCTGCCTTTGAGCACCTTCGCCGGAACTCCTAACAAGGATCTAACGGTAGTAGGGGTAATGCTCGCCATGCAAGGCACTGGCTCCCCTCCAAACTCCATACCTGTGATAAATTGCCAATCTATAGACGTCATCACCACCTCGCAATCCATCAGATGGAGTGATTGAGTCTGATGAAACCATCTCTCAGACAGTGCCCTGAGGTAACCCCAGGGATAACGACGGGGAAGGATGGAGAAGAATGCCCCGAATCCCCACTCATGCACTACTGGCTCTATAGTCGGGGATGGGCGCTTTGGTACATGGAGTGAATATTGAACCAGTTCCCTCGAGGCTATGTAAAACCAGGAACCTGCATGAAATGCAGATCAACATCAAAATCCTTTAATCCTCATCAATAGGAAAGAAGGAAGATCAAAGTCTAACGCCATACCTCGTTAGCATGCAAGTACATCGATGGATGTCTGCTCAAATCACCCACCAACTCTGGGTTTGCCACCTGAATACTCGAAAGCTCCCTACGAGGGACATGTGCAGAAGGAGCGGGATCCTCAATCGGAAAATCCGCCTACTCGTCATCAACGTCTGGCACATCTGCCCGGACAGGGCGAATCACGGCCTCCACCAACCGACGAGGCTGTCTGACAGAACGGGGACGAGGCACTTTGGAATCCCTCCTCCGTATGCCAAAAGTGGTCTTGTGAGAACTGATCGGCTGATCCACATCCATGATATCTGGAAAATAAGTCTCCAAATAACCTCATAAAAGGTTTTGGTATTTCCTTACCTGGAGCTTTCCAAAATGAATTTATGACTATATGCATGCATGCATTTACTTTAACATATAATAGAGTTAAAATGCATGACTACCCAATGCCTACATTTGGAAATTTTTTGCCATAGTCCCCTTTGAAAATAGGACTATCCACATGCACACATGCATGTCTAGGTGGCCATATAGTAGCACACCTGCCCCAAAGTCATATACATAATATATGCATTAAAAATCAAAATCATCATGCATAAGGTCAACCTCAATACTAGGAGTACTTTGCCTTTATACCTTTTGCTCATTGGACCTCAAATAGGACAAGAAATAGCAGAAAAAGTGCCAATTTGACTATCTCAAAAGTTAATTTTTTTTCACATCATTATGCTCAGCATGGTTTAATACTAACATTTACTATGTTGAATATTTTTTATCAAGTCATTTGTGCATACATAATCACTACTATGTGTTTAGATGCATTTCATGCGATAACTCACAATCCAACGGATAAAAACTGGAAAAATATATGCATACGTTACCAGGATAGTGTAGAACACTTGTACGGTGACAGAATTTGCCGAATGTAGCCCGAACTCAGCAGATCTGAAAGAGGGTCACGGATTTTCCTTTGCGCGACAAGCCAAAAATGACTTGTGAGACCAACCTGCTGGAATTTATCATCCGCGATTGGCCGCAGGCCCACCTGCGGCACCCCTATGTGGGTCCTACCCCTCCGACTCGGTCCAGTTCGAGTTACAAAGGAGTTCTTGTGGATTAGAAAAGTCAAATCTGAAATAAAAACGCCACGCGATTGAGCAAAGTAGCATACAATCTTGGTCTTCTCAGATGAGACTTTGAATCTGTACATCACTCATTGGTAGTCACCTGAACACAAGGTATACCCTGTCGATGATCTCAGTTGTCACAAATCGCATAAGGCAATACCTTATACAGGTCCAATGAACGTGAGTCCCCGATGGGGGTTACAACGTATATCTCCGGTGGGAGTAACAACGCATGCTCATCCGTTGACACACAAATCAGTGAAGGTCAAGCAGCCTTGACATTATTTCAGTCGATAGCGATTAAACCTATCAAAGCTCTAGAGTTATTCGAGGTTTTCACACCCGACTGCTCGAATTCCCCAGAATATCCCCGGTGGGGGTCACAACGCAATGTTCCGGTGATTTACACGATAGCGGATGTCAAGCAAACTTGACAATCTACCCACAAAGTTTTAGCCGTTGAGTCACATGTCGACGAAGGTCGGGCATCCCTGACAACATTTGTTGTTGGTAGTAAATCCAACCGGATCTTGACATACTCTGGCGATACTAACCAGAAAAAGTCAATGTCATCAAAGAGGATAGATGATGGAATATGTTATACACATCCTCAAACAGATCAAGCTTTATCCCCATAGATCTCTTACACATAAGAGGTACATCTTCAGGATCAAGTCATAATCAAAGACCCAAGAATTTGTTGATAACTCCAACATCAACATCCTAACAGATTTGGATTACACATCAAATCCATACCGGATACTACCGGAAGTTCAACATCAACCCCGGATCGCAATCTAGGAGTAACAATTCTAACCTCGGATGTAACCCCGAGGCCTGCAGATACAATACCAGAACACACCCCAGAGAAGACCGATTAATCTAGGAGATAACCCTGAGATATCCAGTCTCAGTCCCAACCATGGGAATAGCCCCCAACCTTGGTGATAACCCCAAGGAATGCAATTTCAGTGATAACCCCAGAAATGCTTGTTTCAAATGCGACCAGCTTCAATCTCGGCGCTCACAACGAGATGCACTGTACCAACCCGACAATAACATCGGGAAGACAGGCACACCTCAAGGGTGACAATGAGGACCTTCAACAAATTATAGCAGTCCAATCTCAGCGAAGCCTGAGCAACGTCAACTTTATCATCCCAATCCGGCGATAACACCGGTGAGGGGCAACATCGTCATCTCGCCAATGCGATGCCATGTCACGTTGCTTCAACATCTCTACGCAACAATGTCCCACAAGACTAACTAATCCCGAGTGACTATTGTGCGGGGTAACGGATGAAAGGTGAAGCTTGAAGACCGGAGGGCATCGTCCCATCTTCAATGACTTCGTACAAACTATAATCCCATGCCATCGTACAACTCTCGACAACGGCGGTCCGAAATAGGTCCTGTATACCTCAAACGGATGCCCGGATTGCACTTCTTAAAGTTTGAATGGACATTACAGGGCCTGAGTGCACGTACTTTGAGACGACCCGACCCAAAAATCCCTGGCCCACCCGGGTTGCCTCTGGTACACCTGCGGCTAAATTGCCTATAAATAGAGGGCTTGGGCTGCCCATTTTGAAAGAGAAAAAGGCGAGGAAGCCCTGCCCAATTTGCTCTGCACTCACCCCATGCAGTGTACTTTCTGCTTTTAAACACCTGTGAGCTCATATATAGCCCTTTTGTACCTACAAAAGTCAGTGTTTACCCACTCTAAAGATATAGAAGTCTTCTTTGGCAGTCAGCTATAAGCCTTCTCACACACTTTAGAGTCTTTCTCTTCATCTCTGCACACACCCTTCTACACATTGAGAGTCGTGTTGCTTTCTTTTGCCCGGACTTCGGTCCGTGGTTTCATTTCAGTCTATATATATAAATATATTATATATATATATATTTATATATATATATATTGACTAACATTATCGAGTTATGCCTCGATTGAGCCTGAACTTGATGCAGGCGTTTATTTGCTTTAATATATATATATATATATATATATATATACACATTTATATATAGTATCGTGTGTAGTTTAACTTTGGATTAGCTTTAGACTTGATGCAGGTGTGTTTATTGCTTTAATATATATATATATATATATATATATATATATATACCTTTATATATATTAATCGTGTGTCTGAACTTTGTTCGATGAGCCTAGATTTTGATGCAGTGCGTTTATTGCTTTAATATATATATATATATATATATATATATATTAACTCTGTGTCAAACTTTGTTCGATGAGCCTAGACTTTTGTCCAGTGCGTTTCTTTCGCTTTAATATATATATATATATATATATATATATATATATATATATATATATATATATATATACATTCATATATATTAACGTGTGTGGGACTGCTTAGATGAGCCCGGATTTTACATCCTATGCATTTATTCGCTTTTATATATATATATATATATATATATATATATATATATATATATATATATATATATATATATATATATATATATATATATATATATATGTAATGTGTGAACGAACTCGCATTGATGAGCTTGGATTTTACATCCGGTGCGTTTATTGCTTATATATATATATATTTTGTCCCACCTGGAGTTTACTTCGTGGTGGTTGATCGCTTTTGACCTTTCTTTACGTTTTAATCGCTGCGCCTGGGTTTACTTAATGGCGATTGATTGCTTTGTACAACTTTATTTACATTTTGTCCCGCTTTGAGTTTCCTTCGTGGCGGTTGGCCGTATTCTGACTTTATTCACGTTTTGTCCGCCTTTTGAGTTTCCTCCGTGGCGGTTGATAACTTTACAACTTTATTTACATTTCAATCCCTCATGGAGGTGCTTCGTGGTTGGTGATCATGTAGTATATATATTTTTAACTTTTATATATATACCTGCTTATTGCTTTCATACAAATTGCGGTATCTTGTGCTTTAGGAATCATGTGATCACAGATTCAACCTATTGGATCTAGATTCGGTTCCGTGATGGACATTTTCAATCGTAAGCGACTTGTAAATTATTCTGCGTTATGCAATTTCCTCGATGGTTTCCATACCCACGAGGAAGTCGGCATTATTTTGTATATTATTTTCATACGGATGCCTCATGATCTCAAAATAAAATCAATCAATCCGAACACTTAATAAAATGGGAGTGTAAAGGTCTCAATTACTATTGAGCATCGAGGTTTGAAAAACCTCTTTTATAAAACATCACTGCCATATCTTGCTTAAAAGTGAATTTTTACATAAATTCAAACCCTGTGTATATAGGTGCGAACGAGGCCTCGCACTACTTTCAAATAACAGCACATTGACCCACACACACACACACATTCAGATAATAGATTCTTGAAAAGAGGCGGTCACTGTGATAACACAGATGTCGGGGGTGCCTATCACCTTCCCCCCATATAATTAAGTCCCCGGACCCTAATGAATCTCGGTTTCACCGACTCGTATAGCAGTGTCCCATCACTGGGTCAATGTGCAAACCTTTTCTCGGTTGTATTGATACAACCATTTAAAAAACCAACTAGCGACTCTTAACAGTCCATTGTCGACATTATACATGTCAGACCTTTTTCACTTATTTTTTCAAACAAATCTCACCTAAACTGAGAACACCAAAGAACAAGTAACGGAAAGGGACATCCAAAAAATCTCGACGTCGACACCATAGAAGAGTTATCTGCTATGAAGCAGCCTCGAATGATCATCAGGAACAATCGCCGTAGAACGCGATCCCTGATTCTGACATCATCAGGAATGGGCTCACTCAAAAGCCCGCTCATAGCATCTACGCTCAAAGACCTGAACGGATAGTCCTGCCCTTGAGCTCCTCCGCCGGAACTCCTAACAAGGATCTGAAGGCAGTAGGGGTAATATTCGCCATGCAAGGCACTGGCTCCCCTCCAAACTCCTTACCTGTGATAAATCGCCAATCCATAGGCGTCATCATCACCTCACAATCTAGCAGATGGAGTGACTGAGTCTGATGAAACCATCGCTCAGACAATGCCCTGAGATAAACCCAGGGACAACAACGGGGAAGGATGGAGAAGAATGCCCCGAATCCCCACTCGTTCACTACCGCTCTATAGTCAGGATGAAGCGACTGGTACATGGAGTGAATGCTGAACCAGTTCCCTCGAGGCTGTGTAAAACCAGGAACCTGCATGAAATGCAGATCAATATCAGAACCTTTTAATCCTCATCAATAGGAAAGAAAGAAGATCAAAGTCTAACGCCATACTTCCTTAGCATGCAAATACATCGAGGGATGTCTGCTCAAATCACCCAGTGGCTCTGGGTTTGCCACCTGAATACTCGGGAGCTCCCTATGAGGAACATGTGCAGCAGGAGCGGGATCCTCAATCGAAATATCTGCCTCCTCGTCCTCAACGTCTGGCACATCTACCCTGACAGGACGAATCATGACCTCCACTAACCGACGAGGCTGTCTGATATAACGGGGACGAGGCACTTCGGAAGCCCTCCGCCGTATGCCATAAGTGGTCCTATGACAACTGCTCGGCTGATCCGGATCCATGATATCTGGACAACAAGTCTCCCAATCACCTCAGAAAGGGTGTGGTATTTCCTTACCTTGAGCTTTCTAAAATGCATTTATGACTATATGCATGCATGCATTTACTTTAACATATAATAGAGTTAAAATGCATGACTACCCAATGCCTACATTTAGAAAAATTTTTCCATAGTCCCCTTTGAAAATAGGACTATCCACATGCACATAGGCATGTCTAGGTGGCAATTCAGTAGCACACCTACCCCAAAGTCATATACATAATATATACATTCAAAATCAAAATCATCATGCATAAGGTCAACCTCAATACTAGGAGTACTTTGCCTCGCTACCTTTTGCTCATTGGACCTCAAATAGAACAAAAAATAGTAAAGAAAGATGCCAATTTGACTGTCTCAAAAGTCAAAATTTTCACAACACTATGTTCAGCATGGTTTAATACTAACATTTATTATGTTGAATATTTTTCATCAAGTCATTTGTGCATACATAATCACTACTATGTGTTTAGATGCATTTCATGCGATAACTCACAATCCAACGGATAAAAACTGGAAAAATACATGCATACGTTACCAGGATAGTGTAGAACACTTGTACGGTGACGATGTAATTTGCGATCAGAGCACAAATCGCCAGATCTGAAAGAGGCTCACGGATTTTCCTTCGCGCGACAAGTTGTAAATGACTTGTGAGACCAACCTACTGGAATTTATCATCCGCGATTGGTCAGCATGCTCACACAAAGGTGCGGCGAGTGCACCTTCTAAGCACTTCTATGTGGGTCCCACCCCTCCGGCTCGGTCCAGTTTGAGTTATAAAGGAGTTCTTACGGACTAGAAAATTCAAATCCGGAATAAAAACGCCACGCAATTGAGGAAAACAGCATGCAATCCTAGTCTTCTCAAATGAAATTTTGAGTCAGTATATCGCTTATTGGTAGTCACCCAAACAAGAGGTATACCCTGCCGATGATCTCAGTTGTCACAAATCACATACGGCAATACCTTGTACATGTCCGATGCCGCCAACTCCGGGTCGTTACCCTAAGTGAGTCCCCGACGGGGGTTACAACGTGAGTCCCCGATGGGGGTTACAACGCATGCTCATCCGTTGACACACAAATCAGCGAAGGTCAAGCAGCCTTACCATCATGATAACCGGGGGAAGCAAACCCAACAGAGCATCGGAAGCCATCTGATGACCAGCCGCTGCTACACACATTAGCGATGGTTACAACGTATATCCCCGGCGGGGGTTACAATGCATGCTCATCCGTTGACACACAAATCAGCGAAGGTCAAGTAGCCTTAACATCATGATAACCAGGGGAAGCAAACCCAACAGAGCATCGAAACCCATCCGATGACCAGCCGCTGCTACACACATCAGCGATGGTTACAACGTATATCCCCGATGGGGGTTACAACGTGAAGCCCTGGCAGGGGATTACAAAGTACATTCAAGCTGTTGACACATATATCAACGAAGGTCAAGCAACCTTGACGTTATTTCAGCCAATAGCGATTAAACCTATCAGAGCTCTAGAGCTATTCGAGGATTTCATGCTCGATTACTCTAATTCCCCAGCGGTACCCCGACGGGGGTTACAACGCATGCTCAGCCATTGATTCACACGTCAGAAAAGGTCAAGCAACCTTAACAGTATATCCCATAGGATTTTTTTCAGCCATTGATTTACACGTCAGCGAAGGTTAAGCAGCCTTGACAGTATATCCTACAAGATTTTTCAACCGTTGATTCACATGACGGTGAAATACACGTTAACAAAGGTCAGGCATCCCTGACAGCATTTGATGTTGGCAGTAAATCCAACAGAATCTTGACATGTCCTGGCGATTCCAACTAGGAAAGGTCAATGTTATCAAAGAGGATAGATGATGGAATATGTTATACACATCCTCAAACAGACCAAGCTTTATCTCCACAAATCTCTTGCAGATAAGAGGTACCTCTTCAGGATCAAGTTGTTATCAAGAACACATGAATTTGGTAATAACTCCAACATCAACATCCTAATGATTCTAAACCACACATCAAATCAAATCAAGATTGCCAATCCCCAATTGAAGCAACATGGATCCAGCAATCATCCCCAGCATGTTGGGCTACAACCTCATACACATGCATCATACATTTGCATCATGTTGCTACATACAGTACCATGTTTGTCTTGTTTTGTTTCAAGTGTCTAGGATTCTTTATCCTACCCATGCATCGCCATGCATGAGTATGATAAAGAGGGGCATCTATGGACACTCAAAATTTTCTGTACTATTGTTACTAACATTGTAGGAGGACATATTCATCTTTTAAGAGAGAACCCTGAAAGACAATCCGTACCAGATACTACCGGAAGCTCAGCATCAACCCCGGAGCCCACTCTGGGAGTAACAGTTCCAACCTCAGATGTAACCCCGAGGCATGCAGATCCAATACTGGAACACACACCGGAGAAGACCGATTAATCTCGGAGATAACCCCGAGGAATCCAGTTTCAGTCCCAACCATGGGAATAGCCACCAACCTTGGTGATAACCCCAAGGAATGAAGTTTCGGCGATAACCCCGGAAATGCTTATTTCAAATGCGATCAGCTTCAATCTCGGAGCTCATAATGAGATACACTGTACCAACCCGGCGATAACATCGGGAAGACAGGCACAACTAAAAGATGACAATAAAGACCTTCAACAATTGCAGCAATCCAATCTCAGCGAAGTCTGAGCAACGTCTGCTTTATCAGCCCAATCCGACGATAACACCGGTGAGGGGCGACATTGTCATCTAGCCAACGCGATGCCATGCCACGTTGTCTCAACATCTCTACGCAACGATGTCCTACAAGACTAATCAATCCCGAGTGACTATTGTGCGGGGTAACGGATGAAAGTTGAAGCTTGAAGATCGGAGGGCATCGTCCCATCTTCAATGACTTCGTACAAGCTCTAATCCCATGCCATCGTACAACTCTCGACAACGGCGGTCCAAAATAGGTCCTGTATACCTCAAATGGATGCCCGAATTGCACTTCTGAAAGTTTGAGTGGACATTACAGTGCTCGATTGCACGTACTTCGAGACGACCCGACCCAAAAAACCCGGGCCCACCCGGGTTGCCTCTGGTACACTATGCTCACCAAGCAGTACACCAATGACTAAATTGCCTATAAATAGAGGGCTTGGATAGCCTATTTTGCAAGAGAAAACAGCGAGGAAGCCCTTCCCAATTTGCTCTGCACTCAACCCATGCAGTGTACTTTCTCATTTTAAACACCTGTGAGCTCATATATAGCCCCTTTTGTACCTACAAAAGTCAGTGTTTACCCACTCTAAAGATAAAGAAGTCTTCTTTGGCAGTCAGCTGTAAGCCTTCTCACACACTTTAGAGTCTTTCTCTTTATCTCTGCACACACCCTTTTACACGTTGAGAGTCGTGTTGCTTGCTTTTGCCCGAACTTTGGTCCGTGGTTTCATTTCAGTCTGCATATATATATACATATATTATATATATATTTATATATATATTGACTAACATTATCGAGTTATGCCTCGATTGAGCCTAGACTTCGGTCTGGAGCGTTTATTTGCTTTAATATATATATATATATTAATTGTGTGTCGAACGTTGTTCGATGAGCCTATACTTCGGTCTGGAGCGTTTATTTGCTTTAATATATATATATATATATATATATATATACACATTTATATATATTAACTGTATGTCTAACTTTGTTCGATGAGCCTAGACTTCGGTCTGGTGCGTTTATTGCTTTAATATATATATATATACCTTTATATATATTAACTGTGTGTCAAACTTTGTTCGATGAGCCTTGACTTCGGTCTGGTGTGTTTAATACTTTAATATATATATATATATATATACATTTATATATATTAATTGTGTGTCGAACTTTGTTCGATGAGCCTTAACTTGCTGTCGTGCGTTCTTACTGCTTTAATATATATATATATATATATACATTTATATATATTAACGTGTGTATGGGACTGCATTACGATGAGCCTCGGATTTTATATCCTATATGCGTTTATTCGCTTTTATATATAAATATATATACTTATATATATGAACTGTTGTCAAACTCTGTTCGATGAGCCTGGATTTTACATCCGGTGCGTTTATCGCTTTATATATATATATATATATATATATATTTCATCTCACCTGGAGTTTACTTCGTGGTGGTTGATCGCTTTTGACTTTCTTTACGTTTTGTCCGCGCTTAGAGTTTACTTATTGATGATTGATCGCTTTATACTGACTTTATTTATATTTTATCCCTTTGAGTTCCCTTCGTGGCGGTTGGCCAAATATTCTGACTTTATTTACGTTTTGTCCCTTTGGAGTTTCCTCCGTGGCGGTTAATAGCTTTTACAGTTTTATTTACTTTTCTGATCCCCCATGGAGGTGCTTCGTGGCTGGTGATCCTGTCTGTATATATATATTTACAACTTTTATATGTATACCTGCTTACTACTTTCATACAAATTGCAGTATTCTATGTGCCTAGGAATCATGTGATCACAGATTCATTCCATTGAATCTAGATTCAGTTCCCGTGATGGATATTTTCAGCTGTAAGCAGCTTGTAAATTATTCTGCATTGTCTGAATTTCCTCAGATGGTTTCCATACCCACGAGGAAGTCGGCATTATATTGTATATTATTTTCGTACGGATGCCTCGCATCTGTCAAATAAAATCAATCAAGCCGAGTACTTAATAAAATGGGAGTGTAAAAGGTCTCAATTACTATTGAGCATCAGGGTTGAAAAAACCTCTTTTATAAAACATCACTGCCATATCTTGCTTAAAAGTGAATTTTTACATAAATTCAAACCCTGGGTATATAGGTGCGAACGAGGCCTCGCACTACTTCCAAATAACAACACATTGACCCCCCCACACACACATTCAGATAATAGTTTCTTGAAAAGAGGCGGTCACCGTGGTAACACGGATGTTAGGGGGTGCCTAACACCTTCCCCCTGCATAACCAAGTCCCCGGACCCTAATGAATCTCGGTTTACCAACCCGTATAGCAGTGTCACATCACTAGGTCAATGTGCAAACCTTTTCTCGGTTGTGTTGGTACAACCATTTAAAAAACCAACTGGCGACTCTTAACAGTCCATCGTCGACATTATACGTGTCAGACCTTTTTCACTTGTTTTTTCAAACAAATCACACCTAAAATGAGAACACCAAAGAACAAGTAATGGAAAGGGACATCCAAAAATCCCGATGTCGACAGACCTGACTAAGTTTATTTGGTCGGTCAGAGTATAGGGATAATATGTGACATGTCAATTAACCCTTGTTTTGTGGCATTATTTGAGAATGGCAGTTGGAAATATTAACAATGAAGTGAATCAGACAGTGGAGACACCTTTAATCACCACTCAGGGGAACGTGCAATAGGAAGGCAATATTCCTCCTGTAAACAACATTACTGAACAAATGATGAACGGTGGGATGTTTAGAAGATTTTTGCAGTTCATGAAAAACCAGACGAGGGAGACTCGTGTACAAAACACGGGTGGAAATGATAGCAATGCGCGACTTGTCATAGCCAAGCAGTTCAAAGAGTTGGGACCACCAGAATTTGCGAGAAAGCCGATTCTGATTAAGGCAGAAACATGGGTCAAATAAATTACCAAGATATTCGATGTCTTGGGATGCGCAGAGGAACAGAAGGTTCCATTCGCCACCTTTATGTTCCGCGGTGAGGCAGATTACTGGTGGGAATCTGTGAAGCGTACCCAGCCTGTCGTACTCTACATGTTTTGGGAAACGTTTCAGAAACTTTTTAATGACAAGTACTTTCTTGAAAGTATTCATCATATGAAGGAGGTAGAGTTTATCAGACTTGAACAAAACAACATGATGGTGTCCCAGTACGAGGCAAAGTTCGTAGAGTTATCTAGGTTTATACCTCATTTGGTAGAGAATGAGGAACGAATGACGAGGATGTTCCTGAGAGGTCTAAAACCTGAGATTCAGCCATATCTTATCTCTCATAAATTTTCTTTATATTCAAATGTTGTAAACAAGGCTCAATTATTATAATGAGATAATGAGTATGTTCAACCAAGGGACCACAACCCGGTGGCGGCAGTCATCGGAGCAATGAAAACCAGCAGGGAGGAAAACAATCGGTCAAAAGCGGTAACCACTCTGGTGGTAATCTTGGTCGTGAAAATAGAAGAAGCGAGTCGGGAGGAGATTTCAAGAAGAGAAGGTACAACAATGACAACGTAAAGACGTCCGCACAAACATCAACTGTTTCTAGGGGAGGAGAACGAGCACCGGTTATTTGTTATAAATGCGGGAAAGAGGGACACATCAGCCCAAACTGCCCACAACAATCCAAGGTGTGTTATAACTATGGAAAGGAAAGTCATATAGCTAGAGATTGTCTTGTTGTGAAACCAAGTTCAACGGTAACACGCTCTCCTAAATAGAGCTCCCAATCTCCATCGGTGAAAAGAGGAAATCTCCGGGTGGAAATCAAATACTCTACTCTAGTAGGGTGTCCATCCTCAAAACCGATGATCAAATGATCCCCTGAGTATAGAATCCATGTAATGGCATCAGCCGTCAGTAGCTCCATCTGCATACGGCAATGAGCGAAGCCCTCAGATATAGGGACCTCTGGAAAAATAGAATGGTGCCATCGTCGTCCTCGTGGATAGGTATCTAAGCCTAACACACTCATAGGATGCAAACATGGGAGCCTCTCATAGGCCCAAAACTGCCAACATAATGGCAAAAAATCTGCTATTAGTAAACACTCTTAAACTGTGAAGGTAAAAAGACAAGAGAAATACTCACCAGCAAGAGCGGGATCCTCAATATCCACCTCCTCGTCCTCAACATCTGGAACATCTGCCTGGACGGGACGAATCACAGCCTCCACCAACCGACGAGGTCATCGATGTAATCTGGGACGAGGCACTTGAAGCACTCCGCCATATGCCGAAGCGGTCCTATAGGGCCCCTCGGATCGATCTGGATCCATAATATCTGGACAACAAATCTCCAAATCACCTCAGAAAGGGTGTGGTATTTCCTTACCCGGAGCTTTCTAAAATGCATTATATGAATATATGCATGCATGCATTTACTTTAACATATAATAGAGTTAGAATGCATGACTACCCAATGCCTACATTTGGAAAATTTTTGCCATAGTCCCTTTGAAAATAGGATTATCCCCACGCACGCAGCATGTCTAGGTGGCCATTCGGAAGCACACCGTCCCAAAGTCATATACCTAATATATGCATTAAAATCAAAATTATCATGCATAAGGCCAACCTCAATGCTAGGAGTATTTTTCCTTTCTACCTTTTGCTCATTGGACCTCAAATAGACAAAAAATAGCGTAAAAAAGGTGCCAATTGATTTCCCTCAAAAGTTAAATTTTTCACATCATTATGTTCAAAGATGGTTTAATACTAACATTTACTATGTTGATTATTTTTATCAAGTCATTTGTGCATACATAATCACTACTATGTGTTTAGATGCATTTAAATGCGATATCTCACAATCTAACTGACATAAATTGGAAAAAATACATGCATCGTTACCCGGTGATAGTGTAGAACACTTGTACGGTGGCGGAAATTTGCGAAGCGCCCGGCCGAACTATGCAAATCTGAAAGTGGCTCACGGTTTTTTCTAGAGAGAAACAAGTTGAAATTGACTTATGAAGGCGAGTGTGTCATTGGGATTTATCATCCACGCTCGACGCAGCTCACCTCACTACGGTAAGCAGCGGTGCACTTGCGGCTCCTCCATGTGGGTCCCACCCCTCCGGATCGGTCCAGTTCGAGTTAGAGCAGAGTTCTTACGGGCTAGAAAGGTCAAATCGGGAATAAAAATGCCACGCGATTGAGCAAAACAAAGATACATCCTCGGTTTCTCGGATGAGACTTTGAATCTGCACATCACTCATTGGTAGTCGCCTGAACACAAGGTATACTCTGCCGATGACCTCAGTTGTCACAAATCACATACGACAATACCTTATACAGGTCCGATGCCACCGACTCCAGGTCGTTACCCTACGTGAATCCCCTACGGGTTATTCTGGCGAGAGTCCCGACGCCAAGTTACAACGTATATCTCCGGCGGGAGTAGAAATGCATGCTCAGCCGTTGACACATATATCAATGAAGGTCAAGCAACCTTGACATCATTTCAGCTGATAGCGTTTAAACCTGTCAGAGTTATAGAGTTGTTCGAGGTTCTCATACCCAGCTGCTCATATTCCCCAGCGGATCCCCGACCGGGGTCATAATGCAATGCTCTGCTTATCTACACGTCAGTGAATGTCAAGCAACCTTGACGATCTCCTCACAGAGTTTCAGCCGTTGATTCACACATCAGCGAAGGTCAAGCAACCTTGACAGTATATCCCACAGGATGTTTCAGCCATTGATTCACACGTCAACGAAGGTCAGGCATCCCTGATAGCATTTGCTGTTGGCAATAAATCCAACAGAATCATGACATATTCTGGTGATACTAACTATGAGAGGTCAACATTATCAAAGAGGATAGATGATGGAATATGTTATACACATCCTCAAACAGATCAAGCTTTATCCCCACAGATCTCTTACGCATAAGAGATACCCCTTCAGTATCAAGTCGTTATCAAGAACACAGGAATTTGGTGATAACTCCAACACCAATATCCTAACAGATTTGGCTTGTACATTAGATCTGGTCAGTATTGCCAATCCCCAGTTGAAGCAACAGGGAGCCAACAATCATCCCTAGCATGTTGGGCCACAACCCCGTACACATACATTATACATTTGCATCATGTTGCTATCCATAGTACCATGTTTATCTTGTTACGTTTCAAGTGTTTAGGATTCTTAATCCCACCCATGCATCGCCATGCATGAGTATGATAAAGAGGGGCATCTGTAGACGCTCAAAATTTTCTGTACTACTGTTACTAACATTGCAGGAAGACAGATTCGTCTTTTAAGAGAGAACCCTGAAAGATAATCCAAATCCATATCGGATACTACCGGAAGTGCAACATCAACCCCGGATCGCAATTTGGGAGTAACGGTTTCAACCTCGGATCAAACCCCGAGACCTGCAGATACAATACCAGAACACACACCGGAGAAGTCCGATTAATCTCGGAGATAAACCCGAGGTATCCAGTCTCAGTCCCAACTATGGGAATAGCCACCAACCTTGGTGATAACCCAAAGGAATGCAGTTTCGAAGATAACCCCAGAAATGCTTGTTTCAAATGCCATCAGCTTCAATCTCGGCACTCACAACGAGATACACCGTACCAACCCAAAGAATAACATCGGAAAGACAAATACACCTCAAAGATGACAATAAGGACCTTCAACAAATGCAAGCGGTCAATCTCGGTGAAGTCGAGCATCGGCCAATCCGGCATAAGAACTTCGGTGAGGGGCAACATCGCCATCTCGTCCAACACGATGCCACGTCTCGTCTCTATGCAACAATGTCCCACAAGGCTAACCAATCCCGAGTGACTATTGGGCGGGGTAACGGATGATAGTTGAAGCTTGAAGATCGGAGGGCATCGTCCCATCTTCAAAGACTTCATACAAACTCTAATCCCATGCCATCGTATAACTCTCGACAATGGCGGTCCAAAATAGGTCTTGAATACCTCAAAACGGATGCCCGGATTGCACTTCTCAAAATTAGAGTGGACATTACAGTGCCTGAGTGCACGTATTTCGAGACGACCCGACCCGCCTCTGGTACACCTGCGGCACGTTTTGCCTATAAATAAGAGGCTTGGGGTGCTGATTTTTAAGAGAAAAAAGACGGGGAAACCCTGCACAATTTGCTCTGCACTTGCCATACAGTGTATTTTCTCACTTTCAAACACCTGTGAGCTCATATATAGCCTCTTTTGTACCCACAAAAAGCCCGGTGTTTACCCACTCTAAAGATATAGAAGCCCTTTTATCAGTCAGCTTGTAATCCTTCTCACACACTTTAGAGTCTTTTTCTTCATCTTTGCACACACCCTTCTATACGTTGAGAGTCATGTTGCTTGTTTTTTCCCGGACTTCGGTCCGTGATTTCATTCCAGTCTGTATATATATATTATATATTATATATATATTTATATATATATTGACTAATATTATCGAGTTATGCCTCGATTGAGCCTGAACTTACATGCGAGCGTTCTTTCGCTTTAATATATATATATATATATATATATACTTAGATATATTAACTGTCTGTCGGACTTTGTTCGATGAGCCTAGACTTCGGTCTGGTGCGTTTATTTGCTTAAATATATATATATATACTTATATATATCAACTGTGTGTCGGACTTTGTTCGATGAGCCTAGACTTCGGTCTGGTGTGTTTATTCGCTTATATATATATATATATATATATATATATACTTATACATATTAACTTTGTGTCGGACTTTGTTCGATGAGCCTAGACTTCAGTCTGGTGTGTTTACTCGCTTTTATATATATATATATATATATATATATACTTATATATATGAACTGTGGTCGAACTATGTTCGATGAGCTTGGATTTTACATTCGGTGCGTTTATTGCTTTTATATATCTATATATATATACATATATATATATATATATTTATTTTGTCCTGCCTGGAGTTTACTTCGTGGCAGTTGACCGTATTTACAGCTTTTAACAGCTTTATTTACATTTCTGATCCCCCATGGAGGTGCTTCTTGGTTGGTGATCATGTCTGTATATATATATATATATATATATATATATATATATTTATCGCTTTTATATATATACCTTCTTATTGCTTTTATATAAATTGCAATATTCTGTGCGCCTAGGAATCATGTGATCACAGATTCATCCCATTGGATCTAGATTCGGTTCCCATGATGGACATTTTCAGCTATAAACAGCTTGTAAATTATTCTGCTATATCTGTATTTCCTCAGATGGTTTCCATACCCACGAGGAAGTCGGCATTATTTTTGGATATATTATTTTTCATACGGATGCCTCACATCCGTCAAATAAAATCAATTCAGCCGCTCACTTAATAAAAATGGAAGTGTAAAAGGTCTCAATTCCTATTGAGCATCAGGGTTTGAAAAGCCTCTTTTATAAAACATCATTGCCATATCTTGATAAAAACTGATTTTTTACATAAATTCAAACCCTGTGTATATAGGTTCGAACGAGGCCTCACACAACTTTCATAGAACAGCACATTGACCCATACACACATACACACACACACACACACACACTCAGATAATAGTTTCTTGAAAAGAGGCGATCACCGTGGTAACACGGATGTCGGGGGGGGGGGTGCCTAACACCTTCCCCCCCGCATAACCAAGTCCCCGGACCCTAAATGAATCTCGGTTTTTGCGAATTCAGTAGATCAGTGTCACATCACTGGGTCAATGTGCAAACCTTTTCTCGGTTGTGTTGGTACAACCATTTAAAAAACCAACTGGCGACTCTTAACAGTCCCATCGTCGGCATTATACATATCGGACCTTTTTCACTTGTTTTTTCAAACAAATCTCACCTAAAATGAGAACACCAAAGAACAAGTAACGGAAAGGGACACCCAAAAATCCCGACGTCGACAGTTACTATTCATGTATACAACACTATTCACGTATACGACACTATTCACAGAATAAATGAAATTTTCTTTTCTTTGTCCAAGTTGTCTATTATGGTTACTATCTTTGATTGTATCCATGTTTTGATCTTTGTTTTTGAATTCTGCTTCACAATTGGTTATTATGAAATATTATTGAACTTGGATAAACTGTAATACGAATACCTAATATTTGTTCTTTTATGTCACTGGATTCGTTTTCTTTAAGATATTTTTCATCATCCTCAGTCCTAAATGATGATACAAATGAATATCTTTGGCCTATAGTGCAAAGATGAATCATTAACTGATGAATATCTTTGGCCCATAGTGCAAAGATGAACAGGTGTTGAGATGGACATGACCAACTAGTGATACAAATGAATATCTTTGGCCTGTAATGCCAAGATGAATATTTGATTCAAGATGTAAATTGATTGATGTTATAGGGATAAAATATTGATGATGGACTTTTAAATCTTAGAAGATAGTAGAATTCTTTCTCCACTTGACTCTCTTCTAATGGATTCTTTGCTTCACTTTGTAGTTGTTGATCTAAAACTTGTTGTCTATTATATTTTATCAGATTTTTTTCTGTTGAAGACTAATGATAATTTGTTATATATTATCTTAGTCATAATATTCTTTACTGGGCTAGTTGACCTCACCTTTTTTCTTTTTGTTCCATTGTTTTCTCAGGAGGAAAGAATTTAGCAGGAACTAGCCAGGGTATGGAGTTATGATTCAAGATAGGTTTTTTAGTAGTCTATTTTTGATAGTGACATGGTTCAATTCTCGGTAGTCAATACAAAGTCGCATACTCCCGTCTTTCTTCTTTACAAATAACACAGGAGCACCCCAAGGAGATGTACTAGGACGAATGAAACTGATGTCCAACAACTCCTGTAGTTGGATCTTTAACTCCTGAAGTTCAATAGGAGCCATTCGATATGGGATTTTAGAAATGGGCTTTGTACCAGGTTCAGGGTCAATAAAGGATTCAACTTCACGTTCTAGGGGTAGACCGGGAAGTTCTTCAGGAAATACGTCAGGAAATTCACTAACAACAGAAATATTATTCAAATCTGACGTGTTTTTGTTCAAGTCCGTGACATGGGCTAAGAAAGCTTGACATCCATTTTTTAATAAACGAATAGATTTCTGGCTTGATATGACAGTGATTGATTTTAGTGGTTGTAGACACTAAAAATTTTCTGCACACCTGTCACTAATATTGCAGGAGGACAGATTTGTCTTTCAAGAAGAAACCTTGGAAGACAGTTCATATCCATTCCGGATACTACCGGAAGTTCAGCATCAACCCCAAAACACACACTAGGAGTTACAATTCAAACCTCAGAGATAACCCCGAGGCGTGTAAATCCAATAGTGGAACACACACCGGAGAAGATCGATTAATCTCGGAGATAACCCCAAGGTATCCAGTCTCAGTCCCAATCATTGGAATAGCTACCAACCTTGGTGATCACCCCAAGGAATGCAGTTTCGGCAATAACCCCAGAAATGTTTGTTTCAAATACAACCAGCTTCAATCTCGGCGCTCACTATGAGACACCCAGTACCAACCCGGAGATAACACCAGGAGGACCGACACACCTCAGAGTTGACATTGAGGACCTTCAACATTTGCAGCAGTCCAATCTCAATAATAACCCTGAGCAACGTCTGCTTTATCAGCTCAAACCGACGATAACTCCGGTGAGGGGCAAATGCATCATCTCGCCACTCTAAAGCCACATCACGCCATCTCAACATTTCATATACATCTTTCTACACAACTATGTCTCACAAGAATCAAGGAAAACCAATCCCGAGTGAATATTGTGTAGGGTAAAAGATATAATTTGAAGCTTGAAGACCGGAGGGCACCGTCCCATCTTCATGACTTCGTACAACCTCTAATCCCATGCCATTGTATAACTCTCAACAACGGCGGTCCGAAATAGGTCCTGTATACCTCAGTCGGATGCCCGAATTGTAATTCTGCAAGTTTGAGCGGACATTGCAATGCCTACGTGCACGTACTGCTAGATGACCTGACCCGAGAGACCCAGGGCAACCCGGGAAGCCTCAGGTACACCTTCGGCTCCCCCTCTATAAATAAAGGGCTTGGGGTGGCCATTTTAAGAAGAGAAAGAGCGAGGAAGCCCTGTCAAATTTTCTCCGTACTTGCAATATACTGAGTGCTTTCCCATTTTAAACACTTGTGAGCTCACATATAGCTACTCTTGTACCGGCGGGAGCCGAGTTTCATCCACTTTAAAGATATAGAAGTCTTCTTTGGCAGCCCATTGTAAGCCTTCTCACACACTTTAAAGCATTTCTCTTCATCTTTGCACACACCCTTCTTCACGTTAAGAGTCGTGTTGCGTGTGTTTGCCCGGACTTCTGTCCGTGCTTTTATTTCAGTTTGTATATATATATATATATATTATATATATATATTTATATATATGGACTAACATTATCGAGTTATGCCTCGATTGAGCCTAGACTTCGGTCTGGAGCGTTTATTTGCTTATATATATATATACTTATATATATATGAACTGTGTGTCAGACTTTGTTCGATGAGCCTAGACTTCGGTCTGGAGCGTTTACTACTTTAATATATATATATATATATTTATATATATTAACTGTGTGTCAGACATTGTTCGATGAGCCTGGATTTTATATCCGGTGCTTTTATTCACTTATATATATATATATACTTATATATATGAACTGTTATAAAACTCTGTTCGATGAGCCTGGATTTTACATCAGGTGCATTTACTCGCTTTAATATATATATATATATATATATTTATATATATGAACTATTGTCGAACTCTGTTCGATGAGCCTGGATTTTACATCCAGTGCGTTTATTGTTATATATATATATATATATATATATATATACACACACACATACATTTTCGTCCCACCTAGAGTTTACTTCGTGGTGGTTGATCGCTTTTACATCTTTCTTTACGTTTCGTCCTGCCTGGAGTCTACTTCGTGGTAGTTGATCACTTTGTACAGCTTTATTTACGTTTCGTCCCGCCTGGAGTTTCCTCCGTGGCAGTTGATAGCTTTTACAACTTTATTTACCTTTTCTAATCCTCTATGGAGGTGCTTCGTGGTTGGTGATAATGTCTATATATATATATTTACATCTTTTATATATATACCTGCTTACTGCTTTCATACAAATTGCGATATCATGTGCGCCTAGGAATCATGTGATCACAGATTCAGCCTATTGGATCTAGATTCGGTTCCCGTGATGGACATTTTCAGCTGTAAGCAGTTTGTAAATTATTCTGCGGTGTCTGAATTTCCTCAGATGGTTTTCATACCCATGAGGAAGTCGACATTATTTTGTACATTATTTTCTTATAGATGCTTCGCATCTCGAAAATAAAATCAATCAAGCCGAACACTTAATAAAATGGAAGTGTAAAAGGTCTCAATTACTATTGAGCATCAGGATTTGAAAAACCTCTTTCATAAAACATCATTGCTATATCTTGCTAAAAACTGAATTTTTGCATAAATTCAAACCCTGTGTATATAGGTGCGAATGAGGCCTCGCACTACTTCCAAATAACAACACATTGACCCACACACACACACATTCAGATAACAGTTTCTTGAAAAGAGGCGGTCACCATGGTAACACGGATGTCGGGGGGTGCCTAACACCTTCCCTCTGAATAATCAAGTCCCCGGACCCTAATGAATCTTGGTTTCACCGACTTGGTTTAGCGATGTCACATCATCGGGTCAATTTGCAAACCTTTTCTCGGTTGTGTTGGTACAACCATTTAAAAAACCAACTGGCGACTCTTAACTGTCCATCATCGACATTATACATGTCAGACCTTTTTCACTTGTTTTTTCAAACAAATCTCACCTAAAAGGAGAACACCAAAGAATAAGTAACGGAAAGGGACAATTAAAAATCCCGACGTCGACAGGTAGCGACTCTACTAGGGACTCCAGTAAGAGGACTTACGCCGTTATTACAATCTTTTCAAAACTGTTATCTGCTTGTGTGTGGATGTTGCATTTACATTTATAATGAATGTGTACGAATGCATTTACTTATTACACTTAGTGCCTCGCACCATATCTGCTTGTGATGTTAGTGCTTCGTAAATGTCATCATTTCCATACGGTGAGACGCGATGTATGTGAATGTATGTTGTGTGGTCCCTCCACCAGGAGGCTATCCTATCGGTGTTTGATTATTGGACTCGTATGAAGACTAATTCCCGCAAGGCTCGGGAAAGGCACCACCCAAATTCGCTCCAGTTGAAAGACCGGATTTGTTTCTCGTTGAGTAAATTGCGACGATTTGGGAACCTTCATGCCAAAAAGCAGCGAGAGTAACCTAAGATAGGTCAACCTCTGATAAACCCAAAACGGAGGAAAGTCTCTTCATGCTTACTCATTTTTAAATTACTTGTAAGCACAATTACTTGTAATTTTATCCATATCTATCTCCATGTAATGAGAAATATGAAGAAATGTGTACACTTACATATTTAAATTGACATGCTACAAAATAGCTGACATCTGTTTTGCAGGATAAAATTCCTAAAATGGACACATCACATAACATGTTATTATACACACATTCCCTAAAGACTAAACTATGCGAGTCTTTTGCAGGGAACCAATCGGACCTACTACCCGGTCAAAATCCAAAAAGGCTACAAACCTATAGTAAATCATGTCGTCATCTGACCAGACTGACCATAATCCAGTTTCTTGCAAAGAATTTGACGGATTAAGCAAACAAATTACAGATTTGGTTGTTCTACTCAAAGAACTACACCAGTCTACTCAGGGTCCAAAGATACCCATACATGCTGAATCCTCTACACAAGGGGGAGCCCAGGTCATTACAAGACCTGAAATGCAGTTGGATACGACCAACAAAACTCATGATGCCACCCATCTCACAGGAGATCAAGACACCGGCGACATAAAAAAGAAAGTCCTCCAAATGGAAGAGACCATTCGTGCTATCAAAGGAATTGGAACACACAGGAGTGTTTTATATGCTGACCTTTACATTTTCCCTGGTGTTCATTATCCAGAAAAGTTTAAAACTCATGACTTCAAAATGTATGACGGGTTAGGAGATCCTTACACACATTTGAAGGTGTTTATTGGAGAACTTGGATCTTATGCAGAGGACGAGAAGCTCAGAATGCAGCTGTTCTAGAAAAGTTTGACTGGAGAAGCCCGTTCATGGTATACCAGATTAGATAACTCAAAGATCCATAGCTGGGAAGAGCTAGCACATGCCTTCCTCACACAATACAGCTTTCAGTCTCAAATGGCTCTTGATCGGTATCAAATTACCAAGATCAAGAAACAGTCTAATGAGTTTTTCAGAGAGTATGCTCAAAGGTGGAGACGCCTGGCTGCCAAAGTTATTCCTTCCATGATAGAATCAGAGATGGTCATGACTTTCACAGACATACAAGAAGCTCTTTTCTATGAAAGAGTTTTAGTCGGAATCGGTAAACCATTTTTTGAAATGGTCAAACATGGGGAGATGGCTGAGATGGGATTGAAGTCCAGAAAAATTCAAGACCTAGCTTCCCTTAAAGCTGTTGTTGATCACATCCAACGCGGAAATGTTTGAAACAACCCCCGGAGGGTCCATAAAAAGAAAGAGGAAGATGTTTCCTTAATACTACAGGGTAAAAAAGGCAATCAGAGCATGCCTATTCAATGGAGAAACCACACTCACTTTCAAGCACAGTCTTCGAACCCTCCAATACCAAAAGGTGGAGAAGTCAAATGCCCTCGAGTGTTCACACCCTTAGGGGACACACTCGAGAATATTCTCACTCTTCTGACAACACAGAAGAAAATTACGCATCTTCTTCCACCAAATGATCCCTAATGGGCGGAGGTTTCAATCTTTGCTTTCGAATGTGCTTATCATGCCGGGGCACCTGGACATGATACTCAGGATCGTTGGGCCTTAAAACACAAGATCCAAGACCTGATAGACAATGGTAAGATCGTGGTCAGCAAACCAGATTAGCCTCACGTTCAAGACAACCCTCTTCCTTAACACAAAGAAGAAGAGGTCAACATGATTAATTGGAGCAATGGACAGAGTTCCAATATCAACTACGAAACCTCACAGACCCCCAAAGACGGTGTTGACAAGTGGGATTATGCCAAGTTTCAGTTCGCAATGGAACGCAAAATGAAAGCTCTATTCAAGAAAATTGAGCAATTGGCAGAACTGGTGACCTATCAACATCAAGTGACACGTCAGTTAGTCAGCCAGGAGCATGCTAGTCTCCTCCCTCTTGTCACAAATATACTCTCGTCACTTTCAGAAAATGAAATGCTGGAAGATAAAGTGATAAAGAGAGCAAATGCCAAAGCCCGTCGGGATTTTACCAACAGAAGGGAATTCACATAGCTGGGCCAACCTATGGAGGAAATACTTCAGATGCTAATTAATGAAGGAAGGATCACTTCCCTTCTACCTCCAATCAATCCTCGTTCAGGACGGTACAATTCTGATGGAGTATGTCAATATCACTACCATTCTCGCGGTCACAGCACAAAAGAATGCTGGGCACTCCACCATCTTATCCAGAATCTCATTGACAACGGTGTCCTGCAACTAGCAGACGATGATACTGTGCTACGTAAGAGTGAGAATACATGTCCTACTAAGTGGAAGAGTTTGGTAGCAGTCATATCCATTGAGACTGATGTGACTAACAAATCACTCACAATACCATCAGTTCAACTCAGAAGAAACAACAATCCTTTGAAAGGGGCCGCTCCCGAGCCAATCAACTTGCCATGCAGAGCACAATATCCTATTGTTAGCTTGCGTAAAGTTTCGTGGAATTATGGAGAAGGTGAAGGATCCACCTCACATACCACTGCTATAGTGTCGAAGGAAAATCCATTATATCTTCCCCAACGGGTGATGAAGTCTACCATCAAATTAAAGGGGAAAATACCCATGAAGAAGATTGAAAAATTCCTCCGCACTATGGGTCATAACGAAGCCAAGGTGGTTTTAAGCTTAAAAGAAGCTCCACACCAAATTTCAATTTAGGACTTGGTCCTAACTTCCGAGGATCACCGGAAGATCTTACTGAAGGTTTTGGAAGAAGCCTGCTTACCAACATCAGTGGATATGAAAAAATTTCAACACTTGGTTGATCACATTTTCAACAATAATGTGATATCCTTCACTGATGATGACATACAACCCGAAGGGACCGGTCATTGCAAGCCGTTGCACATTGCGGTCTTGTCCTCCGGATACATGCTAGCTGGAGTCTTGATAGATGGAGGCTCATATCTAAATATCTGTCCATACGCTACCTTGGTGAAGATGAATATCAATCTCAACCGAATCCGGAGTAGCCATACTGTCATCAAAGCTTTTGACGGAGCCCGCCGAAATTCGGTCGAAGTAATTGAACTGCCAATCGAAATTGGTTCCCATACATTCTACGTATCTTTCCACATACTCAAGATAGATTCGGGATACAACTTGGCTCTTGGGACGACCATGGATTCATATGGCAAGGGTAGTCCCCTCCACCCTTCATCAGCAACTGAAATACATTATCAACAATAACCTAGTCACGGTCAACGCTGAACTAGAGTGTCCTCAACACGGGGACATGCCATTCATCAATGCCAATGCAGATGTTGAACCGGTCAGTTTTCATGCCTTGAAAGTAAGCAATACCCAATACCATGCTATTGGAATGCCATTTCCCGAACCCAAGATTTCTGTCGAGGTAATGTCGGCTACTCAAGAAATGATATCATTGGGTCATCAACCGGGACAAGGGCTGGGTATAGATTGCCAGGGTATCAAGTACCCAATTCAATTAACCAAGAAAACTGAAACAGCTAGACTAGGCTATTCTGCCAGTTCTAGTCATAGGAATCCTCATAAGCATCAGCAGATTCCTTCAGCCTCAAGTACGTGGCGTTTATCTTCGCCTTCAAACTCTGAGTCCGCCCAACCTCCTGTAAAGGTGCCAGCCATTATCATGGCTATGTTATTTCCCAACCTGGTACCGGTGAAGGAGAAAGAAGTCTTTGTTCCAAATCCCGCAGTGGAAAAGGAGGAACGAAGAATCAAGCAAGATGTCGTCAGAATGATGTTAGGCATACACATCATTATTTGTGATGAACATACATATAGATACACCCCAGACGATGATTGCCCAGACGTAATGGACATCATTCGGGAGAAGGAGGAAGATGACAGCCCCTCCATCACTGCAGTCCACCCGGACTTTGCCCTTGACAATTGGAGCAGCACTCCTTGCATTGGTCGACAAGGGTAAAACGGGCAGAAACTCTTTCTGCCCTGTAGATATCATAACTGCTTACTTTTCTGTACAATATTAGCAGTTTATTTTGTCAATATATGCTAACACTGTGTATAATCAAAATGTTTCATATATACTAAGTGAAAGCATATTTTGTTTCAGGACCCTGAATTTAGATGTGCCTGTACTTGCTGATACGGTGCCTCTTCTCCACAAGGATTGTACCTTTGATGTAGAGATCAATTCAGCCTTGATGGAAGTACACGAGGACATTGAGGTGCCTCCAGAAATTCAAGAATGGGTCAAAGACAAACCTAAACCCAACCTTGATCAAACCACTTCCTTCAATCTCAGTACCTTAGAAAGCCCTAAGTTAATCCAGATTGGTTCAGACTTTACCCCAAACTAGCGGAATGACATGGTTAAGCTACTAACCCAATTCCAGGATGTGTTTGCATGGTCTCATGAAGACATGGTGGGTTTGTCCACTAACATTGTCCTTCATCGCCTTCCCATTAAAGAGGGATTCAAGCCAGTCAAACATAAGCTCAGGCGATTAAAACCTGAGTGGAGTTTAAAGGTGAAGGAAGAAATTGTAAAAAAATTTCAAGCATGCATCATCATGGTGTCCACATATCCTGAGTGAATATCTAACATTGTTCCCGTGCCTAAACCCGGAGGGAAGGTGCGAGTCTGCGTGGATTACCGGGACTTGAACAAAGCTTGCTTAAAAGATAGCTTTCCCGTGCCATTTATCCACATTCTCATTGACAATATTGCTAAATACTGCATGTACTCCTTTACTGATTGCTTTGAGGGGTACCATCAGATTATAGTTGCTGAGGAAGATTGTGAGAAAACTACTTTCATCACGCCTTGGGGAACCTTTTGTTATAGACGGTTATCATTCGGCCTCATCAATGTCGGAGCCACCATTCAGCGAGCTATGATGGCTCTCTTCCACGATTTAATGCACAAAGAGATAGAAATCTACGTGGATGACATCATTGTCAAGTCCCGGAAGAAGGATGACCACCTAGACCATCTCAAGAAGATATTCAACAGGTTGCGTAAGTACAACTTGAAGTTGAATCCAGCCAAGTTCACCTTTAGCGTTAAATCAGGCAAGTTGCTAGGATTTTTAGTCATCCACAAAGGGATTGAGCTGGATCCTACTAAAATCCAGACCATCACGGAAATGCCCATTCTTCAGAGAGAAGGAAATATGGGGATTTTTGGGATGAATCAACTTCACTAGCAGGTTTATCTCTCAACTCACAACAACCTGTGAGCCAATCTTCAAGCTATTAAGGAAGAACTCCTCCATGAAATGGAATGATGAGTGCCAAAATGCCTTCCTCATAATTAAAGAATAGCTAGTCAAAGCTCCCATTTTGGTACCACCTAGGGATGATGTTCCCCTGTTCATGTACCTGTCCATAAGTGACAACGCCATGGGTTGCATGCTAGGACAAAAAGACGATAGAGGCCAAGAATGAGCTATCTATTACCTCAGCAAAAGATTCAGCAGTAGTGAACACAAGTACACTCTGATTGAGAAAACGTGTTGTACTTTAGCACGGGCGTCCATGAGGTTATAGCATTACCTCCATGGTCACACAACCCATATCATATCCCGCGTGGATCATCTCAAGTATGTGTTCAATAAACCCATGTTAAATTGTCAGTTGTCCAGATGGTAGTTGATCCTACAATAATTTGACATCGTATATGTGATTCAAAAGTCCATCAGAGGTCAAGGAATTGCAGATCAACTGGCCGCTGCACCTTCAGGGGATTTCAAACCCTTAGAGACATATTTCCCCGATGAAGGAGTAATGACAGTTCAACAACACCATTAGTACGATACACGCTAAGCATGGAAGATGTATTTATCGAAATACATTAATATGGAAAGGTCTTTGGCCGAGCGATTCTAGTATCTGCACGCACGGGAGCGATATCCCGTCGCCATCAAATTGCGGTTTGTCAGCACCAACAACATAGCTGAATATGAAGGCTGTCTCATGGGGCTAAAACTTGCCCGTTCAATGGGCATTAGACGGTTAACTGTCTTTGGAGATTCAGAGTTGGTAATCAGACAATTCACTGAAATCTATCAGACCAAAGAGCTACATTTGCTGCCTTACCATCGACAAGTTTTACAAATGGTTTTGGAGTTCGAAGAAATCTCCTTTCTACACGTTCCTCGTAATAGGAATGACTTTGCAGATTTATTAGCAACTTTGGCCTCCTTAATTTGCATATCAGACAAAGGGCACTTGCAAACGTCATAATTTCTCTGCACAAGGCTCCAGCCTTTGGGAATTACGTTGGAGAAGTATCGGATGAGCTACCTCCCATCCAACATCCTTGGTATCAACTATCAAGGAATATCTATGAGATGGATCTACACCCGCTGAGGCGAGCCCGACTGAGAAAAGGCGGACCCATCGACTTGCTATGAAATTCTACCTGAGTGGAGATGCGCTCAACAAAAGAGATGCAGGACTAGGTCTCCTCAGATGTTTAGACAAAGATCAAGCCCAAAAGCTTATGGATGAAATCCATGGTGGAGTTTGTGGCCCGCACATGAATGGCCCCCTCTTTATCAAGAAAGTCCTCAGGACAGGACATTATTGGCTATCTCTCAAAGATGATTGCAATGACCACATCAGGAGATGCTATTAGTGTTAGATTCATGGGAATGTTATACACACCCCTCCACGGGAACTCCACAATATGAGTTCACCTTGGCCCTTCTCAATGTGGGGAATGGACGTTATCGGGCCCATTGAGCCTAAAGCCAGTAATGGACATCGATTTATCATCACCATGATCGACTACTTCACCAAGTAGGTAGAAGCAGCCTCCTTTCCCAGGGCTACCAAAGAAGTCATCATTGCTTTCATCAGAAACAATGCCATTTGTCGATATAGACAACCAGAGGTGATTCTGTCAGACAATGCTAAGAACCTCAACAACAAAATGATGGAGGAATTATGCTATAAATTCCACGTCAAACATCATAACTTTGTCATCTATCGTCCGAAGATGAATGGTGCTGTTGAAGCGGCTAACATAAACATCAAGAAGATTATGCAAAAGATATCCGCCAACCACAAAGATTGGCCTGACCTATTGCCTCTTACTTTGTTAGCCTACAGAACATCAATGCACACTTCCACTGGGGCAACCCCCTACGCATTAACCTATGGGATGGAAGCAGTGCTCCCCATAGAAGTTGAAATGGAATCCCTCAGAGTGTTGATAGACACTCAGCTGGATGAAGACCAATAGGAACAAGACAGGTGTCACCAATTGTCTCTAATAGACGAAAGGCGAACTGCGGCTATCTTCCATGGTCAGTTATATCAACAAAGGATCGCCAGATCCTACAACAAAAAAGTCCGGCTACGGTAGTTTAGACAACAAGACTTGGTTTTGAAGAAGATCCTTGATAACCAAGATCAATTTAAGGGGAAGTTCGCTCCTAACTGGGAAGGCCCATTTGTTGTCAAGGAAGTATTGACAGGAGGCGCTCTCAGATTGCAAGAAATGGACGGTACTATGTCTGAAGAAACCATCAAGCAAACATCCTGGTATTGGATCATCAGATCACCAGTCATTCCGGTTCTTTAACCCTTTACCACATACAACTCCTCCACACTTTGCCCCTCAGGGATACATACTTTTCAAGCCAGCAACCTGGCTTCTCTGCGTTCCTACGACTTAGGTCATCCCACTACGGATTGAACCTCTCGCGTTTGCAATTTGGCTACCCATACATGGGATCAAACTTCTCATACCTGTAGTTTATCCTCAAACTAGGATTAAACTTTCTCCTGCCCGCAATCTGACCTGCACATGGGATCACGCTTTTCCACTTGCCCTAAGGGGCGAACTACGCCTACCTGATCTTCTCTTCAATAGGAGTACGTAGGAAACCATGTTACATGGCCCGGTCGCAATAAAACAATAACAACAAAAACATTTCTACCCTTTTCTCCTTACAAAAACAAAAACAACAAAAAAATTCCTACACCATTTCTTCCATATATAGCGTTGAACCTCTTACACCAGGTTCGAACTACGCAAACCTGATCTCCTCTTCAATAGGCGTACGTAGGCAGCCATTCATGGTGCGGTCTCACCCCCTACCCAAACATAAACCATTATCAATTTGTACTGGGATCATCCTTCAATCCACTACATTTCATTGGCTTCAGACCAAAGGGATGGAATTACCTGAACTCCTCCCAAATAGGAGATTTGGCGACCATCTAAGCTGCGGTTGTACCTTGAAGAGCAACATCAATCCATAAGAGATGGAATTAACTAGGCTCCTTCTGAATAGGGGTACTGGCAACCATCTGTGGTGCGGTCAATCTCAGAGAGGAAAGCCACACTCTTTTCCACATTTCCATACAGAAATCAGTCCTAAGACACCAAAGATGGTAGGAATACACACAGATCAATGATCCATTCTGAAATGTCCAGAGACAACTCAATGTCCATCCTTCCAGGAGGAATTCAGAGTACATCAAGATCGCAAGCCCTGAAGCAGCTGGCAAAATATCAAGCAAGTAGCAAAGCATATCTAAAAGGAAAGGGATCAAAAATATATTTCCCTGCCATATATATAATGCTGTTTGATATACACAATGTAAATTATACATGACAAAATGGCTAAGCTAGTCTGTGTAGGAAAATACAAGCCCATCTACAAGTCAGGGTATATGCGAGCTAACAAGCCCAACATAGCGTCCCTCTTAGAAGAAGGAGGCGAAACTATGGTTTCCTGTACGAGAGTATCCACACGACCCAACAGATCTGCAGCCATCTGCATGGTGATCATATGCTCATCAATGTAAGCGCTAATCTCTACGATCATGCCAGTGGTAAGGGACCTCACTGCAGTACTATCTATGACGGCTACATCCCGAGCAGATATGGCACTATCCCACTCAACTATCACTTAATCTCTTGATGATCTAGCCTCATCCCACTCAATAACAGCGGCATCTCTGCGAGCTAATGCCTCATCTCTCTCTAACAGAGTTGTGTCTCTCCCATCAAGGGCAGTCAACATCGAGGCTCTAGCCTTGTCTCTCTCGAAGGTCATCAGATGAAGACTCAGCTCGAAGTACTGTGTTGAATGCTGTATAACGACAGTGCTGGTACTGGGAGAATCTAGAGGAAATGCTAGCAACCCAGCAACTGGCTCCTCCTTGATGTAGGAATCAATGTCCTCCATAGGCTCTACATCATCTGAATCACTACTCGGTAATGTGGATACTACCGCAACTGATGCAATCTTTGTCTCCATCCATGCGGAATACTCTGCAGAACAACCCGAATGGCTCACAGAATAAGCAGCTATCTCATGCTGATCCCAACAAGCATACACACGGGATCGGTCCTCTGCTGAAAGATAGCGAGAAGCAGAACGCTAACCTAAATCCCCCTTGAAAGGATCAAAATCCTAAAACTGGTCAAACTACGACATCACGGCCAGCGGGTGGTAGGTAGTCATGCCCCTCAAGCCAGCCAGAGGGAGATAGTCCATGCCCGGAGCATGAGTAATAAAGCTATAAGGTGAGCTAAGCCCCGAGCACGACAATATGCTAAACGGATACGATGCCCTCTGGTCTTCAAGCTTCAACTTTCATCCGGTACCTCGCACAATAGTCACTCAGGATTGATTAGTCTTGTGGGACATCATTGCGTAGAGATGTTGAGATGACGTGGCATGGCATCGCGTTGGCTAGATGACAATGTTGCCCCTCACCGGTGTTATCGCCGGATTGGGATGATAAAGCAGACGTTTCTCAGACTTCGCTGAGATTAGACTATTGCAATTATTGAAGGTCTTTATTGTCATCTTTGAGTTGTGCCTGTCTTTTCGATGTTATCACCGGGTTGGTACAATGTATCTCGTTGTGAACGCCGAGGTTGAAGCTGGTCGCATTTGAAACAAGCATTTCCGGGGTTATCGCCGAAATTGCATTCCTTGGGGTTATCACCAAGGTTGGTGGCTATTCCCATGGTTGGGACTGAGACTGGATACCTCGGGGTTAACTTTGAGATTAATCGGTCTTCTCCGATGTGTGTTCTGGTATTGGATCTGCATACCTCGGGGTTACATCCGAGGTTGGAACTGCATTCTCGAGAGGGGCTCGGGGTTGATCTTTGAGCCCGTAGTGATCCGATATGGATTGTCTTTCAGGGTTCTCTCTTAAAAGATGAATCTGTCCTCATGCAATGTTAGTAACAATAGTTCAGAAAATTTTGAGTGTCTACAAGGTCATACTAGCGAAGGAATTCCCCGTCTTTCCCCTCCTAGTTCTTGTCTCACATCTCAGCTAGGGATCATATCCCTAAGCTTTGATACCAACTGTGACGCCCCCAAAATAGGTATACATCACCCATTCTAAGTCGCCAAATTAATGGTACAAAAACAAATACAACTTCTGTAATACAATTGTCGTGCAAAATACGACAACACATATACTGTGAGTTCGAATACAAATATTGTATAATAGACAGTATACAAACTCAAAAGGATTCCTCATTATAATTATTGATACACTATTTTACAAAATAGTGAGGACTACTAAAACAACTATCTTGAATCATCACTCCATATCCCGGCTAGTTCCTGCTAAATTCTCTCCTCCTGAGAAGAACAATGGAACAAAAAGAAAAAGGGTGAGCTTAAATAGCCCAATAAAGAATATTATGACTAAGATAATATATAACAAAATATCATTAGTCTTCAACAGGGAAAAATCTGATAAAATATAATAGACAACAAGTTTTAGATCAACAACTGCAGCGGAAACAACAATCCATTAGAAGAGTCAAGTAGAGAAAGAATTCTACTATCGTCTAAGATTTAAAAGTCCATCATCAATATTTTATCCCTGTAACATCAATCAATATACATCTTAAATCAAATATTCATTTTTGTACTACTGGCCAAAGATATTCATTCGTATCACTAGTTGGTCATGGTCATCTTAACACCTGTTCATCTTTGCACTACGGGCCAAAGATATTCATCAGTTAATCATTCATCTTTGCACTACAGGCCAAAGATATTCATTTGTATCATCATTTAGGACTGAGGATGATGAAAAATATCTTAAAGAAAACGAATCCAGTGAGATAAAGAATAAATATTAGGGATTTATATTATAGTTTATCCAAGTTCAATAATATTTCATAATAACCAATTGTGAAGCAGAATTCAAAAATAAAGATCAAAACATGGATACAATCAAAGATAGTAACCATAATAGACAACTTGGACAAAGAAAAGAAAATTTCATTTTTTCTGTGAATAGTGCCGTATACGTGAATAATAACTCCAACACAAAAAGGTAGAAATTCCACAACAAAATCCATACCAATATTTTGGTATAAAGATATTGAAAGAATAACATCATTAAGAAGAAAATAACATCCCTTACCTCAAAATAACAATATTTCTGATCGGAATATCGGATGTAAAGCCGAAGAAAACTTGGACTGAATAACAACTCTCAAAGTATCTAAACACTCACAAAAATATACTCGATAATATAGAGAGAGAAAACTTATGTTTCTGGTGTGATTTTCAATTCTAACTTAAGCGTCTATTTACAGGAAAATGCTAGAACGCCAAAGGAGACTAAAATAATAAAATAATATTATTTCTAAAATCAATTCTACGCATCCTTTGTTGATTAAGCTAGCATGCTAATTCAGAAAAATTTTCAGCAGCCCACATGTTTTAAAAATCAAAAGTGGGTCCCACCCTTAATTTTAATAAAAACATTAAATCTCCGAAACTTCAATAATTCATAAAAAATAGCCCTTTTATCAGAAAAATTTGAATCTCATGTGCTTTCCATAGGAAATTTAATTCTCTACAACTTTGTAGAAGAAAGTTTTTCTAAATTCCAATCATAAAATACCCGAAATCCACATACGGACGATTTTCAACACCTCTATTTCGACAAAATACTGATAAAATACCTTAGCATTTATTCCTTCAATTATTTCCACATAAAATAAATATATCCATCATTTATATCCACATAAAATAAATATTTCCTTATCATATAAATCAATAACTAATTATTCACAAATAATATTACAGAATCATAATTATGACAACCAGGTCGTTCCCAGGAAAGAGGGGGCTTTCCGATAAGGATTTCTCCTTATTGGCGCATAATTAGGTTATCAAACCCCTTTCCTAGACAGAACTTTCTTAGACACTGCCAATAATGTTATCTAATAATATTATTCAAATAATATGAATTATTGATCTGATAATGGAGATACTGTGCAATAACAATTATTGAACAACAATAATATAAAATATCAACGCAACAATTATTGAATCAATAAAATAAAATATTGAACAGTAATTACTGTAACAATTATTGAGTAGTGCCTTCTTACGTAAGAATCAATAATTCAAAAATATTGTGCACACCGCGCATCGTCTTACCACGCCAGCGTATTATATTTTAACCACCGTATATTCCAACAGTTTTAACGGTAACAACTATGCCGTTATTTATAAAAACTCAAACTTGTCGAATATAGACCAAGCCAAAGTGTCCGTACACTCTGATGGCTGAAAGGAGTATGACATGGATATATCATGGGTGAAACAATATCTATGTCGTCTAAAGGTGCCAATCGGTTTCAAGTGTGACATAAACCACATGTATAGCATGACCGAGCTGCCCGTGAACACTCCTGTCGGATAAGTGCAGCAGTATGTAGCAGGCCTCAGAGTCTCTGCTATAATCATCGGTATAATGGTATGACCCTACCTGAGAGCTCTCACTACCATGATGACTCCAATGTCTATCTCATCCATGTACCGTGGCATATAGACATACGACAGTACGTACAATAGCAGTACATCAACCTTGGCTAGACGCCAATGATCCTCCGGTGAGGTGAAATCCCCAGAATGTTGTGTATAACTATCCTCAGAGCCAAATCTGTTAAATAGAAAATGCTGGGATATAACGTGGCCAGATGTAAGCTCATCTTGTACCACCCTACGCCTCAATCCAATGAGGGTCATGAACCGTCGACTCATATCCCCTAAAGCCGTATGTACGCAAGGTCTGTCTAGTGGCAGCATCGTCAACCGTGCATACTCCTCTAGAGTGGGAGTCAACTCTTGGGTCCCAAATCGAAAAACCTGCCTCTCCGATACCCAGTGCTCCAGCATGCCATCAACGAATCTTATAGGAACCTGAAACATCAACAGGGTCATAGTATGCTGCAACAAATGATCTACGGTCACCTTGTCTGATGGTGACATGCTATTATACCACGATCACATACCAGATGCCACCAATAATGGCGGGGTATGATCAATACGGCTAACTGTCGAAGAAGACATCTGTACGGGCCGTGTCATAAGACCATCCAGGGGTCAATGCTGAATATCTCTGGACATACATACATATGCATAACATGATACATGCATTACAGGTAATAGATGGCAATATGATATAGGGAATGAAAAAACTATGCATACATTCTTAAGTATATCAACATCTAATACATCATCTCTGTATAGCTACAAATACAGGGAAATGGGGCATAGACGCCCTACTACTAACAGAAGCCTATCAAAAGATATAGCGAGAATGGGGCACAACCACCTAATATTTAACAGAGGCCTATCAAAAGATATAATGAGAATACACATCAGAAAAAGACAATGGTGTCAATATCTACATCATTAATCCTGTCCACCCGATGTAACTGCTCCTGAGTCACTGGATCTCTATCAACAAGGATGTCAGTCCTATATAGAGGAGGATCTACGCTGGCAAAACTGAATGGGTCATCTGAGGGGCCAATGCTTGAGCTGGAAGGATCAAACGAATCTGCCTCTGCCTGATCTCTGCCCAAATACCAGATAAAGAAATGTGACTGGTCTAGTCGCCGGGTCAAAATATCAATCTGTGTCACATGAGTCGGATCTCGGACATAGGCTATCCAATCCGTCATCATCACGGATCCTGGAACCATATCCCTCATGAACTAAGTGGCGCGGGACTGGGCTCCATTAGTACGAGGGAACCACCAACGCTGGAATATCTCCTGAGTGCGAGGACCCTCTGATAATGCAAAGCCGTCAACTCCCAACAATGGGATATCAGTGATTAGTGATTGTGATACAGGCCAATGACGCATGACAGGAGGCAAGATTGGCAGACGAATCTCCCCTGTGGTGCTCCTAATAGCACGCTCTCCTAAATAGAGCTCCCATCTTCCATATGTAAAGAGAGGAACTCTCCGGGTGGAGATCACATACTCGACGCCAGTCGGGTACCCATCCTCAAAACTGATGGCCAAATGTTCCCCAGAATAGGGAATCCATGTGATGATATCAGCTGTCAACAACTCCAGCTACAGGCAACAATGAGTGAAACCCTCAGCTACAGGGACCTCTGCCAATATGGAATGATGCCATCGTCGTCCTCGTGGATAGGTATCTAAACTTAACAAACCCACAGGATGCAAACATGGGAGCCTCTTGTAGGCCCAAAACTGCCAACATAATGGAAAAACATCCGCGGTCAGTAAACACTCTTAACCTATAAAGGGGAAATGACAAGAGAAATACTCACTAGTAGAAATGGGTAGAATCCTAGCCAAGCCTCAGTCAAACCCTGTGAGCGCATATGCATGCCCCGGTGGAAATAAGCAAAGGTATATGAACCCTAATCATACTCTCCAATACGGTCCACATGACACGTGGCGCTGACCAAAGCGAACAACACTGTAGAAGAGTTATCTGCTATGAATCAGCCTCTAATGATCATCAGGAATAATCGTCGAAGAATGCGATCCCTGACTCTGACATCATCAGGCATGGACTCACTCAAAAGCCCGCTCATAGCATCTACGCTCAAAGGACCTGTACGGACAGTCCTGCCCTTGAGCGCCTCCGCCGGAACTCCTAATAAGGATCTAACGGCAGTTGGGGTAATATTCGCCATGCAAGGCACCAGTGCCCCTCCAAACTCCATACCTGTGATAAACCACCAATCCATCGGTGTCATCATCACCTCACAGTCCAACAAATGGAGTGACTGAGTCTGATAAAACCAACCCTCAGATAGTGCCCTGAGATAACCCCATGGACAACGATGGGGAAGGATAGAGAAGAATGCCCCAAATCCCCAATCATGCACCATCGCTCTGTAATCAGGATGAAGAGCCCGATACATGGAGTGTATGCAAAACCAATTCCCTCGAGGCTGTGTAAAGCCGGGAACCTGCATGAAATGCAAAGCAACATCAGAATCAATCCTTTACTCCTCGTCAGTAGGAAAGAAGGAAGATTAAGATCTAATATCATACCTCGTTAGCATGTAAGTACATCAAGGGATGTCTGCTCAAGTCACCTAGAAGCTCTGGGTTTGCCACCTAAATACTCGGGAGGTCCCTACGTGGAACATGTGCAGCAGGAGCGGGGTCCGCAATCGGAGCATCCTCCTCTTTGTCCTCAACATCTCCAGATATCGGCCGGACCGACGTATCAACGCCTCCACCAATCGACGAAGGTCATCTAATGTAAAGGGTCGAGGTACTTGAAGCCCTCCTCATACACCGTAAGTGGTCCCTACGGAACTACTCGGTGACCGATCTGGATCCATAATATCTGGACAACAAGTTTCCAAATCACCTCAGAAAGGGTGTGGTATTTCCTGAATTGGAGCTTTTCAAAATGCATTTTATGACAACATGCATGCATGCATTACTTTAACATACATCTACAGTATAGTTAAAAATGCATGACTAATTAAATGCCTACATTTTGAAAATTGTTGCCATAGTCCCCTTTGTAAATAGGACTAGCCACATGCACATAGGCATGACTAGGTGGCAATTCAGTAGCACACCTGCCGCAAAGTCATATACATAATATATGCATTAAAAATCAAAAACATCAATCTATAAGGTTAACCTCAATACCAGGAGTACTTTCCCTTTTACCTTTTGCTCATTTATCCTCAAATAGGATAAGAAATAGCAGAAAAAGGTGCTAATTTGACTGTCTCAAAAGTCAAATTTTTTCACATCATTATGTTCAGCATGGTTTAATACTAACATTTACTATGTTGAATATTTTTTATCAAGTCATTTGAGCATACATAATCACTACTATGTGTTTAAATGCATTTCATGCTATAATTCATTTTCCAACGGATAAAAACTAGAAAAAATACATGCATACGTTACCAGGATAGTGCAGACCACTTGTACGGTGACAAAATTTGCAGAAAATCACCTGAACTCAGTAGATCTGAAGGAGAGCTCTAGAATTTTTCTTCGCGACACAAGTTGAAAGTGACTTGTGAGACCAACCTGCAGGACATTAGTATCCACGGTTAGCCGCAGGTCCATCTGCGGCTGAAGCAGGTGTACCTTTGGCACCCCTATATAGGACCCACCCCTCCGGCTCAGTCCAGTTAGAGTTGCAAAGGAGTTCTTGCAGACTGAAAAGGTCAAATCGGGAATAAAAACGCTACGCGATTGAGCAAAACAAGCCTGCAATCCTGGTCTTCTCAAATGGAACTTTGAGTCTGTATATCACTCATTGGCATTCACCCAAACATGAGGTATACCATGCCAATGATCTCATTTGCTACAAATCACATTTGGTAATACCTTGTACAGGTCTAATGCTGCCAATTCCGGGTCATTACCCTAAAGATCAATGTGATCCCCGGCGGGGGTTACAACGTGGATCCCCGACGGGGGTTACAACGTAAAACCCCGGCGGGGGTTACAACGCATGTTCATCCGTTGACACACACATCAACGAATGTCAAGCAGCCTTGACATCATTATAACAATTGGATGTAAATCTAACAGAGCATCGAAAGCCATCCGATGACCAGCCAATGCGATACACATCAGCGAGGGTATAAACGCCTTCCACGGTGGGGGTTACAACATATTCCTCGGCGAGGGTCACCATGTATTATCATCCATTGATGTACGTATCAGTGAAGGTCAAGCAACCTTGACGTTATTTTAGCCGATGGCAAGTAAACCCATTGATGCATTGAAACATGTTTGATGATTGCGTATGTTAGTATTCATAGTCCCCAGCGGATCCCCGGTGGGGGTCACAACGCAATGTTTTGTTGATTCACACATCAGCGAAGGTCAAGCAACATTGATAATCTGCTCACAGAGTATCAGCCGTTGATTCACACGTCAGCGAAGGTCAAGCAGCCTTTACAGTCTACCCCACAAGGTTTTCATCCGTTGATTCACACGTCGGTGAAGTACAAATCAATGAAGGTCAGGCAATCCTAACAACATCTGCTGTTGGCAGTAAATCCAACAGAATCTTGACATATCCTGGCGATACAGACCAGGAAAGGTCAACATCATCAAGGAGGATCGATGATGGAATAAGTTATACACATCCTCAAATAGAGCTTTATCCCCACAGATCTCTTACACATAAGAGGTACCTCTACGGAATTAAGTCTGTGTCAAGGATTCAGGACTTTGGTGATAACTCCAACATCAACATCCTAACAGATTTGGATCACACATCCAATCAGGTCAAAATTGCCAATCCTCGGTAAACATTACAAGGATCCAGCAATCATCCCCAGCATGTTGGGCAACAACCCCGCACATATGCATCATACATTTGCATCATGTTGCTACATATAGTATCATGTTTGTCTTATGGCATTTCAAGTGTCTAGGATTCTTTATTCTACCCATGCATTGCATTGCATGAGTATGATAAAGAGGGGCATCTGTAGACACTCAAAATTTTTTGCACACCACCACTAATATTAGGAGAGGATGATTAAGTCTTTTCAAGAGGGAACCCTAGAAGACGGTTCATATCCATTCCGGATACTACCGGAAGTTCAACATCAACCCCTGAACACACACCGGGAGTAACGATTCCAACCTCGGAGATAACCCCAAGGCGTGCAGATCCAATACCGGAACACACACCGGAGAAGATCGATTAATCTCGGAGATAACCCCGAGGTATCCAGTCTCAGTCCCAATCATGAGAATATCTACAAACCTTGGTGATCACCCCAAGGAATGAAGTTACGGCGATAACCCCAAAAATGTTTGTTTCAAATGCAACCAGCTTCAATCTCGGCGCTCACAATGAGACACCCAGTACCAACCTGGATATAACACTGGGAGGACAGGCACACCTCAGAGTTGACACTGAGGACCTTCAACATTTGCAGTAGTCAAATCTCAGTAATAATCCTGAGCAACGTTTGCTTTATCAGCCTAAACCGATGATAACTCCGGTGAGGGGAAAAGGCATCATCTCGCCACTCTAAAGCAATATCACGCTATCTCAACATTTCATATACATCTTTCTACACAACGATGTCCCACAAGAATCATGGAAAACCAATCCCGGGTAACTATTGTGCAAGGTAATAGATAAAATTTGAAGCTTGAAGACCGGAGGGCACCGTCCCATCTTCATAACTTCGTACAACCTCTAATCCCATGCCATTGTACAACTCTCAATAATGGTGGTCCAAAATAGGTCATGTTTACCTCAGTCGGATGCCCGGATTGCAATTCTAAAAGTTCGAGCGAACATTGTAGTGCCTACGTGCACGTACTGCGAGACGACTCGACCCGAGAGACCCGGGGTAACTCGGGCAGCCTCAGGTACACCTGCGGCTCCCCCCTCTATAAATAGAGGGCTTGGGGTGGGCATTTTAAGAAGAGAATGAGCGAGGAAGCCCTGTCAAATTTGCTCCGTACTTGCAATATACTGAGTGCTTTCCCATTTTAAACACTTGTGAGCTCACATATAGCTACTCTTGTTCCGACGGGAGTCGAGTTTCATCCACTTTAAAGATATAGATGTCTTCTTTGGCAGCCCACTGTAAGCCTTCTCACACACTTTAAAGTCTTTCTCTTCATCTTTACACACACCCTTCTTCACGTTGAGAGTCGTGTTGCGTGTGTTTACCTGGACTTCGGTCCGTGGTTTTATTTCAGTTTGTATATACATATATATATATATTATATATATATTTATATATATCGACTAACATTATTGAGTTATGCCTCGATTGAGCCTATACTTCGGTCTGGAGCATTTATTTACTTATATGTATATATATATATATATATATATATATATATATATTTAGATATATAAAACTGTATGTTTGACTTTGTTCGATGAGCTGAACTTGATGCAGGCGTTCTTGCTTTAATATATATATATATATATATATATATATATATATATATATTAACTGTGTGTCGGACTTTGTTCGATGAGCCTAGATTTTACATCCGGTGTGTTTATTCGCATCCGGTGTATTTATTCACTTATATATATATATATATAAATATATATATTTATATATATGAACTGTTGTCGAATTCTATTCGATGAGCCTGGATTTTACATCATGTGCGTTTACTCGCTTATATATATATATATATATATATATATATATATATACATTTTCGTCCCACCTGGAGTTTACTTCGTGGTGGTTGATCGCTTTTACAACTTTACGTTTCGTCCTGCCTGGAGTCTACTTCGTGGCAGTTGATTGTTTTGTACAAATTTATTTGTGTTTCGTCCCGCCTGGAGTTTCCTCCATGGCGGTTGATAGCTTTTACAGCTTTATTTACCTTTTTTGATCCCCCATGGAGGTGCTTCGCGGTTGGTGATCATGTCTGTATATATATTTACAGCTTTTATATATATACTTGCTTATTGCTTTCATACAAATTGCTGTATCATGTGCGTCTAGGAATCATGTGATCATAGATTCAACCTATTGGATCTAGATTCGGTTCCGTGATGGACATTTTCACTGCATATGCACTTTGTAAATTATTCTCATGCAGTATGCAATTTCCTCTGATGGTTTTCATACCCATGAGGAAGTCGGCATTATTTTGTACATTATTTTCTTATAGATGCTTCGCATCTCGGAAATAAAATCAATCAAGCCGAACACTTAATAAAATGGAAGTGTAAAAGGTCTCAATTACTCTTGAGCATCAGGGTTTGAAAAACCTCTTTTATAAAACATCATTGCTATATCTTTTTATAAACTGAATTTTTATATAAATTCAAACCCTGTGTATATAGGTGCGACCGAGGCCTCAAACTACTTCCAAATAACAACACATTGACCCACACACACACACACACATTCAGATAACAGTTCCTTGAAAAGAGACGGTCACCATGGTAACACGGATGTCGGGGGGTGCCTAACACCTTCCCTCTAAATAATCAAGTCGCCGGACCCTAATGAATCTCGGTTTCACCGACCCGTTTAGCAGTGTCACATCACTGGGTCAATGTGCAAACCTTTTCTCGGTTGTGTTGGTACAACCATTTAAAAAACCAACTGGCGAATCTTAACAGTCAATCGTTGACATTATACATGTCGGACCTTTTTCACTTGTTTTTTCAAACAAATCTCACCTAAAAGGAGAACACTAAAGAACAAGTAACGGAAAGGGACAATTAAAAATCCCGACGTCGACAGTGGTTTGGTTGTTTGAATTCGTAAAACAGGTTGGTTAGGAATATGAAAACTAACAACCTGACGAAAATAATCAATTTTAGCATGATGAGTGGTTAACCAGTCAATCCATAAAATCACATCAAATGCAAGAATTTTCAATGAAATAAGATCGGCAGGTAATGTGATGGTACCAATTTGAATCAAGTAAGATTTATAAACAGTAGATGTAATGAAAGTTTCTCCTAACGGAGTCTCAACAGATAAGTCAAGGTCTAACTTCTCTGGAGTAAATTTTAAGCGTTGAGCACAATTAGGAGAGATAAAAGAATGGGTAGAACCAGTATCTAATAAGGTATAAACTTCGCAAGAGTTTATGATTAGCTTACCCGTGATCACCTCGTTTGGGTTCCTCGCATTTTGGGCAGTCACGACAAATGCCCTTCCAGGAACCACCAACTTTGACTTGTCTGGGATAGCTTTTGGAGCCACCATCCCCGTTGAACTTGGTTTCGCAACTAGACGATCTCTAGCTATTTGACCCTCCTTTCCATAGTTATAAAACACCTTGGATTGTTGTGGGCAGTTTGGGCTGATGTGTCCTTCTTTCCTGCATTTATAACAAACGACTGGTGCTCGTTCTCCTCCCCTAGAAACAGTTGATGTTTGTGCTGACGTCATTACGTTGTCATTGTTGTACCTTCTCTTCTTGAAATCTCTTCCCGACTAGCTTCTTCTATTTTCACGGCCATGATTACCACCAGAGTGGTTATCGCTTTTGTCCTAATGTTTTCCTCCCTGTTGGTTTTCATTGCTCCGATGACTGCCGCCACCGGTATGACCCTGGTTGTGGTCCCTTGGTTGAACATACTCATTATCTCTCTCTAATAATTGAACCCTGTTTACAACATCTGAATATAAAGAAAATTTATGAGAGATAAGATATTGCCGAATCTCGGGTTTTAGACCTCTTAGGAACATCCTCGTCATTCGTTCCTCATTCTCTACCAAATGAGTTACAAACCTGGATAACTCTGCGAACTTCACCTCGTACTAGGACACCGTCATGTTGTTTTGTTCCACTCTGATAAACTCTACCTTCTTCATATAACGAATACTTTAAGGAAAGTACTTGTTATTAAACAGTTTCTGAAATGTTTCCCAAGACATGTTGAGTCTGCGGTGGGTAGTGCGCTTCATGATTCTCACCAAGAATCGCCTCACCATGAACATAAAGGTGGCGAATGGAACCTTCTGTTCCTCCGCGCATCCCAAGACATCGAATATCTTGATAATTTGTTTGACCCACGTTTCCACCTTAATCGGATCTAGCTTTCCCACATATTCTGGTGGTCCCAACTCTTTGAACTGCTTGGTTGTGACAAGTCGCGCATTGCTATCATTTCCACCCGTATTTTGTACACGGGTCTCCTTTGTCTGGTTTTGCATGAACTGCAAAAAGCTTCTAAACATCCCATCGTTCATCATTTGTTCGGTAATGTTGTTTACAGAAGGAATATTGCCTTCCTATTGCACATTCCCCTGAGTGGTGGTTAAAGGTTTCTCCACGGTCTGATTCACGTCATTGTTAATATTTCCAGCTGCCATTCTCAAATACTTCCACAAAACAAGGGTTAATTGACATGTCACATATTATCCCTATACTCTGACTGACCAAATAAATACCAAATATACTTAGTCAGGTCATACTAGCGAAGGAATTTCCCATCTCTCCCCTCCTAGTTCTTGTCTCACATCCCAGCCAGGGATCATATCCCTAAGCTTTGATACCAACTGTGATGCCCCCAAAATAGGTATACATCACCCATTTCGAGTCGCCAAATACATGGTACAGAAACAAATACAACTTCAGTAATACAATTGTCATGCAAAATAAGACAACACATATACTGTGAGTTTGAATACAAATATTGTCTAATAGACAGTATACAAACTCAAAAGGACTCCTCATTACAATTATTGATACACTATTTTACAAAATAGTGAGGACTACTAAAAAAACTATCTTGAATCATCACTCTATACCCCGGTTAGTTCCTGCTAAATTTTCTCCTCCTGAGAAGAACAATGGAACAAAAAGGAAAAGGGTGAGCTCAACTAGCCCAGTAAAGAATATTATGACTAAGATACTATATAACAAATTATCATTAGTCTTCAACAGAGAAAAATCTGATAAAATATAATAGACAACAAGTTTTAGATCAACAACTGCAGCAGAAACAACAATCCATTAGAAGAGTCAAGTAGAGAAAGAATTCTACTATCTTCTAAGATTTAAAAGTCCATCATCAATATTTTATCCCTGTAATATCAATCAGTATACATCTTGAATCAAATATTCATCTTTTCACTACAGGCCAAAGATATTCATTTGTATCACCAGTTGGTCATGTTCATCTCAACACCTGTTCATCTTTGCACTACGGGCAAAGATATTCGTTAGTTAATCATTCATCTTTGCACTACAGGCCAAAGATATTCATTTGTATCATCATTTAGGACTAAGGATGATGAAATATATCTTAAAGAAAATGCATCCAGTGAGATAAAAGAACAAATATTAGGGATTCGTATTACAATTTATCCATGTTCAATAATACTTCATAATAACCATTTGTGAAGTAGAATTCAAAAATAAAGATCAAAACATGGATACAATCAAAGATAGTAACCATAATAGACAACTTGGACAAAGAAAAGAATATTTCATTTTTTCTGTGAATAAAGCCGTATTCATGAATAGTGTTGTATACGTGAATAGTGACGTATACGTGAATAGTTACTCCGACACAAAAAGGTAAAAATTCCACAAAAAAATCCATACCAATATTTCGGTATAATGATATTGAAAGAATAACATCATTCAGAAGAAAATAACATCCCTTACCTCAAAATAACAGTATTTCTCATCGGAATATCGGATGTAAAGCCGAAGGAAACTTGTACTAAATAGCAACTCTCAAAGTATCTAAATACTCACAAAAATACGCTCGATAATATAGAGAGAGAAAATTTATGTTTCTGGTGAGATTTTCAATTCTAACTTAAGCGCCTATTTATAGGAAAATGCTAGAACGCCAAAGGAGACTAAAATAATAAAATATTATTATTTCTTAAATCAATTCTACGCATCCTTTGTTGATTAAGCTAGCATGCCAATTCTGAAAAATTTTCAGCAGCCCACATGTTTTAAAAATCAAAAGTGGGTCCCACCCTTAATTTTAATAAAAACATTAAATCTCTGAAACTTCAATAATTCAAAAAAAATAGCCCTTTTATCAGAAAAATTCAAATCTCATGCGCTTTCTATAAGAAATTTAATTATCTACAACTTTGTAGAAGAAAGTTTTCCCAAATTCCAATAAAAAAAACCCGAAATCCACATACGGACGATTTTCAACACTTCTATTCCGACAAAATACTGATAAAATACCTCAACATTTATTCCTTCATTTATTTCCACATAAAATAAATATATCAATAATTTATATCCACATAAAATAAATATTTCCTTATCATATGAATCAATAACTAATTATTTATAAATAATATTACAGAATCACAATTATGACAACCAGGTCGTTCCTAGGAAAGAGGAGGCTTTCCGATAAGGATTTCTCTTTATTGGCACGCAATTAGGTGACCAAACCCCTTTCCTAGACAGAACTTCCTTAGACATTGCCAATAATGCTATCTAATAATATTATTCAAATAATATAAATTATTGATTTGATAATGGAGATATTGTGCAGTGACAATTATTGACCAACAATAATATAAAATATCAACGCAGCAATTATTGAATCAATAAAATAAAATATTGAACAGTAATTACTGTAACAATTATTGAGTAGTGCCTTCTTACGTAAGAATCAATAATTCAAAAATATTGTGCAATACCGTGTGCTACTGTGCCACCACGTGTATTACTGTATTTTAACCACCGGGTATTCCAACAGTGTTAACGGTAACAACTATGCTATTATTTATAAAAACTCAAACTTGTCGTTTTCTTCATCAGACCATTTTTTGTTATGGGGCCCACAAATGGTTGCGTCGTTGTACGAATATTCCCCTACAGGAAAAATATTCCACGACCAAACGAATATTCCCCGACACAATGAATATTTTTCCACCACTTGCTTATTTTACAAAATTTGCACATTTCACCCATAACCAAAGTATTATATCAAATTAACACTTTATTATTCACAATAATAAATAGAGGGAATTTAATTTTATTTATTAAAAAGACAAGGTCTTACACAAACACTTAAAAACCTCCAAAAGATTAAGCTCAAACTCACTCAATTAATGGGTATAAAACTCATTCATCAGTAATTGATGACCAATCAATTAAGAAATTAATCACAAATCATAATAGACAATCCAATGATGATTAATTAAACTAACAAGGAAGCATATCAAAGTAAACTACTCAATAATATTCATTGTAATCCGAAAATGAAGTTTAATTCATGATTGAACTGAAATCCACAATCCATAATTGATTATGCATTAGAAGAATACAAGTAGAAGTGAAAGAGAAGTTAAGGATTGAAATTTAAAATCCGATCTCTCTTGCTTCCAATCTGAATCTCCAATGCTCCTCAATAGCTTCAATATCCAAAGATCTAATCTAATCTAGGGTTTATTTGACACCCCCAAATCTGGGTTCTTCATTCCCGCAGGATTTGGAGTTCATTATCCAAACATTCATTTCTAACTACCCAAATTAAATAAAACTTGAATAATAAATCTTTCCATTAAAGGGTTACATAACTTAAACCAATAAACCTTAAAAAATCATCAAATGCGAAAAAATAATTAATTACATCTCATAACTATGTCTGAAAATATAAGTCTCAACAAATTAACAAGTCTTCAACACTTGTTCATCTTGCCTTTTTCTTTGCTAGTGGTTGACTCATCAACCTTCTCAACTTTAGCTTTAATGGTTATATATATGCAAGAGTGAGCAAAACAATTTCTCACTTAAAAGGACATAATAACTGACAATGAATAAATTCAATTGACGTGAATAACACTCTCTATTACTAATAATCAAGATCTGAAGTTAGAATTCATTTGAGGGTCCCAAGACCATGAACTATGTCCCAGGTTATAAGTTTTTCAACTTAAACCCTTATAAATCATTAGACTATATGGACCTTTTCTTTCCCGTACTTAGGCTGATCAGCCCTTCGTACCATGTATTGTGCACAAACATCTAAACACTGCAGCGTAAATAATCCCTTATAATAGAGTTGTTTATCTCAGTTTTAACATACAAGTCTGCACCAAAGAAAGTTTAGTTTGGATAAGTTTCAAGGGTAATTTAGAGTTCAACTTACATCAACTAAGGATTAGTTCAATGAAAAGTGTAATGACAATGCAAGGGTTCAACAACGACGTATTACATAGTAGTTATGAACTATAAATGAATAATATATTGCATCAAAGTTATGCTTTAAGAATAAAGTTGAAAGCATTGAAAAGATATAATAAACCTTGTTTGAACAAAAATGGTAAGATAAGGTTACATTTTCCAATAAAGAAACAGAATTAAGAACTTTGCTTAATAGAATTCAAGAACTTGCCTAATTATAAACAAGAAAGAATAACAAACTTGCATAATTATAATCAAGGTAGGATATGCTCAAATAGAGATAAGGGTTAGAGAACTTGTTTAAAATAAGAGTATGGTTCGGAAACTTGCCTGGCGTGTAAGCTAAACAATATAACTTGATTATCAATATCTTATACACATGTCATCATGACATAATCAGTTACCACATGATCATGGCACATAATTAAATATCTATTTCATTTATAACTTGTAGTCTTAGGTCTAACCACACTACTAATTTCAATTATCACATAATTCATTAATTAGTAATGATAATCTTCATATTTGATATTATAAAAACACCACAATCTGTTCTTTTATCATATAACATGATAACTCATATTTATAGTTATAAGATCATGTTACATTAACATTTACAGAGTTGTATATTAAAAATCATATTTATGGGCCAAACTACTAACTGGCGTTGCAGCGCCCCAATTTTTACTTGGGACTGGCGCTGCAACGCTGGTTTGGTGCTATCGCGGTCCACATAAGACTTTAATTGGTCTTTGTCGCCGTTGTGCATCTTTCTTTGAAGGGTCGAATCGTATGCTTCTGGCCGGCATTGCGGTCTCAGCGACATAGTTCTAGGCCATTCCAGTTCGCGAAGAACACAGAACAAAGCCAAATTGGCCTAAAAATTTCTTTTTAACAACAATTTTAACTTACCCAAGTTGTTTAAACTTTACAGAATAACTAATGTTTCTAATATGTTTCTAACCATATAAATAACATAAAAAACAAATTAAAACCTTTAATTTTTTTTAATTATTTTTGCTATTTATTCACTTTTAAATACTCTTAGAAGAACTAACCACTATGAATTCATTTTTCAACCAAAACAGTCCGTTTAAAACTCATTGTTTTCATTTCTTCATATATTTACACAACCAAAAATCAATTTATACTTTATATTATGAATTGAGTATCAATTTTGATTCTAAAATAAGCCATATCATACATATATCACTGTATTTTTCTGTAAACATGATTTCTTCACATATATCATATTTTATGGATTAAATTACTCCAAATCATATATAAATCAAAATAAAGCCTTAAAAGCCTTAAGTCTTGTTTGGTAAAACTAAATTAAAACTCCTTTTATTTTATTTCTATAACCCACTTACTATATAGTTTATTGTCACACTTTATTTAATTAAATTTTAATACTCAAATTCAATTAAGTAAAGTCATATCAAGTTACTAAATCAAAATACCACATAATCAAATTACTATAAAATTATAATTTTTATTATAATTTTATTTAATAAAGTAGTACATCACTTTTAATTACTAAATTAAATTAAAACAACATTATAACAATTCATTTAATCATTATTAACTCTCTAATTTAATTATTAAATTAAATTAGAATATTAGCGCTTATTTAACATAATAATTAATTCAACACTTATTTTATTTAATTCACTTCAAAATACAAAATTACTCGAATATCAACTTAATTAACATATTACACTTAATCAAGTTAATTTCCCACAACTCATGAATTATTTATTTCACTAATAAATAATCAAATCAAACAAATATTTATTTAACAATATCACTTTTTACACAACTAAAATATTTATTTAATCAATAAATATTTAAATTACATATAAAATTCTGGATCATTATAGTTTATCTAATTTAACCTAATGTAATCCAATGGAAAAGTAGAATATGTAATGATGATATATACAAGGTGATAATCCCAAAGGATGGAATAGTGTATACATATTGATATCCTTCTATATTTAAGCCCTAATTGACCCCTACGTCTAGATACAACTCAATTTGTACATTAAATGAAAGTCAAACTGCTGGTCATGTAAAGACCAGGAATTTTCACATTTATATCTGTATTTTTAAGAATAATTTTTATTTTTATTTTATTAATTATCATGTATATTGGTATCATTAATAATATTTTAAAATATGTGCGATATGGATTTAACAGGTTAGTCAATTTAATTTGTATAAGTTGACTAGAAATGAAAGTGAAGTCGGATATGGTTCAAAACCCTAATTTTTTTATTTTGAATAAGAAATTTGAATATTAATAATATATTAATTGTATTTTAGTATTATAAGTTTGTACTGTATGTGTGTAAGATTAATGGTTGATTAGTTTTAGCATAGCATTAGAAAAACCCTAAGGTTAAATTGCTAAACCCTAATTTGAAATTCAAGTAGGAAGTTAAAACTGATAAGTAATTGTGTTATGTGATTAATGATAAGTATTATTGATTATAAAACTAATTAGGGAAACCCTAACAATTATTTAGAAACCCTAATTGCTAATTTAGAAACCCTAATTATTAAAAACCCTAATGTTCAAATAGGGAAAACTTAATTGTTAATTTAGAAAGCTAAATGTTAATTAAGAAACCTTAATCCTAATTTGCAAATCATAAAGTAATTAGGAAACCCTAATTTCTAAATTAGAAAGTCTAATTTTCTATTTTAAACCCTAATTACAAATCCTAAAAATTTAATTTGTAAAACCTAAGGGTACTAAGGTTGGGTTGGGTCAAATTACAAGAAAGCCATTAAATTTGTGAGCAAAATGACCAAAATGTCATTTTTACATTCTTTAATATGTTGGAGTGTAGATCTTGCCAAGATATTGGGTGGTTCACCAACATAAGTGCCACCTTGCATAACATATATTCAATACATAAAAAAATGAGTGATTAAAGAGAGAGAAAATTCAAAGATAAGCCTCATTTGTGATCTTACACTCAACCAAGCCCCTCTCTCTCTAAACCCATGAATTTGATAAGTGGACCAGTCCCTAATCAAACCCCTAGCACCCCAATAACATATTAGGAGGCCAAGATTCAAGATTGTTCAAAGTGAGGTATAAACCCTAACAAATTTTTTTTATCTTGTATGCTAAGTTAGATTTTATTTTTTTGTGTTTAATCCTGTGTTATAGGATGTGTCGACGTCGGGATTTTTGGATGTACCTTTCTGTTACTTGTTCTTTGGTGTTCTCATTTTTGGTGAGATTTGTTTGAAAAAACAAGTGAAAAAGGTCTGACATGTATAATGTCGACGATGGGACTGTTAAGAGTCGCCAGTTGGTTTTTTAAATGGTTGTACCAACACAACCGAGAATAGGTTTGCACATTGACCCAGTGATGTGACACTGATATACGGGTCAGCGAAACCGAGATTCATTTAGGGTCCGGGGACTTGGTTATGCGGGGGGAAGGTGTTAGGCACCCCCCGACATCCGTGTTACCACGGTGACCGCCTCTTTTCAAGAAACTATTATCTGAGTGTGTATGTGTGTGTGTGTGTGGGTCAATGTGCTATTATATGAAAGTTGTGCGAGGACTCTTTCGAACCTATATACACATGATTTGAATTTATGTAAAAATTTAGTTTTTAACAAGATATGGCATTGATGTTTTATAAAAGAGGTTTTTCAAACCCTGCTGCTCAATAGGAATTAAGACCTTTTACACTCCCATTTTTATTAAGTGATCGGCTTAATTGATTTTATTTGACGAATGCGAAGCATCCGTACGAAAATAATATATATATAAAAATAATGCCGACTTCCTCGTGGGTATGGAAACCATCTGAGGAAATACAGACATCGCAGAATAATTTACAAGCTGCTTACAGCTAAAAATGTCCATCACGGGAACCGAATCTAGATCCAATGAGATGAATCTATGATCAAATGATTCTTAGGCGCACAGAATATTGCAATTTGTATAAAAGCAATAAACAGGTATATATATAAAAGCGGTATATATATATACAGACAGGATCACCAACCACGAAGCACCTCCATGGGGGAGAAGAAATATAAATAAAGTTGTAGATACTTGGCCAACCGCCACGAAGGAAACTCAAAAGGGACATAATGTAAATAAAAGTCAGAATATGCGGTCAATCGCCACGAGTAAACTCGAGCGGACGAAATGTAAAGAAAGCTATAAAACTATCAACCGCCACGAAGGGAACTCTAGGCGACAAAACAAATATAAATATATATATATATATATATATATATATATATATATATATAAGAAAGCAATAAACGCACTAGATGTAAAATCCAGGCTCATCAAACATAGTTTGACCATAGTTCATATATATAAGTATATATATATAAAAGCGAGTAAATGCACCAGACCGAAGTCTAGGCTCATCGAACAAAAGTCGACACACAGTTGATATATATATATATATATATATATATATATATATATATAAGTTTAATAAACGCACTGCATCAAGTTCAGGCTCATCGAACAAAGTCCGACATACAATTATTATATATAAGCATATATATATATATATTAAAGCGATAGAACGCTCGCATCAAGTCTAGGCTCATCGAACAAAGTCCGACAGACAATTAATATATATAAGTGTATATATATATATATATTAAAGCGATAAAACGCTCCCGAATCAAGTCAAGGCTCAATCGAGGCATAACTCTATAATGTTAGTCAATATATATATATATATATATATATATATATATATATATATATATATATATATATATATATATCTGACTGAAGAAAAACCACGGATCAAGTCCGCAAAAGCAAGTAACACGACTCTCAACATGTAGAAGGGTGTGTGCAAAGATGAAGGAAAGACTCTAAAGTGTGTGAGAAGGCTTACAAATTGATGATAAAAGGGCTTCTATATCTTTAGAGTGGGTAAACACTAGGCTTTTGTGGGTACAAAAGAGGCTATATATGAGCTCACGAGATGTTTGAAAGTGGGAAAATACATCAGTATGGCGAAAGTCAAGAGCAAATTGTGCGGGGTTCCCCGTCTTTTCTCTTAAAATCAAGACCCCAAGCCTCTTATTTATAGGCAAAAGGTGTCATGAGGTGTACTGCTGCCTCACCAAGTGTACCAGAGGCGGGTTAGGTCGGCCGGTTACATCGGGTCAGTCGTCTCTCAAAGTCGTGCACTCGAGCAATCAGAATGTCCACTCAGATTTTGAGAAGTGCAATCCGGGCATCCGCTTTGAGGTATTCAGGGACCTATTTCATTGCCGTTGTCGAGAGTTGTGCGATGGCATGGGATTAGAGTTGGTATGAAGTTTTTGAAGATGGGATGATGCCCTCCGGTCTTCAAGCTTCAACTTTCATCCGTTACCCCGCACAATAGTCACTCGGGATTGGTTAGCCTTGTGGGACATTGTTGCGTAGAGACGAGACGTGGCATCGTGTTAGACGAGATGGCGATGTTGCCCTCACCGGCATTATTCTTCTTGGGATTGGGCCGATAAGCGACGTTGCTCGATTTCACCGAGATTGGATCACTCTGCATTTGTTGAAGATCCTCATTGTCATCTTTGAGGTGTGCCTGTCTTCCCAATGTGATTGCCGTGTTGGCACAGTGTATTTCGTTGTGAGTGCCGAGATTGAAGCTGATGACATTTGAAACAAGCATTTCCGGGGTTATCTCCGAAACTGCATTCCTTGGGGTTATCACCAAGGTTGGTGGCTATTCCCATGGTTGGGACTGAGACTGGATACCTCGGGGTTATCTCCGAGATTAATCGGTCTTCTCCGGTGTGTGTTCCAGTATTGTATCTGCAGGTCTTGGGGTTATATCCGAGGTTGAAACCGTTACTCCCAGATTGCGATCCGGGGTTAATGCTGAACTTCCGGTAGTATCCGGTGTGGATTTGGATTGTCTTTCAGGGTTCTCTCTTAAAAGATGAATCTGTCCTCCTGTAATGTTAGTAACAGTAGTACAGAAATTTTGAGTGTCTACAGGATGTTATTTAGTGATCTATGATGTTACATCATAGATCCATAACATTAAAGTACTCAAAAATTAAGTTTTTCAAACTGTCAAGAACACTAGATTTATGGCCTGACAACCGAATGTCAGAGGCCATAGATCTAGATCTGTTTGATGTATTAAACTTGTAGTATGCTATGAGGACTGTGATCTAGAAGTGGAATCATGGTCATTCCATGTCCAGATTACAAGATATTAAAGGTCAAAGTACGTTGACTGGCCATGACTTTCTATTTTTGGGTAACCCAGATTTTCCTAGAAAGGTCTGACAACATGTTCATTAGCTTTGATCTGGCATGTATTTGTTGATTTGATTATGTTGTTGTATCAAAGTTATAGTATGGTATATGGACTGATTCATGCCTTTAGATCACCCAAATGACAAACATGATCAAAGTAGTGGATGGTCAAAGTAGGTTGTATGAACACGAAATGCATTTTCTGGAATTTCCAGAAAACTTAAGAACACGATTTCTGACAGGGTTTGACTGACTCAGATCTTGAGTCACTACTACAAAACAGTAAATAGACAACGCAGAAAAAACGTTTTGGTTTCAGTCAGAAAAACGTCGTGGTAAGGGTGTCATCTATTTGACACCCTTACACAACATTTTTAAAACGTTGTAGTTAAGCACATTACACAACGTTTTTTAAGAAAAAAATGTTATAGATTTGTTTTCCATAAATTAGCAGATGCTTAAAAACGTTGTAAAAGTTATGATTCCACAACGTTTTCTGGATAAAAATGTTGTAGTTTAATATATCAGACAACGTTTATGCACATTTACACAACGTTTTAAAAATGCTGTAGATTAAAAAAAAAGGGTTGTGGTTCACCTACATTACCAATGAACTTGCAATATGCTAATGCCTAAAGATTAGCATATTGTAGCCTGAAAGATTAAAAGAGTTGTAACTTCAATCATTTATCAAAGATTCCAAGTAATCCAACCACACACAATTCTACAGTTTCCACAAACATTCTTATCTTCAAAGTATGACAAGACATTAGCAAATTGAGGAAAATTTCAAATATTCCAGAAAAACAGATATATATAAATTGGGAGAAAGGTATAGAGCCTCTCTATACTTTATTCATATGAAAAATATGCAATCTGTAATCACATTTACCATAAAAACATCCATCTACTTCTACAGAACTACTAAATGAGAAATGTCTCACCGTTATAAGAAATTGAGAAATGTCTCAAGTTATGATAACATGCAACCTAATATCTCCCTAACCAAGAAATTTAGAAATCAATCAGTGAATTTCCTAAGATCTGCAATTGCATGAAATGCAACATGATAGACAGTAAACTCCCTAACCAAGAATCCTCCACGACGATGAACATATTCAACAGTAGGAATATTATATAACTCTTCTTCAGATATACCCATCATAACGTTTTCTGCATTATTTCTAGATGCTTCTACGATGACCAACCCTTAGGCGCGCTCAACAAGCTCAATGACCGGTTCCATAAATGAAAGATTAAAAAATTAGAGTATTAGGAACCGTAAGATTCGTAGTATAATAACATAAAAGTTTCAAATAATTACTTTGGTAGTTGTATCATCCATAAGAGGTGTTTTATTCCTATGTGCAACTATAAGTCCCGCATAGCATTTGAATTTATTTAAACCAAGACCAAGAGTCATTCATATCACGAACAATTGCATACCTGTAATGATAAACGGTATATAGCTTTGTGTTAAACTGATGATAATCAATATCTGATGTTATTGAAAAATACAAACCAATATATACTGAATAGTCTACCTACAAACTATCCACAGTTTTCTACTAGAATTTATAGAAATGTCACGGAACCATCTATGTACTGCATAATACCCATCTGAAAATTGAAGTCATCTATCATCTGGCACTCCAACTTACATATCAAAATATGGTAAAATAAAGAAAGTGTGGCAAACTTAGACTACATAATCAATAGCATACACTCGATCTAATCGGCCAGCAGCTGCAAATGCATTAAGTAGGCAGATGAAAGTTTGTCCATTAGGTTTGACTTCAAACTTCTTCATTTCTTCCAAAATCTTCATTAAAGAAAGAAAATATATATACGTTAATTAAATTTTTGCTAATATATAATTAGGTTTAGCGAAATCGGGAAGAAACATACAAGGGTTGCCTGATCAGATGTCTTAAGTAATGAAAACAAAGGCAATAAAAACCAATGGGACAGTTCTCCTATTCTTGCACAAATTAAAAATTCATTGATTGATTTCAAAATTTTAAATAGGTTTACCTGGTCTCCTTTTTATATGGTGCTAATGCGGTGTCACACTCTGCAAGCAGTACACAATTTTGAAGGTAGAAGGGAGAATAAAGTTGTTATTTAGTTCAAATAGATTTAATATGAGAGAAGATAAGGGCAAAAGTAGAGAATACATAAAGTAATATGTCACTGTACATATAACAAAGGAGAAAATAGAAGCCAATTACAATATAACAAAGGTTACAAAAAGGATTCATCGTGGGTAGAAGTTGGAACAGTGGGGCAATTATCAGACCAAAAAACATGTTAACCTTGAATCCAAGAAAATATTCCACCTTTTCTCAGTGACTTAGGTACTACTTTAAAGGATTAAATGGCAATCTTTAAAAAAGCAAACTGGAAAAATATTATGTCCTAGTTGTACAAGCAGACTTTGGGAACATTCATAGGAACTTTATGATGCAGGGGGAAGGGCTTGTCATCATAATAGTAATTAAAACTGTATTCTCCCCCTTTCATCCTATGAACACACTTTTATATAATAAAGTATATCAACGGTTTTTTTTGCCTTTTAACTTATAAACCACCCTACAAGGTAAAAACAAACAATTGGAGAAAAGAACACAGGGAAGAAGAAAAAAAAGGTCAAGATAATTCCATTAATGAAAAGGAAGGCTGCAAGAATAGTTCCATTTTCTTCAAACAAGTACTGCTATGTTTTGGCTAACCTGGACCCATATATTGGACCTGTTTTGAAAATATACAGCAAAATTCATATCTGATCAATGAATTAGTGTAACGATCCCAAAATTCATACAATTTATTTCTCAACTTTGGTCGTTAATAACACATCTAACTTACAATTGACTAAGTTATATTACCTCCACCTCATATTTCATTACTCTTCTCTTACAATTGACAATTAAGCCTTCTAACGCGTATTTACATCCTTTTAAACATATGTTAGGTTAATTAATCAAATTAACATTCAAATTGTTCTTTCAACTTTATCTCATGCTTTCCAAAATATTTACTCAATTGGTACCTATCCTGTAGATAAATCCCTTATATTGTCTCTACATCATTTTGGATATATATTAGGTTAATTTAAATTAAGTTAACCTTTAAATCATGCTTCCAACTTTTTCCTTTAATTGATAGTTAATAATAGTTTAAGTATTTAAAGTCTTCCAACATGTGCCCGTTACGTTAGAATCGATTATACAACATTCCTCTTTACTATACATTAAAGCTCCCCTCATCGTCTTTGTTAAAGACTGCAGCGCCAAGCCAGCTTTACTAAGGGGTTCATGGCAAGCACCCGTGTTAAGGGGCTAAGGGGCTACGCGGCCGCACTACGCACCAGATTTAGTTTTTGCTGAACGTGATTCGACACAGTTTTTAGGCCAACTAACACGAATTTCACCCACCCAATAATAATATTATCACAAACAATTGATATAAAACTATTACAAACATGTTTCCTCACATTTACAACCAATTAGAACAATTTAACATCAACTAAAACTAGTTTAATTTCCCAAAATTCATATTTTTATACTAGAACTCCATTTTTGAGTTTCTTCACAAAATTGAACACTGTGACTTCGATTCTTGTTCGAATTATTTCGTTCAATTTACGTTATGTGCGTTTCTTAATAGACTAGCATAAACAAAACTCAATTCACAGTTTAACATACCAATTGACCACTAAAATTGGTATTTTCTATGCCATATCATATGAGCAGAAACACTGTTATTTATTTCTTCTTCTTACAAACCAATTTCATGAATTTGACAACTGATACAACACTCATATATGATGACAACAGAATATACAATATAACCCACATCACATAATCACGTTTGAAATAACAAATCAACAAAACCTAACTTTAGAGAATAGAAAAATTACAAGACTGAGAATTATAATTAGGGGTAAATTATACCTAAATCCTTTGATTGTTGAGAAAAAGAATGATAAGAACCTTGATACTCCAACTCCTTAGCAAGATATACAAAGAATCACTCTCTTCCTCACAAATTCTCTTTTTCTGCTCTTAGGCTTTAGGAGAATACGTATATACAAACTGATATGGCTTTCACCCACTAACGTCAAGTAAAAAATATAATACGCCAAATCAGTTACGTTAGGCGAAAAGCCACAAGGCTGTGTTTGGCTACACACAAATCTCATACTAGTTTATTTTATTAATATTATATTATATAGTTTCACTTGTCACACTTTAGTTAATTTAAATGACTTACAATAATAATTATAATAATAATAAAAATTAAAATCTTATTACTATTATACTTATAATTAATAAATAATTATATATCTAATTTAATTAATAAATTAGAAACATTACTTTATTTAATTTATTTATTTCCTTAAATACTATGCAATTGATTTAATTTAGTTATTTCCTTAAATTAAATCTATCGATATAAAATTATCATTACCCAATTTAATTATCATAAATTAATTTAGTTACTAAATTAATTCACTACAATTCATCAATTATTTATTTTTCTCAATAAATAAATTATTTAAAATATTTATTTAATTCAATAAATATTTAAACTTAATTATAAAATTCATTTAATTTCTTCAATAGTTAACTTAACTATTAAACCTTACTTTCCGAATATATGAGTATATATTTCTCTTCACACAACAACACATATTTCAAAATATGTAACACGTATATATACATACTCAAACTCAAAACATCTCATAATAAGAATTTTAATTATTAAATTCTTATTTTAATAACTTATAAAAATTCGGGTTGTCACATCATTCCCTCTTTATAAGGATTCTGTCCTCGGAATCAGCGAAACCCTAACTTACTAGGGTTTTCACAAAATCTCTTTCACAATTATCGTTGAATAACTTCAACACATTAACTTAGCAAAAAGTTTTATATACAAATCTACTTCATTCATTTCTTCAACAACTTTTAAGTTTTTATTACATAACCTTCAATTAAACACAGTCATATATCAAATATTATATATTCTTTAACCCATTCATTTTATTTTCTAAGGATCGTTATCATAAACACTCGGGATATTACATTCACCCTTTCTTCGAAGAATTTTGTCCTCAAAATTTTGATTTACTAATATTCTTTCCTTCCATTTATCAAAATAGATTTCTATGTTAATATCTATTTCTAAGATCATCACCTTCCTCACCTCTTCTTCTTCTAAGAGTTTCACATTTCTCTTCTTTCTTAAAATTATTATGTTTTGCTTAATTTTCTCATCCTCTCCACTTTCACCTTTCAGAATAATAAGAATCTTCCATAATTACTCAATAATTGGGAAGCGATATGAATAACAAGAATTTAAAAGATTCCAAATCATGTTGAGGGTTCATAAGACCTTGAACTACGTCCCTAGGTTATCAAGTATCTCAACTTGAACCTTTAATAGTCATAAGACTATACGGACCTTGAACTCTTCCCCAAGTTTAACAGCGCATCACCACCATAAACCATCTTTAACAGATGTTTAGCAATCACACAGACTGAAAACACTCTCTGCAAGTACACTAGGTGATCAGCCTATCGTACCCCTACGTTGTGCACACCGTATTACATCTTAACATCGTAACAATATATGTGTTACTTTCGGAACCATTGTCTCCAATAACATGCCCCCCTTTTATAGGGTTGTTCACCTCATCTTTTTAACATCTGAATCCGCCCCAAAATAATTTGGTTTTGCATAACTTCTTAAGAAATGCTTGAATTCCACGAACATGTTTCAATATTTGTCTAGCTGAATCAAATAGCATAGACTTCTACAACCATTCGGACATCAATCGAAATATACATACATATATATATATATATATATTCTCATATCTTAAAGAAATTTCAAAAATCTTTTTATGACGTTATGATACCGCACTGTATGTACAGTCCATTTGAGGATTCTGTCATTTTGTGACTTTGTCATACTACATCATACCATAGTGGTCTGATGATCCTTAGATCACATCCAACACTAAGAAATTCTGCATTGATAACTCCATCTTTTTATCATCTTTGCACTAGGTTCCATGATACATTAATGATATAAAATACATTTTGATATTTTCAAATCATTTTCGTCTAGCCGAAACAATAAGCATAGACTATTCTTTAAATAGTTCAAAAATCTTTGAAAATCAGTTTTAGTGATATCATATCTCAACAGGTAACGATGTGTCAGTGTCCCGAAGTCAACACATACACATTTATCACCATGCGTTGAGAGTAAAAATTCATTTTAAAAAGGCACATAGTGTAAATTTAGCTTGATGTCAAAAATTTTGAAATCTAGCATAGCTAGAAGATTTGGAAAAACTTATGTCTCCACTTTCTATATTGATCCATTGCTTAATAATTCTATCTATTCCCATAATCCTCAATTCTTCATTCATAACTTAATTATACCCTAGTTCATCAAACTTATCGCACATTGGAAGTTCAGGACTTGCCACAATAATATGAGTTTAAGAACTTATCCTAGTCAGACCATAGGCGTCCATTCGCTGAGGGGTTCAAAACATACCATATTATTATGAGTCACAAACTTATCATATGCATTAGTTTTAAGAACCGCGCCTAATCCTAATAATATCTGACTAATCTTAATAGTTTCTAATTATCAAACATATACATGAAAAAAAATCACCTTTTCCCCACTCATACATTGATAGCGCGAAACCGACATTCCAATGATTATCAATGTAATAAACTGAGTGCAAGCACAAAACCCTTGCCCATATAAAGATTTGTACAACTCAGCCATCACATGAGTCCTCAATTAAAATCCCACCTAACTCTATCTTACTCTTAACTTGCTCTTTGCTCGATACGAATTCCTCGTATCACATTATCTATAACTTCTCGTGAGTTATCTCGTACTATTTCATAGTACATTATCTTCATAGCATCAAGCTATGATTATTCAAACATTACTGACCATCTTTCTTTTTTAACTTAAACAGATCACGTCGTGATCTTATTCTATAATCATCTCCCTTAAAATTCTTTACTTGACTCGTGATCGTTTTATTTTACGATCCTCTTTCTTTCCTTTTTCATCATTTACGATTTCATTTATGCTTTTAATCTTACAAGCTTTGTCTATTCATCATTATTCGTTATCTTGGCTATTGGAGTTAGGCAACTCCTATTTCTTATCTGTATCTATCTTCAAGATTCTTCTTTGAATTTTCTTATTTATATAACAATTCTTCCTTTAAGAATTTCCAACTTCATTTACATTGCTCAAAATTTCAATTGGGTTCCATATTTTCCATCATACGTATGCATTTTCTATACTTGGTACACATCGAGTCTCTAACAGTTTTAATATGATACGCTGAGTGACTTCCCACAAATAACCAACAAACTAGGTTCTGAGTTGCTAGTTCGTATATACCTCCGCTCTATGAAGGAATCGTTTAGCCCAGATACCATACATCAACTACTAAAGAGTACAACTGTACCATACTTAACTATAACTTTTTGATTCTTAACTTCTTTACCATTCTCTTCTTATAGACATTGTGTATCACCTTACATCCTTATTATTGGAGTTGGGTAACCCCACATTCATATTCCTTATAACTATGCGAGATTCTTCTTTAAAGCCTCTTAAGCATGTTTTAATCCCTTCTTTATAAATTTCTTAAATTACTTCTTATTATACAAACTCTATTTGAGCTTATTCTTTCATTATGTTCATCTTCCTTCTCTAAGTTTATAGCCTACGGTACTCCTACCTATGGTTTATAACCTACGGCTTTGATACAAACTATAACGATCCCAAAATTCATACAATTTATTTCTCAACTTTGGTCATTAATAACACATCTACCTTCTGATTTTACATCATTATTCGATGTTAAACTTTATAAAATGCGGAATAATTTAAACTTTTATGTCTCCTTACTTTAATTCCCTGAATTAAGACCTTTATCAACTATATGTCTTTGAATCAATCTTAATTTATGATTTGCTTTAAAACTGTTATCATATAAAATTTTACCTTTCAATCCGATAGCCTTTACATATCAGATAACTCTAATTCTATCTTTACAACTCAATATAGAATTATACATCATAAAGCATTTAATACATCTCATGAGTCTTGATCATGGTTTAAGGAAATAACAACTTTAGCTAAAATATAAATCTCCGTATATCATTTCTGATCCACTTCATTCAAGTAGCACATAGTGTTATCTTCAATCTTTAACATGCAAAAATGGTTATTTGCAAGGTTGAGCTCGACAGCCCAGCAAAATCTAACAGTTTTCATGCATCACATAGCATATAATAGCATGCTCAACATATATTTCTTAAACATTGAACTATCATAACATATAGGCTACAGTTCATATAACATGTATAAAGATTGAGTTACTTACTCAATCATCATGCTTTACTCAATCAACGTAGTCATAAGTTGACTTTAACGTTTCATGCTTTCAACATAAATATAACACATTATGTTATTTGCAATAAGGATTTAAAACAGTTAATCACCAAGTTCGCATAGCAAATATGAACTGAAAGACTTGCCTGGATCGTAGATTACCAATTACCGAAAATAGCTTAAATGCTTTGCGTACATCCTACAACAGTTCAAAGGTTCATATTCACATGCATTACTTACACATATAAGGAAACCACAATGACTCTTAGTCTTAATATTTTTATAACTTGCATCTCTTTGAAACTTAACACATAACTTCAGGTGTTTACTCCTCTTCGTATGATACCTATCATTACGTAATCCCATATTGTGTTTCTTTATACTTCTTTCGTAACTGACACTTAACGTTCAACAAAGTTGTCATAGACTCCATTATCTCATATTAGATGTATTACACTTGTTAACAACAACTAAGTTATATAACCCCCACCTCATATTTCATTACTCTTCTCTTACAATTGACAGTTAAGCCTTCTAACGCGTATTTACATCCTTTTAAACATATGTTAGGTTAATTAATCAAATTAACATTCAAATTGTTCTTTCAACTTTATCTCATGCTTTCCAAAATATTTACTCAATTGATACCTATCCTGTAGATAAATCCTTTATATTGTCTCTACATCATTGTGGATATATATTAGGTTAATTTAAATTAAGTTAACCTTTAAATCATGCTTCCAACTTTTTCCTTTAATTGATAGTTAATAATAGTTTAAGTATTTAAAGTCTTCAACCATGTGCCCGTTAAGTGCTTAATGGACGTTAGAATCGATTATACAACATTCCTCTTTACTATACATTAAAGCTCTCCTCATTTGTCTTTGTTCAAAGACACTACCTAGCAATTGCGCCAGATTTACACTGGGTTGAGGCGATACCATGCAGACTCATGCTGTAACACGCCACGCATTACCGATTCGGTTTTTTGCGAACGTGATTCGACACAATTTTTAGGTCAACTAACACGAATTTCACCCACCCAACAATAATATTATCACAAACAATTGATATAAAACTATTACAAACATGTTTCCTCACATTTACAACAAATTAGAACAGTTTAACATCAACTAAAACTAGTTTAATTTCTCAAAATTCATATTTTTATACTAAAACTCCATTTTTGAGTTTCTTCACAAAATTGAACACTGTGACTTCGATTCTTGTCCGAATTACTTCATTCAATTTACGTTATGTGCGTTTCTTAATAGACTAGCATAAACAAAACTCAATTCACAGTTTAACATACCAATTGACCACTAAAATTGGTACTTTCTAAGCCATATCATATGAGCATAAACACTGTTATTTATTTCTTCTTCTTATAAACAAATTTAATGAATTTGACAACTGATACAACACTCATATATGATGACAACAGATTATACAATATAACCCACATCACATAATCACGTTAGAAACAACAAATCAACAAAACCTAACTGTAACGACCCCAAAATTCATACAATTTATTTCTCAACTTTGGTCGTTAATAACACATCTACCTTCTGATTTTACATCATTATTCGATGTTAAACTTTATAAAATGCGGAATAATTTAAACTTTTATGTCTCCTTACTTTAATTCCCTTAATCAAAACCTTTATCAACTACATGTCTTTGAATCAATCTTATTTTATGATTCACTTTATCACTGTTATCATATAAAATTTTACATTTTAATCTGATAACCTTTACATATCAGATAACTCTAATTCTAGCTTTACAACTTAATATAGAATTATACATCATAAAACATTTAATACATCTCATGAGTCTTAATCATGGTTTAAGGAAATAGCAACTTTAGCTAAAATATAAATCTTCGTATATTATTTCTGATCAACTTCATACAAGTAGCACATAGTGTTATCTTCAATCCTTAACCTGCAAAAATAGTTATTTGCAAGGTTGAGCTCGACAGCCCAGCAAAATCTAACAGGTTTAATGCATCACGTAGCATATAATAGCATGCTCAACATATATTTCTTAAACATTGAATTATCATAACATATAGGCTACAGTTCATATAACAAGTATAAAGATTGAGTTCATTACTCAATCATCATGCTTTACTCAATCAACGTAGTCATAAGTTGACTTTAACATTTCATGCTTTCAACATAAATATAACACATCATGTTATTTTCAATAAGGATTTAAAATAGTTAATCACCGAGTTCACATTGCAAATAGGAACTGAAAGACTTGCCTGGATCGTAGATTACCAATTACCACAACACAGCTTAAACAAAACTCAATTCACAGTTTAATATACCAATTGACCACTAAAATTGGTATTTTCTAAGCCATATCATATGAGCAGAAACACTGTTATTTATTTCTTCTTCTTACAAACCAATTTCATGAATTTGACAACTGATACAACACTCATATATGATGACAACGGATTATACAATATAACCCACATCACATAATCACGTTTGAAACAACAAATCAACAAAACCTAACTTCATAGAATAAAAAAATTACAAGACTGAGAATTATAATTAGGGGTAAATTATACCTAAATCCTTTGATTGTTGAGAAGAAGAATGAAAAGAACCTTGATACTCCAACTCCTTAGCAAGATATACAGAGAATCACTCTCTTCCTCACAAACTCTCTTTCTCTGCTCTTAGGATTTAGGAGAATACTCGTAAACAAACTGATATGTCTTTCACCCACTAACGTCAGGTAAAAAAATACAATACGCCAAATCAGTTATGTTAGGCGAAAAGCCACAAGGCTGTGTTTGGCTACACATAAATCTCATACTAGTTTATTTTAATAATATTATATTTATATTATTTCACTTGTCACACTTTAGTTAATTTAAATAACTTACAATATTAATTATAATAATAATAAAAATAAAAATCTTATTACTACTATACTTATAATAAATAAATAATTATATATCTAATTTATTTAATACATTAGAAACATCACTTTATTTAATTTATTTATTTCCTTAAATACTAAGAAATTGATTTAATTTAATTATTTCCTTAAATTAAATCCATCGATAAAATTATCATTACTTAATTTAATTATCATTAATCAATTTAGTTACTAAATTAATTCACTACAATTAATCAATTATTTATTTTTCTCAATAAATAAATTATTTAAAAATATTTATTTAATTTAATAAATATTTAAACTTAATTATAAAATTCATTTAATTTCTTCAATAGTTAACTTAACTATTAAACCTCACTTTCCCAATATATGAGTATATATTTCTCTTCACACCAGAACACATATTTCAAAATATGTAACACGTGTATATACATACTCAAACTCAAAACATCTCATAATAAGAATTTTAATTATTAAATTCTTATTTTAATAACTTATAAAAATTCGGGTTGTCACATTAGTAGCTAGTTAGTTCATGCTACCATTATGCAATCACATTAACTTCAAATTGATGCAATATAAACTGAACATTGACTTCAAACATAGCACAGTTGCTTAGAACATTAGTTAGCTAGTAAGAATACCTTTTGTTTTGATTTCCTTCTTTAGTCCTTAATCTCCAATGTCCTCTGCTATAATTGTGCAAATATTAACTAGATTACTTGACTCATGTATCATACACTTCATAAACACTTACCAAGCACCTGTTTGGCGATCAAACGCTTTACGGGATATGGCTCCAACATCATCCGAACAAGACTCTTGGCATTGTCGTAAACTGAGGCCGTGGTTCCCTCTTAAAATCAATTACACCACGCAAAATTGCTAGAGCAACACCTGCTCGGTTCGCAACCAAAAGAGATGAAGCATAACCATTATTAAAAAAAGACAAAAAGAATTCAACATCAAAAAGCTGCGTAATATACATCCAGAAATTGCTTACATGCTAAATTATAGGTATACCTGGCCAAAATGGAGGAACCCCACACAACAGAATGTAAAGAATCACACCAGCACTCCATACATCAACCTTTGGACAACTCCATCACCAAAAAACAAAAAACAAAAAACATTGAATAAATATCATACCATGTCATAAAGAAGGAGAAATAATAAAACACACAGAAAACAGAAGCATAATTCAAGAACATGTCATAAATATCATACCATGCCTGAAAAACACTGAAAGCCCAAAATCAATAGCCTTAAGAGGCGAATTCTCCTTTTATTCATGAACAAGAAATTCTCGTGCTTCAAGTCTTTATGAATAACGCCAGCTGATCATGACACATCCTCGACCATTTCACATGCAGATCCTCATGAATCTGCAGCTTGCCGCTCTCTCACTATAATTCCCCCTCGCCATGATCCGATCAAACAATTCTCCTCACTTGCACAACTCCATCACCGAATGCACCGCCTCGCAATCCTCATAAACTGCCCTAAGTTTCACAATGTTCGGATGCTCCGGTAAACTCGACATTATCGCCACTTCCCGACGAACGTCCTCGACATCCTCTGCGGTCCTCAGCATGTGGGTTAAACTGATAAACCCTAATTTAAAACTTAAATAAGACTTTAATATATACAAAAGTAGACCAGAAACCAAAACAAACATTTAGTTCAACGCAATTAAAAGTGAGACTGAGAGCTTTCTTTTTCTATTGGCGGGTGGGGAGGGGGATCAAATGCATTTAAACACTAAAATTGGGGGAAACCCTAACCTAATATAAGAACGAATTGACAAAATCAACACTAGAAATCAAAAATTTCTCAATTTGGTACAAAATAGGCCAAGTAAAATTGAGGATAACCATAACCTATTTTCAGTTTAGCGTTTTTTTCCGTGTTTTTTACATAGATAACATTTTTTTAAAAACGTTATCTATTTAAAACCAAAAAATTATCCTTATAAATACATAACGTTTTTTCATATGTATCTATAAAGTTTTGTTAAAAAACGTTGTGAAAAAAAATACCACAACGTTTTTTATAAAAACGTTGTGGTTTAAGTGTTGTCTATTTACTACTTTGTACTAGTGAGTTGTTGATGTAGTTAAGCTAACCTAGTATAATAGATCTGTTCTTTAACATGTGTACTACGATATTGAACCATTAGAACACTAAATCATTACCTGAAAATCAAGTTGTGGAAGCCCAAATGTGACCTCTGACACTGTTCTTATTTTCTGGGTAACCCAGAAAATGAAGAACATCTCTGACATGATTTTTGCAAGCTTAGATCTCCTTTGTGTGATGTTGTATAACCTTGATGATTGTTGAATCATGTAGTATTACAACAATGCTACAAGATCAATGCCTTAGCTAGCCCAGAAATCATATAAACAATGATTTATGATTGGTCAAAGTAGACACCTAGAACATTGAGTTTGAATGTTCTTGAGGCTCAAGAACACCAAAGACGACAGTTTCTTTCGCTAAAGGCTTTAGCGACAGTTTTAATAATATTAATTTCCAAAAATCATTAAAAATAGAAATTAATTTCTAAAAAATCCAAAATTAGTTTTAAAAATTATTTTAAGTTATAAAATTAACTTTTGATAATTTGACATATTTTTCATTAATATTATTATTTATTTGAATATTAATGATATTAAATTTATTTAATAAATGTGTTAAATAAATTAGTTAAACATGATTTTAATATATAAAAATTATTTTAACTCGATTATAAAGTGTTTAAAATATTTTAAGTTATAAAACATAACTTTTAATATATTAAGGTAAATTTCATTAATAATTTAAAATTAATGATATTAGATTTATTTAATAATTATATTAAATAAATGGTTTAAAAATAGTTTTAATGATTTAAAAATGAAATAAGGGATATAAAAATATTTGAAGTTATAATAAATGACTTTTAATATTTTGATGAATAATATAATAATATTTAAATATTAATGGTAATTATTTTAAAATGATTTTAAATGTTTTAAAAATCATTTAAGGGTAATAATAATGTTTTAAATTTTTTTTGAGTTATTATAAATAACTTTAATATTTTGGCAAGGATTTCATTAATATTTTAATATTATTTTAATATTAATGGTAATAAGATTATTCAATATTTAAACTATTTAAAAATGATTTCAATATTTGAAAAATCATGATAAATGATAATAATTATTTGAAAATTATTATGAGCCACTGAAAAATAATATGATTGATATTTAAATTATTTAAAATAATATTGAAGCTTTTAAATAGAGTTTAATTGAAAATTAACTCGATAATTATCTGATAAAGCTGTCGGTACACCGAATTGTTTCCAAAATTGATGCGGACCTATATAGTTTGACTTTATAAGTGGTTGTTTATGTTCTAATTGTAGGGTTTCGACACAGAAACGCACAGCAGAAATAGAACAATTTAAACCAAATTCGAAACCCTAAATAGGATCCATGCAAAAAAAAAGTTAATTCAGTGGTTAGAAATTATACAGATTAAGAAAGCGATTAAACGAAGCGGTCGAATCTCCAATGCAATTCGAACAAACTGCGTCTCTACGGTATCCACACGAACGCTCCACGAATCGTCCTACAATCTGCAGAAGAAGGAATCAAGCAGACTAGCCACCAAGGATGAGGATTTACTTTAAATCGCTTTCTCTAGTCTCTCTCTAAGAAGCGACTAGGGTTTTGTTTTGATTAACTTTCCAAAGACACCGATATATCATATATATAGCAATAAATCAATTAATCAAAACCCTAATCTAATTAAAATAAAATCAATTTATATATATATATATATATATATATCTTAATTAAGTCTTACTTAATTAATATATATACATATATCTAAGCATCCTTTTAATTTAAATTGTGATTTAAATACTATCAATCATATTGATATATTTAAATCCTTACAATTTAAATTAATTCCCTTTTAATAACGTTCTTTGTGTGTGACCCTATAGGTTATTATTATGTTGGCAATAATTTTAAAATTATATTATAAAATTATAAACAGTGAGCGGCATCTAGTAATGCATCACTGCTACCCAAGTAATAATAAGATCGATGATTCGATGCAACCTTTTCGTGACCAATGTTTCAATGTAATTTAATCCTTTTAACCTTAATATCCTAGATTAAACTCGAGTCATGGAATGTGTCATACTCTTCATATTTAATCTGAGTTTTCTTGATCAATAAGTAGACTATATGAAACAAATCAATATTTGAGCATGGCCATGCATTTCATAGTCCTACTCAATCAAGAGGCCTATGGATATCACCCCTAATATATAGGATGGTTAAATTCCATCTAGATCACTCATATTCCTCACACGATTCATGATGTATCCAATAATCACCTTTATAGTCCACCCTATTAAATGTGAAATTTGATGATATCAAAGTACATAAATTCTCTTGTAGAAATATAGTGATTTCAGGTCAGAGGACCATTACATCATTGTCACTATGAGAATCGCTAATGACACTTCGATGCTCCACATAGAATTCTGATGGTGGGTCTGTCTTGTACATCATTCTCTAACACATACCTATGCATTGACTTAATATCTCATATATTTATAACCAATGAGATTTGGTCATCAGTCAATCCACATACTAGTCTCAATGCATCATTGTTGTCCTATCAACAATGGTACTCGACTAGGAAAATTTAAGAGCAATGATACTAATTGTAATTATATAATCTAATGTTCAAGTCACATACTTGAAACTATATAAATTGTATCACTATTCTAAGGAATTTTATTATGTTAACATTTATATAACGCAATAAATAAAACCATAATAAAATCATTCATTTATTTAATCAAATATAATATCAAAATATTAAGCAATTATATCAAATAATTGGCCTCTAGGGCATAAACTCTAACACTAATGACTAATATAAATATGTGACAATGTACATAAGTTATGGGATGACCGCAAATAGCAGTACTATGTGTTACGATGTATTATTCTAATCAAAAGAATAATCTTATTAATAATAGGTCTTTGTATAAAATATAGAACTAAGTTATGTAGCTTTAAGTAGTAGATCAGGCAAGTATCCTACCCTTTGTAGTTACTTATGCAATGAACTTGTGTAAGTAAGTTATTGAATTATATTCCTATTGTACAAGTTTCTTAACTCTATTTTTATTGATCAAGATATATTATGTTCGTTAATAGCTAAGTTTGGTTATACAAGTATCCTCACTTGGATAATGGTTGTATTTGAACACTCGTTGATACATACTTATTGATTTCCGGTATGTATACATTAATTAAAAGCCGTCTAAGCTATTTGACTCGGCTAGACATAGATTGAAATGTATCGTTGAACTAATTGATAGAACATTATTGTTATCCGACTGAATTATTTTGGTTCGGATTCTAGACTGAGTATGAACATCTCGATAATGGGAAACTTTTGTGCGCCAAAGGCGGATATGTTGAACGAAAATATCATTCTAACAAGTAGTGTTGATCAATACAGGGCATACCAGGCTAATCACCCTCCGTGCCCGTAAGTTATGACGGTTTACGGATGAATTTCTGTATAACCTTTTTGAAAATTGAAAATAAAAGTTTGTAGTTTGTCGACTGATCTCCATTCATAGTCAGTATGTTTTTTCAAAAATGTAAATTATTGGATATGTTATTCAATATTGTTTCAGTTTACTTCACAACTATTACCTCGTTGTAGAAGTGTAGTTCAAAGAAACATTTATTTCTTTCAGCTAATATTTATTAATTAATATTACTTGTTGGACAATTAAATACTCATTCTTGCTTTAAATTTAAATGTTTTCAGTTAATCTAGGTCGACCTGAAGGTTTCGGAAAGCTGAAGAACTAAGCTAGATAATGTTACTTGTAATAATAGTATTTATGATAATTTGCTTATTATTATATAATGTATGCCTTAAAGGTTCTCAACTCTGGGGAGGTAGATAACTTTGATAGAATACTTTTTCTACATTAACATATTAAGTGGTTTGAATGAATGTTATCGTGGAGCACGAAGTATGGGTTTTAAGTACCTGGATTTGGGGGCGTCACAACATGGTATCAAAGCTTTAGGTTAAAAACCTTAGGTGGGGTACCTTAGGCTATAACCTTAGGATAGAGGGAAAAGTTGAAAATACAAATAACTCAAATAGAGTTTAAAGGAGATGAATTAAATAAATTCATCGTAAAACAAAATAAAAGTAACTTATATAAAACTATTATTTGTTGTGTGTATATAATATCTATTATATACTAATCAAGATAATTTGTGTAGATGTCAGGAGGAAAAGGATTAGGATACTCTCAGAATGTAAAAAAGGAACAAATCTTCATAACCGAGCCAATATCAAAGCCAATAGCTGAAATAGAGGCTCACATTGAAAGCAACCCTGATGAGGTGGTTATATTGAAAAATGTAGTACCAGATCCAGAAACGGTAGTACTGACAGATAGCGATTCGGACACGAAAGTTGGAGCTGACCAGGCATCAAGGGAAGTGCAGAATCTGCGGAATAAGATTTCTTCTTTGGAAAAGTTTTGGGAAATAGAAAAATTATTGAATAGTCAATTGAGGAAGGCGTTAATAGAAATAATGGAAGAAAAAGATAAGCTGAAAATCCAAATTGATAGGATGGGAGCCAAAAGCAACAAATCGTGTGCAGCTCCAAGCAAGAATGGGAAACGAAAGATGAACGACCATGATTTAGGAAATTCTGATTATAACCTAGGGAACTTTAACAAAATAGAAAAATGTACAAACTGTAAAAAGAAACATGAAAGCTTATGCAGGAAATGGGAAAATGTATGTTACCATTGTGGACATGAAGGACACATCTCTCCTCATTGTCCCAATCCAAAGCAAGGAGTATGTTTTATTTGTGGATTGGAAGGTCATCAAGCAAAAGGTTGTACAAGATCAGGAAAAGGCGTAGGAAATTAAAATTAAAAGTTCGTAGTCTGTTGACTGATCTCCATTCATAGTCAGTACATAGTTTCAAAAATGAATATTATTGGATATATTGTTCAGTATTGTTTCAGTCTACATTAAAATCCAAGTTTCAAGCCAAGAACATGAAATGAACATGAAAGCCTAAACGATGTTCAGATTGCATTTCCTTGCTTTTTTATACCAATAGTCACTCACATAGTTCCCAAGCATAAGATCTACAAAATAAACACAAAATGCATGAAAAGTAACTACGAAACATAGGTTTAAGCAACTAGTTCAAGTAATAGATATCGGATAAGTAGGTATAAAACTGATTTATCACAACCACGTGACCCTAGATCTGTATCTAGAGAAAACGAGGAGCTTGTTGACTCGTCTGCAAGGATTTGATCAATAAATCACTTATTTGGTGCAGTTTAATGTAAATATATATTTTATTGCAATATTTTCATTGTGCAAGCTTTAAATGTTATTATGTGAGCCTAAGAACCATTTGGGTAAGGATTAAATCAAAGAATCTATAACTCGATTCCCATGATGGACTTGTTTAAGTTGTACAATTAGCTTGCAACCCTTTGTACATGTAAATCCAGATCCTTAAAATGGTTATATGGATTTAAGGCTCTAAAATAGTGAAAAATCATGTATGTGGTGCTCAAGTTTATTTCGATGGCTTATATGCCCATAAGAAGTCGACCCTTATAAATAGTTCATGTTTAGCCTCGAAGATGCTTCACATCTCGAGAAATAAAATCAAATAAAGTTGTTATTAGAAATAAATTGGAAGTACCAAAGGGCCTCGATTCCTATTTGGGCAAAAGGGTTTAAAAACCAGATTTCAAAACCTCACTTTAATATCTTGTTTAAAACTGAATTTTTTGTAAATCAAACCCTTTGTACATAGATTCAAAGAGGCACAACACTACTTTTAAAGCGAAACACATAACATCTTTGTAAAACAAAAAGCTTTCCACACACACACAGTGCATAGGGAATGAAAAAGTAGTGGTACCTGTGTTTCATGGAAGTCGAGGGTGCCTAACACCTTCCCCTCGCTTAAGAAAACCACTGAACTCTATGAATCTCTAGTTCCAGACCAATTAAATGGAGTCACATATTGGGCTCTATTGTGAAAACCTTTCAAAACTCGGTTGAACTAGTACAACCATTTAAACTCATACCAACTAGCAGCTCTATCTAATTCGACCCAATCATTAAAATTATTCTTTTTAAATTGTCGACATGTATGTCGACCTTTCCTAAAATACACCCTTTAAGATAAATAAAATCAACATAAAATAAAGGGTAGAAAAACACCTAGAAAATAAAAAAAGGAAAAAAAATTGGCGTCGACAGGTGGCGACTCTGCTGGGGACAGTAGATGGCTTAAGTCGCATTTCAATCTCTTCAATTCCCTTTTCATCTGCATGTGTGTAAATGTTGTTCTTTACATTGAATGAATGTGAATGAATGCTTTATTTACAACTCGTACATTAGTGTTTTGCACAACGTCATCATGCATGTAGTGAGGCGCGATAAATGTATATGAATGTATGTTGTGTGATTCCTCCACCAGGAGGCTAACCCATTGGTGACTGATTACTGGACTCAAGAGGAGTATAATCCCGCGAGGCTCAGGAAATGCGCCACTCAAATCCGATTTAATTGAAAGATCAGATTAATTTTCCATCTAGTAGCTTGTGATTATATGGGAACCTTCATGCCGAAAAGCCCATGAGTGTAAACCTAAGATAGGTCAGCCTCTGATAAACCAAATGCAAAGGGAAGATTCTTCATGCCTTTCCACTTTCAATAAATGTTAAATGTCAATTCATGTCAAATATTAAATGTAAATTACCTGTCAAATATCAAATCCTGTCATGCTATCCTGTCATCAAAACAACTAACCTTTGTTGTGCAGGAAAATATTAAAAAAACCATAAAAAGCTGACACATTGAACAACATGCATTCTGTTATTGTTTATCAAGACTAAACTATATACCCTTCTTTTTGTAGGCAAGATTGGTCCCACCACCAGATCAAAGTCTAAAAAGGCATATAGCATATTCACAGACACGGTTGAAAGTGCCTAGTTTACCCCTGTATCTCGAGAGAAATTCGAGCGACTTAGAAATCAGATAGCAGAGTTGGCTATCCCATTGAAAGAATAGAGCAAAAATACTCAGGGTCAACATATACCCACTCAACTAGAGTCCTCTACATAAGGAACTAGTCAGGGTACTGACAAGAAGGTGGAAATACAGATACCTGAACCTCACACCAGTGAAGGAACCAATAAAACCCTAAAAATCACCAATCTTAAAGATGACCGAGAAACTGGTGACATTAGAAAGAAAGTCTAGCAAATGGAAGAAACCATCCGGTTAATCAAAGGGAATGGAACATAGGGGAGTGTAATTTACTCAGACCTTTGCATCTTTCCAGGGGCTCGTTATCCAGATAAATTCTAAGTCCCTGATTTTGAAAAGTACAATGGGTTAAGAGATCCATATACCCATCTAAAAGTGTATATTGGAGAACTTGAATCCTATGCAGAGGACAAGAAGTTGAGAATGTAGCTATTCCAAAAAAGTCTAACTGGGAAAGCTAGAGCATGGTATGCTCGACTTGATAACTTTAAAATCTATAGTTGGGAAGAGATGGCTCATGCTTTCTTAAATCAATACAGTTTCCAGTCACAAATGGCACATGATAGATATCAAGTGACCAAAGTTAAAAAGTAAAAAACTGAATCTTTTCGAGAATATGCCCAAAGAGTGAGACGTATGGCAGCACAAGTCATTCCTCCTATGACATAGACTGAAATGGTGACGACATTCAACGACATACAAGAAGCTCCATATTATTAAAGGGTCCTAGCTGGAATAGAAAAACTATTCTCAGAGATGATTAAACGTGGATAAATGGCTGAAATGGGGTTGAAATCAGGAAAGATTAGAGACCTCACTGCTTTAGAAGTAGTTCTTGAGCATATCCAATTTGGAAATTATGGGACTAACCCTAGCAGGGTCCATAAAAAGAAGGAAGAAGATATATCCTTGACACTTCGGGGTCAAACTCGGTGAGGCAGTCAGAACCCGCCAATTCAAAAACAGAATAATTACTCCAAATTCCAAACATCTATAAAGCCTTCAAATCCTCCATTTCAGAAAGCTGGAGAGGTTAAACATAGAAGAAATTTTACACCCTTAAGGGATTCACTGGAAAATATATTGAAGCTTTTAACTAACCAGAAGAAGATCACTCAGCTCCTTCCACATTCAAATACAAATGGGAAAAGTTTTAACCCAATCAAAAAGTGTGCTTATCATTCTAGTTCCATGGACCATGATACACAAGAATGTTGGTCTTCGAAACATAAGATCGAAGACATGATAGATAATTGTGAGATTATGGTGACAACACCAGAATAGCCACATGTCCAAGATAATCTTCTGCCTCAACACAATAAGGAATGAGTAAACATGATCAGCATGGGGAGTGAAGAAGGTTCCAAATACCTTAAATACATTGGAGAATAGTCAAATAACCTTGCAAAGATAGGTTATTCAGAAAGACAACCTTCAATAGAGCGGGAGCTAAAATCCATCAAAGAGAAGATCGATCAATTGGCAGAATTTATGGTAAATCAACATCAAATAACCAAGCAGTTGATAAGCCAGATCATCCAGAAGCAAACAAACTCTTCTCCACATATAGTCATCCGAATTGCAATGAGGAATCATTATAGATTCCAAGAGCATGAAACTCGGGCAGATAAAGTTACAAGGGAAGAGAGATTCCAAGCTCGTAAAGCGTTTGTTGCTAAAAGAAAGTTTACTCCTTTGAATCAACCAATGGAAGAAATTTTATAGATGTTGATAAATAAAAGAAAGATCACAGAACTGTTACCCCCAATGGACCCCTGATCAAGGAGGTTCGATGCTACTAAGATATGCCAATACCACTCCAACACTCCTAGTCATGACACAAAAGGTAGTTGGGCACTTCGTCACCTAATCCAAAATCTAATTGATAATGGTGATTTACAAATGATAAACAATGACCATACCGGGTATGAAGATGATGAGATATTTCCTCTTGGAACAAAAAAATGGAGGGAAGTTATAGCAGTCATTTCCTTTGAAGGAGACATGCATGCAACACTTTTAGTAATTCAAGGAATTGGGGATAAAAGAGGAAAGAATCCTATGAAGATAGCTGCACCAGAGTCACTGATGTTCCCATATCTACCCTAATATCCCATTATCAGTTTGAAAAAAGTCCCATGGGACTATGGGGAGAGTGCAGGATGAACATCAAATTGTATCGCTGTCCTACCAAAGGATAATCAGCTATTTTTTCCACAACGCATGTTAAAGCCCATTGTCAAAACCTCAGGCAAAGTACTCGAGAAGAAGGTGTTAGAGTTTATGCTCTAGAGGCCAATTATTTGATATAATTGCTTAACGTTTTAATATTATATTTGATTGAATAAATAAATGATTTTATTATGGTTTTATTTACTGTGTAATATAATTGTTAACATAATAAAATTCCTTAGAATAGTGATACAAATTATATAGTTTCAAGTATGTGACTTGAACATGAGATTATAATTACAATTAGTATCATTGTTCTTAAATATTCCTAGTCGAGTATCATTGTTGACGGGACAACAATGATGCATTGAGACTAGTATGTGGATTGACCGATGACCAAATCTCATTGGTCATAAATATATGAGACATTAAGTCAATGCATAGGTACATGTTAGAGAACGATGTACTGGACAGACCCACCATGAGAATTCTATATGGAGCATTATGCAAATTGTCATTAGCAATTCTCAGAGTGACAATGATGTAATGGTCCTCCGATCTGAAATCGCTATATTACTACACGAGAATTTATGTACTTTGATATCATCAAATGTCACCTTTAATAGGGTGGACTATAAAGGTGATTATTGGGTTCATCATGAGTCGTGTGAGAAATATGAGTGATCTAGATGCAATTTAACCATCCTATATATTATGGGTGATATCCAAAGGCCTCTTGATTGAGTAGGACTATGAAATGCATGGCCATGCTCAAATAGTGATTTGTTTCATATAGTCTACTCATTGATCAAGAAAACTCAGATTAAATTATGAAGAGTATGACACATTCCATGACTCGAGTTTAATCTAGGATATTAAGGTTAAAAGGATTAAATTACATTGAAACATTGGTCACGAAAAGGTTGCATCGAATCATCGATCTTATTATTACTTGGGTAGCAGTGATGCATTACTAGATGTCGCTCACTATTTATAATTTTATAATATGATTTTAAAATTATTGCCAACGTAATAATAACCTATATGGTCACACACATAGAACGTAATTTAAAAGGGAATTGGTTTAAATTTTAAGGATTTAAATATATTAATATGATTAATAGTATTTAAATCACGAATTTAAATTAAAAGGATAATTTGTATATATGTATATTAATTAAGTAAGCCTTAATTAAGAGATATATATATAAATTCAGATTTTATGAAATTAGGTTTTGATTAATAACTTTTAAATACTATATATATGATATATAGCGACCCGCTTAAAATAATAATCAAAAACAAAACCCTAGCCGCTTTTAGAGAGAGACTAGAGAAAACAGGCCAAAAATCCTCATCCTTGGTGGCTAATCTATCATGATTCCTTCTTCTGCAGATCGTAGGGGCGATTAGGTGGAGTGTTCGTGTGGATACCGTAGAGACGAAGTTCGTTCGAAAGGCGTTGGAGATTCGACCGCATCGTTTAATCGCTTTCTTAATCGGTATAATTTCTAACCACTGAATTAACTGTTTTTCGCATGGATCCTGTTTAGGGTTTCGAATTTGGTTTAAATTCTTCTATTTTCGCTGTGCGTTTCTGTGTCGAAACCCTAGAGAAGGTTACAAAATTCCTTGTATAATGAGGCAAAAGTGGTGCAATGTTTGAAATAACCACCCAGACAAATATCCATCCTAGATTTAATCTTATCCTCAAAAGAGCATTGTAAAATTCTGGTGCAAGTACTGGAAGAAGTAAACTTGTCAAGAAAAAATGGACACTGAAAATATTTAGCACTTGATATCCTTCACTGATGATGACATACCAGTAGAAGAAACTGATGATGACATACCAACAGAAGAAACTGGGAAAAAATTAACAAGTAATAAAGAATCCAATTTAGATATCTACCCAAGTAGGGAAAGCTGGATTAGGCTACTGCTCTGAATCTAAACACAAAAACCCGCATAACATATGCCGGTTCATCTATCCACTATCATGTTACCGAATTTCACTAAGGCAGGCTTTAAGAAACATGTAAGAAAGATTTTTGCCTCTTTATCCAGCCTACTGATGCCAAAGGCCAATAAAGTTGGTGATGAAAATGAAGCGCCCCTTCCCGCCAAGGAAGAAAAGATAAAGAATGAGTGGTTTTTATAAGAAGTTCAAAGATAATTTGCAAAGATGTTCTACCTAACACCTACTGAGGGTGAGGCTGTTATTGGTAAGAAAGCTAATCAGGCAGAAGTTCTGGCCATCATCAAGGAAGAGGAAAATAGTAATCCCTTCATCATGGCAGTCAATAATGACCTGACTTGGGGTAATTAGAGCAGCACTACTTGCATCATGCGTAAAGGGTAAAAATGGCACAAAGTCCATCTGCCATGAAGTAGAGATATTATCAAATTTCTTACTTTTGTTGCATAGTGCTAGCAGTTTACTTTTGTTATGCTTTTTAATGATGCTTTGTATTGTCAAACAATTACATATATTAAGTAAAAGCATTTTATTTATAGGTCTCCAAAGTTGGGTTTGTTTAATCTTGTTAATGAATTGCCAAATCAGCGCGATGACTGCAACTTTGATGTAGAACTGGACTTTAACCTGATGGGGATTGATTAAGAAGAGATAAAAGACACTGAGGTGCCTGAGGAGATCAAAAGATGGGTTGAAGACAAACCCAAACAAAACCTCAAATAAACCACCACTATCAATATTGGAACCTTAGAAATTCCTAAAGAACTGCAAATTGGGAATTACCTTACCCCAGGCCAAAAGAAAGACCTGATTAAACTCTTGACCCAGTTCCAAGATGTGTTTGCATGGTCGCATGAAGACATGATCGGATTATCCACTGATATTATCATTCATCGACTACCCATCAAAGAAGGGTTCCAACCAGTTAAACAGAAACTCAGGAGACTGAATCCCAATTGGAGTCTGAAAGTCAAAGTAGAAATTGTCAAGCAATTCAAAGTAGGCATTATCATGGTATCAACATACCATGATTGACTGTCCAATGTGGTTCCTGTGCCTAAGCCCAGAGGAAAGGTATGAGTATGTGTGGATTATAGAGACCTGAACAAGGCCAGTCTCAAAGATAACTTCTTTGTACCTTTCATCCACATTCTAATAGATAACACAGCCCAGTATGACATATACTCATTTGTCGACTATTTCACTGGTTACCATGAAATCATGGTTGCTAAAGAAGATAGCGAGAAAACTTCCTTTATCACCCCTTGGGGAACCTTCTGCTATCGGCATCTAGCTTTCGGCCTTACCAATGCCGGTGCCACATATCAAAGAGACATGATGCACAAAGAAATAGAGGTTTACGTGGATGATATCATCATAAAATCCTTAAAGGAAGATGACCACACCGACCATCTCAATAAACTTTTCAACCGGCTCTGCAAATACAACTTGAAGCTGAACCCCGCCAAGTGTGCTTTTGGGGTTAAATCTGGCAAATTATTGGGCTTATTAGTGAGAAATATAGGCATCGAGCTAGATCCAACCAAGATTAAAGCCATCACAGAGATGTTTGTACCTTAGACAGAGAAAGAGATATAGGGATTCCTAGAGAGAATAAATTTCATAATCAGATTCATCTCTCATCTTACAACTTGTGAGCCCATCTTTAAGCTATTAAGGAAAAATTTATTTGGGAAGTGGAATGAAGACTGCCAAAAAGCCTTCCTCGCTATCAAGAAATAGTTGATTGAAGCTCTTGTTTTAGTGCCTCCAAGGAACAAAGTTCCACTTTTTATATACATATCAGGCAATGCTAACGCTATGTCATGTATGATGGGGCAAAAAGATGATAGAGACAAGGAAAGAGTCATTTATTACCTCAGTAAAAGGTTCAGCAACTATGAGCAGAAATACACTTTAATTGAAAAGACCTACTGTGCTTTAGCATGGGCCGCCATGAGGTTATAACATTACCTCAATGGTCACACAACTTATCTCATATCCCACATGTATCCTTTGAATTTCATTTTCAGTAAGCCAATGTTAAATTGTTGATTATCCAGGTTGGCAACTAATCCTCCAATAATTCAACATCATCTATGTTACGCAAAACGTCATCAAAGGTCATGGAATTACAGATCAATTGGCCGAAGCACCATCAGGGGACTTCGAACCATTGGAAACTTATTTCCCTGATGATGGGGTAATGACAGTTCATCAAGACCCTCAGGAAGATTCAGGCAAATTTTGGAATCTATAATTTGATGGTGTTGTGAACATGGACGGTACAGGAGTAGGTGCAGTTCCTGTATCCATCACTGGAGAACAATATCCTATGACTACTAAGTTATAACTTGTTAACACCAACAACACAACCGATTATGAAGGCTACATAATGGGATTGAAATTGGTCCGATCAATGGGTATCAAACGGTTAGTGGTCATTGGAGATTCTGAGTTGGTCATCAAACAAACCATCGGGGCATATCACACCAAATAATTACATTTGCTTCCATATCATCGAAATGTCATTAAGATGTCTATGAAGTTTGACGATATAGCCTTCATCCACATTCCTTGGAATCAAAATGATTTCGAAGATGCGCTAGCTACCATGGCTTCCTTAATCATCATTTCTAAAAGGAGAGGAATCCTAGATATCAAATTCACAAACTAGATGACACCAGCCTATGAAAATTACATTGGAGAAGTATCAGATGAAATACCTCCCATCAAATAGCCCTGGAACTAGGATATCAAAGAATATCAACAGGATGGGTCTACACCCACTGGGCAAGCCAAGCTGAAAGAAAACGGATCCATAAAATGGCCATGAAATACTACTTAAGTGGAGATGACCTCTACAAATGAGACGTATGAATGGGACTCCTAAGATGTCTGGACAAAGACCAAGCTCAGAGACTTATAAATGAAGTACACGGTGGAGTATGTGGGCCACCTATGAGCGGTCCCTTACTTTTCAAGAAGATATTAAGATTAATGAATTACTAGATCTCCTTCAAAGATAACTGTGATGATCACGTCAAGAGTTGTTATCAATTCGAAATCCATGGAAATGTTGTTCATGCTCCTCCAAATGAACTACATTGTATGAGTTTGCCATAACCCTTTCTATGTGGGGGATGGATGTGATCTGGCCAATCGAGTCCAAAGCCAGCAACGGTCATAGGTTCATCTTCACCATGATTGACTACTTCACCAACTAGGTAGAAGCTGCCTCCTTTTCCTAAGTCACTAAGGATGTTATAAAATGTTTCATTAGAAACAATATACTCTGTCGATATGAGCAACCAGAGGTGATCGTATCAGATAATGCCTAGAATCTAAACAATAAGATGATGAAGGAATTATACAACAAATTCCATATTAAATATCTCAATTCCGTCATCTATCGTCCCAAGATGAACGGTGTTGTTGAAGCAGCCAACAAAAACATCAAAAAGATTATGTAGAAGATGACCTCTAATCATAAAGGATGGCCTGACTTACTGCCCCTAACTTTTTTAACATACAAGAACCTTAATGCACACTTCTACTGCGGCCACCCCCTATTCATTGGTCTATGGCATGGAAGCAGTACTTCCCATTAAAGTAGAAATGGCATCATTAAGGTGTTAATGGATGCCCAAATGGAAGAAGACCAATTGTTGCTAGATCGGTACAGCCAATTATCTCTAATAGACGAAAAAGGGCTACTGCCATCTTCCATGGTCAGTTATATCAGTATAGGATTGCTCGGTCCTACAACAAGAAGGTCCGTCATCGGTAATTCAAAGAAAATGACATGGTGCTTAAAATAATAATCTCAAATCAATATGAAGCCAAAGGAAAATTTGCCCCAAACTAGGAAGGCCCTTTCATTGTCAAAGAAGTGTTGTCGGGAGGAGCTCTCAGATTGCAAGAAGTGGACATCGAATAATTTCCCCAGCTGATCAATTCAGACTATATCAAAAAATACTACGTCTAAACCTGAGCAGTCACCATCCTGCTTAAAAAAAGTTAATCAAATCAGGTCTTGACAATGAAGCCTGAACTACGTAAAACCTTCTTCTCCATATATGGGAGTATGTAGGCAACCATCTATGGTGCGGTCTAACCATCAAAAGAAATATCTAAACCTAAAATCAAGTTTAAATCAAACCAAATAAACACTTTTTAAACCATTCAAGCCAAGCCTGAACTACGTAAGACCTGATCTCCCCAATACATGGGAATAAGTAACAACCATATATGGTGCGGTCTAACCATCAAAAGAAACATCTAAACCTAAAATCCAGTTCAAATCAAACCAAATAAACACTTTTCAAACCATTCAAGCCACGCCTAAACTACGTAAGACCTGATCTCCCCAATACATGGTAGTACGTAGGCAACAATCTTTGGTGCAGTCTAACCATCAAAAGATTCTAAACCTAAAATCCAGTTAAAATCAAACAAAATAAATACTTTTCAAACCATTCAAGCTAAGCCTGAACTACGTAAGACCAAATCTCCCACATACAGGGGAGTACGTAGGCAACCATCTATGGTGTGGTCTAACCATCAAAAGAAACATCTAAACCTAAAATCCAGTTCAAATAAAAAAAATAAACATTTTTCAAACAATTCAGGATAAGCCTAAACTACGTATGACTTGATCTCCCTCATACATGGGAGTACGCAGGCAGCCATCTATGGCGCGGTCTAACCATTAAAAGAAACATCTAAACCTGAAATCTAGTTCAAATAAAAACTTTTCAAATAATTTAGGCCAAGCCTGAACTATGTAAGACCTGATCTCCCCCATACATGGGAGTATGTAGGCAACCATTCATGGTGCGGTCTAACCTTTAAAAAAATCCCAAATAACCACACACTTTACCTTTGTGACGCCCCCAAAATAGGTATACATCACCCATCTTGGGTTGCTAAATACATGGTAAAGAATACAAATACAAACTTAATTATACAACCAGATCTGAGAGTTTTTACACGAATATTATCTGATAGACAGTATCCAAACTCAAATTCAATCCTCATTACATTTATTATCACACTAAATAGTGAGGATTTCTAAAACAACCATCTTGGACCATCACTCCGTTCCCCGACTAGTCCCAGCTATGTTCTCATTTCCTGAAGAGAATAATGAAAGCAAAAGGGTGAGCTCAACTAGCCCAGTAAGAAATATGATGACTAAGATAATGCAGAATAAGTTATCGTTAGCCTTCAACAATGTTAAACTAATAGTGTAAGACCCCGAAATTTTTAAATAAAAAGGAATTTCCTTTATTTTGAAATAGTAAGGGTTGATTTGATTAATGTGGATAGTTAAGGGTTAAATACGCAAATATTTCAAAATAAGCAAGTGGTTATAAAATATTCATTGTTGTCGGGGAATATTCGTTTGGTCGTGGAATATTCAATCTCGCTTCGGGGAATATTCGATGCGACACCAAGTAATGACCATGTAATGGGGCCCATAACTGAAAGCGATTGGATGAAAAAAAAGCACAAATATAAGTTGTTTTTAAATAACTACGTAGTTGTTGCCAAGTAATCTTGTTGAATATACCGGTGGTTAAAACACACTAATACGCCGTTGTTGAACAAGAAGAGCACCGCAGTATTGCACCAATTATTGATTCTTACGTGAAGAAGCACTACTCAATAATGGTTACGATAATTACCGCTCAATATTTTATTGAGTTAATAATTGTTGTGTTGATATTTTATATTCTTTGCTTTTTCAATAATTGTCATTACACAAAGATCTTTCATTATCGAAGCAATAATTCATATTATCTGAATAATATTATTAGATAACATTATTGGCAATGTCTAGAAAGTTCTGTCTAAGGAGAGGTTTGGTCATCTAATTGCGCGCCAGTAAGAAGAAATTCTTATTGAAAGCCCCTCTTTCTGAGGAACCGTCTTCGTTGTCAATATTGTGATTCTGTAATATTATTTGTGAATAATTAATTATTGATTTATATGATGAGGAAAATATTGATTTTATGTGGATATAGATGGAGAAATTTTTAAAATGACAATTGTTGAAAATTAATATTTTATCTTTTTCGATAAAATAATTCATTTAAATATATTATTTTAATAATATATTAACGGTGATATTTTTACAATGAATGTGGGATATATGAGTATATGAGGAGGAAGAGTATTTTTGTGGCATTAAATGTTTAACACATGTTTTGTGTGTTGGTGGACACAATTATTGACCAAAATTTGATTATAGCCTGTAAAATCGCCCGTTTGTGGATTTCGGTCGATTTTTGTTTGGAATTTGGAAAAACTTTCTTCTGCAAAGTTGTAGAGAATTGAATTTCCTATAAAACTCGCGAGATTCGAATTTTCTGATGAAAGGGCTATTTATTATGAATTATTGAAGTTCAAGCTCTCAAAATAATTGATTTTGGGAGTTTAAATTATTTTTGTTAAGAAAAACGTTTTTTGTATTTTTTTTGACATCATTAACATGTGTGGCTGGTGTTTTGACCAAAAGGTGGGCTAAGGAAAATTTGTATAATTATATTAATATTATATTAAATTTTCTTTTGGTGTTCTAAGCATTTTCCTATAAATAGGTGCTTAGGTTAGAATTGAAAATCACAAAGTAAAACTCAAGTTTTCTCTATTTCTCTCTCGATATTTTGAGCGTATTCTTGTGAGTATTTTGAGTATACTTTGAGTATTGCTAGATTTGTGCAAGTTCCCTTCAAAGACTATACCCTAGATATTCTAGCTAAAAATCTTGATCTTCGAGGTAAGGGATATTATTTTTTCGTAATGATATTATTTCTTCAATATCATTATACTGAAATGTTGATATGAAGTTTTTATCAAATTTGGAACTTTTTCATGTCGGGGTTACTATTCATGGGTTACTATTCATGAGTTACTATTCATGGGTTACTATTCATGAGTTACTATTCACGAGTTACTATTCACGAGTACTATTCATGAAGCGTGAAGATGTTTTTGTGGAATTTCTATCTTTTGGTGTCGGAGTTACTATTCACGATATCGGCACTATTCACGATACTCTGACACTATTCACGATATCTGAGATTATTCACCGAAAAATAAAATTTCTTCTTTTCGTCCAAAACATCTATTCTGGATACTAACTCTGATTGTATCCATGTTTTGATCATTCTTGAATTTTACACCACTATGATTATTTTTGAGGTATGTTTTTTGGATGTGGATAAAACCAAGTACGAATCCTTAATCCTTAATCCTTGTCATTTTGTTTCACTGGATTTGTTTCTTTAAAAAAATATTTTTCATCATCCTCAGTCTTAAATGATGATATTATGGAATATCTTTGGCTCAGAGTGCAAAGATGAATGATTTCTTAAGAATATCTTTGGCCTGTAGTGCAAAGATGAATGATTTCTGAAGAATATCTTTGGCCTGTAGTGCAAAGATGAATATTTGATTCCAGATGTATATTGATTGATGTTACAGGGATAAAAGATAGATTTATGAACTTTTAAATTCATACATAGAAGATAGTAGTTTGCATTCTCTACTTAACTCTTCTAATGAATTATTATTTCACTGCGAATATTGATTTAAAATTTGTTGTCTATCAGTATTCTATTATATTTTTCCTGTTGAAGACTAACGATAATTTGTTGTATATTATCTTAGTCATAATATTCTTTATTGAGCTAGTTGAGCTCACCCTTTTCCTTTTGTTCCATTTTTCTCGTGAGGCGAGAATATAGCGAGTACGTAGCCTGGGGTATGGAATGAAGGTTTTAGAAAGGATTGTTTAGTAGTCCTCACCATTTTTGTAAATTAATGTATCAATAAATGTGATGAGGATTTATTTGAGTATAGATATTGTCTAGAAGATAATATTTGTATTCAAACTCACAGCTTTTACTTGTTGTAATAATAAAGTTGTAGTTGTTTACGTACTCATGTATTGACAACTCGTAATAGGTGATGTATACCTATTTTGGGGCGTCACAAGTTAGTATCGAGCTTAGGATATGATCTCTCCGGAGATCGGGAATAGAACTAAAGCGGGAGAGACGAGTAAATCCTTCGCTAGTGTGTCCTACCTAAGCTTATTTGTTAGTTGGTCAAGATATATAGGGATATTATGTGATATATTGATTTCCTTAATTAACCCTTGTTTTATGACAAAGATTTTGAGAATGTCGACTGAGAATATTAATAGTGGAGTAAATGAGACCGTGGAGATGCCTGTACTTACCAACGAGGAGAACGTGCAACAGACTGGCAATGTTCCTCCTGTGAACAACACCACTTGAAAGCAGATGATGAACGAGGGGATGTTTAGAAGCTTTTTGCAGCTCATGCAAAATCGCATTTAGGAGACTCGTGTTCAAAATACGGAGAAATGATAGCAATTCACGGGTGGTCACACAATGCAAGCGCTTCAAAGAGTTGGGACCACCGAGTGGGAAAGCCGGATCCGATTAAAGGCGAGACGTGGGTCAAACAAATTACCAAGATATTCGATGTCTTGGGATGCACGGAGGAACAGAAAGTTCCATTCGCCACCTTTATGTTCCGTGGCGAGGCGATTCATCGGTGGGAATCATGAAGCGTACCCATCCAAATTGCACTCAAAGATGTCATGGGAGACGTTTGAAGCAGTTCAATGACAAGTACTTCCACGAAAGTATTCATCGTATGAAGGAAGTGGAGTTTATTAGACTAGAGCGAATAACATGGCGGTGTCCCAAAGACGAGGCGAAGTTCGCAGAGTTATCCAGTTTGCACCTCATTTGGTGGAGAATGAGGAACGTATGACGCGATGTTTCGAGAGGTTTGAAACCCCACATACGTCGATATCTCATTTCTCATAAATTTTCTCTCTATTCAGATGTTGTCAATGGGGGCTCAGGTTGTTAGAGCGAGATAACGAGTACGTTCAACCAAGGACCATAACCGAGGATCATACCAAGATAGCGATCGTCGAATAACGATAACCAACGGAGAAAGAAGAATACTGGACAAAGGCGGTAAACTACTCGGTGGTAATCGTGGCCATGAAAATAGAAGAAGCGAGTCGGGAGGAGATTTTAAAAGAGGAGATTCAACAACGACCATGTGAAGACGTCAGCGCCAGTAGCAACTAGTTTTAAGGGAGGAGAACGACCACCGGTCATATGCTACAAATGCGGAAAAGAGGGACATATCAGTCCAAACTGCCCACAACAGTTCAAGGTATGCTATAATTGTGGATAGGAAGGACATATCGCTTCGAGATTAGACAATAGCAAAAACCTAGTTCAATGGGGATTTGGTGACTCAAAAGATCGTCCCCGTAAAAGTCAAAGTCAACGATTCCGGGAAGAGCGTTTGTTGTGACTGGTCAAAATGCGAGGAACCCGAACGAAGTTAGCACGGGTTAGTTAATTATAAATTCTTGCGAATTATATACCTTACTAGATATTGGTTCTACCCATTCTTTTATCTCTCTTACTTGCGCTCAACGTTTGAACTTGACTATGGAGAAATTAAACTTTGACCTATCTCATGGAGACTCCATTAGAGAAACTTTCATTACATCCGTTGTTTAAAAATCTTGCTTGATTCAAGTTGGCACTATCACATTACCCATTAACCTTATTTCTATAGAGATATTTGCTTTTGATGAGATTTTAAGGTTAACTACTCATCATGCCAAATTGATTGCTTTAGTAAGGTTGTTAGTTTTCATATTCCTAAGCAACTTTGTTATTCAATTCAAGCAATCAAACCATTGTAGTCAAACATTTTCATATCAAGCCATGAAGTCATTCGTTTATTACGGATGTCAAGTTTTCTTAGTCCATGTTATGGATTTGAATAAAGACACGCCGATTTGAATAATATTCCCGTTGTTATTGATTTTTCCCGACGTATTTCTCAAGAATTTCTTGGCTTACTCCCAAAGCCTCGATATTAAATTTTGTATCGACTTTGAACCCTAGACAAAACTCATTTCTAAAATCTCATATCGAATGGCTCTATTGAACTTCGAGGAGTTAAAAATTCAACAATAGAATTTGGTACCGAGCCTTTATCTTGTGACTTCCTTTGTGGAATTCACCTAAGCCGAACTCTCTGTAGGGGGGTCGTATATTCGATGCGATAGTAAACCGATAGGTGTCATTGTGACGTCTATCCAAGATTGGGATATGAGTCACGATTGAGAGCAACCTAAGTCGCTTATCGAAAGACGTAGCTTTCTGAGGCTTAGTTGGTTATTATCGAGATTCGTTGAAGGATATTCTCGAATCGCTATTCCATTAACGCAAATTGACTCGTAGAGATACAAAATTCGAATGGAGCAAGGAATGTGGGAAGAGCTTCAAGAACTCAAGAGGAGACTCATTTCAAAGACATGTTACGATCATGCCATCCTGGAAAAGCGAACGTGGTAGTAGACGCGATGAGTAGAAGATTATATGCGAACGAAAAGTGCGATGATGTCAAGTATATGCATAGAGCCAACTTTAATAGAAAAGTTAAGATTGCTCAAGCCACCGACTCGGCTCGGGCGATGCGTGAAAGAAGAAAGTACAAGAAGGAGCTATTCCTAAGCGAGAATTGATGAAGAAGGAATACTTGAGTCCACTCTAGACTTTGTGTTCCTAACGACTCGATTTGAAGTACAAGATTATGATGGAGGCACACAAATCGCCATTTGCAATCCATCCTCGGAAGTACTAAAATGTATCGTGATCTTCGACATACATTTTGGTGGAACAATATGAAGAGAGAGATTGCAAAGTTTATCTCGATGTGTTTAACTTGCCAACGTAAAAGGCGAGCATCTAGTACCTAAGGGTCCGTTGCACGACTTGAGATTCCTAATGGAAGTGGGAACACATTACTATGGATTTCACATTCGGGTCTTCCTGCGGTTTCTCAAGACATCAATGCTATTTGGGTTATTGTTGATAGATTAACCAAGTCTCGCTCATTTTTACCGATACGAGAGACTTATTCCTTGAACGTCTTTCTCGTATATGCGTAAATGAGATTGTGAGATTGCATGGCATGCCAAGATCCATAGTTTTGGGTTAGTTTGTAGAAAGCTATGGGCACGAATTTACGATTGGTTTGGCATACCATCCTCAAACGGATGGGCAATCAGAAAGGACTACTCAAACTCTTGAAGATATATTAAAACTCTGTGTCCTAGATTTCAAAGGAAGTTGGGATAAGTACTTGCCATTGGTGGAATTCTCATACAACAATAGTTATTAAACAAATATAGGCATGGTTTCATTCAAGCATTATATGGACAAAATGTCGTTCTCCAATATGTTGGGATGAGGTGGGGGAAGCAACATTGTTGGGACCCGAAGTTAGTCGTATATGACTAATAATTCGACAACGATATACAAACCACACAAGATCGACAAAAGAGTTATGCTAATCTTCATCGAAAGGACGTGGAATTTAGTGTAGGGGATCATGTATTGTTGCGAGTTGCTCCATGGAAGGGAGTTACAAGATTTGGGAAGAGAGGAAAGCTCAATCCACGATTTATCGGTCCATTTCAAATTCTTGACCGAGTAGGAAATGTAGCCTATAGCCTTGCGTTACCTCCGAGTATGTCTCGTGTTCATAATGTGTTTCATATATCCGTATTTCAGAATATGTGAAAGACCCGAACCACGTTATTGAGTTAGAACCGGACGAGATAGCCAAGACTTAACGTATGAGGAGGTACCATCCAAGATTTTTGGATAGGAAGGAGCATGTCCCACGCCAAGAAAGGTCATACCACAAGTTAAAGTTTTGTGGAGGAATCATGCTTATAGAGAAATGACACGGGAATTGAAAACGAAAATGAAAGCGAGGTATCCTCACCTTTTCAAAACACCAGTATGCGTCGTCAATTTCGAGGAGGACGAAATTTCATAAGGAGGGGAGGTTGTAAGACCAAAATTTTTAAATAAAAAGGAATTTCCTTTATTTTGAAATAGTAAGGGTTGATTTGATTAATGTGGATAGTTAAGGGTTAAATACGCAAATATTTCAAAATAAGCAAGTGGTTATAAAATATTCATTGTTGTTTGGGAATATTCGTTTGGTCGTGGAATATTAAATGCTTTGTCGGGAATATTAAATGCAACGACGACAGCGACCATGTGTGGGCCCATAACTGAAAGCGATTGGATGAAAAAAAGCGACAAATATAAGTTGTTTTTAAATAACAGGCGTAGTTATTGCTAATTATCTTGTTGAATACCCTATTGGTTAAAACACACTAATACGCGTTGTTGAACAATGCTAGCACGGTATTGCACCAATTATTGATTCTTACGTAGAAGGCACTACTCAATAATGGTTACGATAATTACTCGCTCATTCGATTTTATTGAGTTAATAATTGTTGTGTTGATATTTTATATTGTTGTTGTTTCAATAATTGTCATTACACAATCTTTCATTATCGGGCTATAATTCATATTATCTGAATAATATTATTAGATAACATTATTGGCAATGTCTAGAAAGTTCTGCCTCTAAGGAGAGGTTTGGTCTAATCTAATTGCGCAAAGATGAAGAAATTCTTATTGGAAAGCCCCTCTTTCTGAGAACCGTGCTCGTTGTCAATATTGTGATTCTGTAATATTATTTGTGAATAATTAATTATTGATTTATATGATGAGGAAAATATTGATTTTATGTGGATATAGATGGAGAAAATTTTAAAATGACAATTGTTGAAAATTAATATTTTATCTTTTTCGATAAAATAATTCATTTAAATATATTATTTTAATAATATATTAACGGTGATATTTTTACAATGAATGTGGGATATATGAGTATATGAGGAGGAAGAGTATTTTGTGGCATTAAATGTTTAACACATGTTTTGTGTGTTGGTGGACACAATTATTGATCAAAATTTGATTATACCACAATAAATCGCCTTCGCTTGTGGATTTCGGTTGATTTTTGTTTGGAATTTGGAAAACTTTCTTCTGAAAAGTTGTAGAGAATTGAATTTCCTATAAAAACTCAAGAGATTCGAATTTTCTGATGAAAGGGCTATTTATTATGAATTATTGAAGTTCAAGCTCAAAATAATTGATTTTTGGGAGTTTAAATTATTTTTGTTAAGAAAAACGTTTTTGTATTTTTTTTGGACATCATTAACATGTGTGGCTGGTGTTTTGACCAAAAGGTGGGCTAAGGAAAATTTGTATAATTATATTAATATTATATTAAATTTTCTAACTTTGGTGTTCTAAGCATTTTCCTATAAATAGGTGCTTAGGTTAGAATTGAAAATCACAATGACCCAAGTTTTCTCTATTTCTCTCTCGATATTTTGAGCGTATTCTTGTGAGTATTTTGAGTATACTTTGAGTATTGCTAGATTTGCAAGTTCCCTTCAAAGACTATACTACCGGTATTCTAGCTAGAAATCTTGATCTTTCGAGGTAAGGGATATTATTTTTCAGAATGATATTATTTCTTCAATATCATTATAATTTGAAATGTTGATATGAAGTTTTATCAAATTTGGAACTTTTTCATGTCGGGGTTACTATTCATGGGTTACTATTCATGAGTTACTATTCATGGGTTACTATTCATGAGTTACTATTCACGAGTTTACTATTCACGAGTACTATTCATGAAGCGTGAAGATGTTTTTGTGGAATTTCTATCTTTTGGTGTCTGAGTTACTATTCACGATATACGGCACTATTCACGATATCTGAAGACTATTCACGATATCTGTACTATTCAATAGAAAAATAAAATTTCTTCTTTTCGTCTCAAAACATCTATTCGGATACTAACTCGATTGTATCCATGTTTTGATCATTCTTGAATTTTACACCACTATGATTATTTTTGAGGTATGTTTTTGGATGTGGATAAAACCAAGTACTAATCCTTAATCCTTAATCCTTGTCATTTTGTTTCACCGGATTTGTTTCTTTAAAAAATATTTTCATCATCCTCGCCTTAAATGATGATATTATGGAATATCTTTGGCCCAGTAGTGCAAAGATGAATGATTTCTTAAGAATATCTTTGGCTCGTAGTGCAAAGATGAATGATTTCAAGAATATCTTTGGCCTCAGAGTGCAAAGATGAATATTTGATTCCGGATGTATATTGATTGATGTTACAGGGGATAAAAGATAGACGATGAACTTTTAAATTCATACATAGAAGATAGTAGTTTGCATTCTCTACTTAACTCTTCTAATGAATTATTATTTCAGCTGCGAATATTGATTTAAAATTTGTTGTCTATTGTATTCTATTATATTTTTCCCTGTTGAAGACTAACGATAATTTGTTGTATATTATCTTAGTCATAATATTCTTTACTGAGCTAGTTGAGCTCACCCTTTTCCTTTTTGTTCCATTTTTCTCAGGAGGCGAGAATATAGCGAGTACGAGTCGGGGTATGGAATGAAGGTTTTAGAAAGGATTGTTTAGTAGTCCTCACCATTTTTGTAAATTAATGTATCAATAAATGTGATGAGGATTTATTTGAGTATAGATATTGTCTAGAAGATAATATTTGTATTCAAACTCACAGTTTTACTGTTGTAATAATAAAGTTGTAGTTGTTTCTGTACCATGTATTGACAACTCAGAATAGGTGATGTATACCTATTTTGGGGGCGTCACAAATAGAATATAATAGACAACAAGTTTAACTGCAGTGGAACTAGCAATCCATTAGAAGAGTCAAGTAGAGCATGATATCTACTATCTTCTATGATTTAAAAAGATTTTCATCACCTTTATTACTGAGACTCAGCTTAATAAATAAACCACATAATCGAATCATCCCTGCACTACGGGCCAATGATATTCATGTAATCATCAATGGTTGTAAACATACCATTTAAATCTCGACTTCGATCGTTAACCATACATTAAATCTCTAATAAAACATCATTATTCGATATTAAAAATAATAAAATTGCAGAATAATTAAAACGTTTATACATTTCCTTCTTTCTTTCCCTGAATCGCAACCTTTACATTACATCTCTTTGATTTAATCTCATATCATGAATCGTTACAACAAAATGACTATACAAAGTCTTACATCATAACTAAATATCCATATACATTGGATAGCTCAACTTACAATTCAACAACATGTTACGTTCAAACTATGAAATACATTTCTCATAAAATATAAATAATCTTCGTGAATATAGATCTCTATAACTCACTTAGCACATATCTTTACCTTAAAATCATAACCTGCAAAAGTGGTTATTTGCAAGAGTGAGCTCGACAATGACAAGTCTAACAGTTTTCATGCATCACATAGCACAAAATAACATGCTCGATATACATCTCATTAAAGTAACATGACATACATGCTTTTAATTCACATAGCAAATATAAAGATTGAGTTCCTTACTCAACCATCATTACTTAGCCAAAACAATGCAGTCATATATTGACTTTAACATTTCATGATTTCAACATGTATAACATATCATACAATTTAAAACAGTTCATCAAGTCCACGTAGAAAATAGGAACTGAAAGACTTGCCTTGATTGTTGTTTACCAATAATAGTTTAACAGCTTACAGTTATCTGCACTTCACGTGCCCTACACAATTATATAATCATACACATCAACTATTAGTCACATAACAACACATAGTAATTGTAATGTAAACTCTACTCTACATCTCATAATCATTCCTATTAATTAGCACATAATGTTCAATTAGATTGTGTTAACTTTTTGACTTATGACTCACTATATTTCATAATCGAAGTTCATTCAAGTGCTTAAGTCTTGCTAGGACTACTTATTGGTTTTATATTAAACCCATTTCATATCCTATAATATTTATTTCAATTGAATTGAAAAACTTTTTAAGTTCCTTAACACTTGGCACGACGTTTCGACGTTCATTCGTCACACATCTAATTTGCCTCTCTTGTATATGCTTACTATGCTTCTATAACTTATCTAATACATTATTTATTAATGTTAAGCAACATTATATTTACTAACATACATGTTTTATAACTTAGGACATCATCTTTTATGGTCAGGAGCACTACACATGCATATGTGTATGCCCGACGCCCTCAGATTGCCCCCGAAAACATAATAGTCCTAAAGATGACCATTTTGACTACTGTTACAGACCTCAAATTAAAAACCTTAAAGCATGAAAGTTTTAGGTCTACTCGTCTTCGTTCCGGATCATCTTGAATCATCTTAATCAGAGTTGGTATGAGAAAGTTATGGCCATTTTACTACAGGAGGCCAAAACTGTCCGACTCAGATTTCATCCCCCGTGACTGCATGGCTGAACTAAGTCATCTGATGGTATGCTGCCAACATGAGATTGGCGCTGGGGCGCGAATTTTGGCTCTAGGGTGCCATTTTTGGCGTTGGGGCTCCATTTTTGGCGCTGGGGCGCCGAACACTAACAGAACGCAGCCCACGAAGAACATAACAACTAAATTTCTCTTTATAACTTAATTTCTATCACTAATTAACATGTATAACTTATGCCAATTACACATATACACATTACCCAACATGCATATACTAATTTAAACCACTAAACAACAATCACAGAAAACTTAATTTCTTAAAAACACTGTTTTCAACCAAAACACCATTACCAATGTTTGTTTACACAGTGAACATGGTAAACATAATTTATAAAATAATTTGATTCCTTTGAATTATGTTTCTCTGAATTTCTTACCCTGTTATCATATACGAGGTTCAATTTCATAACTTCACAATTAACATACACTAATTTTGTTATCTTACAAAAATCATATTCATGTATATGTGTTCACCAGAAAACCAATTCCCCTTACTTGTATACATAAATTAGCATACAATCTTGTCTATACTCTAAACATACAATCTTATATATATATATATATATATATATATATATATATATATATATATATATATATATTATGCTAGTATAACACTCGCAACAATATGGTTTTATAGAGAATCTTTGTAAAAACCTTATACACATTGAAAATCAAGAACACATACACATAGAACGTAAACATATATATATTAAGGTTTTAAAACCTACCTTTTGTCGCTTTAGAAACCCTTGCTAATCACTGACAATAAGAATTCGGAACCTTCTCTTGTTGTTTCTCTCTCTTACTCTCTCTCTCTCTCTCAAATTCTCTGTGATTTTCTTCTTAGGCTTAACAAACACTTAGAATGCGTAAACAAAACCACTAGTAACCAATCGTAAATGGCCATAATAAGCCCGATTAAATAATATCAGTTACCAAATATAACGTATAGGTTATAAATATATTTTATTCATTATTTTATTTATATAATTTATATAATATTTCAAAATTCAAAAGAACTCCAAAAGCCATAAGGCTTCGTTTGGCAAAACTCTTTAAAATTAAAGAATTAATATATTTAGGCCTTGTTTGGCAAAATAAATTAAAACTACTTTAATTTATTTTAATAACTACTTATAATATAGTTATTTGTCACACTTTTAATTAATTAAGTTTTCATACTTAATTTATTTAATACCAATAACAATTCATTGCATAATATAATAATTTATTTAATCATTATAAACCCTCTAACTTAATTATTAAATTAAATTAGATTACTATCTCAAAATAATTACTTTCCTTAACTCATTAATTATTTATTAAACAAATAAATAATCAAATCACATCAAATTAATTAAACAAATACTTATTCAACTATAAACACATCCATTAAATATTTATATAATTCAATAAATATTGAAATGTTAATTAAAAATCTGGATTGTTACAATGGTCATGATTATACCGAATAATCACTGGTCATAATCATACCATTAACTATCCATCAATGCATTATAGGCCAATGAGTAATCCGCGTAGACATGTTATTCTGACATATTACAGGATGAATACAAAAAATAGTATTCCTTATGAATACGAAAGAAATAATACCCCTTAACTTAGTAGAAGACTGGATACTGCAATAGTGAAGTAGCAGAATACTCTTCTTCTTGCTCTCTACAGTTTCTCTCTCTCTCTATAGTTTCTCTTGTGAGTCTCATTGAATTGGTGAGAATGAAAGAAGAATTAAGCTTCTATTTATAGGAGAAATGACTCAATAGTAACTAATTCACGAGCGGTCCATATTGATTTACTATTAGAACGAACGATCCAGATTGATTACTATTAAAACCACAACGGACGGTCTAGATTGATTTACTTTTAAAACCACCACCGATGGTCCAGATTGATTTACTTTTAAAACCACCACCGACGGTCCATATTGATTTACTATTAAAACCACCACCGACGATCCAGATTGATTTACTATTAAAACCACCACCGACGGTCCGACGGTCCATATTGATTTACTATTAAAACCACCACCGACGGTCCAGATTGATTTACTATTAAAACCACCACCAATGGTCCAAATTGATTTAACTTATTACACTTTAGTACCCCTAAAGTTTTCCAAGTTTGCATTATTCCCCTCTAACTTTTGTAATTCACTTATTTTCAATAAACACATTCTTAATACTTCAACAATTATTCATAATTAATATTATAACTCATAATATTTAACAACCAGATCATTCTCAAGAAAGAGGGGGCTTTCCGATAAGGATTTATCCCTATTGGCGCGCAATTAGGTGACCAAACCTCTCCTCGGCAGAACTTTCTAGACATCGTCAATATTGCAAATAATATTATGAATAACTTTGGTGTCTCAATTATTGATTTAATAATATAAAATATTATGCAGATGATACTGTGACAATAATTGAATCAAAAATATGAGAGATATTATGCAACAATTACTGTAGCAATAATTGAGTATAACTGAGTGACTTCTCACGTAAGCATAAATAATCAATATCGTGTGCTACAACCACACATATTACTGTACTTTTACCACCGGGTAGTTCAACAGTTAACGGTAAAATTTTCGCTGTTATTTTTATAAAAATATATTTATGTCATTTTCTAACTCCGATAATAATTTCGTTGTGGGGTCCACCAATGATTGTGCCATCGTACGAATATTTTCTATTTAAAATGAATATTCCCCGACCAATCGAATATTTTATAACAACTTGCATATTTTGCAAAATTTATAAATATTACCACAACTATAACATTATATCAAAACCACACCATAATATTCAAAAATATTTCGAGAAAAATTAATCTTTATTTATGAAAGTTGGGGTCTTACAACCTCCCCTTCTTTGTAAATTTTGTCCTCGAAATTAGGGTACATACCTGGTATATCGAAGAGGTGAGGATAATTTGATTTCATTTCAGATTCTAACTCCCAGGTCATTTCCTCAACATCGTGGTTTCTCCACAAAACTTTGACTTGAGGTATAACCTTGGAGTGTAGAATATGCTCGTTCTTATCCAAGATTTTAATAGGTACCTCCTCATACGTTAAATCTTCCGCTATCTCGTCCGGTTCTAATTCAATAATATGGTTCGGATCTTCCACATATTTACGTAACATAGATATGTGAAAAACATTATGAACACGAGACATAATTGGTGGTAAGGCGACTCTATAAGCCACAGTTCCTACTCGATCGAGGATTTTGAATGGCCCAATGAATCGAGAATTGAGCTTTCCTCTCTTTTCAAATCTTGTAACTCCTTTCCATGGAGCAACACGTAACAACACATGTTCTCCAACATTGAATTCCACGTCCTTTCGATGAAGATCCGTATAACACTTTTGTCGATCTTGTGAGGTTTTTATACATTGTTGGATCATTTGAATCTTTTTTGTAGTCATGCGTACCAACTCTGGTCCTAACAACGTTGCTCCACCAACCTTGTCCCAACATACTAGAGAACGACACTTGCGTCCATACAACGTCTCAAATGGAGCCATGCCAATACTTGCTTGATAACTGTTATTGTAGGAGAATTCCACTAATGGCAAAAACTTGTCCCAACTTCCCTTGACGTCAAGGACACAGAGTCTTAATAGATCTTTAAGAGTTTGAATAGTCCTCTCCGACTGTCCGTCTGTTTGAGGATGATATGCTGAACTAAATCGTAAATTCGTGCCCATTGCTTTTTACAAACTAACCCAAAATTGTGAAGTGAATCTTGGGTCTCAATCAGAAACTATGGATACTGGCATGCCATGCAGTCTTACAATCTCATTTATGTATAAACGAGCAAGATGTTCAAGTGAATAAGTTTCTCGTATAGGTAAGAAATGAGCAGACTTGGTTAATCTATCAACATTGACCCAAATTGCATTAATGCCTTGAGAAACCTTGGGAAGACCAGTAACGAAATCCATGGTAATGTGCTCCCACTTTCTATTTTGGAATTTCAAGTGGTTGTAATGGCACTTGATACTCCGCCTTGACTCGTTGACAAGTTAGACACCTTGAGATAAACTACGCTAACTCTCTCTTCATATTTCTCCACTAAAAATTATGTCGAAGATCACGATACATTTTGGTACTCCCAGGGTGGATTGCAAACGGTGTGTTGTACGCCTCCATCGTGATCTTATACTTTAAATCAGGCTCATTTGGAACACAAAGTCTAGAGTTGACTCATAGTATTCATTCTTCATCGATTCTTGCTTCCGAAACAGCACCTTCTTGCACTTTCTTCTTCATACACATCAACTCCAGGTCCATAGCTTGAGCAGCTTTAACTTTATCGATGAAAGTAGGTTCTACTCGTATATTTGACAGCGGCTGAAGCATTACTTTGGTGGCAAGGTTGACAGACAGAAAGTCACTTCCATTCTTTCTTCAACATGATTGAATCTGTGATAGTCAAGCTAAATGACTATAACTTAGCGCTGGATGGGAGGCAACCCATTACTTCTATCTCTACCTCTTGTTTATTCCTATTTTAAATTTTTTTTGATATATCATTTGCATGATTAGATGTTATAGCTTAGTTAGTGTGAAATTATTATCATATAAAATTAGTTAGTGTGTAATCATCAGTTCGTGTGTGATTTTGAAGGATTAATATCTAATATTTATAATTGTTGATTGTACAGGTGTATTGAAGTGGAGAAATCATTGTTTGAATAAATTGGAAATGCAGAATGATATTGCGAGAATCGCAACCAGCACTTGCCATACGATAGCGATCTGACAAAATCATGGCGCCCACCTTCTGAGAAAATCTGTCAGGCCGAAAAGAGTGCTTGCGCGCCCACGCCATGTCTCCATTGAAAACACGTGCGGCCGCGCCCTACACCGGAGTTTGAAAAAATTAAAAAAAAATTGGGTTTTAAAGACGTGTTGTAACACATATCTCCTATCATTCAAAATAACTGAGAGTCGTATTCCCTTGCTCTCCACAACACGCACGAAGCCTCCTTTCCTAACCGTTCCCACTTGAAGTTGTAATGTCTCATCTCCATTACGTGATTGTCGCATCAGATCTCCTACCCACGATCAACATCTACACTGATAAAACTAGGGTTTCAGTGGGTTTGTGCAACATAAGTTTGGTGGTATTCAGTTCATCAGCTATCACTCACGATTTTATCAGGCAAATCTTCTTCTTCTTTATCAGTTGCAAATAGGTCCTAACTGTGCACGATCTGTCGCTTCATCATCATCATCTTCTTCCAGCAGTCAAGATGAGGACATTGTGGATCATACTAAGTTTCTAAGTCTGGAGGCATAAACAGAGTACTATCGAATAGTGACAAAGACGTTCATAAAGGAACGAGGCTTCAAGCCTGGGAAGCAAGATGGGCAACTTTGGAATATGATTAGAGAAAGAGGATGGGGAGGATTTTATGCAACCCATATGCCTGCTCCCATTGGTGTTGTGCGAGAATTTTATGCTAATGCTGAAGATACTATGAGTGGTTTATCAATGGTTCGAGGAGTTGAAGTTAATTATCGCCCTCAATCAATCAAGGATGTGTTCAGAATACTCGACACTCCACCAACTGGGTATGATAATTGGGTCGAGTCTGCCCATTCTGAGATGGATTTGAACGAAGTCATCACTGACTTATGCATTCCAGGCACTCAATGGACTTGTAAGGCAAGAACGAATCAGCCTCACACTTTGCCAGCCTCAGCCCTGAATCGTTATGCAAAGGCTTGGAATTTATTTGTATGTACGAAGCTTGTACCTTCAATGCATCAGCATGAAATCACAACTGAGAGGGCTATCATCTTGTGGGGAGTGATCACAGACAAATACATCAATGTGAGCTATCTCATTAATCAGAACATGTTACGTACATGAGGGGGAGCACTACCGGAAGTATTCCACATGTGTCAGTTATTGCCAGTCTGTGTGCACAACAAGGAGTCCAGTGGGATGATGACCATATGCAAATGCCTAGTAAAGATATCACTCATGCGACGATTACTAAATTCGAGGACTGGGCAGGAGGAGAACCACACCCGAGGGGAAAAGGTTTCATCCTTCAACCCGCATCCTCGGTATCGCCACCACAGCCTACACAGGAAACTGAAGCAGGAACGTCAACACAAGCCACTACTGTCCATGATGACCGTCAACTCTGAAGGTTGGAGCGAAAGGTCGATGCTGTGTATGATAACTTTGCAGCATTTGCTACGAGGTTGACAAGGTCGCTAGCGGAGGAGTTTGCACAGCAGGGTACTACACTCGAGTGGCCACAATTTGGGACAGTCGTGCCATTTCCACCACCGGATTCACCACCCCAAGAGGGTGGTGCAGTTGAGCAGTAGGGGAGTTCTTCTAACCCTATACCTTCATTCATTGGGATAATGAATATTTTAAGTTTGGGGGTATTGGGTAGTAGGGTAGTTACATGTAGTGTTTGCATTGCATTTTTCTCTGTTTTATTTTTTTAGTCATGATAATATGTGTTAGTATGTTAGTTGCATTATATGTTTAGTTGCATATCTCGCATTTCTAGATATGTGGAATTTATGTCTATCCAATGATGAATGTGAATATTGAAGGATTGTTGAGTTTAATGGATAACATAAGCTTAGATATAACGTTTTACATGATGTAATCCATAGTGTTGTTTAGATGCTTTCAGTTTGCACTGACGTGTTCACAAATACTTGTAGGCATAAGGGTTATGTGTTTTATTGATGGATAGGAAATATGGTTTTAAAAAAGAGAATTGTGTAGAAAATAGACTTAAGGTATGAAAACATGGATAATCAAGCTTTGGGACCACATGGGTATGCTTATATAAAAAAATATAAATAAATAAATAAAACTACCATGGTTAGTCTTGTTTCGAGACCTTTGTTACTTGAGCAAGTACACCCGAGGGGATTGTCTTTACACCAAGCGCCCTAAGGTCATTTGTGGTCTGAGAGTCGTTGGTTGAAAGCTCGCTAAGGGGTAACACTGTAGCCTAATGGAATGAGGCATTGAACAGCCATGTGATATATATATATATATATATATATATATATATATATATATCAATAAACACCACGGGAAAGAGCAAAAATCGCTCTCGTGTGTAAAAAGAAAGTAGTTTAAACCCATTGTTGAACCTTAGTTTGTATTGATATGTTAGAGTAGTCTTTGTTGCATTAGTATACATGAATCTTGATTTAAACTACAATTTTCTATTTTGAGTAGTTTAACATATGTATTCTGTGCTTTAATCAAGTTTTAGTGAACATAACACACACACACACACATCATCTTTATAGCATGTATGGGTTATTTGAGTGTATGATATTATGTCGTTAGCTCAGTTGAAGTTTTACTCTTGAATCTGGAAAATTCGCTGAGGCATATTGGATTAGAATTCTACTGTGGCTGGATAAATGTGGGACTCATTTGCATCGTAATTTTTTTGCATAGCATGTAGTTGTATTTTCCGTGTTTAATGTTGTATGAATTGCTTGAGGGCAAGCAATAGTTCAAGTTTGGGGGTATTTGATAAGTAGGTTTTATACCTACTATTTGAATATCGATTTACGAGAATTATGGTTATCTCAAGTACATTTTAGTATGTTTTTAGTTGCATTTTATTTTATTTTGCATTATTTGTACTTAGAACTCCTCTGGTGTGAAAATGCATGAAATGACATAGGCTCAGCTGTGGCAGGTGTTATGAGAATAGCGAAGGCGTGGCACGTGAAACGAGTGGAGATACGGAAGTGAGCAGTGATGGAAGAGCAAGCAACAAGCATGTGGAACAACAGGAAACAACAACAGAACACAAGTATGCAGGACACATAAGCCTTGCTAACAACAAGTTGGAATTTATGCGCTGCGCCCATCGACCTCTAGAAGCTAGAACGCACACACACGTGCGCTCTTATTTTTTAAAAAAGGAACCTCATGATGCGCTACATGAGTCATCCTCAAGTCATTATCTAACTTTATTTTGAATTTGAATTTTGAATATGGTCTCATTAAAAACTAAGTGAAGCTCACAACTCAAGATATTCGATTCACCCTGGAAGTAGAAAATTGTACCAGGATCTTAGATATCATTTTTAGTGGCCGAATATGAAAAAGAATGTGGCTGAGTGTGTGGCGAAATGCTTAATGTGTCAGAAAGTTAAAGCTGAACACCAAAGGCCAAGCGGATTATTGCAACCGCTGGAGATACCGGAATAGAAATGGGAGCATATCACAATGGATTTTGTGGTAGGTCTTCCAACGACTCAGCAAGGTTATGACGCTGTTTGGGTGATTGTTGATCGATTGACGAAGTCGACATACTTTTTACCAATCAAGATTAGATTTAACCTAGATCAGTTGGCAAAATCTTACGTGAAGGAAATTATTTCAAGACATGGTGTACCTGTGTCCATTGTATCAGACAGAGATCCGCGTTTTACATCTAATTTCTGGAAATGATTACAAGAATGTTGGAGAACTCAGTTGAGAATGAGCACATCATACCATCCTCAAACCGATGGACAGAGTGAGAGAACCATTCAAACACTAGAAGATATGCTCATAGCATGTATATTGGATTTCAAAGAAAATTGGGACGATCATTTACCGTTGGTTGAACTTTCCTATAATAATAGTTATCACACGAGTATTGGCATGCCGCCTTATGAAGCGTTATACGGCAGGAAATGCAGAACTCCGTTATGCTGGGATGAGGTAGGTGAACATCAGTTATTTGATACAGAGTTGGTACAACAAACCATCGAGATCGTCAAGGTGATTCGAGCCAGATGATAGCTGCACAAGATCGACAGAAGAAATATGCCGATCAACATCGACAAAATCAGGAATTCGATGTTGGTAGTTATGTGTTCTTGAAAGTATCTCCCTGAAAGGGGAAAATTTGGTTTGGCAAGAAGGGGAAATTAAGCCCTAGGTTTATAGGACCTTTTGAAGTGCTTCGACGCGTTGGTGAAGTGCCATACGAGGTAGCTTTACCTCCAGAGTTGGTGCATATTCAGAATATTTTCCATGTCTCGGTGTTGAGACCATATAAGCATGACTATAAACATATTATAGAATATGAGCCCTTACAGTTTGAGAAAGATTTGTCCTATGAAGAAGTCCCTGTTCAAATTATTGACAAGAAAGAGCAAGTACTAAGGAATAAAGTGATACATTCTATTAAGGTAATCTGGAGGAACCAAAATGCTGAAGAAGCTACGTGGGAACTTGAAAATGTGATGATGAAGAATTATCCTCAATTATTTGCTTGATCTTCTATGTAACGAATGAATTTTTCTAGTCGTGATTCTGGGGACAGAATCTTTTTAAGGAGGGAAGGATGTAACGAACGAGAAATTTGTAATTTAATTTAAATATTTGTTGATTAAATAAATATTTTAAATAATCTATTTATTGGGAAAAATAAATAATTGATGAATTGTGGTGCATTAATTTAGTAACTAAATTGATTAATGTTAATTAAATTGAATAATGGTAATTTTATTTGAAGGATTTAATTAAATGAAATAATTAAATTAAATTAATTGTTTAATATTTAAGAAACTAAGTAAATTAAATAAAGTTATGTATAAGTCTAATTTATTAATTTAAATTAGATATATAATTATTTATTATTCATAAATATGATTATAATAGAAATTATTATAATTATTATTATAAGTTTTTTAAATTAACTAAACTAAAGTTATTTAAATTAACTAAAGTGACAAGTGAAACTATATAATATAAGACTATTAAAATAAATGGGAATGGGGGGAATTGGTGTGTGGCCAAACAAGGCCTTGTGGCCTTTGGTATAATTTAACTGACACAGATATATTGTATTTTTACTTGACGTACGTGGGGGTGAGGGAGGCCAGTTATATTAACGCGTCTATTTTTCTAAGGCTAACTAGATTACAGAGAAATAGAGATAGAATAGAGAAAGAGTGAGAGAGGTTGTGAGGATGACTCTGTAGATTTTGCTAAGGAGTTGGAGTATCAAGGTTCTTATCATCCTCTTCCCAACAATCAAAGGATTAAGGAATAATTTATTCCTAAATTTCCAAGTTTTAGTTTTTATTTAAGTTCTTTGTAATTGGTTTTCTTGGTTTGTGGTTTCAAACGTTGATTATATGATGTGGGTTATATTATAGAATTTGATGTCATCATATATGAGTGTTGTTTGAGTATCAAATTCGTGAGAAATTGGATTGTAGGAAGAAATTAGTAATATCAGTGTTTATACATGAAAAATGGCTTTAGAAAGTACAAATTTTCATGTTTAATATGTATGATAATTTGTAAATTGATGTTGGATTATGTTAGTATGATAAGAAATGAAAATGACGTAGTTCGAATCATGTCAATTGGTTAAGAAACGAATTGGTGGCGATCGAATTCGCTAAAAGTGTCAAAATTGAAGAAATTGAGAAAATGGTAGTTTTAATTCTTCAAAACTGAATATATATAATGTTTATGTAGTTGGAATGGTGAATAGCATGTTTAGTGATGTTATTACAAAGTTTTAGTTGCTTGGTTTCATAAATTTCTGTGGAATTGGGATTTTTGGCGTAGAGCAGAGTTTGATTTCGAGTTTCTACAAAACTTCTTGTCTTTGGCCGAGCGCACGCACGCCTCTTGCGCTGCCGAAAGCGCTTACCTTTAACATGGGCGCCACGCCTCTTAGCACAAAGGTATTGTCATACGGTGAGCCGGAGTCTAAGCTAACCATGGCGCTGCGCGCCCAATGGTCCTGTCGTACCAAATTGAATCATTAATGAAGATAGCTTAGAAACTGTTAATCTAACTTATTTTAATGATTGTAGAGGATTCTAAAACGTGCTATAAGACACAACAACATGTTGTAATCACAATGTTGAAACTATAGGTTATAAATTAGTAAGTTGTGTAATGAACCAAATGTTATGTTTTCAAAAGTTATAGATAAATGATAAGGTTATGCCTTAAATGGTGGGTTAAATCCCTAAAGCTAATATTAATACAACTAATTGTTATTGCGGTTTCAATGATATGTGTAGGGTAATTGGCGAACATTATTATACTTGTGTAGCTTACATACAAGGCAAGTTCTCTAACTTCATTCTCTTTATAATGAATGCAAGTTCTATAATTCCGTTATTTTGTTATTATCAAGCAAGCTTTCTAGTTCTAAATTCTCATTATGCAAATCCTATATTACAGTTGAGCAAGCCTATTGATTCTATCTTGTGTATGATTGTACAAGCGTTTGTAACCTAATTCGTTACATCGAGAAAGTTTCACTTTTCTTAATATTATTCGAAACACATATTGTTCTAATACATCGATTCAAATGAGATTGTTCTAACTCTTTTGGATATAGCACTTTGCATGTATATCATGGTTATTCAATTATACATTGTTGTTATTTAGTCTTTGACTTTGATAACCTTGTTCAATTCTATATTGATTATATTAAATCTCCAAGTAGTAAGCAAACTCTTATTGATTGACTAGTCTATTATGAATAGTGTTCCAAAATTCTAGAACCACTGATAAGTTAGTTCCAAGCTAAACTTTCTTTAGTGCGGAAATTCTAAATTCAAACTGAGACGAACAACCCTAACATAGGGGACATTGTACGTGTAACGTTTAGATGTTTGTGCACAATATATGGTACAAAGGGCTTATCCCCCTAAGTACCTTAAGAAAGGTCTGTATAGTCTAAATGTCTGTTAAAGTTGGGGCAGTAATACCTAATCACCGGGGACATAGTTCGTGGTCTTAAGACCCTCAGATATTAAAGTTCGAACTTGTTTTCTATTTTTGATTCGTAGAACAAGTTCATTATTGTTCAGCATTCGTTGTTCATTCTCATGTTGTTATTATTACTACTCTTTATATCAGTGAGCAATTGTTTGCTTACTCTTGCAATTGACACTGCAGCTAAGGTTGAAAGAGTCGATGAGTCATCTACTAGCAAAGGAAAGGGCAAGATGTCTAAGTGTTGAAGTATTATTTGAATTTATTTAAATGCATTATGTTATAATCATGCCAACAACTGTCCATCAATGCACTACGGGCCAATGAGGACTTTTACCACATCATTTGTAACATTACGGTCATGATTATACCGAATAATTTCTTGTCATAATCATACCAAGTCCATCTATGCACTACAGGCCACAGATGACTTTCAACATAATATAAACATGAGAATGATGACAATGAAATAAGAATTCAATAAAACAAGTTCAAGAATTAATTTATCCAAGAACCGATAACGTCCAAATTGTCAACATGATACTGCTTTGTGGAGTAAAATTCAAGAATGCTCAGAAGAATATTTCCATGAAAAGATACTGGATGAAGCACAAATATCAAGGATATTCCACTAATTTCATGGAGTATAAAAGCCAAAACTTTAACCAACTGAGTATAATAAAGAATAGAATAATAAAAGAATTCACCAGGCATGCGATAGACCGCACAGACCGGTTATTCCAATAGAATAATAAATAATGGAACTAGGTCATGCGTAAACGCACATATATGATATTCCAACTGAATAATAAAGAATGGAATAACAGAAGAATTCACCATGCATGTGATAGACAGCACAGACAGGTTATTCTAACAGAATAATAAATAATTAACCAGGTCATGCGTAATACATACAGACAGGATGTTCCAACAGAATAATAAAGAATGGAATAACAGAAGAATTTCACTATGTATGCGGTACTTCACATAGACAGGTTATTCCAACAGAGTAATAAATAATGGAACCAGGTCATGCGTAATTTGCACAGACAGGATGTTCCAACAGAATAATAAGGGATGTAATAATAATAGCTCTCTTCAAGAACACGAAAGAAATAATACCCCTTACCTTAGAAAAACTTGATACGGGAATAGTGAGGTAGCATACTTCTCTTCTTTTTTCTCTCTATAATTTCTCTCTATAATAATTGCTCTAAAGCTTTTGTGAATTGGTGAGAAATGAAGGAAGAATGAGCTTTTATTTATAGGAAAATGTAGTTTCGATAATTGCACGTTTTGGGGCTCGAAATATTAGGGTATAATACCTTCCTCTTTTTCTTCATTTTTAATTTAGTCCTGCAAGTATTAACAAACTTGCACCACCTCCCCTAATAGTTAATAATTTGAATTAATAGTTCATTCATGCGACTCAATAGTATAATCATGTGAAAAACTAATTATAGTATAGTACCTTCAACTATACCTCCATTTTTAACTTAGTCACGCAAGTATTATCAATCTTGCACCAACTCCCCTAATAGTACAAGAATGTAATTCAATAGTACACACATGTGAACAAATAGTTATATAAGCATGTGAATTAGTAACAATTAATTGCTCATTTATCAGATAAATTACCCGATTTATTAATATAACCCCTAGACATCAATTATCTTCGGAATAGATGTCGATTTCCACTAACACTAATAATCCCAACACAATGGAACTATCAAATTCATCTTTAATCAACACAACTTATTCATCATTAATATTATAACTCACAATATTTAACAACCGTGTCGCTCGTTCCCAGAAAGAGGGGCTTTCCGATAAGGATTTCTCCTTATTGGCGCCAAGCAATTAGGTGACCAAACCTCTCATCGATGTAACTTCTAGACATTGTCAATATTGCAAATAATAATATGAATAACTTTGTCATCTCAATTATTGATTTAATAATAATAAATATAATGCAGATGATATTGACAATAATTGAATCAATAATATGAGAGATATGATGCAGCAATTACTGCAGTAATAATTGAGTATAACTGAGTGACTTCTCACGTAAGCATCAATAATTAATACCGTGTGTTACTATGCAACCACGCGTATTACTGTACTTTTACTACTGGGTAGTTCAACAGTTTTAACGGTAACACTTTCGCCGTTATTTTTATAAAAAGATAATTCTGTCCACCAATGATTGTGCCATCGTACGAATATTCCCTGTTAAAACGAATATTCCCCGACCAATCGAATATTATATAACCACTTGCTTACTTTGAAAAATTTGTAAATATTACCCACAACTATAACATTATATCAAATCCACACCATAATATTCAAAAATATATTTCGAGAAAATTATTCATTATTCATAAAAGTTAGGGTCTTACAACCTTCCCTTCTTATGCAATTTCGTCCTCGAAATTAGGGTACGTACCTGATATATCGAAGAGGTGAGGATACCTTGATTTCTGTTGGTTGATTTCGCAATCAAAGAATACGTGCAAGTATACATGGTCAACAAGTAATAAAGTGATAAGAAAAGTATCGTTCCTACAGAGAATCTTAATTAATAAATTCCAACTACTAGCACTATATCAACCCAATTTTATTTAAACAATGATAAATTATGATTTTTTTGAAATATTAAAACTAAATTAAACAATTAAAGATATTATTCTAAAATAAGCAAATAAATAAACTCAGATTTGAATGATTGATTTCCGATAAATAAGGATTAAGACTTCAATATCCCCAATTATGAACTATAACTCAATTACCCAATTATCCCAATTATTATGTCTACTGAATTGTTAAGAGGAATTCTCAAATATCAAAAGTCCTTTTCCAAGTAATCAACTGACTTCTATTTAATCCAGATTAATCTTGCTATATTCCTATGCAAAACAAGTGAATTAAACTCTTTCAATTCCAATTCCAATTCCTTATGTGTTACATGCAGTGAAAAGATATTTCCATTCAATTCACAAACCTAATTATTCACTATGCAAATAAATAAGTCACACATTATCAAGCCCAGTTCTAACCCTAGAATTCCTCTTTCAATTCCTTCTAGAGTAACAATGTAATTATTTGCCAAATAATTAATCACTAGATTCAAGGCATGATAAACAATTCACTTCAACATAAATAATTGGAATAAACTGAATAACTAATTTATAGCCATAAAAGGTTCAATTGAAATCTTAATTAAAGAATTAGTTCATAAAAAAAATAAAATCCAATAATTGTTTGCAAATCATCCTTAAAGAATTACAAATTGAAAATAAAGAGAAGAAGAAGAAAACTCTTTAGCCAATCCTTAGTCTTCAAGTAATCCTTATGTAGCCTCAAATAAATGAATGAATTGCTTGAATGATTAGATGATAGCCCTAATTTCAGCACTTAATTTCTTTTTTATTGCTCCCCCACACTCCTAATCCAATTAGGCTTTAAATAACCTTCAATAATCAAGTCAGTCGAAAGTCAACGCTCGCGTCTCGGTCAACGAATAGCTCGACCCAGCGCCCTGGCGCTGGGATTAACACAGGATAAAGCGCCCTAGCGCTGGAGGTTGAAAGATTTACGATAATGCCATTAAAACTTGAAATTCCCAGAAATGCCCCTGCAGCTCCCGAATCTGCAAAACAACAACTAAACACAATAAAAATATTCCTAAATGACTCAAAAATACAACAATTTAAACCCAAGTATATCTGATTTATGGGTATATTACCTAATCATCAAATACCCCCAAACTTAAATCGTTGCATGTCCTCAAGAAACAAACACAAAACATTACTAACAATATAAAAACGATAACTCGTGCAAATCCAACTCACTAAATGAACGTAATTCCAGCAATCCAATAGCTCACGTATATCCATAGGCCTCAGAAAAATCACAAAAACATGCTGATACATCATGTGAACACAAATCAATGATATCCCAACAATCAACGAATCTGCATCTGTTATTACTGATATTGTGAGTGTGTGTTCAACAACCATGCTAACCCATGAAAGGCAAAAATATGAAAGATAATAAATTTCTTAGTAAGCTTCATACAGTGTAAACTTGAGAACTCATCAAATATACTTGTTTCAACTGAAATCAAACAATTACCCGAATTCAAGAGTCAAAATGGAATACTTATGCTTTTCTTTTCTCTTTTTTTTTATAACGGGGGCTTTTTGCACTTTTCCCGCTTTATTTACATTTTTTTTTTTTTAAATATACATAAATGACTGTGCAATGTCTCATCCCATTAGGCTAATAGTGTTACCCCTTAGCGAGCTTTCGACCAACGACTCCCAGACCATGAAAGACCTTAGGGCTCTAGGAGTAAAGACAATCCCCTCGGGCGTACTTGCTCAAGTATCAAAGGCCCCGAAACAAGACTAGTCACCGTGTATACCTTCTTTTTTTAAAATTATTTTTTTCTTTTTTTAGCTTATATATTCCAAATATTTTTCCCCCAAACTCGAGTTTATGTATAAATTCAATCTTCTCTAGCTATTCAAATTGTCCTTTTATTTCACTAGCAATCATCCTTTAGAACTCTATTATCTAACCATTTCAACTATCATAGCCAACATGGTCGTTTTTTAAAGTGCTTTCCAATAATATCAGTGTCAAACAGATAAAGATTCAATTCATGTCAAGAAAATCATATCACTGACTCAACAATCCTTACTAGACTTAGAATAAACGCACTATCAAACGCTGGAATCATCATGCAATCCTAAATGCAAAGTTTAACTAACAATCACAATCTTTAACCACAAACTAATAACAAACTACAACTTAGAAATAAAAACTAATTACCCCCAAACTAATCCAGAGCAATGTCCTCATGCGAAGAATATAACAAAATAAAACAGAGGACTTCCCTGACGAGCTTATTCCTCGGGTGGAGCATCCTCATCCTCGCTCATCTCTTGATCGGAAGGGGGAAATACAGGGAGAACAGGAGCAGTTGAGAAATGGCTAAGTTGAACGCCCGGATGTGATTAGACGGTCAGTGCATTCTGTGCAGCAAATTGGTCAACTAAAAATTTGAATATCACGTCTTGACATTCAGACAAGTGTACATTCTGGGACTCCATGTTGTAGAACCAACCATCTATTTCCCGCTAGACAGCTTCGGAAACCACACCACGATGAGCTGCTGTAGATGGGCCATAAGTAGGTGGAGTTTGGGGTGGTGGGGCTTGTGTAGGTGCAACTTGGGGAATTATGAAACCCAATCCCCTAGGATGATTTGCCCCACCTATCCACACTTTATACCTGCTGATCAACTTGTGGTCCAACACGGGCATAAGCATTTGAATCATCTCATCTGATTTCTATTTTACCCCAAAATTGGCACATAGAACACAAATTAAGGAAGGATGGGGTAAACCTCCTGTGGTTCCACCTCGAGATGCTCGGAGAATGGACTGCTGGATCACGTGACCGACATCTATTTGCAAGCCTTGGATAATGGAATATAGAAGCACCGCTCTTTCTTTGGTAACATGGCTCAAATGTGTGCATAGCATTAGTTTGGCACAGATAAAGGCATACCATGCCTTCCCATATAGACTAAGGTGAGAATGGGGGAAGGTCATGCTGCCACGCTCATGCATTGTCCATGTGGTGCCCGGTTGACACAACTCACAGATTATTTTCTCATAATCTGGACCTTGGCTCAGAAGACCGGCATACTCATCGTTAACCTCTTCCAAATTCAGTTGGTAACACCCATTGATGTCTTCTTCACCGATTTCCACAGTTTTTCGTCGCACAAACACTGCATAGTGATCGTGTTCTGAAATGTTAGCATAGAATTCTTTGACGACTGCGATCACTACCGGGTCAGGTTGTTCAGTGAGGAAGAACCAATTTCTTTCAGCAATCATTACCGCTATTTCCCCATCTTTGGTTTGGTCGGGCCATAAGCCACGTTCGGGGACGAGAGAGTGGGTAGCCATTCGGTTATAGCGTTCCTGTGCCTCAACGAAGACAAATCGGCGGCTATCAAATCTCAGCGGTGCCGAGGCTGTACCGAAACTGTCTCCATGTTGTCCCTTGGAGGCCATATCAGAAAATTCTTAACAAGCGAAATAACATTCAATTTTATTGAGGCAATACATTAAACATCTAGTATGCGTGATGTAAATCTCTGGATTATCATGTATAGGGGACAACATAAGAATTCATATGTAGAGTAGCAACTACAGTGCAACCAACATCCAGTTCAAAACCCAATTGCGTCATACACAAAAATAAGGAATGGGCATAACTTGAATGTGTATACATAGACCCCGAACACAATCCCCAAACTTTGCGTTATCTACACCTGGAATACATGATTTGGGGCGTGTCACAACACAGTGAACCGATAAATTTTAAGAATGTCAATCGTGTAAATGCAATTCTGATAACAACTGAGTCCAATGAAAAACATTTGATTCGACATACGCATCAATTCAGGTTCAAAACCCCCATACTAAAGATATCCCCGTAGTCCTATGGTAGTGGGATGGTTAGAATGCAAGTGTAGCCAATTTTGAATAGAATTATATGCATGAACGTTAGGTCAGACAAAACATCAAACACGTTGTGTGCAGTTTATATAATGCTGGAAACACTCCGAAGTTGTCAAATCATTCACTCCCCAAATATGCAATTACCATGAGAATAACATAGACATGTTAATCGGAATTCAGTAGCGTCATTCGTAGGGAAGAAGGAGTAGAAGTAGATCGAGTAAAACACAATACATACCTTGGATGTAAAAAATGAGAACGAAATCAAGTAGATTGAACAATACTGATTGAAACACAAAACTTGATTTTACTATGTAGGTAATGTAAGCTATTTAATAATGAATGGGAAGGGCAGTTACACGATTGGGTATATAAGTGTCAAGTGGTGCACGTGTGTAGCAGTTAAAAGGAATGTAGGAGTGTGCAAAGCCACGGTTTTAAGTCGATTGGGATTCAAAAATGCGCCTCAGGGCCGGGGTGCTACATGTAAGCTTGTTTATAGCGTCAAGGCACTTGGGCTCGAAACACGATAATCGCCTCTAGTATTTGGGTGTTTGTAAGTGTATATGCTCAGCCGCGGGCGCTGATCCAGAAGGTCATGATAGCCTCGTTGGCACGGGCGCCGAGTTCCTTTTGCTTGGAGCCCGGCGCTGGTCCCTTCTTTTAGATTCTGCCTTGCAGCGCTGGGGCTCTGATTTACAATAGAGTTGGGGCGCCGGGGCACTGTTGGGCAACGTGTGAGGCTATGAAGTAACCCAAATTTCAACTCACCTGTCATACCAAACATGAATTGCATGAAAACTTTTAAGGAAAAATATAAATATATGTAAATTACTAGAGAAAAAGAAGAAAATTTAACATAAATTAAAACAAACGACTAAGACTAGTGGGGTTGCCTCCCTATAACGCTTGGTTTATAGTCGTCAGCCCGACTTTTCGGTGTTGCTTATTTGGTCGCTGGATCGGAGAAGTACATGACCGTAGCTTGACGTTCGATCGGTCCACTCCAGTAATGTTTCAGGCGTTAACCATTGACCTTGAATGTACGCTTGGAGTTCGGTTCCTCGACCTCAATGTTTCCGTGTGGAGCGACATATATAATCACGAATGGCCTGGAACATCGGGATTTCAATTTTTCAGGAAATAACCGCAAGCATGAGTTGAAAAGCAAAACTTGTTGGCCTGGTTCGAATGTTCGATCGAGAATTTTCTTATCATGCCAGGCTTTGACTTTCTCCTTATAGAGTTTTGCGTTTTCATATGCATTGATCCGGAATTCGTCCATCTCGTTCAACTGTAGTAACCTATTCTCACCCGCCGCTTCTAGATCAAAGTTCATTTTCTGAATGGCCCAGTGTGCACTGTGTTCTAGCTCAACCGAGAGGTGACATGCCTTTCCAAATATCATTCTGTAAGGTGACATGCCGATCGAATTTTTGTACGCTGTTCGATAAGCCCATAGAGCATCGTCCAGACGCAATGACCAATCTTTTCGTGACAGATTTACCACCTTTTCGAGAATCCTCTTAACCTCCCTATTCGACACCTCCGCTTGGCTATTGGTTTGTGGATGGTACGCAGCTGTAATTTTGTGACGAACCCCATACTTTACAAGCAATTTTGTGAACTGCTTGTTACAGAAGTGAGTCCCCTCATCACTTATTATCGCTCTCGGTGTCCCAAATCGTGTGAAGATGTTTTTCTTTAAAAATTGGAGAACAACGCTGGCATCATTTGTGGGTAACGCTGCGGCTTCTACCCATTTGGAAACATAATCGACCGCTAACAAGATGTACTGATTATTGAAAGATGATGGGAAAGGTCCCATAAAATCGATTCCCCACACGTCGAATAGTTCAACCTCCAGAATTGTGTTGAGTGGAATTTCATTGCGCTTTAAGATATTACCTACGCTTTGGCATCGATCACATTTTAACACAAAGAGATAAGCATCTTTGAATAAAGAAGGCCAGAAAAATCCTGATTGTAGTACTTTTGCTGCTGTTCGATCACCGGAATAATGACCTCTGTAATCTGAGGAGTGGCAATGGCCTAATATACTATCCATTTCTTCATGAGGCACACAACGTCTTATCATTTGATCTGCACAGGCCTTAAATAGAAATGGTTCATCCCAATAGTATTGCTTCACATCGTGGAGAAACTTCTTTCGTTGTTGTGAGGTCAAATCCGGAGGTAACACTTTCACAACCATATAGTTTACATAGTCAGCATACCAAGGCAATATTGTGGTTACCCGGAACAGTTGTTCATCCAAAAATTTTTCATTAATCAATAAGTTGTCTTCTTTCTGTACCTCTGCGTTTTTTAACCGAGACAGATGATCCACCACTTGATTTTCTGTACATTTTCTGTCCCGGATCTCCAGATCAAGTTCTTGTAACAACAATACCCACCGTATTAACCGCGGTTTTGTATCTTTCTTCTCAATCAGATATTTAATGGCAGAATGATCAGTGTAGACAATTACCTTGGTGCCAATAAGATAAGCTCTGTATTTGTCGAAAGCAAACACCACTGCAAGTAACTCTTTTTAGGTGGTTGTGTAGTTGAGCTGGGCATCCATCAACATCTTACTAGAGTAGTAGATAGTGTGAAAAATCTTGTCATGACGTTGTCCCAACACTGCTTCCACTGCGTAGTCACTGGCGTCACACATCAATTCAAACGGTAAAGACCAATCGGGTGCTACCATGATTGGAGCAGAGACCAACTTGTTCTTTAATACCTAAAATGCCTCGATACATGACTGATCCATCTTGAACGGTACATCTTTCTCCAAGAGTGCACATAGGGGTTTTGAAATCTTTGAAAAATCTTTAATGAAGCGTCTATAGAAACCTGCATGTCCCAAGAAGCTTCGAATGCCTTTTACAGATGATGGAGAAGGCAGTTTCTCAATTGTCTCAATCTTCGCTCTATACACCTCTAATCCGGATGCAGAAACCTTATGTCCCAGAATAATCCCTTCTTGCACCATAAAATGACATTTTTCCCAGTTAAGCACCAGGTAAGTCTCCATACATCTTTTTAACACCAAGATCAGATTCTTCAAACACAAGTCGAAACTATCACCGAACACGGAGAAGTCATCCATGAATACCTCTAAATTCTGTTCGACCATATCGGAGAAGATTGCCATCATACATCGTTGAAAGGTTGCCGACGCATTACATAAACCAAAAGACATACGCCGGAATGCAAACGTATCGTATGGACATGCGAACGTGGTCTTTTCTTGATCTTCAGGAGCTATGGCAATTTGATTGTACCCAGAATATCCATCCAGCAGACAGTAGAATTGATGTCCCGCTAACATGTCCAACATCTAATTAATGAACGGCAAGGGAAAGTGATCCTTGCGTGTGGCTTTATTCAACTTGCGGTAATCCATACATACTCTCTAGCCTGTAACAGTTCTAGTCAGGATGAGCTCATTAGCTTCATTCTTCACCACTGTCATACCCCCTTTCTTGATGCACGCATCGCATGTGACTTACCCATGAACTGTCTGAGATTGGGTAAATAATACCGGCATCCAACCATTTTATAATTTCCTTTTTTACCACATCTTTCATAATGGGATTTAACCTTCTTTTCATCTCAATGGTTGGTTTTGACCCCTCTTCCATTAAAATCTTATGCATATAGAAAGATAGGCTAATACCTCGAATATCCACTATAGTCCACCCAATCGCTGTTTTGAACTCGCGCAGAACCCGTAGCAATTTTTCCTTTTGGGTGTCAGTTAACTATGTCGAAACAATAACTGGTAGAGTCGAATCTTTCCCCAGATAAGCATACTCAAGATGAGAGGGAAGTGGCTTTAATTCCAACACCGGTGGCTCTTCTATCGAGGGTTTTCACTTTTTACCTTCCTTTTCGGGCCTATCAAGCGTGTTGAATGGTTGATTATTTTTTTGGTAGAATTATGATGTGTCTAGCCATTTGATCTGCTCAATGTCCTCATCAATACTATAGTCGTCTATTTCGAACAATATGGATTCTATCGGATCCTCTGAGTAATTACCGTAAATCTTGTGATTAACTAACTCATCCATTAAATCCACCCACAAACACTCACCTTTTCCCTTCGGATAAGACATTGATTTAAACACATTAAAAGTGACCTGTTGATCTTCAACTCGCATCGTCAATTCTCCTTTCTGTACGTCAATCAACCCGTTGCTAAGAATGGTCGCCCGAGAATGATGGGAATTTCCCTATCTGCTTCACAATCCAAGATAACGAAATCTGCTGGAAGATAAATTTATCCACCCTTACTAATACGTCTTCAACGATACCTCATGGATATGTAACTGATCGGTCTGCCAACAATAAACTGATATTTGTCGGTTTTGGTGCCTTGAGCCCAAACTGACTATAGACTGATAATGGCATCAAATTAATACTAGCCCCCAAATCACACAGTGCTCTCCCCGAAAACTGATTACCAATGTCGCACGAAATTGTAAAACTACCTGGATCTTTCAACTTTGGAGGCAACTTGTTCTAGATAATTGCATACCGCATTCTTCTAAGAAGCCATCATGCTTCAAAATCACCCAGTTTCCTTTTCTTTGACAACACATCCTTCATGAACTTAGCTTAGCTCGGCATTTGTTCTAAAGCTTCAGCAAATGGGATGTTGATATGCAATTTTTTGAAAATATCCAAAAATCTTGAAAATTTCTGAAATCTTTGCGGATATGGTATGGGTGGCATTGTGATAGTTGGTTCCGGTGCATTCTGCTCTACGATTTCATCTTTATCTTTCCCAGTTTCCACAACTTCTTCTATTTCACCGTCATATTGTCCCCTTTTCCTTATCCTTAACTGTTTCTTGCAAATCCTTCCCACTGCGTAAAGTTACTACATTGCAATGCTCGTTTCTACCCGGATTTATTTCTATATCACTCGGGAGTGTTCCTAGTGGATTGTTATTTAATGCATGTTCTATTTGCCCCACTTGATTTTCTAGATTCTTTAACGATGCCCCATAGCTTTGCAAAGTCAGCTCTACTTGATTCATTTTCTTGTCTTGTTCCTCGTTCCTTTTGTCAGATGCTTTAATGAATTTTTCTAATGCTTCTTCCCAACTTGGTTTCCTTTCTGGTTGTTGTTGAGTCTGATTTTGGAATCCGGAGGTGTTTTGTTGTCTAGGTGGTTGAGCTGCAACTTGATTGTTACTCCATAAAAACCCCGGATGATTTTTCCAACCTGGATTATAAGCATTTTGAGTCGGATACGGTTGAGTTGAGCGATTATAGTTTCCTCGAACCGTACCGATTCGTAATTTATGGCACATTGATCCGTAGATGATGACCCCAAAGACACAACTCACAAAACCATCGCTACTCGCCAGGTGGCTTGTGAACGCCATATTTCAATATGCTTAGCTATTGCGGTCACTTGTGCTGTTAATGTTGTCATCGCGTCCACTTCATACTTTCCCGATGCTTTCGGATTATTAGACCTCATCATGGGCCACTGATAGTTGTTGGTGGCCATTGTCTCTAACAATTGATACGCCTCATCAAAACTCTTGGACATGATCGCCTCCCTCCTGTCAACGTGATCAATACTAGACCTCGTGGACGCGTGCAAACCATCACAAAATATCCCTAATTGCATCCACTGCGGAATTCCATGACGAGGGCACTTACGGAGCATATCCTTGAACCTTTCTCACGCCTCATATAACGACTCTGAATCAAATTGTGTGAAAGTATGAATATTGTTCTGTAGTTTTACCGACTTCGCTGGTGGGAAGAACTTAGCTAAAAAAATTTGAGCTAAGTCATCCCAAGTGGTGATTGAGCCAGTAGGCAAAGAGTGTAACCAGCTTCGTGCTTTATCTTTTAAAGTAAATGGGAACATCCTCAACCTTGTAGCATCTTCCGATACATTGTTAAATTTGAAGGTATCGCAAACTTCCAAGAAACTCAAGATATGCTCATTAGGATCATCTGTCGAATTACCCCCAAATTGACATGTATTCTATAGCATATGAATTGTTCCCGATTTTATCTCGAAACTGTTCGCATTGATTGCCGGCCTCTTAATACTCGACTATAAATCTGTGACATTCGGCATGGCGTAATCCCTAAGTGATTTCTGTTCGTTCTCTGCCATGTTCACGGGTATTTCCTGGTCTGCCAGTTCTTACTCCAAATGTATAACCTCACTATTCAAACGCACTTTCCAGAACTTCTTTTCAATGTCATCTGTATACGGAAAAAGTTCCTCTTTAGCATTCGATCTAGTGTGCATACACGCACAAGAATTCCTGTCAATCCAAGAACAAAAATAAGTAACGTTTAAATTAAGACCGAATTGATTATAACTAATATGAAATTAATATGAATAAAAATTTCTCGACAGCGGCGCCAAAAACTTGTTGGTTGATTTCGCAATCAAAGAATACGTGCAAGTATACACGGTCAACAAGTAATAAAGTGATAAGAAAAGTATCGTTCCCACAGAGAATCTTAATTAATAATTCCAACTACTAGCACTATATCAACCCAATTTTATTTAAACAATGATAAATTATGATTTTTTTGAAATATTAAAACTAAATTAAATAATTAAAGATATTATTCTAAACTAAGCAAATAAATAAACTCAGATTTGAATGATTGATTTCTGATAAATAAGGATTAAGACTTCAATATCCCCAATTATGAATTATAACTCAATTACCCAATTATCCCAATTATTATGTCTCTTCAATTGTTAATGAATTCTCAAATGTCAAAAGTCCTTTTCCAAGTAATCAACTGACTTCTATTTAATCCAGATTAATCTTTCTATATTCCTATGCAAAACAAGTGAATTAAACTCTTTCAATTCCAATTCCTTATATGTTACATGCGGTGAAAAGATATTTCCATTCAATTCACAAACCTAATTATTCACTATGCAAATAAATAAGTCGCACGTTATCAAGCCCAGTTCTAACCCTAGAATTCCTCTTTCAATTCCTTCTAGAGTAACAAGGTAATTATTGGCCAAATAATTAATCACTAGATGCAAGGCATGATAAACAATTCACTTCAACATAAATAATTGGAATAAACTGAATAACTAATTGATAGCCATAAAAGATTCAATTGAAATCTTAATTAAAGAATTAGTTCATAACGGAAATAAAAACCAATAATTATTTACAAATCATCCTTAAAGAATTACAAATTGAAAATAAGGAGAAGAAGAAGAAAACTCTTTAGCCAATCCTTAGTCTTCAAGTAATCCTTGTGTAGCCTCCAATGAATGAATGAATTGCTTGAATGATTAGATGATAGCCCTAATTTTAGCACTTAATTTCTTTTTTATAGCTCCCCCACACTCCTAATCCAACTAGGCTTTAAATAACCTTCAATAATCAAGTCAGCCGAAAGTCAACGCTCGCGTCTCGGTCAACGAACAGCTCGACCCAGCGCCCCGATGCAGGGATTAACACAGGATAGAGCGCCCCAGCGCTGGAGGTTGAAAGATTTACGATAATGCCATTAAAACTTACAAATTAAAAATAAGGAGAAGAAGAAGAAAACTCTTTAGCCAATCCTTAGTCTTCAAGAAATCCTTGTGTAGCCTCCAATGAAAGAATGAATTGCTTGAATGATTAGATGATAGCCCTAATTTTAGCACCTAATTTGTTTTTTATAGCTCCCCCACACTCCTAATCCAATTAGGCTTTAAATAACCTTCAATAATCAAGTCAGTCGAAAGTCAACGCTTTCGCATCTCTCGGCCAATTGAATCAGTTTCGACTAGACCTATTTTGTATTTGGGATTAATGACAGATAGAGCGCCCGTGCCGCGGAGTTTAAAAGATTTACGATAATGCCATTAAAACTTGAAATTCCCAGAAATGCCCCTGCAGCTCCTGAATCTGCAAAACAACAACTAAACACAATAAAAATATTCCTAAATGACTCAAAAATAAAACAATTAAACCCAAGTATATCCGATTTGTGGGTATATTACCCAATCAACAATTTCATTTTAGATTCTAACTCCCAGGTCATTTCCTCAACAACGTGGTTTCTCCACAAAACTTTGACTTGAGGTATAACTTTAGAGCATAGAATATGATCCTTCTTATCCAAGATTTTAACAGGTAACTCTTCACACGTTAAATCTTCCTCTATCTCGTCTAGTTCTAATTCAATAATGTGGTTCAAATCTTTCACATATTTACGTAACATAGATATGTGAAAAACGTTATGAACACGAGACATACTTGGCGGTAAAGCGATTGAAAACGGTGTGTTGTGCGCCTTCATCATGATTTTATACTTTAAATCAGGGTTTTTAGGAACATAAAGTCTGGAGTTGACTCGAAGTATACCATCTTCATCGATTCTTGCTTCCGGCATAGCACCTTCTTGCACTTTCTTCCTCATATGCATCAGCTCCAGGTCTATAGCTTGAGCATCTTTAACTTTATCGATTAAAGTCGGTTCTACTCGTATATTCGCCATCATCACATGGGTCCCTGGAGTCTTTAACTCTATCTCCATCCTTTGTATGTCATATAAAATGGGCCTTTGCGTTGACAATAATGCACTCGTACCCATATATGATCTTCTACTCAATGCATCAGCTACTACGTTCGTTTTTCCAGGATGGTATTGAATGGTATGATCGTAATCTTTCAACAACTCAAGCCATCGTCGTTGCCGCATGTTGAGTTCCTTTTGAGTGAAGAAATATTTGAGGCTTTAATGATCCGTATAAATCTCCACCTTCTCTCCATATAGGTAATGTCTCCAAATCTTAAGCACAAAAACGACTGCTGCCAACTCTAGATCATGAGTAGGATAATTCCTCTCATATTCTTTGAGTTGTCGTGAGGCATAGGCTATGACTTTCCCATGTTGCATGAGAACACATCCTAACCCTTTTGCACAAGCATCACGAGATGACAAATCCCTCCGAGCCAGATGGTATTGTCAGAACACGTGTTGAAATGAGTCTCCTCTTGAGTTCTTGAAAACTCTTCTCACATTCCTCGCTCTAATCGAATTTTGTATCTTTTCGAGTCAGCTGAGTTAATGGAGTAGCGATTCAAGAAAACCCTTCTACGAATCTTTGATAATAACCATCTAAGGCGAGAAAGCTACGTACTTCGGTCACTGATTTAGGTTGCTCCCAGCTTTGAATTGCTTCAATCTATGCTAGGTCAACAGATATCCCATGATTTGAAATCACGTGCCCAAGGAATGCAACTTCCTCAAGCCAGAACTCGCATTTTTTAAACATGGTATATATCTTATTTTCACGAAGATTTTGGAGTATCAGCCTCAAGCGTTGCTCATTGTAACCATCGAGAAATTTGTAATTTAATTTAAATATTTATGGAATTAAATAAATATTTAAAATAATTTATTTATTGAGAAAAATAAATATTTGATGAATTGTCATGAATTAATTTAGTAGCTAAATTAATTAATGTTAATTGAATCGAGTAATGATAATTTTACTTGTTGGATTTAATTTAAGGAAAATAATGAAATTAAATCAATTGCTTAATATTTAAGAAATTAGTTAAAATAAATGAATTGTTTAATTTAAAGGAAATAAATAAATTAAATATAGTGAGATGTCTAATTTATTAATTAAATTAGATATATAATTATTTATTAATTATAAGGTATATGATAATAAGAGTTTTATTATTATTATGAGTTATTTAAATTAACTAAACTAAGTTATTTAAATTAATTAGATGTGGCACAAAGTAACTATGCAATATAAATAATTTAATAATAAACTAGTTTGGGAATATTATGGTAGCCAAACAAGGCCTTGTGGCCTTTGGCTTATTCAACTGACGAGCCTTTTTGTTTTTCAACCTGACGTTTGTGGGATGCCAGTTATATTATTCCTACGCGTCTATTTTTTTTTCTAAGGCAAAATATCATAGTGTTGAGAGAGGGAGCTTGGAAGAAGAAAACACAGTATTATTGGAGGGTTACAGAAGAAGGGTTTTTGGGGAAAGGATTTCTCTTAGTTTGGCTATCATATCATCAAAGATTAAGGTATATACTATTCCTATTGTTATTCTTTAGTTTTGGTTGTATATATATATATATCTTCTTGGTATGATTTGGAAATCACGAGATTGTGATGTATTCATGTTATTGTAGAATTTCAAAACTCTGTTGATTATCATGTGTACATGTTATATGTTATCAAATTTATGAGAATTCGGGTTTTAGAAAGGAATTGAAAATCACTGTGTTCGTGTTCATATTGTATGGCTTTAGAAAGTATGAGATTTGATGCTTTATATATGTGGTAAACTGTGGTTTGTTATTGGATTATGCTAGTCTATTAAGAAACGCACATAGCGTAATTTGAACGAAGTAATTTGGACAAGAATCAAAGTCACAGTGATGATTTCTGTGCAAGATGTTCAAAAATGGAGTTTTATGTGAAAAACATGAAAATTGAGAAATTAAAATAGTTCTAATTGTTGTTAAATCGTACTAAGTGGGTGAATATGTTTGCAATCATGTGTAGGATAGTTGTATATTTATTTTACATGTTGTTATCACCATTTGATGGGTGAAATATGTGTTTGTTGGGCTAAAAACGGCTCTTTCGCTCACCGCCGAAGTTCTGCGTCTCGTCGCAGGCACCAAATAAGGCAATTTCCGGTGCCAAGGCAAAAAACGGCTCAGCTACTCTAGTCCCAAGCCTAAGTGTGGCGCAGCTGCGCCACACCCTGAACTGAGACAGTGAGGTCGGCTTGTTTGCAGGTCAAGCTTATTGGACTTGTGTTAGTCTAGTTTGTATGTTAATGATGTTAAAACATGTTATAAACTATAATAACATATGTTAATGTGTTGAAATGCAATGTACAAAGATTTGAAATAATTATTTAAATAAGTTACAAAATGAAACCAAATGAGATGTTTTCAAGAGTTATAGATAAACGATAAGGTTTATGTTGGTCAATGTGTAATTTCAGAAGCGTTAAGTATGTTAACCTAAATGGTTAGGTGCTAGGTTAGGGTTATGACCTAAATGATGGTTTAAATCCTAAAAGCTAATATTCATACAATTAATTGTTGCTGCGATTTCGATGTTATGTGTAGGGTAATTGGAGATTATTTCATTTTTATAGTTTACAATCAAGGCAAGTCTTCTAACTCCATACTTTTATTGAGTTAGTTTGTTAAGGTTATGCAAGTTTTCTAACTCTACCTTGTTATTATTGTGCACGCTTCTAAACCTTATTTTTTTCATTGAACAAGATTATTAATTCTACTCTTAGGAATGATTGAATAAGCTCATGTAACCTAATTCGTTACATCTAATGAGTTCTACATTCTCATTTCTTGTTATCAATATTCAAAACATATATTGTTCTAACACATTGATTCAAAGGAAATTGTTTTAATTCCTTGAATATAATACTTTGCGTATATATAGATCATGCTTATTCAGTTATATATTGTCAATATTCAATCTTTGACTTTGATAGCCTTGTTCAGTTATATATTTTTGTATTAAACCTTTATTGATGAAAATTGAATAAGTGTTCTAAAATTCTAGAAACACTGATAAACTAGTTCTAAACTAAACTTTCTTTAGTGCAGAAATTCTAAATTCACACTGAGACGAACAACCCTAACATATGGGATTTTGTACGTGTAACGTTTAGATGTTTGTGCACAATACATGGTACAAAGGGCTGATCCCCCTGAGTATATTAAGAAGAGTCTGTACAGCCTAATGACTATTAAGGTTAAGGTAATAACACCTAAATACCGTGGACATAGTTCGTGGTCATAACACCCTCAGATAATTAATGTTTGAACTTGTTTTCTATTTTGATTCGTAGAACAAGTTCTTTATCATTCAGTATTCATTGTTCACTCTCATGTTATTATTATACTCTCTTTATGTCAGTGGGCAATTGTTTGCTCACTCTTGCAATTAAACAATGCAGCTAAAGTTGAAAGAGGTGATGATCCATCTACTAGCTAGGGAAATGGCAAGATGTCTAAGTGATGAAGAATTGTTTAATGTTTATTTAAATGCTTATTGTTTTAAGACTTGTTTTATTTTATAATGTATTCCGCAAACTGATGTAATAATTTTAAGGTTAGATTACTTGGGATTTGTTTTGAGATTATGATGTAACCCTTTAATGGGAGAGATTATTGTTTAAGTAATTTAAATTATGTCTTTATCCTTTGATTATGGGTAGTTAGATATAATAGATTAGATAAGTGAGCACCAAGTTCGGTGGAAATGAAGTACCCGAATTTGGGTGTGTCACAGGTTGGTATCAAAGCTTTAGGTTATGAACCTTAGGTGGGGGAAAACCTTAGGAAGTAGCCTTTAAGAAGTCAGAAAACATAGAGGTGATTAACTCTTATCGGGTTTTAAGGAATGGATTAAGGCATCCATTGAAACTAAACAATAAAAGACATTATGTGCTATGTTTTAATAACTTATGTGCTCGCGAGTATCGATAATGTTAAGGAAAACTTAAAATATTTTGTTGACAGGATGTCTAACGAAGGAGGGTCCAGTCCAGCTAGAGAGGTGATACCTCAAGTACCTAGAGATGATGAACCCCGGGATATTCACGTTGTGCGGGAACAGTTGATCCAAGAGGATGAGCCTGTGACCGATCCCGAGGAGGATAGTCCTGAGGAGGATGATGATAAGGAGGATCCTGAGGAGTTTCCACCAAACTCTGTACCGGCTGAGATGTATGATGCTCTGTATGACCGTAACATAGAGTTACAGGATAATATTGAGGAGCTGAAGGAGATCGTAGAGATGCATCACGTTGCATTGGAACAGAAGGAGGTAGAGATTTAGGAACTTGACTCAAAACTTGGAAACACGGGATGGAAGCTAGTTCATACCAAGGGTCAGCATGAAGACCTGTTGATAGTGAATGAGAAGATGAAAACTGACATGGAGAAGATGAAAGATGACTTCAAAGAGGAATCAACTAAGCGTGCAAGAGCGGAGGATGCTTATATGAAGGCGACTCAACGTGCAGATCGTGCTGAGGCTAAGGTTCAAGTGAAGAAAGCCAAGATGAAGGAGATGGATAATGCTTTTAATTCGGCGATTGATAGGGCCCAGGATCGAGTCCATTATTACCCACCTCAGTTTAAAGACTCGCCGTGGTTTGTGATGGATCGTAGGACTGCGTATCGTATCACGGAGGAAGAGTGTCGAGAGGCCATACGACGTCTTAATATGAATAGATAGAAAATAAGAGTGATAATAATATGTGGTTAATTATGCTAGTAAATAGATTGTGAATCCTTTATTTTGAGATTAATAAAGGGATAGTATGAGTATGTACTCCTGAAACAGGTTTAGTTCAGGAAAGTGGATGTTTATAGCAGATATGCTATCTTTAGTATGTTTAAAACATTATGAATGAATAAAATATTAGAGTTTATTTGAAATGTAATGTGTTAAAGCTTCAATTTTGGAATGTTTAAATTAAACCTTGAATACCCAAGAATTTGAGTAATGAACTAATAAGCTTATATTTTAACAGAAAATGCCTCCTAGAAGAAGACAACCACGTCATCAAGTACTTCCTGAGGGGTCTACTAACAATAACAATGAGACCAACGTGAATCCAGTTCAGCAGTTGGTAGCTTTGTTGATGGGAGCACTTGCAAATCAACCGTAAGCTCAAGTTACGACTTTCAAGGAGTTCAAAGCGGTTGGACCGCCAGAGTTTCAAGGGTCTATGAATCCAGTGGGAGCCCAAATATGGATCATGGAAATGGAGAAGGTGTTTGATGTTGCTAGAGTTAGCGAAGATCAGAAGACTACGTTCGCGACGTTTATGCTTAAGTCTGAAACTAGCTACTGCTGGCAAGCAAATAAAGTTTGTGGAAGACAAAGAGTGATAGCGTGGGACAGATTTAAGGAGATGTTCTTTGAAATGTACTTCCCAGCGAGTTCTCAGAATCAGTTGGAAGTGCAATTTCTTGAGCTTAAGCAAGGAACTATGACGGTGCCAGAATATGCTGCGAAGTTTAACGAGTTGGCAAGGTTTTCCACTTATCAAGTCAATATAGATGAGCGTAAGGTGAGAAGGTTCGAACAAGGATTGAAACCCTGGTTATATAGCAAGGTTTCTATGTTCTAGTTAAATACATTTGCGGCTGTACTAGAAAAGGCAATTATCGTGGAAGGTGGGAGCGATGCCTTGACTAAGTATAACCAAGATCAGAAGAAGAAGAAGAATGATAACGAGAATAAGGCTGGTGGAAGTAATGTTGGAAGTAACCATCAGAAGAGGAAATGGAATGAGAATTCAACTTTGGGAGGACAGCAGGGAAGTCAGCAGAAGAAAAAGTTTGAAGCTTGTGCGACGTGTGGAAAGAATAATATTGGCGTATGTTTGAAGGGAAAGCGAGTGTGTTTCAACTGTGGTTAGGAGGGACACATTGCACCGAACTGTTTTAGTCCGAAGAAAGGAGCATGTGTTACCTGCGGATCGAAGGATCACATGGCTCGCGATTGTCCCAAGAATCCAGCAGGAAGTGCAAGTGGTGGAAAAGGAAACAACAATGGTGGTGGTGCATTGACTATCACTGGACCAACTCAGTCAAGCCGGCCTACTGCGAGAACTTTCAATATGACTGTGCAGGATGCTGTTCAGTCTAAGGATGTGGTGTCAGGTATCATTCTGATTAATGGTATAAATTCTTATGTACTATTTGATTTGGGTGCTACTTGTTCATTTATATCCGATGAATTTGTTCAGAATTTAGATTTGCCTCAGGAAGAATTAGAATTTCCCTTAAGCATAGAGATTGCAAATAAGGAAGTGATTCCTGTTAGATTTGTATATAAGAATTGTAAAGTGGCTATAAAGGGTCAAGAGATGAGGGTAGACTTGATACCAATTAGACTGGGGGAGTTTGATGTTATACTGGGAATGGATTGGTTATTCAATCACGGAGCAGTGATTAATTGCCAAAGAAAGTGTGTCAACCTTATGACTCCGTCAAAGGTTGTGTTCTATGGCAGCAAATCACCTCGACAAGCAAGTTGTCTGACGGTGATACAAGCCAAGAAGTTGTTAAGATAAGGATGTGTAGGATACTTAGCCTACATAGTTGATACACAAAAGAAAAGTGCGAAGTTAGAAGAGATACCGAACGTATTTCTAGACGATTTGCCGGGTCTTCCGCCAGATCGACAAATTGAGTTTGTGATTGATTTAGTACTAGGAACAGGCCCGATATCTAAGGCACCATACAGAATGGCCCCGGTAGAGATGAAAGAGTTGATGGTGCAATTGCAAGAATTGCTTGACAAGAAGTATATCCAGCCAAGCATATCGCCATGGGGAGCACCAGTATTATTTGTTAAGAAGAGGGATGGTTCGATGTGGCTCTGCATTGACTATCGAGAATTGAATAAGGTTATGATTAAAAATAAGTATCTGTTACCAAGAATCGACGACCTGTTTGATCAACTAAAGGGTGCGAAATATTTTTCAAAGATAGACTTAAGGAGTGGTTATCATCAATTGAAGGTAAGGCCAGAAGACGTACCGAAGACGACATTCAGAACTCGGTATAGTCATTATGAGTTTCTGGTTATGTCATTTAGTTTAACCAATGCACCTGCAGCATTCATGGATTTGATGAACATGGTATTTAAACCATTCTTAGATAAATTTGTGGTAGTGTTTATTGACGATATCTTGGTGTATTCTAAGACCAAGAAAGAACATGTTGAACACTTAAAAGTGACGTTGGAGACATTGAGAAAAGAGAAGTTGTACGCAAAATTTTCAAAATGTGAGTTTTGGATGGAACATGTACAGTTTCTTGGGCATGTTATTGATAAAGACGGAATTTTGGTAGATCCATCAAAAGTTGAAGCTGTAGTAAACTGGGATCAGCCAAAGACACCGTCAGAGATAAGAAATTTCTTAGGGTTGGCAGGTTACTATAGGCGTTTTATTCAGGACTTTTCCAAGATCGCGACCCCGTTGATGAATTTAACCAGGAAGGCGGTTACGTTTGTTTGGACAGAGAAGTGTGAGGAAAGTTTTCATGAATTGAAGAAGAGATTGAGCTCAGCACCTGTGTTGTCATTGCCTGATGATACAGGAAATTTTGTGGTGTATAGTGATACATCACATAAAGGACTAGGTTGTATGCTTATGCAGAACGGCAGAGTTATTGCGTATGCATCAAGTCAATTAAAAGATTACGAAAAGGGGTATCCAACTCATGACTTAGAGTTGGCTGCGGTAGTGTTTGCCCTTAAGATTTGGAGACATTATCTTTACGGAAAGAGGTGTAAGATATATACTAACCATAAAAGCCTGAAGTATATCTTTACACAAAAAGACTTAAATATGCGACAAAGAAGATGGTTGAAACTAATCAAAGATTATGATTGGGAGATTTTCTATCATCCCGGAAAGGCGAATGTTGTTGCTGATGCCTTAAGTAGGAAGGGACCAGAGAAGTTAATGTTGTTGACAGCCCAGGAGAAGCTAGTGTCGGAAATGGCTAAGATGGAGTTGGAAATTAAATATCCGACAGAATCTGATGAAAAGTTATTCTAGATAGGAAATGATTCAACGTTGGTAGATAAAGTGAAGAAACCACAACTTCAGGATGAAGACTGCGACAAGATAAAACAGAAAATAGCTAAAGGTGAGGAAAACAAATTCAAAATTAATTCGGAAGGGTTACTTCGGTTCGAAGGGAGAATTTGGGTACCGCAAGTACCAAAAATTGAAGAAGAAATTCTGAGCAAAGCTCACAACTCAAGATATTCGATTCACCCTGGAAGTACGAAAATGTACCAAGATCTTAGACATCATTTTTGGTGGCCGAATATGAAGAGGGATGTGGCTGAGTGTGTGATAAAATGCTTAACGTGTCAGAAAGTTAAAGCTGAACATCAAAGGCCAAGCAGATTGTTACAACCGTTGAAGATACCAGGATGGAAATGTGAGCTTATCACAATGGATTTTGTGGTAGATCTTCCAACGACTCAGCAAGGGTATGATGCTGTTTAGGTAATTGTTGATCAATTGACGAAGTCGACACACTTTTTGCCAATCAAGATTCGATTTACCCTAGATCGGTTAGCAAAACTGTACGTAAAGGAAATTGTGTCAAGACACGGTGTACCTGTGTCCATTGTGTCAGACAGAGATCCACGTTTCACATCTAATTTCATGAAACGACTACAAGAATGTTTGGGGACACAGCTGAGAATGAGCACAGCATACCATCCTCAAACCGACGGACAAAGCAAGAGAACCATCCAAACATTAGAAGATATGCTCAGAGCATGTATTATGGATTTCAAGGGAAATTGGGATGATCATTTACCATTGGTTGAATTTTCAAATAATAATAGTTATCACGCGAGTATTGGCATACCGCCTTACGAAGCGTTATACGGCAAAAAATGCAGAACTCCGTTATGCTGGGATGAGGTAGGAGAACGTCAGCTATTGGGTCCAGAGTTGGTGCAAAAAACCGTCAAAATTGTCAAGGTGATTCAAGCAAGATTGATAGCTGTACAAGATAGACAGAAGAAATATGCCGATCTGCACCGACAAAATCGGGAATTCGATGTTGGTAGTTATGTTTTCTTGAAAGTATCTCCCTGGAAGGGGAAAATTCGATTTGGCAAGAAAGAGAAATTAAGCCCTAGGTTTATAGGTCCTTTCGAAGTGCTTCGAAGAGTTGGCGAAGTGGCGTACGAGGTAGCCTTACCTCCAGAGTTAATGCATATCCATAATATTTTCCACATCTCGGTATTGAGACCATATAAGCCTGATTATAGACATGTTATAGAATATGAGCCCTTACAGTTTGAGAAAGACTTAACATATGAAGAAGTCCCTATTCAAATTATTGACAGAAAAGAGCAAGTACTGAGGAATAAGGTGATACATTCTGTTAAGGTAATCTGGATGAACCACAATGCTGAAGAAGCTACGTGGGAACTTGAAAATATTATGATGAAGAATTATCCTCAATTGTTTGCTTGATTTTGTATAGCGATTCTGAGGACATAATCTTGTTAAGGGGGGAAGAATGTAATGAATGAATTTTTTCGAGTTGTGATTCTGAGGACAAAATCCTTTTAAGGAGGGAAGGATGTAACGATCGAGAAATTTGTAATTTAATTTAAATATTTATGGAATTAAATAAATATTTAAAATAATTTATTTATTGAGAAAAAGAAATATTTGATGAATTGTCATGAATTAATTTAGTAGCTAAATTAATTAATGTTAATTGAATCGACTAATGATAATATTACTTGTTGGATTTAATTTACTTTAAATAATTAAATTAAATCAATTGCTTAATATTTAAGAAATTAGTTAAAATAAATGAATTGTTTAATTTAAAGGAAATAAATAAATTAAATATAGTGAGATGTCTAATTTATTAATTAAATTAGATATATAATTATTTATTAATTATAAGGTATATGATAATAAGAATTTTATTATTATTAATATGAGTTATTTAAATTAACTAAACTAAGTTATTTAAATTAATTATAGTGTGGCACAAAGTAACTATGCAATATAAATAATATAATAATAAACTAGTTTGGGAATATTGTGGTAGCCAAACAAGGCTTTGTGGCCTTTGGCTTATTCAACTGACGAGCCTTTTTGTTTTTCAACTTGACGTTTGTGGGGGGCCAGTTATATTATTCCTACGCATCTATTTTTTTTCTAAGGCAAAATATTAGAGTGTTGAGAGAGAGAGCTTGGAAGAAGAAAACACAGTGTTATTGGAGAGTTACAGAAGAAGGGTTTTTGGGGAAAGGATTTCTCTTAGTTTGGCTATCATATCATCAAAGATTAAGGTATAAACTATTCCTATTGTTATTCTTTAGTTTTGGTTATATATATATATATATATATATATATATATATATATATATATATCTTCTTAGTATGATTTGGAAATCACGAGATTGTGATGTATTCGTGTTCTTGTAGAATTTTAAAACTCTGTTGATTATTATGTATAAATGTTATCTGTTATCAAATTTATGTGAATTCGAGTTTTAGAAAGGAATTGAAAATCACAGTGTTCATGTTCATATAGTATGGCTTTAGAAAGTATGAGATTTAAAGCTTTATATGTGTGGTAAACTGTGGTTTGTTATTGGATTATGCTAGTCTATTAAGAAACGCACATAGCGTAATTTGAACGAAGTAATTCGAACAAGAATCAAAGTCACAGTGATGATTTCTGTGTAAGATGTTCAAAATGGAGTTTTATGTGAAAAACATTAGAATTAAGAAATTAAAATAGTTCTAATTGTTGTTAAATCGTACTAAGTGGTTGAATATGTTCGCAATCATGTTTAGGATAGTTGTATATTTATTTTACATGTTGTTATCACCATTTGATGGGTGAAATTTGTGTTTGTTGGGCTAAAAATGGCTACTTTGTTCACCGTCGAAATGCTGTGTACGTCATGCACTTCAACCAGAAATTGCTACTTATTTGGTGCTAAGGTAAAAATGGCGCAATTACATTCGCCATTAGCAATTGCTCCGTCCTAAGTTTAAGTGTGCAAGCGCATTGCTACACACCCCTAATCGAGACAGTGAAGTCTACTTGTTTGCAGGTCATGCTTATTGGACTTGTGTTAGTCTAGTGTGTATGTTAATGATGTTAAAACATGTTATAAACTATAATTACATATGTTAATGTATTGAAATGCAATGTACAAAATTTGAAATAATTATTTAAATAAGTTATAAAATGAAACCAAATGAGATGTTTTCAAAAGTTATAGATAAACGATAAGGTTTATGTTGGTCAATGTGTAATTTCAGAAGCATTAAGTATGTTAACCTAAAGGGTTAGGTGCTAGGTTAGGGTTATGACCTAAATGATGGTTTAAATCCTAAAAGCTAATATTCATATAATTAATTGTTGTTGCGATTTCGATGATATGTGTAGGGTAATTGGAGATTATTTCATTTGTGTAGTTTACAATCAAGGCAAGTCTTCTAACTCCATACTTTCATTTAGTTAGTTTGTTAAGGTTATGCAAGTTTTCTAACTCTACCTTGTTATTATTGTGCAAGGTTCTAAACCTTATTTTTTTCATTGAGCAAGATTATTAATTCTATTCTTATGAATGATTGAGTAAGCTCAGGTAACCTAATTCGTTACATCTAATGAGTTCTACATTCTCATTTCTTGTTATCAATATTCAAAACATATATTGTTCTAACACATTGATTCAAAGGAAATTGTTTTAATTCCTTGAATATAATACTTTTCATATATATAGATCATGCTTATTTAGTTATATATTGTCAATATTCAATCTTTGACTTTGATAGCTTTGTTCAGTTATATATTCTTGTATTAAACCTTTATTGATGAAAATTGAATAAGTGTTCTGAAATTCTAGAAACACTGATAAGCTAGTTCCAAACTAAACTTTCTTTAGTGCGGAAATTCTAAATTCACACTGAGACGAACAACCCTAACATAGGGGATGTTGTACGTGTAACATTTAGATGTTTGTGAAAAATACATGGTACAAAGGGCTGATCCCCCTGAGTACGTTAAGAAGAGTCTGTATAGCCTAACGACTGTTAAGGTTAAGGTAATAACACCTAAATACCGTGGACATAGTTCGTGGTCATAACACCCTCAGATAATTAAAGTTTGAAATTGTTTTCTATTTTGATTTATAGAACAAGTTCTTTATCATTCAGTATTCGTTGTTCACTCTCATGTTATTATTATACTCTCTTTATGTCAGTGAGCAATTGTTTGCTCACTCTCGCAATTAAACAATGCAGCTAAAGTTGAAAGAGGTGATGATCCATCTACTAGCAAGGGAAAAGGCAAGATGTCTAAGTGATGAAGAATTGTTTAAAGTTTATTTAAATGTTTATTGATTTAAGACTTGTTTTATTTTATAATGTATTCCGCAAACTGATGTAATAATTTTAAGGTTAGATTACCTGGGATTTGTTTTGAGATTATGATGTAACCCTTTAATGGGAGAGATTATTTTTTAAGTTATTTAAATTATGTCTTTATCCTTTGATTATAGGTAGTTAGATATAATAGATTTGATAAGTGAGCACCAAGTTCGGTGGAAATGAAGTACCCGGATTTGGGGGTGTCACAGGTTGGTATCAAAGCTTTAGGTTATGAACCTTAGGTGGGGCAAAACCTTAGAAAATAGCCTTTAAGAAGTTTATGATAAATTAGATATTGACGTATCTTGGGTTTCAATCCTCTTAGAAACATCCGCGTCATTCTCTCCTCATTGTCAACCAAGTGAGACGCAAACCAGGACAACTTGGCAAACTTAGCTTCATACTGCGACACGGTCATATTGTTCTGCTCCAACTTGATGAACTCTACCTCTTTCATGTGACGAATACTTTCGGAAAAGTACTTGTCGTTGAATAGTTCTTGGAACTTCTCCCAAGACATCTTCAGTGCGGCAAGTTGAGTACGCTTTACCGATTCCCACCAATAATCTGCCTCTCCTTGCAACATAAAGGTGGAAAATAAAACCTTTTACTCCTCGGAGCATCTCAAAACATCAAATATCTTGGTGATTTGCTTTATCCACACTTCCGCCTTAAGTGGTTTTGGCTCTCCAATAAACTTCGATGGTCCCAGCTCCTTGAACTGTTTAGCGGTGACCGTCCGAGAGTTTCCAGTGTTTCCACCTACATTTTGGACAGGAGTTGCTCTTGCCTGATGTTGCATGAATTGCATAAAGCCTCTAAACATTCCATCGTTCATCTTTTTGTCAGTGCTGTTGTTTGCATGAGGATTATCCCATTCCTGATGCTCATTATCCTGATTATTGATCTGTGGAGACTCAACGGTTTCCTGTGCTCCATTACTATTCTCAGCATTCTCCGATGTCATTTTCAAATACTGCCACAAAACAAGGGTTAATTGACATATCACATATTATCCCTATACTCTGACCGACCAAATAAATACCAAATAAACTTTGGTAGGTCATACTAGAGAAGGAATTCCCCGTCTCTCCCCTCCTAGTTCTTGTCTCACACCTCAGCCAGGGATCATATCTCTAAGCTTTGATACCAACTGTGACGCCCCCAAAACAGGTATACATCACCCAGTTTGGGTCGCCAAATACATGGTACAAAATTTAAATACAACTTAATTATACAATAGTCTTGTAAAATACGACAAAATATAATCTAAGAGTTTTTAATATGAATATTGTAATCTAGACAATATACAAACTCAATGGAGTCCTCATTACATTTATCGTCACACTATTTAACAGAATAGTGAGGACTACTAATGCTATCATCTCGAATCATCACTCCGTTCCTCGACTAGTCCTTTCGTTCTCATTTCCTGAAGAGAACAGTGAAAAAAAGGGTGAGCTCAACTAGCCCGGTACGAAATATTATGACTAAGATAATGCAGAATAATTTATCGTTACCCTTAAACAGTGTTAAATTGATAAAATATAACAAACATCAAGTTTAACTGCAGTGGAACAAGCAATCCATTAGAAGAGTCAAGTAGAGAATAAAATCTACTATCTTCTATGATTTAAAAGGTTTTTCATCACTTTTATTACTGAGACTCAGCTTAATAAATAAACCACATCATCCCTGCACTACGGCCAATGATATTCATTACTATCACGACCACAAATTATCCATGCACTACGGGCCAAGGATATTCATGTAATCATCAAAGGTCATGATCATGCCAACAACTGTCCATCAATGCACTACGGGCCAATGAGGACTTTTGCCCCATCATTTGTAACATTACGGTCATGATTATACCGAATAATCTCTGGTCATAGTCATACCAAGTCCATCTATGCACTACTGGCCACAGATGACTATCAACATAATATAAATATGAGGATAATGACAATGATATAAGAATTCAATAAAACAATTTCAAGAATTAATTTATCCAGGAACCGATAACGTCCAAATTGTCAACATGATACTGTTTTGTGGAGTAAAATTCAAGAATGCTCAGAAGAATATTTCCATGAATAGATACTGGATGAAGTGCAAATATCAAAGATATTCCACTAATTTCATGGAGTATAAAAGCCAAAACTTTAATCAACTGAGTATAATAAAGAATGGAATAACAAAAGAATTCACCAGGCATGCGATAGATCGCATGCACTTGCTTATTCCAACGAGAATAATAAATAATGGAACAGGTCACGCGTGGCCTTGCGCACGACAAGATATTCAAACTGAATAATAAAGAATGGAATAACAGAAGAATTCACCATGCATGCGATAGACCGCACATACATGTTATTCCAACAGAATAATAAATAATGGAACTAGGTCATGCGTAATACGCACAGACACGATGTTCCAACAGAATAATAAAGAATGGAATAACAGAAGAATTTCACCATGTATGCGATACTTCGCATAGAAAGGTTATTCCAACAGAATAATAAATAACGGAACCAGTCATGCGTAATTACGCATACAGGCATGATGTTCAAATGTAATAATAAGGGATGGAATAATAATAGCTCTCTTCAAGAACACGAAAGAAAAAAATACCCCTTACCTTAGAAAAACTGGATACTAGAATAGTGAGGTAGCAGACTTCTCTTCTTCTTTCTCTCTATAATTTCTCTCTATAATAATTGCTCTAAAGCTTTTGTGAATTGGTGAGAAATGAAGGAAGAATGAGCTTCCATTTATAGGAAAATATAGTTTCGATAATTGCACGTTTTGGGGCTCCAAAATATTACAGTATAATGCCTTCCTCTTTTTCTTCATTTTTAATTTAGTCCCGCAAGTATTAAAAAACTTGCACCACCTCCCCTAATAGTAAATAATGTGAATTAATAGTTCATTCATGTGACTCAACAGTATAATCATGTGAAAAAATTAATTACAGTATAATACCTTCAACTATACCTCCATTTTTAACTTAGTCATGCAAGTATTATCAATCTTGCACCAACTCCCCTAATAGTACAAGAATGTGATTCAATTGTACAGACATGTGAACAAATAGTTATATAAGTATGTGAATTAGTAACAATTAATTGCTCAATTGTTCGATAAATTACCCGATTTATCAATATAACCCCCAGACATCAATTATCATCGGAATAGTTGTCGATTTCCACTAACACTAATAATCCCAACACAATGGAACTATCAAATTCATCTTTAATCAACACAACTTATTCATCATTAATATTATAACTCACAATATTTAACAACCATGTCGTTCCCAAGAAAGAGGGGTTTTCCGATAAGGATTTCTCCTTATTGGCGCGCAATTAGGTGACCAAACCTCTCCTTGACAGAACTTCTAGACATTGTCAATATTGCAAATAATAATATGAATAACTTTGTCGTCTCAATTATTGATTTAATAATAATAAATATAATGCAGATGATACTATGACAATAATTGAATCAATAATATGAGAGATATGATGCGTGAATTCTTCAAAGAATAATTGAGTAAAACGGGTGACTTCTCACGTAAGCATCAATAATCAATACGATTGTGTTACTATGCAACCACGCCAGACATTCTTTGTACTTTTACTCTTGGGTAGTTCAACGCTTTAAACGGTAACACTTTCGCCGTTATTTTTATAAAAAGATAATTACGCTGCTTTTCTAACTACTTACAATACTTAGTTATGGGGTCCACCAATGATTGTGTCGTCGTACGAATATTCCCTGTTAAAGCAAATATTCCCTGACCAATCGAATATTATATAACCACTTGCTTACTTTGCAAAATTTTTAAATATTACCCATAACTGTAACATTATATCAAATCCACACCATAATATTCAAAAATATATTTCGAGAAAATTATTCTTTATTCATAAAAGTCGTGGTCTTACAACCATCCTATTGGAACGCCATTTCCCGTGCCCAAAATTTTCTGCCGAAGTAATGTCGGCTACTCAAGAAATGATGTCATTGGATCATCAGCCGGGACAAGGGCTGGGTAAAGATCACCAAGGCATCAAGCACCCCATTTAAGTGTCTGGTCAAACTAGGACAGCTGGACTAGTTTATTCTTCCAGTTCTAGTAATAGGAATCCTCATAAACATCATCAGATTCCTTCAGCTTCAGCCGCATGGCGATTATCTTCATCTTCGAATTCTGAGTCCGCACAACCTCCGGTAAAGGTGCCAGCCCACGTGATGGCTATGTTATTTCTCAAGCCAGTACCGGTGAAGGCGAAAGAAGTCTTTGTTCCAGATCTAATAGTGGATAAAGAGAAACAAAGAATCAAACAAGACATCATCCGGATGATGTCAGGCATACGCATCATTGTCCATAATGAGCATACAAACAGATACACCCCAAACGATGATTGCTCAGATATAATAGCCATCATTCGAGATAAGGAGGATGATGACAACCCCTCCATCACTATAGTCCACCCGGACTTTGCCCTTGCCAATTGGAGCAGCACTCCTTGCATTAGTCGACAAGGGTAAAATGGGCAGGAACTCTTTTTGCCCTGTAGAGATCATAACTGCTTACTTTTTTGTACAATATTAGCAGTTGTTTTGCTAGTGCATGCTAACACTTTGTATGATCATACCCTTTCATATATACTAAATTAAAGCATATTTTGTTTCAGGACCCTGAATTTAGATGTGCATGTATTTGCTGACACGGTGCCTCTTCTCCACAAGGATTGTACCTTTGATGTAGAGATGAATTCACCCTTGATGGAAATACATGAGGACATTGAGGTGCCTCCAGAAATTCAAGAATGGGTCAAAGACAAACCTAAACCCAACCTTGATCAAACCACTTCCTTTAATCTCGAAACCTTAGAAAGCCCTAAGTTAATCCAGATTGGTTCAGACCTTACCCCAAACCAAAGGAATGACATGGTTACGCTACTAACCCAATTCCAGGATGTGTTTGCATGGTCTCATGAAGACATGGTGGGTTTGTCCACTGACATTGTTCTTCATTGCCTTCCCATTAAAGAGGGATTCAAGCCAGTCAAGCAGAAGCTCAGGCGATTAAAACCCGAGTGGAGTTTAAAAGTAAAAGAAGAAATTGTGAAACAATTTCAAGTTGGCATCATCATGGTGTCCACATATCCTGAGTGGATATGCAACATCGTTCCCATTCCTAAACCTAGAGGAAAGGTGCGAGTTTGCATGGATTATCGGGAGATGAACAAAGCTTGCCTCAAGGATAGCTTTCCGGTGCCATTTATCCGCATTCTCATTTACAATACTGCTCGATACTGCATGTACTCCATTGCTAATTGCTTTGCAGGGTACCATCAGATCATGGTTGTTGAGGAAGATCGTGTGAAAACTTCTTTCATCACACCTTGGGGAACTTTTTGCTATAGATGGTTGTCGTTCGGCCTCATCAATGCTGGAGCCACCTATCAACGAGTTATGATGGCTCTCTTCCATGACTTATTGTATAAAGAGATAGAGATCTACGTGGATGACATCATTGTCAAATCCCGGAAAGAGGAAGACCACTTATACCATCTCAGGAAGCTATTCAACTGGTTACGTAAGTACAACTTGAAGTTGAATCCAGCCAAGTGCGCCTTTGGCGTTAAATTAGGGAAGTTACTAGGATTCCTAGTCAGCCACAAAGGGATTGAGTTGGATCCTACCAAAATCTAGGCCTTCACGGAAATGCCCATTCCTCAGACAGAGAAGGAAATACGGGGATTTTTGGGAAGAATTAACTTCATTATCAGGTTCATTTCTCAACTCACCGCAACCTATGAGCCAATCTTCAAGCTGTTAAGGAAGAACTCCTCCATGAAATGGAAGGATGAGTGCCAGAAGGCCTTCCTTACAATCAAAGAGCAGCTAGTTAAAGCTCCTATTTTAGTACCACCCAGGGATGATGTTCCCCTGTTCATGTACATGTCCATAAGTGACAATGCCATGGGCTGCATGCTGGGACAGAAAGACGATAGAGGCCAAGAACAAGCTATCTATTACCTCAGCAAAAGATTTAGTAGCAGTGAACACAAGTACACTCTGATTGAGAAGACTTGTTGTGCTTTAGCATGGGCGTGCATGAGGTTAGAGCATTACCTCCATGGTCACACAACCCATCTCATATCCCACGTGGATCCTCTCAAGTACGTGTTCAATAAACACATGTTAAATTGTCGGCTGTCCAGATGGCAGTTGATCCTACAACAATTTGACATCGTCTACGTGACTCGAAAGTCCATCAAAGGTCAAGGAATTGAGGATCAACTGGTCGCCGCACCTTCAGGGGACTTCAAACCCTTGGAAACTTATTTCCCCGATGAAGGGGTAATGACAGTTCAGCCACACCATCAGTATGATACACGCCAAACATGGAAGATGTATTTTGATGGAGCTATTAATATAGAAGGTTTTAGAGCTGGAGTAGTTCTAGTATCCGGTACGGGGGAGCAGTATCTCGTCACCGTCAAATTGAAGTTTGTTAGCACCAACAACACAGCTGAGTATGAAGGTTATCTCATGGGGTTAAAACTTGCACGTTCAATGGGCATCAGGCGGTTCACTGTCTTTGGGGATTCAGAGTTAGTGGTCAGATAATCCACGGGAATCTATCAAACCAAAGAGCTACATCTGCTACCTTACCATCGGCAAGTTGTATAGATGGTTTTGGAGTTCGAAGAAATCTCCTTTCTACACATTCCTCGTAATATGAATGACTTTGTAGTCGCATTATAAACTTTGGCCTCCTTGATTCACATACCTAACAAGGGACACTTGCCAAGCATCACAATTTCCATGCACAAGGCACCAGCCTATGGGAACTACGTTGGAGAAGTATCGGATGAGCTACATCCCATCCAACATCCTTGGTATCAGCATATCAAGGAATACCTACGAGATGGATCTACACCCACTAAGGCATGCCCAACTAAGAAAAGGCGGATCCATCGACTTGCTATGAAATTCTACCTGAGTGGAGATGCCCTTTATAAGAGAGATGCAGGACAAGGTCTCCTCAGATGTTTTGATAAAGACCAAGCTCAAACGCTTATGGATGAGATCCATGGTGGAGTCCGTGGCCCACACATGAGTGACCCCCTCCTTGTAAAGAAGATCCTCGGGACAGGACATTACTGGCTCTCTCTTGAAGCTGACTGCGATGACCATGTCAAGAGATGTTATCAGTGCCAAATGCATGGGAATGTTATCCATGCCCCTCCACGGGAACTACATAAAATCAGTTCACCTTGGCCCTTCTCAATGTGGGGAATGGACGTTATTGGGCCCATTGACCCTAAAGTCAGTAATGGACATCGCTTTATCTTCACCATGATCGACTACTTCACCAAGTTGGTAGAACCAGCCTCCTTCCCCAGGGTTATCAAAGAAGTCATTATTGCTTTTATTAGAAACAATGTCATTTGTCGATATGGACAACCAGAGGTAATTGTGTCATACAATACTAAGAACCTCAACAACAAAATGATGGAGGAATTATGCAGTAAATTCCACATCAAACATCTTAACTTCGTCATCTACCGTCCAAGGATGAATGGTGCTGTTGAAGCGACTAACAAAACATCAAGAAGATCATGCAAAAGATGTTCACCAACCACAAAGAGTGGCCTGACTTATTGCATCTTGCTTTGTTAGCCTATAAAACATTAATGCGTACTTCTACTGGGGCAACCCCCTACGCATTAACCTATGTGATGGAAGTAGTGCTCCCCATAGAAGTTGAAATGGAGTCCCTCAGAGTATTGATAGACGCTTAGCTAGATGAAGACCAATGGGTACAGGACAGGTTTCACCAATTATCTCTAATAGACGAAAGGTGAACCGCGACTATCTTCCATGGTCAGTTATATCAACAAAGGATCGCCAAATCCTACAACAGAAAAGTCCGGCTACATTAGTTCAAACAAAATGAGTTGGTTTTGAAGAAGATCATTGACAACCAAGATCAATCTAAGGGAAAATTTTCTCTTAACTGGGAAGGCCCATTTGTTGTCAAGGAAGTATTGACAGGAGGCGCTCTCAGATTGCAAGAAATGGATGGCGATGAATTTCCACAACTCATCAACTCGGACATAGTGAAATGGTACTATGTCTGAAGTTACCATCAAGCAAACATCCTGGTGTTGGACCATCAGATCACCAGTCATTCCGTTTCTTTAACCCTTTACCACATAAAACTCTTTTCTATACTTTGCCCCTCAGGGAAACATACTCTTCGAGCCAACAGCCTGGCTTCACTACGTTCTTATAACTTCGGTCATCCCACTAGGGATTGAACCTTTCGCACTTATAGTTTGTTACCCCAAATTTGGGATCAAACTTTTTACACCTGCAGTTTATCCTCAACCTAGGATCAAAATTTCTCTTCCCCGTAGTCTGACCTGCACATGGGATCACGTTTTTCAACTCGTCATGATAGGCGAACTACGTCGACCTGATCTCCTATTCAATTGGAGTACGCACGCAACCATTTCATATAGACTGGTCGCAATAAAACATAAACAACAAAAACACTTCTACCCCGTTCTCCTTATAAAAACAACAAAAACATTCCTACACCTTTTTCTACCATACAACTTTGAACATCTTACACTAGGTTCGAACTACGCAGACTTGATCTCCTCTTCAATAGGAGTACGTAGGCAACCATTCATGGTTCGGTCTCACCCCCTACCAAAACATAAACACTTGTCAACTGGTATTGGGATCAAACTTCAATCCAATACATTTCATTTGGCTTCAAACCAAAGGGATGAAATTACTTGAACTCCTCCCAAATAGGAGATTCGGCGACCATCTAAGTTGCAATTGTACCTTGAAGAGCAACAACAATCCATAAGAGATGGAATTTACTAGGTTCCTCTTGAATAGGGGTAATGGCGACCATCTGTGGTGCGTTCAATCTCAGAGAGGAAAACAACACTCCTCTCCATATTTCCATCTAGGAAACAGTCCCAAGACACCAAAGATGGTAGGGATATACCCAGATCAATGATCCATTCTGAATTATCCTGAGATAACTCAATGTCCATTAGTCCAGGAAGAATTCAGAATACATCAAGATCACAAGTCCTGAAGAAGTAGGCAAAATATCATGCAAGTATCAGAGCATATCTAAAAGGGAAGTGATCAAAAATATATTTCAATGCTATATATAATGCTGTTTGATATACATAATGTAAATTGTACATGACAAAATGGATAAGCTAGTCTGTGCAGGAAAATACAAGCCCATCTACAAGTCCGGGTATATATATGCGAGCTAACAAGCCCAACATGACATCCTTCTCAGAAGAAGGAGGCAAAGATGTGGTCTCCTGTACGAGAGTATCCACACGACCCAATAGATCTGCAGCCATCTGCATGGTGACCATGTGCTCATCAATGTAAGCGCTCATCTCTGCAATCATGCCAATGGTAAGGGACCTCACTGCAGTACTATCTGTGACGGCTACATCCCGGGAAGATATAGCACTATCCCGCTCAACTATCGATGCATCTCTGGCTGATCTGGCCTTGTCCCGCTCAATAACAGCGACATCTCTGCAAGCTAATGCATCGTCTCTCTCTAATAGAGTTGCGTCTCTCCCATTGAGGGTAGTCAACATCAAGGCTCTCGCCTGGTCTCTCTCGAAGGTCATCAGATGGAGACTCTGCTCATAGTACTGTGTTTAATGTTGAATCACAACAGTACTAGTACTTGGAGAATCTAAAGGAGATGCCGTCAACCCAGCAACTAACTCCTCCTCGAGGTGGGAATCAATGTCCTCCATGGTCTCCCCATCATCTGAATCACTATCCAGTACTATGGATACTGCCACAGCCGATATAATATATGTCTCCATCCATGAAGAATACTCTGATGAACAACCCGGATTGCTCATAAAGAAAGCAACTAACTCGCGCTGACCCCAACAAGCATACACACAGGATCGATCCTCTACTGAAAGATAGCGAGAAGCAAAACGCTGACCTAGCACCCCTCGAAAGGATGAAAATCGTGAAACTGGTCAAACTACGACATCACGACCATTAGATGATAGGTGGTCATGCCACTTAAACCTGCCAGAGGGAGGTAATCCATGCCCGGAGCATGAGGAATGAAGCTGTAGGGTGAGCTAAGCCATGTGCACGATAGAATGCCAAATGAATCTCTGATATCCGCCAAGAACATAGACCACGACATAGCATCTATACACTCCGATGGCCGAAAAGAGTATGACATGGCTATATCATGGGTGAAACAATACCCGTGCCATCTAAAAGTGATAATCGATCTAAAATGTGACATAAACCACATGTATAGCATGCCCGAGCTGCCTGTAAACACTCATGTCGGATAACTACAGCAGTATGTAGCCGATCTCAGAGTCTCTGCTATAATCATCAGTATGATGGTACGACCCTCCCTGAGAGCTCTCACTACCATGATGACTCCAATGTCTATCTCATCCATGTACCGTGGCATATAGACATACGACAGTATGCACAATAGCAGTACATCCACCCTGGCTAGACGCCAATGATCCTCCAATGAGGTGAAATCCCAGGAATATTGTGTGTAACTATCCTCAGAGCCAAATCTGTTAAACAGAAAACGCTGGGATATAAGGATGGCCAGATGTAAACTTATCCTGTACCACCCTACGCCTCAATCTAGTGAGGGTCATGAACCGTCGAATCATGTCCCCCAAAGCCATATGCACGCAAGATTTGTCCAGCGGCAACATCGTCAACCATGCATACTCCTCCAGAATGGGAGTCAACTCATGGGTCCCAAATCGAAAAACCTGTCTCTCCGATACGCAGTGCTCTAGTATGCCATCCACGAATCATGTGGGAACTTGAAACATCAACAGGGTCATAGTATGCTGCAACACGTGATTCACGGTCACACTATCTGATGGTGACATGCTATCATACCATGATCGCATACCAGATGATACCAATAATGGTGGGGTATGATCAATACGGCTCACTGTCGAAGAAGACATCTGTATGAGCCGTTTCATAAGACCATCCAGGGGTCAATACTTAATATCTCTGGACATACATAAGCATAACATGATACATGCATTGTAGATAATAGATGGCAATATGATATAGGGAATGAAAAAACTGTGCATACATTCCTAAGTATATCAACATCTAATACATCATCTCTGTACAGCTACAAATACAGGGAAATGGGGCACAAACGCCTTACTACTAATAGAGGCCTATCAAAAGATATAAAGAGAATGGGGCACAGCCACCCAATATCTAACAGATGCCTATAAAAAGAGGTAAACGAGAATACACATCAGAAGAAGACAATAGTGTCGATGTCTACATCATCAATCCTGTCCACTTGATGTAACTCCTCCTGAGTCACTGGATCTCTATCAACAGGGATGTCAGGCCTATACAAAGGAGGATCTGCACTGGTAAAGCCAAATGGGTCATTTGAGGGGCCAGTACCTGAGCTAGAAGAATCAAACGAATCTTTCTCTGCCGGATCTCTGCCCAAATGCCGTATAAAGAAATGTGCCTGGTCTAGTGGCCTGGTCAAACTGTCAATCTGTGTTACATGAGTCGGATCTCGGATGCAGCTATCCAATCCGTCATCAGCATGGATCCTGGAACCATATCCCCCATGAACTGAGTGGTGTGGGACTGGGCTCTAATAGTGTGAGGGAACCACCAACACTGGAATATCTCCTGAGTGCAGGGACCCTCTAACAATGCAAACTCGTCAACCCCCAACAATGGGATATCAGAGACGGGTGACTGCGATATAGGCCAATGATGCCTGGCAGGAGGCAAGATCGGCATACAGATCTCCCCTGTGGTGCTCCTAATAGCACGCTCTCCTAGATAGAGCTCCCATCCTCCATCTATAAAGAGAGAAACTCTTCGGGTGGAAATCACATACTCGACACCAGTCGGGTACCCATCCTCAAAATCGATGGCCAAGTGCTCCCCAGAATAGGGAATCCATGTAATAATATCAGCTATCAACAACTCCAGCTGCAGGCGGCAATGAGTGAAACCCTCAGCTATAGGGACCTCTGCCAATATGGAATGATGCCATCGTCATCCTCGTGGATATGTATCTAAACCTAACACACTCACATGACACAAGCATGTGAACCTCTCATAGGCCCAAAACTGCCAAAATAATGGCAAAACATCTGCGGTCAATAAACAATCTTAACCTATACGTGGGAAACAACAAGAGAAATACTCACCAGTAGAAATGGGTAGAATCCTAACCAAGCCTCAGTCAAACCCTGCGAGCGCATATACATGCCCCTGAGAAAATAAGCAAAGGTATAGGAACCCCAATCATAATCTCCAATACGGTCCACATGACGCGTGGCCCTGATCAAAGCAAATGACACCGTAGAAGAGTTATCTGCTATGAAGTAGCCTCTAATGATCATCAAGAACAATCTCCGAATAATACGATCCTTGACTCTGACATCATCTGGCATGGGCTCACTCAAAAGCCCACTCATAGCATCTACGCTCAAAGGACCTGCACGGACAGTCCTTCCCTTGAGCGCCTCTGTCGGAACTCCTAGTAAGGATCTGACGCAGTAGGGGTAATATTCACCATGCAAAGAACTGGTGCCCCACCAAACTCCATACCTGTGATAAACCGCCAATCCATCGACGTCATTGTCACCTCACAGTCCAACAAATGGAGTGACTGAGTTTGATGAAACCATCACTCAGACAATGCCCTGAGGTAACCCCAGGGACAACGACGGGGAATGATGGAAAAGAATGCTCCAAATCCCCAGTCATGTACAACCGCTCTATAGTCAGGATGAAGAGCCTGATACTTGGAGTGTATGCTAAACCAATTCCCTCGAGGCTGTATAAAGCTGGGAACCTGCATGCAATGCAAATCAATAACAAAACCCTTTAATCCTCATCAATAGGAAAGAAGGAAGATTAAGATCTAACGTCATACCTCGTTAGCGTGCAGATACATCGAGGGATGTCGACTGAAATCACCTAGAAGCTCTAGGTTTACCACCTGAATACTCGAGAGGTCCCTACGGAGAGCATGCATAGCAGGAGCGGAGTCCGCAACTGGAACATCCTCCTCCTCGTCCTCGACGTCCGGCACATCAATCTGGACTGGACGTATCATCGCCTCCACCAAATGAAGAGGTTGTCTAACAGAGCGGGGTCGAGGCACTTCAGAATCCCTCCTCCGTATACCAGAAGTTGTCCTACGGGAACTGCTCAGCTGATCTGGATCCATAATATCTGGACAAAAAGTCTCCAAATCACCTCAGAAAGGGTGTTGTATTTTCTAGCCTGGAGCTTTTCAAAATGCATTTTATGACTACATGCGTGCATGCATTACTTTAACATATGATAAGTAGGTTTTATACCTACTTATCCGGTATCTAGTACTTGAATTATTTGCTTAATCTCATGTTTCTTAGTTACTTTTGTAGGCGATGACACGGCACAGGCATGAAGAATCAAGGGAAAGCAATTCAGACATCTTTTGGACTAAAATACGCAAGCAAATGCAAGAAAGGAATATTGAAGGACTTTTAACACCATGTTGGATGCATGTTCTTCACTTAGAATTTAGAATTTATTGTAGACCTACTTCTTATCTTTTCGGAACATCTTGAATCATCCCAATCGGAGTTCGGATGAGAGAGTTATGGCCTTTTTATCATCGAAGATCAAAGCTAAGAGTTGTCATGTTTGCCGTTTACATAACATCTACTTCATGCCCGATTTCCACATTGTTCCAGCCCGAATCTGTCAATCCTCAAAGAATAAATGTTGTAGATCTCGTCGATATCTACGATTTGATAGGTGGCAGGCTTCGTAACTCCAAGAGGATCAAATGTTATGTTTGTTTTACCAAAGGACGTCGCAACAGAAAACAGCGTAGCGCGGACCGCGCTATAAATGAACTATGCATAGTGCGGGGCGCGCTAGTCCACCAGAAAATAGGCCACTGCAGCGCGGGCCGTGCTCAAAATTCCTTGGAGACAACGCGGGGTGCGCTAGGCGGCAAGGGGACAACGTTTTTGGGTTATTTGGTGTCCAATTTGAGCTAGAATAGGATTCTTAGTTGCCTAACTTGCGTGGGTGTCCATTATAACTATAAATACATGATGAGAGACATAAAAGAGAGGGATATAGGCTAGTTTTGGAGGATTCCATTAGATTAGAGTAGATTAGGAGCAAAACCCTAGTTCTTATGGGATTGGGAGATTGAAGCAACTTGGAGACCATTGAAGATCAAGAGCAGGAGCTTGAGGAAGATAGAGATATGCTGACAACAGATTTATTCTTTACTCTACTCTTATTTTTATCTTTTAATTATTATTCAATTGTGGATTCTTAGTTTTAATTCAATAATAATGAACTAATTCTTTATTTGAGATTACAATGGATCTTATTGTGTAGTTTATTTTAATATGCTTCGCTATCAATTATTATGTTCTATTGTGAGGATTGTATATTGTGATTTGGACTTAATTGTTTAATTGATTGGCCATCAATTACCGTGATAATCTATATGAACTCGAGAGATGAAGTATAGATTTAGATCTAATCATGATAACATGTGTTTGTGATTTTTGCATAGATGGAATTCATGATTCGTGTTTAGGATAGAGATATGCCTTTACGCCATATGTAATCTTATAGAGAACTTGTGCGTTAAATCCTTTTTAATTGTAATTCACATAGAGATATAGTGGATTAGTTAATTAGGGTGTCTTACTTAATTCTATCATCTGTGGATTTAAGTGAGTACGAGTATTATGCATCGAGAGGTGATTTTATCTGCTTTAGTGTTCTTGATTAACAATTCAGGATAGAAAATAATTGATGAGAAGTGTGTTAACTTAAATGAAGCAATAAGTGAAGTTGTGATCTTCAATCTCCGTAATCTTAATTTAATTAGTGGTAATTAGAATTAGTGTAATTAAATAATTTAATTTATATAATTTGAAATTCATTCATTTAAATAAGATTGAGTTGGTTACGGGTTAGTACTTGGTGATTTTTATTACACAATTCCTTGTGGGAACGATAATCTACTTTCACTTTATTACTTGTTGACCACGTATACTTGTGTGTTGTGCGTAATTAGATTTTATCCAACAAGTTTTTGGCGCCGTTGCCGGGGAATTAGTTAATATATTTTTGCCAATATTAATTTCAATCAAATTAGTCTTAATTTAAACATTTTTATTTTTATTTTTAATTCTCTTCCTATTTTTCTCTCTTTTCAGGTACCATGGCTGGATGCAATTATCAATGGCCTTATTCGAATATGACTCAGCCAAGGAACACAGGAATTGTTGAACTCAATGCCTTTTCTGCATTATCAGCACAACTTGAGACACTTTCGAAGAGGTTTGTTGTTGTTGCAGCCCAACGTAATCGAAGGATAACAGTTAATTACAATTATTGTGCTGGTAATCATCCGAGTCATCAATGCACCGTCAGTTTTGAACCGGTACAATATAGTGGTGATTACCTCAATAACTATGTTGATCCTAACTATCACCAAGTTTGGGGTATCACCCGGGATTCTTCAGGAGCTACATTTATGATGACCAATACTACGCTCCAAATCCAACATACACACAAGAATTTTCATGTCCACCTCCATTGCCACAAGAAGAAAAGCCAAATCTGAGGGATGTAATATTGAAGGGCATAGCAAACCTAGAGTAGATGAGTATTAGCCTAGAGGAGATGAGTATTAGCCAAGAGCTGTCACCCTAAAATTTTAATAATCGGATGGAACAACTCGTCACTACTTCCACACATGGTCCGCAATACATGGCTTCCGAGACTGAGACAGATAATTCAAGGTTGGATGAAATGTGGTCCAAGTTCGTAGCATCAAATGAGGAGAGGAGGATTAATCAAGAGCGGTCAATTCAGAATCAAGAGATATCAATTCAAAATCTTACAGATCGGATGGAGCAAATGACCAAAGCCGTTAGAAAACTTCCTCTAAACACTTGGCGTTATGACATGGATGACGAAATTGACGGAGAACCCGAACCAAATCTGCGACTGGATGAGCCACAAGATATCGAAAGTGTGGAGACAATTGGGGATAATGAAATAGAGGTCGACGAAGATCTAAATGGGTCTCCACCAACGATCAAAGAGTCAGTAAGATTCGCAAAATCATGCCCACTTGGAAGTCATGTCGTCGGCGAAGCTCTTTATGACATAAGAGCGAGTGCAACATTGAAGCCATGGTGGGAAGAGAAAGAGAAGATAGACGAAAATCCCATTGTGTTTGACACACTTCTATGCCCAAATATGATCACAAACACAATGGAGATAACACCTAGTCATTTGTCCTTCTTCATGGAGATTATACCGAGTCAGAGCATGCTAGGTGACTTTGATGCTATGGCCATCGCTTGTGGGAACCTCCCAAAGGATTATTTTATATTGATGGATGGAGGATTCCTCAACTTTCAGAGAGGAATTAGATAGCGTTGACCAGACAAAGTCTGGCTGAAGGACAATAAATCAAGCGCTACTTGGGAGGCAACCCAAGCTCTAAAACTTTTCTTCCTTATTTATTCTTTATATTTTAGTTTATAGTCTAGCTCAAATATTTAGTTTTCAAAGAATAATAACTCCATAATGGTATACTCGCAGGTAAGGCAAGAAAAAGAAAGTCATCATGCCACTGACCCACTAGCACGAACCGTGCTCCCTAACTCTCAGACACTGCGCGGGGTTCGCCACTACCCCAGCAACTTACTGACATGCCAGTGTGGGCCGCGACAATTCGCCGATCCCATAGTGCGGGACGTGCTATATCCAATGTATAATGAGCGCAGGGCGCGCCAATGCTACAACATGCTACTGAACTCCTAGCGCAGACCGCGCTACCAAATACATAGGCACAGCGCGGGGCGCGCTATCTCATTCATATCTATGGCGCGGGCCGTGCCACTCGGAATTCCCAAGCGTTAAAAGTGTTTTAATTGTAATGTTAGTCAAGTCCAACTCAAGTGTGGTTCCCAATTTATTCCAATGTGTCTGGCCTATTCTTCAGACTTAGCAGACAAGGAGGAAAATCTCAGATTTTCGTGGAAGTCCTCTCTTTTAATTTTTCTTATCTTAGCCATTGAGGACAATGTCTATTTTAAGTTTGGGGGCATTTTAGTGTTGTATTGCATATAGTTAGTTACATTGTAGTTCATATAGTTACATTTACTTTTTGCATTCAGTTTCTAAAAAAATAAAATGTGAAAAAATGAAAAATTAGTAGTTAGTTTACTATGTTTATATAGTACATCATGCATGAGTCCAGCTGTTTGATATTTACAGTTTGTGTTGGCCAATGATGAGATTGGAATTGGGTAGACAAGTATAGTACGAATTATTAGAGCGTTCATGTGATTTCTTGTTATGAATTAAGTTTTTTTCTGTTTGAAACTGGTATAATAACGATAGCACAGTAAAAACAACTTGTTGATTGATTGAGTTTAAATTGATACATAATAAGACTCTAAAGGATAATTGTGACGCCCCCAAATTTAGGTATACGTCACCCATCTTGGGTCGCCACTTACATGGTACATAAATTCAAATAAAACTTACTAATATAACTGTCGTGTACAATACGACATAAACTGTGAGTTTGAATACAAATATTGTCTACTAGATATTATACAAACTCAAAAGGAGTCCTCATTACTACTATTATCACACTATTTCATAGAATAGTGAGGACTACTAATGCTATCCTCTCGACCATTACTCCGCTCCCCGACTCGTCCCAAATATATGTTCTCATTTCAAAGAGAACAAAGGAAAGAAAGGGTGAGCTCAACTAGCCCAAGAAGAAATATTATGACTAAGATAATGCGAATAATTTATCATTAGCCTTCAACAAAGGTTAAACCGATAAAATACAATAGACAACAAGTTTAATCTGCAATGAATAAGCAATCCATTAAAAGAGTCAAGTAGAGAATAAAGTCTACTATCTTTTAGGTTTTAAAAGGTTTTTCATCATCGTTATAGTTTGAGACTCACTTTAATAAATAATCCACATCATCGAATCACCCTCGCACTACTTTTCTGCCAAGGATATTCATCAAATTATCAATGGTCATGACTATACCGAATCACCCCGGTCATAATCATACCAAAAACTATCCATCAACGCATTACAAAGCACCGAGGACTTTTATCACATCATTTATAACAAGCCATGATTATACCGAATGATCCTCGGTCATAATCATACTAAGTTCATCTATACACGTAAGTCAAGATAACATAATATAACATGAGGATGATGACAATGACATAATAATTCAATAAAACAAGTTCAAGAATTATTTTATCCGTGAATTATTAACGCCCAAATTGTCAAAATGATACTGCTTTTGTAGAGTAAAATTCAAGAATGATCGTAAGAATATTTCCATGAAAAGATATCGATGAAACGCAAATATCAAGGATATTCTACTAATTTCATGGAGTATAGAAGTCAAAGTTTTAACCAACCGGGTATAATAAAGAATGGAATAACAAAAGAAATCACCACCACGCATGCGGTACTTGCAGATAAACAAAGTTATTCCAATGTATAATAATAATCTTAACCAGTCGTGTGAAATTCACAATCGGCGATGTTCCAATGAATAATAAAGATAGAACCGGATCCGGTGTAAAACACACGATAGATATTCCAATGAATGATAAAGATTTTAACCAGTCCCGTGTAAAACACACGACGGGATGTTCCAATGAATAATAAAGACGGAACCAGTCCTGTAAAACCCATGCATGGATGTTCCAACAGTAATAATAATAGAGATGGAACCAGTCCTGTAAAACACACGCATGTGATGTTCCAATGTAATAATAGAAGAATGTCACCAAGTATAGGGTAAACCACGATACAAAAGTTATTCCAATGTAATAATAAGCAATGGAATAACAACAGCTTCTCTTCATGAATAATAAGAAAGAATAACACCCTTTACGGGTACAACAAAAATAATATTCCCTACCTTAGAAGAACCTAATATCGGCAAGGTGAAGTAGCGAAATGTTTTTTCTTCTTCTCTCTATAGTTTCTCTTTCTAGAGTTTCAAAGAATTCGTGGAAAATAATGAAGCACTAGGCCTTTATTTATAGAAGATTTCTAGCTTAGCACCTGCCATGTGAAAAGGCAAGTGGCTTGACGACTGGTGATGTGAAAATAAAAGTGGTTTGACTCCTGTAATGTGAAACGACAAGTGGTTCGACGCCTGTAATGTGAAACGACAAGTGGTTCGACGCTTGTAATGGTAATTACTATTGACGAAGGTAATTACTATTCACAAAGGTAATTACTATTGATCGAAGGTAATTACTTATTATATCGACGAAGATAATTACTATTCACAAAGGTAATTACTATATGACGAAAGGTAATTACTATTGACGAAGAGACTCTTAGATGATGACATATGGGCCCCCCATAAAATAATCAAACTTACCACAAATGTCTCATAACAGACTTTTTATATACATCAAGGATTGAATAAATATTACCACAAATCATTTTATTTTTAATCAACACATATTTAATCTTTCAACAATTATTAATCATTTATAACTTGTCGCCTCAATTATTGATTTAATACTATAACATATTATACGATGATAATGTGATAATAATTGAATCAATAATATAAGAGATATGATGCAAAGAATTATCAGAAGCAATAATTGAGCATAAAATGAATGACTTCTCATATAAGCATCAATAATCAATATCGTGTGCTACTATACAACTACGCCAGACATCGTACTTTTTTACTACCGGGTAGTTCAACAGCTTTAACGGTAACACCTCTGCCGTTATTTTTATAGAAAGATAATTTTGTCATTTTCTAACTACATTAAATACTTCCGCCAGTGGGTCCACTAATGATTGAGTCGTCATATTTAATATTCCCCGTCAAAAAGAATATTCCCCACCAAATGAATATTTTATAACAACTTGCATACTTTTGCAAAATTTATAAATACTACCCACAACTATAATATTATCTTAAATTCACACCATAATATTAAAAAATTATTTCGACAAAATTTTAATCTTTATTGATAAAATCTGGGTCTCACAATCTCCCTCCTTATGGAATTTCCCTCAAAATTAGGGTACGTACTGTATGATAAAGAGGTGAGGATACCTTGAATACCTTTATCATTAAAAATATTAAATTCATCTTCTAATCCTACGAAAGATATTCATTAACAAATCATCTTTTTGCACTACAGCAAAAAAGATATATAAATCAGTAAAACCAATAATATCGAGACTCGACTTAATAGTATCACAACCACGAATTATCCATGCACCATCGCCAAAGAATATTCGTGTTTTTCAATTACTGGCCATGATTATACCGAATAATCTTTGGTCATAATCATACCAAGTCTATCAATGCACTACTACCAAAGATGACTTTTACCACATCCATGAATTAATATTTCATTCTTGAGACTTAGCTCAATAATTAATCCATATCATCGAATCATCCCCGCACTACGTGCCAAGGATATTCATTAGTATCACGACCACGAATTATCCATCCACTACTACACTAATCGCCGATAAAGATAATCGTGTATTCATTAGTATCATTAGTATCACACCACAAATTATCCATGCATGCGGCCACCAAGATAATCGTGTATTCATTAGTATCACGACCACAAATTATCCATGCACTACTACCAAAGATAATAGTGTATTCATTAGTATCACGACCACAAATTATCCATGCACTACTACCAAAGATAATCGTGTTTTTCAATTACGGTTATGATTATACCCAACAATCCTCAATCATAATCATACCAAGTCCATCTATGCACTTACAAAGCCACATATGACTTTCAACATAATATAAGCATGAGGATAACGATATAAAGAACCAATCAAATGAGATAAAGGATAAATATTAAACATTTATAATATAATTTATCCAGATTCAAGAATATTCCCATGTTATCAATCACTTAATAATCTCATAATCTAATATCATTAATATTATAACAATATTTTAATCACTTCTTAAATTTATTAACAATTTATCTCAATTGTTTACGCTTTTACCATATAATGCATTTAATCATTCAAAATGCCATACTTATAAGATATCATCACCAATTATCAAATCCTCAAAATATGCATATACTCTATATAGGATTCTCTAGCCATAAAATCCTATTTTCAACTTTGTTACTTCACATAACATATTTAACTCATATGTTCAGAATTAAACTATTTTCATGAAAATACCAAATCAGTCCCAAAAATATTTCTTTTCTGGGATTTAGCATAATATAGTCCCATGATGAAAATATATTTTTCTCGAATTTTAAAATTCATTTACTATTTTTCAAAAATCAATTTCTAATTAATTCCTTAAGAAATTAGCTACCTCAAGTTTAACTCCAAAAATTCCCAAATCTTGGCAGGACTTTACACATGTTAACATGAGCTTCTAGTTTAAATTTCATGGTCATCTGAGTTATAGAACTCCTAGGTTATAGCGCGTTTATTTAAAAACCTAAATATTGAAATAGTCATAACTTGCTCATTTTAAGTCAGAATAATCTCATTTTTGGACAGGAGGTACTTTATACCATATACCTTCATGTCCCAAAAGGCCAGAATTTTTCTCATAATTTAAGTGGCCGAAACAGCCCGTCTAAAATCATGGCAGCAGTTTTTTCAGTTTTTTGCAGCTTTGCACTCCTTTGCTAAAATCAGTCCACACAAAAATCTACATCACCTTTTCCAGTAATTCCACTTGGATTAGTTAGGTAACTCATAGATCTAACTCTAGGACTTGACCACACTCAAAAATTCAAAATATAATAGGAGATATGGTCAATTTAATTTCATGTTACGTTTTTCACCAAAATCTGATTTTCAACACTTTGTGATTTCTAAGAAACTTTCATGTTTTCACATACTAACCAACATAACTCATCTTAAAACTTACTAATACTTCATATATCCATGATTTTCATCAGTTCTATACTTTTATTATGACTTTCATCATAATCCACGTAAACAGATCCTTTTAGTTGAAGAAATATTTGAGGGTTTAAGAAATGGGTTTTTGTACCGGGGTCAATACAAAATTCGATTTCACGTTCTAGGGTAGGCTAGGAAGTCTTCAAGAATACGCCAAGAAATTTATTAATGATAGAAATATCATTCAAAATCACATTTCTCATCGAAGACTTGGATAGTACGTCACATTAATACCAATCGCGACTTCTATCCCTTAACTCGATAAAGACCTCACAATGATACCTATCAACTTGCCATCTTCAGTCATGACGTCGCCTACAGAAAATCTAGCTTCGGTGCATTCCACACAAGGAATTCAACAAAGAAAGGATAGGGGATCTTTACTTATGGCTTGATATAACAGTGATTAACTTTAGGGTTTGGTTACTTTGAATTTGTATAACAGGTTGGTTAGGAATATGAAAGCTAACAACCTTACAAAAAGAATAATGAGTAGTTAATCAATCATTTTCAAAAATTACCTCAAAGGCAAGTATTTTCAAAGAGATAAGATCGTGAAAGTGTTTATTTGAAACAACAAGATTAATAAACAGTGGAGGTAACGAAGGTTTCTCCCAACGAAGTTTTAATAGATAAATCAAAGTCTAATTTTTTCGGAGTCAAATTTAAACATTGAACACAACTAGGTAGAATAAAATAGTGGGTAGAACTTGTATTGAATAAAGTATAGACTTCGTAATAATTTATAATTAATTTACCAGTAATAACTTCGCTCGGGTTTCTCAATAAACGCCTCGCTTAAATTACCGAAGTTTGACTTTACTATAGGGTACATTCCACCCTTAAGTGCTTCTTCACATTCCTGATCCATGATTTGAATCATTATTCTCTGATCCATATCGAATTCAGGTTGACCACTATGGACAGGGTAATTTCGAATTCGATGTTGGGTTCTCCCAATTCATTCAAAAAGCAAAGTCCATTTCATCTATTTTGGCTTTATTGGATCTGGACGCCTTTTTCTACACTATCAACGCGTTAGCGGCTTTTACCCATGCATCGCCTATTCTCCTTCGTTCAGCTTGTTTCTTCTTTCAAATTGATCTTTGATTTTTAAATTCTCGATTCCAACTTTAATATCTTACACCTCGCCAAAGCGTGATTTTGTTCGAGCATCACATATCGGGTAACCCAATTTTGAATTGTTGTATCCCTTTGTTCCACGAATCGCTTGCTTGCCGCTCTTCAACTCTGTTCTTCTAGCTCACGAACACGATTTTGTAATTCTAAGTTTTGATCATAAACTTCTTCTAACCAATTCTCCTCGTGTTCCTCTTCTTCCTCTTCTTCCTCTTCTTCCTCACTCTCACCGCTACCTCTGCAACTAGCTCAAAAAGCAAATAATTAGTTCTTCATTCACTACATGGATATCTCTAATTTGTTCCTCGTCTCGACACCGCATTAACCTCGATTAGTGATTGAAGGTGTCACAACTCGGTCACATTCACTCCATTGTGAATATTTTCAAATTGCCATTTTCAAACACCGCCACAACACAAGGGTTAATTAATATATCAAATATTATCCCTATACTCCGACCGACCAATTAAATAACAAATAAACTCGTGTAGATCATACTAGCGAAGGAATTTCCGCCTCTCCCTCCTAGTTCTTATCTCAAGATCTTAGCCGTGGATCATATCCCTAGGCTCGATACCAACCGCGACGCCTCCAAAATTAGGTATACGCCACCCATCTTGGGTCGCCACTTACATGGTACATAAATTCAAATAAAACTTACTAATATAACTGTAGTACAATACGACATAAACCGTGAGTTTGAATACAAATATTGTCTACTAGATATTATACAAACTCAAAAGGAGTCCTCATTACTACTATTATCACACTATTTCACGTAATAGTGAGGACTACTAATGCTATCCTCCGGACCATTACTCCGCTCCCCGACTTGTCCCAAAATTATGTTCTCATTTCACGAAGAGAACAAAGAAAGAAAGGGTGAGCTCAACTAGCCTAGTAAGAAATATTATGACTAAGATAATGCGTAATAATTTATCATTAGCCTTCAACAAAGTTAAACCGATAAAATACAATAGACAACAAGTTTAATGCGGTGAATAAGCAATCCATTAAAAGAGTCAAGTAGAGAATAAAGTCTACTATCTTTTAGGTTTTAAAAGGTTTTTCATCATCATTATAAATTTGAGACTCACCTTTAATAAATAATCCACATCATCGAATCACCCCCGCACTACTGACAAGGATATTCATCAAATTATCAATGGTCATGACTATACCGAATCACCCCCGGTCATAATCATACCAAAAACTATCCATCAACGTGCATTATGTGCCACTAAGGACTTTTATCACATCATTTATAACAAGCCATGATTATACCGAATGATCCTCGTCATAATCATACTAAGTTCATCTATACACGTAAGTCAAGATAACATAATATAACATGAGGATGATGACAATGACATAATAATTCAATAAAACAAGTTCAAGAATAATTTTATCCGTGAATTATTAACGCCCAAATTGTCAAAATGATACTATTTTGTAGAGTAAAATTCAAGAATGATCGTAAGAATATTTCCATGAAAGATATTTGGATGAAACGCAAATATCAAGGATATTCTACTAATTTCATGGAGTATAGAAGTCAAAGTTTTAACCAACTGGGTATAATAAAGAATGGAATAACAAAAGAAATCACCATGCATGCAGATTGCATAAACAAAGTTATTCCAATGTAATAATAATAACGGAACCAAAGTCGTGAAATTCACACCGAGCGGGATGTTCCAATGTAATAATAAAGATAGAACCAGATCCGGTGTAAAACACACGATAGGATATTCCAACAGAATGATAAAGATTTTAACCAGTCCGTAAAACACACGCATGTGATGTTCCAATGAATAATAAAGACGAACCAGTCCTTGTAAAACACATGCATGATGTTCCAATGTAATAATAATAGAGATGGAACCAGTCCTGTAAAAAACACAGCGCATGTGATGTTCCAATGTAATAATAGAAGAATGTCACCAAGTATAGGGTAAACCACGATACAAAGTTATTCCAATGTAATAATAATAAGCAATGGAATAACAACAGCTTCTCTTCATGAATAAGAAAGAATAACACCCTTACGGTACAACAAATAATATTCCCTACCTTAGAAGAACCTGAATATCGGCAAGGTGAAGTAGCGTAGAATGTTTTCTTCCTTCTCTCTATAGTTTCTCTCTCTAGAGTTTCAGTGAATTCGTGGAAAATAATGAAGCACTAGGCCTCTATTTATAGAAGATTTCTAGCTTAGCACCTGCCATGTGAAAAGGCAAGTGGCTTGACGACTGGTGATGTGAAAAGAAAAGTGGTTTGACGCCTGTAATGTGAAACGACAAGTGGTTCGACGCCTGTAATGTGAAACGACAAGTGGTTCGACGCCTGTAATGGTAATTACTATTGACGAAGGTAATTACTATTCACAAAGGTAATTACTATTGACGAAGGTAATTACTATTGACGAAGATAATTACTATTCACAAAGGTAATTACTATTGACGAAGGTAATTACTATTGACGAAGAGACTCTTAGATGATGACATATGGGCCCCCCATAAAATAATCAAACTTACCACAAATGTCTCATAATGTGACTCTTTATATACATCAAGGATTGAATAAATATTACCACAAATCATTTTATTTTTAATCAACACATATTTAATCTTTCAACAATTATTAATCATTTATAACTTGTCGTCTCAATTATTGATTTAATACTATAACATATTATACAAATGATACTGTGACAATAATTGAATCAATAATATAAGAGATATGATGCAAAGAATTATCGAAAGAATAATTGAGCATAGTGAATGACTTCTCACGTAAGCATCAATAATCAATATCGTGTGCTACTATACAACTACGCCAGACATCGTACTTTTACTACCGGTAGTTCAACAGGTTTTAACTAGTAACACCTCTGCGCCGTTATTTTTATAGAAAGATAATTTTTTCGTTTTTTAACTACGACAATACTTCCGTTGTGGGGTCCACCAATGATTGAGCCGATGTACGAATATTCCCCGACAAAAAGAATATTCCCCGACCAAACGAATATTTTATAACAACTTGCATACTTTGCAAAATTTATAAATACTACCCACAACTATAATATTATCTTAAATTCACACCATAATAATAAAAAATTATTTCGACAAAATTTAAATCTTTATTGATAAAATCTGGGGTCTCACAATAATGCTAGTTTAAATAAGAGAATGACAATGTTATGTAATGAAGGCGAAGAATTAGGTAAGAACCTAAGTTTGGGGGAAAAAGTGGGCTATATAAGCTTCTAAAAAAATAGAGAAAAAAGATATTGAGTTGAATAAATTGAGTCCTGTGGTGGGTCGAGAAGAAGCGTGAAATGCACTCCCCATAAACATAGGCCTTAGATGGAGCGTAAAATGCACTCACAGTACATCATTCAATTTTTTTTTTGAATAAAACGGGAAATAAGAGCAAAAAGCCCCCGTAGATGAAAAATGAAGCATAAGTATCCAATGTTGACCCTCGATATTGGTAATTGTTTAATTTTAGTTGGATCTTGCTTATTTTTGGATTTTTTGAGTTAAATTGTATGATGCATTCGAAGAGACTTATTATGTGTTAAATTTGATTTTATATCAGTTAACATTATTGTGGAGCACTCACGGACTATATTAGTGATAATAGTCTAAGATTTGATGATTGATTGAGAAGTTAATGATTTGTTTTGGTATGATGTATTATCATGTTTACTTGATTTCTCTAAGGCCGATTGAATAGACTTGTTTTTGTCATTACTGCTGGATTCGTAGGCATGTAGATTAGTTGCATTGCATTGCATTATTATTTTGTATTTTTGCTTGAGGACAAGCAAAGGTTTAAGTTTGGGGGTATTTGATAAGTAGGATTTATACCTACTTATCCAGTATCTATTACTTGAATTATTTGCTTAATCTCATGTTTCTTAGTTACTTTTCATACATTTTATGTTATTTTTTAGGTGATGACACGGCATTGGCATGAAGAAGCAAGGGAAAGCAATTCAGACATCTTTTAGACTAAAATACGCAAGCAAATGCAAGAAGGAAATATTGAAGGACTTCTAACACAAAGTTGGATGCATGTTCTTGGCTTGAAATTTGGAACTTATTGTAGACCTACTTCTTAGCTTTCCGGAACATCTTGAATCATCCCAATCAGAGTTTGGATGCAAGTGTTATGGCCTTTTTTATCAACAAAGATCAAAGCTAAGAGTTGTCATGTTTGCCGTTTACATAACATCTACTTCAAGCCCAATTTCCGCTTTGTTAGAGCCCAAATCTGTCAATCCTCAAAGAATGAAAGTTGTATATCTCGTCGATATCCTCGATTTGATAGGTGGCAGGCCCCGTAACTCCAAGAGGATCAAAGGTTATGCTTGTTTTGCCAAAGGACGTCGCAACAGATAACAGCGTAGTGCGGACCGCACTATAAATGAACTATGCATAGCGCGGGGCGCGCTAGTCCACCGTAAAAGTCGACCATCTGCTGACATTGCCAAGCGTCCGTAATGCCTTGGGGATAGCGGCCACAGGCGCTAAAGGCGAGGGACAACATTTTTGGGTTATTTGGTGTCCAATTTGAGCTAGAATAGGATTCTTAGTTGCCTAACTTGCTTGGGTGTCCATTAGAACTATAAATACATGATGAGAGACATAAAAGAGAGGGATATAGGCTAGTTTTGGAGGATTCCATTAGATTAGATTAGAGTAGATTAGGAGCAAAACCCTAGTTCTTATGGGATTAGGAGATTGAAGCAACTTGGAGACACCATTGAAGATCAAGAGCAGGAGCTTGAAGAAGATGGAGATTTGCTGACAACAGATTTATTCTTTACTCTACTCTTATTTTTATCTTTTAATGATTATTCAATTGTGGATTCTTAGTTTTAATTCAATAATAATGAACTAATTCTTTGTTTGAGATTACAATGGATCTTATTGTGTAGTTTATTTTAATATGCTTCACTATCAATTATTATGTTCTATTGTGAGGATTGTCTGTTATGATTTGGACTTAATTGTTTAATTGATTGGCCATCAATTACCGTGATAATCTATATGAACTCGAGAGATGAAATATAGATTTAGATTTAATCATGATAGCATGTGTTTGTGATTTCTGCATAGATGGAATTCATGATTCATGTTTAGGATAGAGATATGCCTTTACGCCATATGTAATCTTATAGAGAACTTATACGTTAAATCCTTTTTAATTGTAATTCACTTAGAGATATAGTGGATTAGTTAATTAGGGTGTCTTACTTAATTCTATCATCTGCGGATTTATGTGAGTATGAGTATTATGCATCGAGAGTTGGTTTTATCTGCTTTAGTGTTCTTGATTAACAATTCAGGATAGAAAATAATTGATGAGAAGTGTGTTAACTTAAATGAAACAATAAGTGAAGTTGTGATCTTAAATCTCCGTAATCTTAATTTAATTAGTGGTAATTAGAATTAGTGTAATTAAATAATTTAATTTATATAATTTGAAATTCATTTGTTTAAATAAGATTGAGTTGGTTACGGGTTAGTACTTGGTGATTTTTATTATACAATTCCTCATGGGAACAATACTCTACTTTCACTTTATTACTTGTTGAACACGTATACTTGCGTATTGTGCGTAATTAGATTTTACCCAACAAGTTTTTGATACATCTACAATAGAGTTAAAAATGGATGTTAATCAAATGCCTACATTTAGGAAAATTTTGCCATAGTCCCCTTTGTAAATAGGACTATCCACATGCACATAGGCATGGTTAGGTGGCCATTCAGTAGAACACCTACCCAAAAGTCATATACAAAATATATGCATTATAAATCAAACTGATCAATACGTAAGGTTAACCCCAATACTAGGAGTACTTTGCCTTTTTACCTTTTGCTCATTTGTCCTCAAATTGGATAAGAAATAGCAAAAAAAGGTGCCAATATGACTGTCTCAAAAGTCAAATTTTTTTACATCATTATGTTCTGCATGGTTTAATACTAACATTTACTATGTTGAATATTTTTTATCAAGTCATTTGGGCATACATAATCACTACTATGTGCTTAGAAGCATTTCATATGATAAGTCATTTTCCAACAGATAAAAACTAGAAAAAAATACATGCATACGTTACCAGGATAGTGTACAACACTTGTACGGTGACAAAATTTGTGAGACCCCAGATTTTATGAATAAAGATTTAATTTTCTCGAAATATTTTTAATATTATAGTGTGGATTTGAGATAATGTTATAGTTATGGGTAGTATTTATAAATTTTGAAAAGTATGCAAGTTGTTGTATAATATTCGATTGGTCGGGGAATATTCTTTTTGTCGGTGAATATCCGTACGACGGAATTATTATCGGTTTGAGAAAACGACAAAAATATTTTATGAAAATAACGGAGGAAGTTGTACCGTTAATACTGTTGAACTAATCGGTAGTAAAAGTATAATAATACGCGTGGTTGCATAGTAGCACACGGTATTGATTATTGATGCTTACGTGATAAGTCACTCAGTTTTGTTTTATTAGTATTATTAATGTAATAAAACAGAAAATCTTTTTATATAAAACAGAATACTTTTATAAAGTTATTTGTTTTATTAGACTATAAATAGAATATATTATATTTTATTTAAAAGATTTTGCTTTAAATATGGACCTTCCGATTGAAAGTAAATTAATCTGGACCGTTAATGAATTAGTTACTATGCAGTCCATTCTTCTATAAATAGAAGCTCATTCCTTCATTATTTCTTACGATTTCATTGAAACTCTAGAGAGAGTTCTTCTTATATAATATGGAGCGTATTTCATTAGAGTTTAAGAATACTTTGAGCGTAGTACAAGTTTTCTTCGAGTATATCCTCGCCCTACCAGTCAAAATACTCTTCTTTCAAAGGTAGGAGATATTATTTGTTGTACTCGTAAGGGATATTATTTGTTGTACTCGTAAGGGGTATTCTTTCTTTCTTATTTGTGAAGAGAACTTCTGTTATTCCATTCTTTATTATTCTGTTGGAATAACCTGTATACGCGGGATACCCTATACTTGTTGAAATTCTTCTGTTATTCCATTCTTTATCATTATGTTGGAATAACTTTGCTTATCTTAATACTGCATACATGGTGAAATTCTTCTGTTATTCCATTCTTTATTATTCTGTTGGAATATCCTGTCAATGCTTTACGCATGACCTTGTTCCATTATTAATTATTATGTTGGAATATCCTAATTGTGCGTTTACGCATGACCTGGTTCTGTTATTTATTATTCTGTTAGAATAACCTGTCTGTGCGGTCTATCGCATGTCTGGTGATTTCTTTTGATATTCCATTCTTAATATACTCAGTTAGTTAAAGTTTTGACTTCTATACTCCATGAAATTAGTGGAATATCATTGATATTTGCGCTTCATCCAGTATCTTTTCATGGAAATATTCTTCTGAGCATTCTTCAATTTTATTCCACAAAGCAGTATCATGTTGACAATTTGGACAATATTGGTTCCTGGATAAATTAATTCTTGAACTTGTTTTATTGAATTATTATGTCATTGTCATCATCCTCATGTTTAAATTATGTTGAAAGTCATCCGTATTCACGGTGCATAGATGGACTTGGTATGATTATGACCAGATTATTATTCGGATAATCATGGTGGTAGTAATGTTACAGATGATGTGAAAAAAAATCCTCATTGACCCGTAGAGCATTGATGGACAGTTTTTGGTATGATTATGACTATGAATTCTCTTCGGCCAAGGGTGCAAAGATGAATTGTTTTATGGCATGATCAGGACCGTTGACGAAAACATGATTATCTTTGGCCCGTAGTGCATGGATAATTCGTGGTCGTGATACTAAAGAATATCCTTGACCCATAGTGTAGGGATGATTTGATGATGTGGATTATTTATTAAAAACGAGTCTCGGTGATAAAAGTGATGAAAACCTTTTAAATCATAGAAGATAGTAGATTTTATTCTCTACTTGACTCTTCTAATGGATTTCTTGTTCATTCTGCTTAAACTTGATGTTTGTTATATTTTATCAGTTTAACACTGTTGAAGGCTAACGATAATTTATTCTGCATTATCTTAGTCATAATATTTCTTACTGGGCTAGTTGAGCTCACCCTTTTACATTCATTATTCTCTTAATGAAATGAGAACGTAGCAGGGACTAGTCGGGGAACAGAGTGATGGTCCTAGATGGTGCATTAGTAGTCCTCACTATTTTGTGAAATAGTGTGATAATAAATGTAATGAGGACCCCATTGAGTTTGTATATTGTCTAGATGACAATATTTGTGTTAAAACTCACAGCATATGTTTAGTCATATTTTACACGACTGTTGTATAATTAAGTTTGTATTTGAATTCTGTACCATATATTTGGCGACTCAAGATGGGTGATGTATACCTATTTTGGGGGCGTCACAGTTGGTATCAAAGCTTAGGGATATGATCCCCTGGCCTAGATGTGAGAATAGAACTAGGAGGGAGAGAGGGAATTCCTTCGCTAGTATGACCTACCTAAGTTTATTTGGTATTTAATTGGTCGGTCAGAATATAGGGATAATATGTTACATGTCAATTAACCTTTGTTTTGTGGCAGTATCTGAAAATGACATTCGAGAATGTTGAGAATAGCAATGGAGCACACGAGACCGTTGATTCTCCACAGATCAATAATCAGGACAATGTGAGATAGGATGGCGATAATCCTCTTGTAAACAACAACACTGATAAATTGAAACGATGGTACGTTTAGGAGCTTTTTAGAATTCATGCAACATCAGGCGAAGGCGACTCCTGTTCATAATGCAGGAGGAAACAATGGCAACCCACGGTTGGTCACCGCTAAGCAATTCAAGGAGCTGGAACCACCGGAGTTTTTGGGAAAGCCAGAACCACTTAAGGCGGAGACGTGGTTAAAGCAGATCACCAAGATATTTGATGTCTTGGGATGCTCCGAGGAGCAAAAGGTTCCCTTTGCCACCTTTATGTTGTGTGAAGAGGCAGATCACTAGTGGGAATCTGTAAAATGTACCCAGCCTGATGCAGTCAAGATGTCTTAGGAGAAGTTCCAAGAGCTGTTCAATGACAAGTACTTTCCCAAAAGCATTCGTCACATGAAGGAGGTAGAATTTATCAAGTTGGAGCAAAACAACATGACCGTGTCACAATACGAAGCCAAGTTTGCCGAGTTATCCCGATTTGTGTCCCACTTGGTTGATAATGAAGAGAGAATGACGCGGATGTTTTTAAGAGGTTTGAAGCCAGAGATACGTCAATATCTTATTTCTCATAAACTGTGTTTGTATTCAGATGTTGTAAATAGGGCTCAGTTAGTGGAGCGCGATAACGAGTCAACGCAACCAAAAGAGAGCAGCCGGCAAAATGATAATACCGGTGATAACAGTCATCAAAGCGGTGACAATAAGCATGGAGGGAATCAACATGCCAGAAATTTTAACCACTTCGGTGGTAATCATGGTCAAAACAATAAGAATGGACATTTCAAGAAGAGAAGGTTCAATAATGACGTGAAGACATCGTCACCAACACCCATTTCAAAGGAAGAAGAACGACCACCGGTAGTATGTTTCAAATGCGGACAGGAGGGACACATCCGTCCAAACTGTATGCAGCAATCCAAAATGTGTTTTAATTGCGGAAGAAAAGGTCACCTAGCTCAATTTTATCGTATAGTGAAGTCAAGTCCAGCTAGGATAGTGATGCCAAAGGATGTTCCAGACAAGCTAAAGCTGATAGTTTAAGAGAGAGCGCTTTTTTTTGTGACAAGGAACCTGAATAAAATTATCACGGGTATGTTAGTCATAAACTCTTGTGAAGTCTATACCGTGTTAGATACCGGTTCTACCCATTATTTTATCTCTCTGGCTTGCGTTCAATGTTTAAATTTGACTCCGGAGAAATTAGACTTTGATTTATCTGTTGAAACTCCATTGGGAGAAACCTTCATTACATCCACTGTTTATAAGTCTTGTTTAATTCAAATTGACACTTTCACGTTACCTGTAAATCTTATCTCTTTGAAAATATTTGCCTTTGATGCAATTTTAGGAATCGATTGGTTAACTACTCATCATGATTTTCGTAAGGTTGTTAGCTTTCATATTCTTAACCAACCTATTATGCGAATTCAAGCAACCAAACCACTAAAGTCAATCATTGTCATATCAAACCATAAGTAAAGAGCCCCGTTCCTTTCGTTGTTGACTTTCTTGTGTGGAATGCACTGAAGCCAGACTTTCTGTAGGCGATGTCGTGAATGACGATGGCAAGTTGATAGGTATCAATGTGATGTACTATCCAAGTCTTGGATGAGGGTCACAGTTTTGAATGATATTTCTATTGTTAATAAATTTCCTGACATATTCTTCAAGACTTATTAGCCTACCCCTAGAGCGTGAAATCGAATTTTGTATTGACCCCAGTACAAAACCCATTTCTAAAACCCTCAAATATTTCTGTACTTAAAATGAACGTAACATGCGCCAAAGATGATGGCTCAAGTTGTTGAAGATTACGATCGTACCATGCAATATCATCGTGGAAGTGCGAACGTGGTAGCTAACGCGTTGAGTAGAAGATCGTATGCAGTTACAAGTGTGAATATACGAACCTACGTGAAGATAGCGAATATACGATTAGAATCGACTTTAATCGATAAAGTTAAAGCCGCTCAAGCTACATACTCAGAGCTGATGAATGTTAAGAAGAAGTTAAAGAAGGCGTTATTATAGAAGCAAGAATCGACAGAGGAAATTTCAACCCTCGATTTAATTGGCCCATTTGAAATCCTCGATGAAGTAGGAACTGTGGCCTATAGACTCGTTTTACCGTCAAGTATGTTACGTGTTCAGAACGTTTTTTTACGTATCGATGTTACGTAAATATGTGGATGACCCGAACCACATTATTAATTTAGAACCGGACGAGATAGCAGAAGATTTAACATATGAGGAGATACGTGTTAACATCTTGAATAAGAAGGATCATATTCGACGCTCAAAGGTTATACCTCAAGAATTAGAATCTGAAATGAAGTCAAGGTATCCTCACCTCTTCGGCATACCAGGTACGTACATAAATTTCGAGGGCAAAATTTCATAAGGAGGGGAGATTGTGAGACCCCAGATTTTATGAATAAAGATTTAATTTTCTCGAAATATTTTTTTTAATATTATGGTGTGGATTTGAGATAATATTATAGTTGTGGGTAGTATTTATAAATTTTGAAAAGTATGCAAGTTGTTGTATAATATTCGATTGATCGGGGAATATTCTTTTTTTCGGGGAATATCCGTACGACGGTACAATCATTGGTTAACCCCACAATGGAATTATTATCGGATTGAGAAAACGAAAAAATTATTTTATAAAAATAACGGCGGAAGTTTTATCATTAATACTGTTGAACTAGTCGGTTGTAAAAGTATAGTAATACGCGTGGTTACATAGTAGCACACGGTATTGATTATTGATGCTTACGTGATAAGGCACTCAGTTTTGTTTTATTAGTATTATTAATGTAATAAAACAGAAAATCTTTTTATATAAAACAGAATACTTTTATAAAGTTATTTGTTTTATTAGACTATAAATAGAATATATTATATTCTATTATGCATAGTGGTTTGCATAGTAAAATCTTTTTATATAAAATGTAATACTTTTATAAAGTTATTTGTTTTATTAGACTATAAATAGAATATATTATATTTTATTATGTATAGTGTTGCGTAGAGACTGTATAGTATTGCATAGTGCCTGCTTAGTGTTTTGCATAGTAAAATCTTTTTATATAAAACAGAATACTTTTATAAAGTTATTCATTTTATTAGATTATAAATAGAATATATTTTATTTTATTTAAAAGTTTTGCTTTAAATATGGACCGTCCGATTAAAAGTAAATAAATCTGGACCGTTCATGAATTAGTTACTATGCAGTCCATTCTTCTATAAATAATAGCTCATTCCTTCATTATTTCTTACGATTTCACTGAAACTCTAAAAAGAGAAACTATAGAGAGATTTCGTCTTCTATAATCTTGAGTGTATTTCTTTAGAGTTTAAGAAAACTTTGAGCGTAGTACAAGTTTTCTTCGAGTATATCCTCGCCCTAACAGTCAGAATACTCTTCTTTCAAAGGTAGGGGATATTATTTATTGTACTCATAAGGGATATTATTTGTTGTACTCGTAAAGGGTATTCTTTCTTTCTTATTCGTGAAGAGAACTTCTGTTATTCTATTCTTTATTATTCTGTTGGAATAACCTGTAAATGCGGGATACCTTATACTTGGTGAAATTCTTCTGTTATTCCATTCTTTTTCATTATGTTGTAATAACCTGTTTATGCGAAGTACCGCATACATGGTGAAATTCTTCTGTTATTCCATTCTTTATTATTCTGTTGGAATATCATGTCTGTGCTTTACGCATGACCTTGTTCCATTATTAATTATTCTGTTGGAATATCATGTCTGTGCGTTTACGCATGACCTGGTTCCGTTATTTATTATTCTATTGGAATAACCTGTATGTGCGGTCTATCGTATGCCTGGTGATTTCTTTTGTTATTACATTCATAATTATACTCAGTTGGTTAAAGTTTTGACTTCTATACTCCATGAAATTAGCGGAATATCCTTGATACTTGCGCTTCATCTAGTATCTTTTCATGGAAATATTCTTCTGAGCATTCTTCAATTTTACTTCACAAAGCAGTATTATGTTGACAATTTGGACGTTATTGGTTCCTGGTAAATTAATTTTTGAACTTGTTTTATTGAATTATTATGTCATTGTCATCATCCTCATGTTTATATTATGTTGAAAGTCATTTGTGGCCTGTAGTGCATAGATGGACTTGGTATGATTATGACCAGGGATTATTCGGTATAATCATGACCGTAATGTTACAGATGATGTGAAAAAAAATCCTCATCGGCCCGTAGAGCATTGATGGACAGTTTTTGGTATGATTATGGCTATGGATTCTCTTCGACCAAGGGTACAAAGATGAATTGTTTTATGACATGATCAGGACCTTTGATGAAAACATGATTATCTTTGGCTAGTATTTCATGGATAATTCGTGGTCGTGATACTAAAGAATTTCCTTGGCCTGTAGTGCAGGGATGATTTGATGATGTGGATTATTTATTAAGCTGAGTCTCAGCGATAAAAGTGATGAAAAACCTTTTAAATCATAGAAGATAGTAGATTTTATTCTCTACTTGACTCTTCTAATGGATTGCTTGTTCTGCTGCAGTTAAACTTTATGTTTGTTATATTTTATTAGTTTAACACTGTTGAAGGCTAACGATAATTTATTTTGCATTATCTTAGTCATAATATTTCTTACTGGGCTAGTTGAGCTCACCCTTTTACTCTCATTATTCTCTTCAGGAAATGAGAACGTAGTAGGGACTAGTCGGGGAACAGAGTGATGGTCCTAGATGGTGCATTAGTAGTCCTCACTATTTTGTGAAATAGTGTGATAATAAATGTAATGAAGACCCCATTGAGTTTGTATATTATCTAGATGACAATATTTGTATTAAAATTCACAGCATATGTTTAGTCATATTTTACACGACTGTTGTATAATTAGTTTGTATTTGAATTCTATACCATGTATTTGGCGACTCAAGATGGGTGATGTATACCTATTATCGGGGCGTCACAGAATTTGCAAAAATTCGCCCGAACTCAACAGATCTGAAGAAGAGCTCTCGGATTTCCTTTGCGACGCAACTTGAAAATGACTTACGAAAGCAACTTGCAGGACTTTAATATCCACGGTTGGCCGCAGGTCCATCTGCGGCTAAAGAAGGTGTACCTGTGGCACCCTTATGTGGGCCCCACCCCTCCGGCTCAGTCCAGTTTGAGTTGCAAAGAAATTCTCACAGACTGAAAAGGTAAAATCAGGAATGAAAACGCTACGCGATTGAGCCGAATAACTTACAATCCTGGTCTTCTTAGATTGAACCTCGGGTCTGCACATCACTCATTGGTATTCACCCAAGCACAAGGTACACTATGCCGATAATCTCAGATGTTACAAGTCATGCTCGGCAATACCTGACGTAGGTCCAATGCCACCAAATTCTGGGTCATAACCCTAAGCTACAACGCATTCCCCGGCGGGGGTCACCACGGATTGTCATCCATTGGTGTACATGTCAATGAAGGTCAAGCAACCTTGACGTTATTTTAGCTGATGGCAAGTAAACCCATCGATGCATCAAAAGCTATTCGATAATTTCGTCCTTTGGTATTCATATTCCCCAGTGGATCTCCGACAGGGGTTACAACGCATCTCAACCATTGATTCACATATCAGTGAAGGTCAAGCAGCCTTGACAGTCTACCCCACAGGGTTTTCATCCGTTGGTTCACACATCGGTGAAGTACACATCAACGAAGCATATGTTGTTGGCAATAAATCTAACAAAATCTTGACATATCTTGGCGATACAAACCAGGAAAGGTCAACATCATCAAGGAGAATCAATGATAGAATATGTTATACACATCCTCAAACAAACAAAGCTGTATCCCCACAAATGTCTTCACATAAGAGGCACCTCTTCGGAATCAAGTTTGTATCAAGGATTAACGACATTGGTGATAGCCCCAACGTCAGCATCCTAAAAGATTTTGATCACACATCCAATCTAGTCATCATTACTAATCCCTGGTAAAAGAAACATGGAACCATCGATCATCCCCATCATGTTGGGCAACAACCCCACACATATGCATCATACATTTTCATCATGTTGCATTTCCAGTGTCTAGGATTTTTTATCCTACCCATGCATTGCATTGCATTAATATGATAAAGAGGGGCATCTGTAGACACTCGAAATTTTCTGCACAACTGTCACTAACATTGCAGGAGGGAAGATTCGACTTTTAGAGATAACCTTGGAAGACAGTTCATGTTAAGTCCGGATACTACCGGAAGTTCAATCTCAACCCCAAAACACACACCCGGAGTAAAAATTCCAACCTCGGAGATAACCCCGAGGCACGTAGTTCCAATACCAGAAATTCCACCGGAGAAGACCGATTAATCTCAGAGATAACCCCGAGGTATCCAGTCTCAGTCCCAACATTGGGATTAGTAGCTACCACCCTTGGTGATAACCCCAAGGAATGCAGTTCCGGCGATAACCCCGGAAATGCTTGTTTCAAATGCATGCGATTAGCTTCAATCTCGGCACTCACACCGAGGCATTAAGTACAAAGCTCAGAGATAACACCAGGAATATAGGCACACCTCAGAGATGACACTGCAGACCATTAACATTTGCAGCAGTCCAATCTCAGTGATAACCCTGAGCAACGTCTGCTTTATCAGCCCAAAGCGACGATAACTCTGGTGAGGGGCAAAGTCATCATCTTGCCACTTTGGAGCCACATCATGCAGTCTTAACATTTCATACACACATTTCTACACAACAATGTCCCACAAGAATCAAGGAAAACCAATCCCGAGTGACTATTGTTCATGGTAACGGATAGAATTTGAAGCTTGAAGACCGAAGGGCACTGTCCCATCTTCATGACTTCGTACAACCTCTAATCCCATGCCATTGTATAACTCTCGACAACGGCGGTCTGAAATAGGTCCTATATACCTCAGTCGGATGCCCAGATTGCAATTCTAAAAGTTTTAGCGGACATTGCAGTGCCTACTTGCACGTACTACGAGACGACGCGACTCGCGAAACCAGGGGCAACTTGGGCAGCCTTAGGTACACCTGCGGCTTCCCCCTCTATAAATGAGGGCTTTGGGTGGCCATTTTAAGAAGAGAGGAGGCGAGGAAGCCCTGTCAAATTTGCTCCGTACTTATAATATACTGAGTGCTTTCTCATTTTAAACACTTGTGAGCTCACATATAGCTATTCTTGTACCGGCGGGAGCCGAGTTTCATCCACTTTAAATATATAGAAGTCTTCTTTGGCAGCCCACTGTAAGCCTTCTCACACACTTTAAAGTATTTCTCTTCAACTTTGCACACACCTTTCTTCACGTTGAGAGTCGTGTTGTGTGTGTTTTCTCGGACTTCGATCTGTGGTTTTATTTTAGTTTGTATATACATATATATATATATATATATATATATAGACTAACATTATCGAGTTATGCCTCGATTGAGCCTAGACTTTGGTCTGGAGCGTTTATTTGCTTATATATATACTTATATATATATGAACTGTGTGTCGAACTTTGTTTGATGAGCCTAGACTTCGGTTTAGAGCGTTTACTACTTTAATATATATATACTTATATATTAACTATTGTCGGACTTTGTTCGATGAGCCTGGATTTTACAATCCAGAGCATTTACTGGCTTTTATATATATTTATATTTATATATATGAACTGTTGTCAAACTCTGTTCGATGAGCCTGGATTTTACATCTGGTGCATTTATCGCTTTTACATATATATTATCAGGAATAAACATATGAATGATATTCCTATTTACATATGATTTGATTATGATATATATATATATATATATATATATATATATATGAATGAATATGCAAGTATGCTTGCATTAAGAAAAGTTATAAAGTCCTTTGATAGATAATAGAAACATGTGTATAATGACTTAGAATGAATTGATGAAGTATGTTAGGTTGATTCTACATAAGGGAAACAGCTTTATAAAGTCCTTAAAAAGAAATAATGTACAAGGACTATAAACATAGAAAAATCAAGCATGTTAGGTTGATCTTATGATATAATAGATAGGCTTGTCTGATCGTCGAGCACTGCACCAGAAATCGTAGTCTGCCAGAAGAGTCAAAGAGAACTCGAGAGCTGTCGAGGCAGAATCGTAGTCTGTAAGATAGTAGATCTCGGAGTTCGTAGACTTCCAGGAGAGACGAGGAAGGATCGTAGTGTGTCGAGTAGAAATTCCTCAAGACCGAAGTTTGTTGAGGAAGTCATGTTCAGAATCGTAGAGACAGCCTGCCTACGAGCCGATCGAACATCTATCAAAGCCAAGTCAGAAACATAGACTACACTTGGAGTCGTAGAGTCTACTGATGCCGAAGCCAGGTCAAGGATCGTAGACTACACTCTGAATCGTAGAGTCTATTGATAACATTCAGAGATCATAGTCGAGCAATATAATATGAAGACATCGAGCACAAAGACAGAAATCATAGAGTGTCAAGATCTGATCCCGAAGTCGTAGTGTCTGCACAGCCAAAGCTGAATCGTAGAGTGCAAAACTACGACCTCAACAGAATGTGCTCACAATGCCAAGGCAGAATCATAGAGCAAATATGATTCTCAACTAATGAGCACTCCTAGAATATCCAAAGGAACAAAGCCTCTGGTTAGAACTGCAAAGATACATCCCACCTGAAGGGAACCAGAGAGCACTCAACGAATGGCATACAAGCTAAATAGAAGATCTAAACACCAACCAAATCAGCATCAAGATTGAGTTGTGAAGCCATTCGAGATGAAGTCTTCCACAAGGAGATCAGAAGAAGACTTCATGGCCCGACTAAGGAAAGTCATCAAGTCAAGGTCATCAAGTGAATGTAAGACAACGATCTTGGAAGCAACCGAGATCGTAGTGTTTGCTAAACAAAGAAAGAACTGATGGAAAGTGAACCGAGATACTGGTTAGCCTCTGAAGAACAAGGCTAAAGTGATTAAGTGTAGGGTCAGTCCATTGATGATAAGTGAACAGGAGATCACAAGGAGAAAGCGAGCTGGACGCGTCACAAATATGAAGTGTCTTGCTATTCAGAGGGGACCAGAGCAAGGAGTTAGGCCATCAGTCTCTGAGAACAGTTTAAGCAAACTGAAGTGTTGAAGCACTGCACAATAGAAGGAAGAGGTGTTCTACATTGGAGATCCAATTAACACTCTTCAAGATCGTAGTGTTAACTCTACTAGTCAATGAGCAACACTCAACAAGACACTACGATCAGGCCCTCGAAGACATGCATCAGAATCGTAGAGTTTGAATAGTCAAGACCAAGCATTAGCAACCCGTTCAATCAAGGGTAATATTCGAACAAGTGCTTATTGAGAGCATCGATGCAAAAGGACAACCTCTGATCGAGAAATCAGAAGGAGGAAATAAAGTCTTCAACCTTCCCATGACATTAAAGTGACATCTCTAATGGGTAGGTGAAACAGTAGACTGCAATGTCAGAAAAAGTATGATATGTCACATCAGCAGTCTACCTCTGTCAACTCGAGATCTATGAAGATATTTGAATAGCCTTCAACGGCTACTTTCCAACGGGAGGATTGGGAAGGAGTATAAATCAGGAAGAGCTTCAAAGATCTAGGGTTGCTGGAGTTGCCGAGTTTGGAGTAACGGTGGACTGTTCTAAACCATGTGAAATAGTGAGTCTGAAGGCTCACTCAACGATCCACCAAGAACACTCAAATACATGCAAAGGAAGAAGTAGAAGTGACAGTTCTACTATGTAGAAGTGAGAGTTCTACTATAAGAAGAGTGATCTGAACTACTGAGAGAAAAAAGAGCATCATGTCATCTTGGTGTCCATCATGGGAAGACTCTAAGTACCATAGAGAAGAGCTCACAGTCATCTTAGCAAGTCCATCATGAGAAGACATCAAGTATCAAGAAAGGAGATCACAAACATCATCATGGTGGCAAGCATGAGAAAGTTTCTAAGTACCTCAGCGTAAGAGCTTACAACCATCTTAGAAACCCATCATCATGCCAACCATCGTGTATCAAGAGGAACGATCTTCAAGGCAGTCATCAAGGGGTCATCCAAAGTGGTTGAGTAACTGAAGAAGTTGAGCATCATGCAACTCTCAGCTGCACTTCAAGGATGATCACGCCAAGCTGCTAAGTACAAAAGATGTTCAGAGCATGAAGACATCTTAGTAGCTCAGCACCAACTCCAACAAGCAAACAAATAAACAACTCATAAGCCAGGGCCTGAGGGGTCCTTGTCCTGAGGGACTAAATGAAGTTCCAAGCCTCATTGGCTTGAAGAGTTCCTAGGGAACTAGAGGAGTTCCAAGGTCACCGGCCTCAAGAGTTCTTAGTGAACTCAAGTCCAAAGCTACCGGCCTCAAGGAATCTTAGTGATTTAGGGTGCCGCCTTCCTTAGTGGAAATCTCGCAAGTTGAAAGCGTAAGAGTGGATTAGGAGCTTGAGTCTCCAACCACTTAAAACCCTTGTGTCTTTTACATTATGCCATTTACATTATGTACTATAACCATGCTGTATGTATGTTTTAATCGCTTACAACCAAACTAACTCTACGAACAATGTATGTTTGATTATGAATATATCTATGAAGTGGATCTTTTACTTATTCCGTTATGCTTGAAAAGATTCTTATGTTTGTCATCTACTAATGTAATAGCAATACAAAATAAAAGGGAAAAGTATTTGAAATTAAAAGGATCTATTCAACCCCCCTCTAGATCTATCAGGCTCAAGGAACTAACAATTGGTATCGAGAAAGGTGTTCTCATGCTATATTAAAAAGCTAATCGCTATGAGTCTGATCCCAGACACAAACATTGTTCTAAACTTAGTTTAGTAGTAAGTAACTTGTTATATGCAGATGAGCTCACACGTTGGAAATATTGTGTATAGGTAAATGGGTATATACACCTGAAGCTGCTTATATTGGTCCATATTCTCTATTGTTATATCAACAAGACCAATCCTTACCTGCAGTCAATCTTGTAGTCTGAAGACCAGACGAGAAAGCTCAAGAGACATCAATGACAAAGAGTCAATCATCCACTAGCCTGAAAGATGAAGAGGCCATATGTGACGTCCCCAAAATAGGTATACATCACCCATCTTGAGTCGCTAAATACATGGTACAAAATTCAAATACAACTTAATTATACAACAGTCGTGTAAAAATACGACTAAACATATGCTGTGAGTTTGAATACAAATATTGTCATCTAGAGAGTATACAAACTCAATGGGGTCCTCATTATAATTATTGTCACACTATTTCACAGAATAGTGAGGACTACTAATACTATCATCTAAACCATCACTCCGTTCCCCGACTCGTTCCAGCTATATTCTCATTTCCTGAAGAGACCAATAAAAGGAAGGGTGAGCTCAACTAGCCCGGTAAGAGATATTATGACTAAGATAATGCAGAATAATTTATCATTAGCCTTCAACAGTGTTAAATTGATAAAATATAATAAATATCAAGTTTAACTGCAGCGGAACAAGCAATCCATTAGAAGAGTCAAGTAGAGAATGAAATCTACTATCTTCTATGATTTAAAAGGTTTTTCATGACTTTTATCGCTGGGACTCATCTTAATAAATAATCCACATCATCGAATCACCCCTGCACTACATCCAAGGATATTCATTAGTATCACAACCATAATTATCCATGCACTACGGGCCAAGAATATTTGTGTATTTATTAATGGTTATGATCATGCCAACAACTGTCCATCAATGCATTGTGGGCCAATGAGGACTTTTACCACATCATTTGTAACATTACGGTCATGATTACACCGAATAATCCCTGGTCATAATCATACCAAGTCCATCTATGCACTACAGGCCACATATGACTTTCACATAATATAAACATGAGGATAATTACAATGATATAAGAATTCAATAAAACAAATTCAAGAATTAATTTATCCATGAATCAATAACGTCCAAATTGTCAACATGATATTGCTTTGTAGAGTAAAATTCAAGAATGCTCAGAAGAATATTTCCATGAAAAGATACTGCATGAAGCGCAAATATCAAGGATATTCCACTAATTTCATAGAGTATAGAAGTCAAAACTTTAACCAACTGAGTATAACAATGAATGGAATAACAAAAGAAATCACCATGCATGCGGTATTTCAAGCATAACAATAAGTTATTCCAATAGATTAATAAATAACTGGAACCGTGTCGACGTAAATTAAATGCGACAAGATGTTCCAATGTAATAATAAAGATGGAACCAGTCCGGCATAAACGCGCATGCATGTGATATTCCAATAGAATAATAATAAAGATTTTAACCCGTGTCCAAGCGTACGCGCGACATGATATTCCAAATGTAATAGTAATAAAGACGGAATATTAGAAGAATGTCACCAAGTATAGGGTAGTCACATGATATCTTTGGTTATTCCAAAGAATAATAAAGAATGGAATAATAGAAGTTCTCTTCATGAATACAAAAGAAATAACACCCCTTACCGTAAAAGAAACTGGATATAAGAGTAAGGAAGTAATGTATACTTTTCTATAGTTTCTCATAATTTATCTCTAAAGCTTCAAAGAATTCAGAGGAAATTATGAAGGAATGAGCTTCTATTTATAGAAGAATGGACTACATAGTAACTAATCCATGAACGGTCCAGATTGATTTAATAAAATATTCTAATAAAACAAAACTTTAAATAAATATATATATATATATATATATATATATATATATATATATACATGCCACCGATAACTCACGGGTTGTCACCCCAGTGAGTATCCTCCCCGCCAACCTTTTCAAATCAATGCACACACACACACATATATATATATATATATATATATATATATATATATAAACATTACTTTAGTACCTTATATATATAATAATAATACTAATAATAACTCCTCCCACAATCAGATTACCCCCCACCAATAATTCACCAACCAATGATATATATATATATATATATATATATATATATATATATATAAGACTTATATATATATATATATATATATATATATTGAATAATTTTCTACCGGTTATTTCAAAAAATGAGTAAGTGGGGGTCCAAATAATACGCCTAAATATTTACAACAAATATTATAATAATAATTGAACAAAACGAGTGACTTCTTACGTAAGCATCAATAATCAATACCGCAGTGCTACTATGCAACCACGCCAGACATCAGCATTTTTAACACCGGGTGTTTCAATAGCTTAACGGTAAAGCTTCCACCATTATTTTCACAAAAGATATTTTTATCGTTTTCTCAATCCGATAATAATTTACATTGTGGGGTCCACTAATGATTGTAGCTAAATTTAATATTCCCTGTTAAAATGAATATTCCCCACCAAACGAATATTATATAACAACTTGCGTACTTTGCAAAATTTATAAAATATTACCCACAATTATAACATTATATCAATTTCATTCCATAATATTTAAAAATGATATTTATAGAACATTCGTTATTATTTCTAAAAGTTGGGCTCTTACAATCTCCCCTTCTTATGAAATTTCGCCCTCGAAATTAGGGTACATACATAGTATGATGAAGAGGTGAGGATACCTTGATTTCATTTCAGATTCTAACTCCCACGTCATTTTCTCAACATCGTGGTTTCTCCACAAAACTTTAACTTGAGGTATAACCTTGGAGCGTAGAATATGTTCCTTCTTATCCAAGATTTGAACATGAACCTCTTCATACGTCAAATCTTCCGCTATTTCGTCTGGTTCTAACTCAATAATGTGGTTTGGGTCTTTCACATATTTACGTAACATGGATATGTGAAAAACGTTATGAACACGAGACATACTTGGCGGTAAAGCGAGTCTATAGGCCACAGTTCCTACTCGATCGAGGATTAAAAATGGGCCGATGAATCGAGGATTGAGCTTTCCTCTCTTTCCAAATCTCGTAACTCCTTTCCATGGAGCAACACAAAACAACACATGATCTCCTATATCAAATTCAACGTCCTTTCGATGAAGATCAGCATAATTCTTTTGTCGATCTTGTGAGGTTTTTATACGTTGTCGGATCGTTTGAATCTTTTTTGTAGTCATACGTACCAACTCCGGTCCCAACAACGTTGCTTCACCCACCTCATCCCAGCATACTGGAGAACGACATTTTCTTCCATACAACGCTTCAAATGGAGCCATGCCAATACTTGCTTGATAACTGTTGTTGTAGGAAAACTCCACCAATGGTAAGAACTTGTCCCAACTTCCCTTGAAATCAAGGACACAGAGTCTTAATAAATCTTCTAGAGTTTGAATAGTCCTCTCCGATCGTCCAGTGCATGCGAGGATGATATGCCGAGCTAAATCATAAGTCTGTGCCCATAGCTTTTTGCAAACTAACCCAAAATCTTGAAGTGAATCTTGGGTCTCGATCAGACACTATGGATATTGGCATACCATGCAATCTCATAACCTCGTTTATGTACATACGAGCAAGACGTTCAAGTGTATAAGTTTCTCGTATAGGTATAATGTGAGTAGACTTGGTCAATCTATCAACAATGACCCAAATTGCATCTATGCCTTGAGAAACCTTGGGAAGACCAGTGACGAAGTCCATGGTAATATGCTCCCACTTCCATTCTGGAATTTCAAGTGGTTGCAAAGGACCTTTTGGTACTTGATGCTCCGCTTTAACTCGTTGACAAGTTAGACACCTTGAGATAAACAACGTTATCTCTCTCTTTATATTTCTCTACCAAAATGTATGACTTAATATCATGATACATTTTGTACTCCCAGATGGATTACAAAAGCGGTGTGTTGTGCGCCTCCATCATGATTTTATACTTTAAATCGTGGTCGTTAGGAATACAAAGTCCGAGTTGACTCAAAGTATTCCTTCTTCATCGATTCTTGCTTCCTAGATAGCACTTTCTTGCACTTTCTTCCTCATACGCATCACTCCCAGTCCTCAGTAGCTTGAGCGACTTTAACTTTATCGATTAAAGTCGGTTCTACTCGTATATTCGCTATCATCACATGGGTCCCTGGAGTCTTTAACTCTATCTCCATCCTTTGCATGTCACACAGAATGGACCTTTTCGTTGACAATATCGCACTCATACTTGCATATGATCTTCTACTCAATGCATTAGCTACCACGTTCGCTTTTCGAGGATGGTATTGGATGGTATGATCATAATCTTTCAACAGTTCAAGCCAACGTCATTGTCGCATGTTGAGTTCCTTTTGAGTGAAGAAATATTTGAGGCTTTTATGATCCGTAAAGATCTCCACTTTCTCCCCATACAAGTAATGCCTCCAAATTTTAAGTACAAAGACAACAGCTGCCAACTCTAGATCATGAGTAGGATAATTCCTTTCATATTCTTTGAGTTGTCGCGAGTCATAAGCTATGACTTTCCCATGTTGCATGAGAACACATCCCAACCCTTTGCCCGAAGCATCACTGTAGATGATAAATCCCTCTGATCCAGATGGTATTGTCAGAACAAGTACTGAAATGAGTCTCCTCTTGAGTTCTTGAAAACTCTTCTCACATTCTTCGCTCCAACTGAACTTTATATCTTTCCGAGTCAGCTGAGTTAATGAAGTAGCTATTCGAGAAAATCCTTCCACAAATCTTCGATAATAACCAGCTAAGCCAAGAAAGCTACGTACATCGGTCACTGATTTAGGTTGCTCCCAACTTTGAATTGCTTCAATCTTTACCGGGTCAACAGATATTCCATGACTTGATACTACGTGCCCAAGGAATGCTACTTTCTCAAGCCAAAACTCACATTTCTTCAACTTGGCATAAAGCTTATATTCACGAAGCTTTTGGAGTGTCAACCTCAAGTGTTGTTCATGATCTTCACGGCTTTTGGAATAAATAAGGTTGTCATCAATAAAGACGACCACAAAGTGATCCAAATATTCCTTGAATACTCAGTTCATCATATCTATGAAGGCAGCAGGAGCATTAGTCAATCCAAATGACATGCCTAGGAATTCATAATGCCCGTATCGAGTTCTGAAAGCCGTCTTTGGAATGTCATATGTTCTAATCTCAAATTAGTGATATCTGGAATGAAAATCAATCTTTGAAAAGAATTTGGCTCCTTGCAATTGGTCAAACAGGTCATCAATACGTGGCAATGGGTACCTATTTTTGATGGTGACATGATTCAACTCCCGATAATCAATACAAAGTCACATACTCCCATCTTTCTTCTTTATGAACTGAACAGGAGCACCCCAAGGAGAAGTACTAGGACGAATAAAGCCAATGTCTAGCAATTCCTGCAGTTGGGTCTTTAACTCTTGAAGTTCAATAGGAGCCATTCGATATGGGGCTTTGGAAATGTGTTTTGTACCGGGTTCAAGGTCGATACAAAATTCAATTTCACGCTCTGGGGGTTGGCTAGGAAGTTCGTCAGGGAATACGTCAGGAAATTCATTAACAATAGAAATATTATTCAAAACTGACGTATTTTTGTTTAGATCCGTGACATGAGTTATGAAAGCTTGACATCCGTTTTTCAATAAACGAATAGCTTTATGGCTTGAAATGACATTGATTGATTTTAATGGTTTGGTGGCTTGAATTCACATAATAGGTTGATTAGGAATATGAAAGCTAACAACCTTACGAAAACAATCAATTTTAGCATGATGAGTAGTTAACCAATCAATCCCTAGAATCACATCAAATGCAAGTATTTTCAATGAAATAAGATCGACAAGTAATGTGAGGCTACCGATTTGAACCAAACAAGACTTATAAACAGTGGATGTAATGAACGTTTCTCCCAATGGAGTTTCCACAGATAAGTCAAAGTCTAATTTCTTTGGAGTCAAATTTAATCGTTGAGCGCAAGTAGGAGAAATAAAAGAATGGGTATAACCGATATCAAATAAAGTATAGACTTCGCTAGAGTTTATGATAAGCTTACCCGTGATGACCTCATTCGGGTTCCTTGCTTTCTGGGAGGTCACAACAAATGCTCTCCCTTGCACTACCGGCTTTGACTTTTCTGGGACGGCCTTTGGTGCCTCCATCCTAGCTGAACTTGTCTTTGGTGAACGACAAAATCGGGCTAAGTGACCTTCTCTTCAATAATTATAACATGCTTTGGACGACATCACACAGTTTGGACTGATGTGTCCCTCCCCTCCGCATTTGAAGCATATGATAGGTGGTCGTTCTCCTTCCTTAACAATGGGTGCTGGTGCTGATGTCTTTCCATCATTATTGAATCTCCTCTTCTTGAAATGTTCATTCTTATTGTTTTGGCCCTGATTACCACCGAAGTGGTTACCATTTATGGCCTGTTGATTCCCTCCACGCTTGTTGTCACCGCTTCGATGACTGCTCTCACTGGTATTATCATTTTGCCGGCTGTTCTCTTTCGATTGCGTTGACAAATTATCGCGCTCTACTAACTGAGCCCTATTTCCAACATCTGAATACAAACACAGTTTATGAGAAATAAGATGTTGACGTATCTCAGGTTTCAAACCTCGCAAAACATTCTCGTCATCCGCTCTTCATTATCCACCAAGTGGGATGCAAACCGGGACAACTCAGCAATTTAGCCTCATACTTCGACACGGTCATATTATTTTGCTCCAGCTTGATAAACTCCACCTCCTTCATGTGACGAATACTTTCAGGAAAGTATTTGTCGTTGAACAGCTCTTGGAACTTCTCCCAAGACATCTTCAGTGCGGCAGGTTGGGTACGCTTTACCGATTCCCACCAGTAATCTGCCTCTCCTCGCAACATAAAGGCGGCAAAGGGAACCTTTTGCTCCTTGGAGCATCCCAAGACATCAAATATCTTGGTGATCTACTTTATCCATGCTTCCGCCATAAGTGGTTTTGGCTCTCCAATAAACTCTAGTGGTCCCAGATCCTTAAACTGTTTAGCGGTGACCGTCCGAGAATTTTCAGTATTTCTATCTACGTTTTGGACAGGAGCCGCTCTCGCCTGCTGTTGCATGAATTGCATAAAGCCTCTAAACAATCCATCATTCATCATTTGGTCAGTGTTATTATTTGCATGAGGATTGTTGCCTTCCTGATGCACATTATCCTGATTATTGATATGTGGTGAATCAACGGTCGCCTGTGCTCCATTGCTATTCTCAACATTCTCAGATGTCATTTTCAGATACTGCCACAAAACAAAATATTAATTCTCATGTAACATATTATCCCTATATTCTGACCGACCAATTAAATAACAAAAAAAAAACTTAGGTAGGTCATACTAGCAAAGGAATTCCCCGTCTCTCCCCTCCTAGTTCTATTCTCACATCTTAGCTAGGGATCATATCCCTAATCTTTGATACCAACTGTGACACCCCCAAAATAGGTATACATCACCCATCTTGAGTCGCCAAATACATGGTACAAAATTCAAATACAACTTCATTATACAACAGTCATGTAAATATACGACTAAACATAACTGTGAGTTTGAATACAAATATTGTCATCTAGAGAGTATACAAACTCAATGGGATCCTCATTACAATTATTGTCACACTATTTCACAAAATAGTGAGGACTACTAATACTATCATCTGGACCATCACTCCGTTCCCCGACTCGTTCCAGCTATATTCTCATTTCCTGAAGAAACCAGTAAAAGGAATGGTGAGCTCAACTAGCCCAGTAAGAGATATTATGACTAAGATAATGCAGAATAATTTATAATTAGCCTTCAACAGTGTTAAATTGATAAAATATTTTAAGTTTAACTGCAGCGGAACAAGCAATCCATTAGAAGAGTCAAGTAGAGAATGAAATCTACTATCTTCTATGAATTAAAAGGTTTTTCATGACTTTTATCGCTGGGACTCAGCTTAATAAATAATCCACATCATCGAATCACCCCTGCACTACAGCCAAGGATATTCTTTAGTATCATGACCACAATTATCCATGCACTACGGGCCAAGAATATTTGTGTATTCATTAATGGTCATGATCATGCCAACAATTGTCCATTAATGCAATCATGGAGACAATGAGGACTTTTACCACATCATTTGTAACATTACGGTTACGATGATTACAAGAATAATCCTCAGTCATAATCATACCAAGTCCATCTATACACTCACTGAATACAAATGACTTTCACATAATATAAACATGAGGATGATGATAATGATATAAGAATTCAATAAAACAAGATCAAGAATTAATTTATCCATGAATCAATAACGTCCAAATTGTCAACATGATCTCGCTTTTGTAGAGTAAAATTCAAGAATGCTCGAAGAATATTTCCATAAAAGATATTGGATGAAGCCTTGAAATATCGAGGATATTCCACTAATTTCATGGAGTATATAAGTCAAAACTATGACCAACCCGAGTATAACAACGAATGGATTAATAAAAGAAATCACCATGCATGCATGCGATTACTTATGCATGACAGGTTATTCAACAGATTAATAAATAACGGAACCAGTCAAAGTAAAATTACACCGACAAGATGTTCCAACAGAAATAATAAAGATGGAACCATGTCCTAAAAGAAAGCATTGCACGTAATATTCCAACGTAATAATAATAAAGATTTTAACCCGAATGCAGGCGTAAACGCAGACGCATGGATATTCCAACAAAATAATAATAAAGATGAGAACCGAATCCCAAGGCGTAACGCATGCATACGAGATATTCCAACAGAATAATAATAAAGACGGAATATTAGAAGAACGTCACCAAGTATATGGTAGTCCGCGTATACTGGTTATTTCAGCAGAATAATAAAGATTGGAATAACAGAAGTTCTCTTCATGAATACAAAAGAAATAACACCCCTTACCGTAAAAGAAATTGGATATAAGAGTAGGGAAGTAGCAGAATACTTTTCTATAGTTTCTCTATAATTTCTCTATCTAAAGCTTTAGTGAATTCGTAGGAAATTATGAAGGAATGAGCTTCTATTTATAGAAGAATGGACTACATAGTAACTAATCCATGAACGGTCAAGATTGATTTAATACAATATTCTAATAAAACAAAACTTTAAATATATATATATATATATATATATAAATATAACATGCCACCGATAACTCCTTGGTTGTCACCCCCAGTGAGTATCCTCCCCTTAACCTTTTCAAATCAATGCATATATATATATATATATATATATATATATATATATATATATATATATATATATATATATATATATATAAAAAGTAATAAAAGTATATATATATATATATATATATATATATATAATACTAATAATAACTCCATCCCACAATCAGATTACCAATAATTCACCAACCATATATATATATATATATATATATATATATATATATATATATATACAAGACTTATATATATATATATATATATATATATATGAATAATTTTCTACTGGTTATTTTAAAAAATGAGTAAGTGGGGGTCCAAATAATACGCCAATATTTACAACAAATATTATAACAATAATTGAACAAAACTGAGTGACTTCTTACGTAAGCATCAATAATCAATACCGTGTGCTACTATGCAACCACGCGTATTACTGTACTTTTAACACCAGGTGTTTCAACAGTTAACGGTAAAACTTTTGCCGTTATTTTCACAAAAAGATATTTTTATCGTTTTCTCAATCCGACAATAATTACATTTGTGGGGTCCACTTAATGATTGTCTTGAGTAAATTTAATATTCCTTGTTAAAACGAATATTCCCCGACCAAACGAATATTATATAACAACTTGCGTACTTTGCAAAATTTATAAATATTACCCACAACTATAACATTATATCAATTTCATTCCATAATATTTAAAAATGATATTTACAGAACATTCATTTTTATTTCTAAAAGTTGGGGTCTTACACCATGCATGCTAAGAAATGCCTATTAAGAGATGAAAGAAGATCTTCTCAAATTTTACTAGACAAGGTGAAGAATGCTCAGTTACAAAATGAAGAATGTGGGAAGATAAAAGAGAATGTGGTTGAGGGTAGTGATACGAAATAAAAAATCGATACCGAAGGATTGCTACGGTACGAGGGAAGAATCTGGGTTCCAGCAACACCAGAGCTGAAAGACGAAATCTTGACCAAAGTTCATAGCTCAAAATATTCAATTCATCCAGGAAGCACGAAGATGTATCAAGATTTACGCCAATATTTTTTGTGGCTGAATATGAAAAGGGATGTTGCAGAATGCGTGGCAAAATGTATGACATGTCAAAGAGTAAAAGCCGAACATCAAAGACCCAGTGGATTACTCCAACCGTTGGAAATACCGGAATGGAAGTGGGAGCACATCACGATGGATTTTGTGGTGGGTCTTCCAACTACTCAGAGAGAATGTGATGCGATTTGGGTGATAGTGGACAGACTGACAAAAGTAGCGCACTGTTTACCAAAAAAGATTAGGTTCAATCTTGATCAGTTGGCAAAATTGTACATTAAGGAGATCGTTTCGAGACATGGAGTGCCAGTGTCAATTATGTCCGATAGAGACCCGCGATTTACGTCAAACTTCTGGAAGAGACTACAAGAAAGCATGGGAACTTAGTTGCGAATGAGTACTGCTTATCATCCACAAACAGATGGCCAAAATGAACGAATGATCCAGACATTAGAAGATATGCTGAGAGCATGCGTAATGGATTTCAAAGGAAGCTAGGAAGAACAATTACTATCGGTGGAATTCGCCTACAATAATAGTTATCACACGAGCATCGGCATGCCGCCTTACGAAGCATTATCTGGCGAGAAAGTGCGAACTCCACCATCTTTGGGATGAAGTCGATTGAGCGTCAAATCGCTAGGACCAGAACTGGTACAAAAAACTGCTGAGGTTATCAAACTCATCAGTACAAGATTGGTAGCAGCTCAATACCGACAAAAGAGGTATGTTGATCAACACATGCAAGATAGTACATTTGACATAGGAAGCTACGTATTCCTAAAAGTTTCTCCTTGGAAGGGGAAAATTTGTTTCGGTAAGAAGGGAAAACTAAGCCCGAGGTTTATTGGACCCTTTGAAGTTCTGCGAAGAGTTGGAGAGGTAGCTTACGAAGTAGCTCTACCTCCAGAGTTGGAAAATAGTCACAATGTTTTTTATATTTCGGTGTTACGACCGTATAAACCCGATTACAAACACATGATCGAGTACGAACCGTTGCAGTTCGAGAAAGATTTATCTTATGAAGAGATTCCTATCCAGATAGTCGACAGGAAAGATCAAGTGCTTAGGAATAAAGTAATACCTTCTGTGAAGGTGATATGGAGGAACCACAATGCTAAAGAAGCTATGTGGGAACTCGAAGAGAAAATGTTCAAAGAGTACCCTGAGTTATTTGTTTAATTTGTGTCTTCGATTCTGGGGACAGAATCTTTGTAAGTATGGAAGAATGTAACGAATGTGTTGTTTGAGTTGTGATTCTGGGGACAGAATCCTTATAAGAGGGGAATGATGTAACATTTCAGATTTTTTAAATATAAATTATAAATATTTATTGATTTATATAAATATTTATTGGATGTGTTTATTATTGGATAAATAATTGTTCAATTTGATTAATTTGATTTAGTTAATTATTTAGTTGTTAAATAATTAATGTGTTATGTGGATTGAGTTACGTGATTAAGTGATTTATTTAATAAATTGTTATTACATAAAGTGTGACAAATAAATATGTAAAGTGTGACAAATAACTATGTGATAAAGAGTTATTAAAATAAATTAAAGTAATTTTAATTTATTTTTCCAAACAAGGTTTAAGTATATTAATCCTTTATTTTGTAAATGGTTTACCAAACAAAGCCTTATGGCTTTTGGATTGAGTTATGTGATTAAGTGAATTATTTAATAAATTATTATTAAATAAAGTGTGACAAATAGTTATGTTATAAGGAGTTATTAAAATAAATTAAAGTAATTTTAATTTAGTAATTGCCAAACAAAGCCTATGGCTTTTGGATTTCTTTTGAAATTTAAATTATAATAATATAAGTTAAATAAACAAATTATAAATATTATATAATGATTTTTATAACTGATAATTTAATAGGGGTAATCATTAAAACATCAGTTTTTTTTTATTCAATTGATAAGACGTACGTTAGTATTTTTTAGTTTACGCATTTGTCTAAACCTAAGCCTAAGTAAGAAAAGAGAGAGTCTGAAAGAGAGAAGTAAGAGAAAGACAAGTTTTTGAATTCTTCAGGCTTTTATCAGTGATTTACAAGTGTCGTGTGAACAAATTAAAGGTATGTTGTATAAACCTTATCATATATGTTTTACATTATATAGTTTCTGTGAAATTGAATGTCTCTGTTTCTTGAAAATCGCCGTGTATAAGTTTTTACCAAAATTGTTTGTAAACCATGTTCTAGAAGTTGTTATGATATTACGTGTTTTGTGACGGCCCCGAATCCGAGGTCCCGAATCACCGCGAATCCGGTTCAATCATTCTATACAACTATTACTATTTGCGGAAGATATAAACATAAATTGTTTATACAATAACTTTACACACTATTTCCCAAGGTCGAGTAACCTTAACTTACTACACAATTCATAACTATCTAACATATAACATTAATATCAAAGTACATTATTTCAAAACTAATCCTGCACATTAACTTTAAGCTGGAACTGTCTTTAACCTTTCCTTGTATCCGACAAAATCGTCTTAATCTGCAATGTTTTATCATGATATAAGAAGGGTGAGCATAAGGATTGCCCAGCAAGTTTAAGTTCAATAATATAACGATATATCATGATTGAAAGAGTCTGAACAATAAACTGGCTATAATTCAACAATATAATTGTGAACTAGCAGGAACAAATTTATGACTGAACAAGTATTATACATGAACAAATTTATCTGAACCAACTAGTAATGAAGGTGATCAGCCTTTCATACCTGACTTATACATGCAATATGTATAAAGTACAATTCATGGCAACCAGCAATCATTAACCATAAGCTTATCCGAATGAAACAACTCTTAGTAGAGTTAAGTAAAAACAAACTTGCCTGAACCGTTGATTACCGCAACACAATTTATATCGCTTTATCCGAAGACCTAATATTAGTAATATAGATCTCCAATATTAGAATAATATCATCACAATATAATATTATATATATATATATACATAGAATAATCTAAACACATAACACATAACCCTATTAGTCTATAACACACATAAGACTCGGTACCAAGTCAAACTATTGCAGTTTGAGTTGAACCCGACACAATTCTGACATCCTGACGGTCTACTTAGAATTTTTAACGAGTCTAAGTTCAATTAAACTCTGCCTAAACACTTAACAATTAACTGAGACAATTTTCTAAGCAGTCAAAATAATTTTCATAAGTTCGTAATATTTTTTAAATAATTATTACTATTTATCGTAAATTTTCAATCATTAATAACGTATTTAACTGAATTAAATACCACATAATTCTTTTATCATTAATATTTATTTATAATCAAATGTTAATGAAATACATATCATTTTATTTATAATATCATATCAAAAGTATTTTTAATAGTTTAAAATCATATTTATATGATTTTTAAACATTAAATTCATTATCCGATTATTGCTTTTAATATTAAAATATTAATATTTTCATGAGAAAATATCAAAAGTTATAATTTATAACTTCAAATATTTTTATAACACTTAAATCATTTTATATGATTTATAAATCATTTATTCTATTTTTCCTTAATTTATTTAATATAGTTATTAAATAAACTAACTATAACTAATATTGATTAATTAATGAAATTCATCTTAAAATATTAAAAGTCACTTAAAATAACTTAAAATATTTTATTATAACATAATATTATTTTTCATGAATTAAAATCATTTTTAATCATTTATTTATTATAATTAAATAAATTAATTACCATTTATATTCAAAAATATTAAATATTTATGAAATATACTTAAAATAATTAAAAACTATTTTTAGAATTTAAAATAATTTTTCATAATTTATTATGTATTTTTAATAATTAAAAACTATTTAATTCGATTTATTTAATTAATTAATTCATTTTCAGAAATTAATAATTAATTTCTTAATTAAATTGTCGCTAAAGGCATTATAGGCAACATATCTGTCGCTAATAGTGTTCTTGAGGTGTTCTTGAGCTTTTCCAGAAACTCATAGTCAGTTGCGAGGTTACTACTTTGACCATTAATAGATATATGATCGAGTTGCTTCTGGGCTGGTAAATTATGTTTTTATTGTAGTATACGTGTAATACTACAAGTAAATACTAAATTTATGATCATTCAACAACTTATCAGTTAGATCTGGGCTCCCAAAATAATTGTCAGAAGTTGTTCTTCATTTCTGGGTTTTCCAGAAATGAAGAACAGTTAGAGTTAGCTGCTTTGAATCCTTATATCATGGGTTCAGTACTTGATTTGTGTAATATAATGGGTTAATCTTGTAAACCTCATGTCAGTGTACATAACTATATCATCAAATCAGTATACCAACAATAATTAAAAGAGATCTATACGGTCAAAGGTCTGACAGAAATCGTGTTCTTGAACAAATCAGGGTTTTTCAGATTGTTCATCCGGCTGGTGGTCAACTGTAGTTTGACTGGCTATAACTTTTTGTCTACGCAAGATCTGGTTAATCTAATGGTTTGGATGTATAGCCTACATGTCAGTCTACAATATAAAACCAACAAAATTACATAACAACTTAACCATAGGAAGATCTAGCGACTGCAAAAGCTTGTCAGACCATTTCTGGAAAATCTGGGTTTTCTAGATTCTAAGTTTTGTGCTCAGTCAACGATATTTGACAGATCATATAAGGAGATCTAGGCTTGATCCGACCCTGTACCCAGTTTTAGATCAAAGCCTACATGACATAGAATAGAACTAAAACATAAAACACCCAAAACATCAAACACATTAAGATCTAGAGGCCCTGACATTAGGCTGTCAGGCCTTATTTTCCCATTTTTCTAGATTTTAGAAAACATTAAATTCGATCACTTGGATGTTATGACTACATGTTCGAGTAACCCAGATCAACAAGTGACACTCTCTAACACCTATCTAACCAACCAACAACATCATTAACACAAATCTTAAAAAAATTAAATATAGGGTTTACCTTATGCTTTGATTTTTTTTTTGGATCTTACTTTGTTGATCTGATTCGGTCAAGCTAAGGACTGAAACTAGCTTATCTTATCTCACTTTCTCACTCTACATTTCGAATTTTAGAGAGAGAGGGTCTTGGAAGAAATAAGAAATAAAGTGGTTTTTCTCTCTCTTAATCTATATATATTACAAAGATGCATGATTGATCTAATCTTGCTGTCAATTGGATGCTGTTTTACTGAGATTTAAGTCATAAGCTAGGGCTAGGGTTTGGTGAACAACTCACCATAGATCTAGATTTACAAGAAATCTCCAATTATGTAATAAGGGTAAAATAGTCATTTTGCACCCAATTTGAATTTTAGAATGCTCATTTGATACAAACCCTTAGGGTTTAGGGTTTGGAAAAATTTGATTTTAGGATTTCCAAATTAGGTTTCCAAAAATAAAAAATTAATATTTCTAAATTATAATTAGAATTTTCTAATTATATTAAAATTTCTTAATCAATATTAAATCTTGCTAATTAGTATTAGTATTACCTAATTAAAATTGCAAATTTAGCAATTAGGGTCAAAATTAGTCATTGTTAGGTTTATAAACCACTAATTAGGTTTTCTAATAGAAAATAATTTTCTAATTTAGAAATTAAATTTTCGTAATTAGATTAGGATTTTATAATTACTTAACTTGAAAATTAGAATTAATATTTCCCAATTATCATTAAAATTATTTAATTAACACTTAGGTTTTTCCCTATTATAAATTATGGTTTCAAATCTTGAAATTAGGGTTTTCTAAATTTGAAATTAGGGTTTGCTAATTAATTAAGCTTTACCCTAATTAATTTATTAATTAATAGCACTTAAGCAATATAATAATCATTTAAGTTTCCAGATTGGGTTTCGTACATCGAATTAGGGTTTCGGATTCCCGGAACTGAAATTAGGGTTCACAGAACCGATTTTTTTAGGGTTTCTTGTTAATCGCTAGGGTTTTCTAACCAAACGTTGGCGTTCTTAATATATACTTAGGGTTTGTTACAAATATTGTTTATCTGGTCAACCCTTAACCACATATTGTACACATATATATAGAACATATTCACGTATTCCCTTAATCCTGAATAATTCACCTAAATCCTTCACAAAATTTTGAAATTCTCAAAATTCCATCTTAAAAATATCAAATGCATAAACTAATTTTTAGTCTAACTTCAAATTTTGAACCTTAAATCAATTAATAAAAAATTTTAAAATGTTCAAAATTCTCGGGTTGTCACATTCACCCCTTCTTCTAAAAATTTCGTCCCCGAAATTTACCTTACACCTTACACCATACACCATACACCATACACCATACACTATACATACACTTCATCACATGCTACCCAATACACCTCTCACAAGAGTAAAAAGTTTTCAAATTTTGCTGAGGAGTCATATAGACTATTTGTCTGTCATTTTCGCAAAGGTTTTATGGAAATTCATCCGCAAACCGTCATTACTTAAAGACACAAAGGGTGATTAGCCTGATATGCCACTGTCTCGATCATATCTTAATTATGTATAGAGAACAATTTGTTCCTCTTAACCGCCTTTGGATTATAAACTTTAACTCGTCCACCTCGCTTTATTAGATTCCGCACAAAAACAATTTGGTTCGGAAATTTCTTCAATGAACACTTAGAGTTTTCATAAACATTAGTCTAGTCAATCGAATAACATAGACTCATATCAATAATTCAATTCAATCGAATTATTTAGATGTAGCCAAACCCCGTTGGTAAATGAATTTTTTTTTTAAATATTTTCAAGAATGACGTCATGATGCCGTACTGTATTAACAGTCCGTTTGAGGATGTTGTCATTATGTGACTTTGTCATAACACATCATACAATAGTGGAATAACGATTTTAGATCAAATTCACACTAAGTATTCCCTCGTATTTATAACTCCATCAAATTTTTATCATCTCTCGCACTGTGTTACACGGTATACGAAAGTGATAAATAAAATATATTTTGATATTTCAAATCATTTGCGTTTAGCTGAAATAAGTAGCATAGACTATACTTTAAACCGTTTCAAAAATGATTACGAGTCTACATTTTTTTTAAAAGCACATAGTGCGTATTTAGCTTGATGTCAAAATTTTGAATTCTAGCATAGCTAGGATTTTCGGAAAACTTATGTCTCCACTAATAATCATTTGCTTAACAATCTATCTTTTCGTATTATCCTTAATATTCCATTTACACACAACTATACCCAGTTCGTCAAACCACACTTATGAGTCCATAAATTGCCATAATCATATGAGTTTAAGAACTTATCCTAGTCTGACATTTGGCGTCCGTTCGCTGAGGGGTTCATAAACATTTCATATAACTATGAATCAAGTATGTCACATAAATATGAGTTTTAAGAACTCGTACTTAACCTTATATCCTCTACCTATGACCTATCTATCTGTTATACACATGAGAAAAGTAATCACCCTCTTAACACGCATATAGCAAATAGCGCGACACAAACATTTCAATGATTATCATTTCCAGAAACTAAGTGGTTTTTACACCATGTACAATTCAGCTCCCATACGAAAAATCATACAACTTAGCTGCCGACATGAATCCTCAATTGAATCCCCACCTAACACTAACTCCCTTCTCAATATGAATTTCATTTAAATCGTATTCATAATTCTTTCCTGAATCTGTACCAATTCATAGTACAACTAACACCCAACAATCTTGCTGTAAACTGTTCAATCATTCGCTTGATCCTTATCCCATACTATCACTTAATCAGATCATGGAGTGATCTCATCGTATACATTACGATTCATTTCTATGTCTTGATTGTTTTGTTTTATGATCTTCTATAACTGCACTTTTAATCTTTTAGACTCTATCTATTTCTCACTACTGTTCAACTTTATTATCAGAGTTAGGGAACTCTGTATCTTATAACTCGCTGAGATTCGTTTTCGAATCTTACCGACCAACTAACTCTATTTGAGTTAGTACTTATCCTAATCATCATGGTTATTAGTCTCGTGTATTCCTACCTAAGGTTCATAACCTCACTTTGATACCAACCGTGACGACGCCCCCTCGAATCAGAGGTCCCGAATCACCGCGAATCCGGCTCAATCATTCTATACAACTATTACTATTTTTATAAGATATAAACATAAATTGTTTATACAATAAACTTACACACTATTTCCCAAGGTCGAGTAACCTTAACTTACTACACAATTCATAACTTATCTAACATATAACATTAATATCAAATTACATTATTTCAAAACTAATCGCGCATTAACTTAACTTTAAGTCGAACTCGTCTTTAACCTTTCCTCAGTATCCGACGCGTTCGTCTTAATCTGCAATGTTTTATCATGATATAGCAAGGGTGAGCATAAGGATTGCCCAAAGAAGCAAGTTTAAGTTCAATAATATAACGATATATCATGATTGAAAGAGTCTGAACAATAAACTGGCTATAATTCAACAATATAATTGTGAACTAGCAGGAACAAATTTATAACTGAACAAGTATTATACATGAATAAATTTATCTGAACCAACTAGTAATGAAGGTGATCAACCTTTCATACCTGACTTATACATGCAATATGTATAAAGTATAATTCATGGCAACCAGCAATCATTAACCATAAGCTTATCCGAATGAAACAACTCTTAGTAGAGTTAAGTAAAAACAAACTTGCCTGAACCGTTGATTACCGCAACACAATTTATATCGCTTTATCCGAAGACCTAATATTAGTAATATAGATCTCCAATATTAGAATAATATCATCACAATATAATATTATTATATATATATATATACATAGAATAATCTAAACACATAACACATAACCCTATCAGTCTATAACACACATAAGACTCGGTACCAAGTCAAACTATTGCAGTTTGAGTTGAACCCGACATAATTCTGACATCCTGACGGTCTAGTTAGAATTTTTATCGAGTCTAAGTTCAATTAAACTCTGCCTAAACACTTAACAATTAACTGAGACAATTTTCTAAGCAGTCAAAATAATTTTCATAAGTTCGTAATAATTTTTAAATAATTATTACTATTTATCGTAAATTTTAAATCATTAATAATGTATTTAACTGAATTAAATACCACATAATTCTATTATCATTAATATTTATTTATAATCAAATATTAATGAAATACATAACATAATATTATTTATAATATATATCAAAGTATTTTTAATACTTTAAAATCATATTTATATGATTTTTAAACACTTAAATCCATTATCCGATTAATTACTTTTAATATTAAAATATTAATATTTTCATGACAAAATATCAAAAGTTATAATTTATAACTTAAAATATTTTTATAACACTTAATCATTTTTATATATTATTTATAAATCATTTATTCTATTTTTCAAATTTATTTAATATAGTTATTAAATAAACTAATTATCATTAATATTGATTAATTAATGAAATTCATCTTAAAATATTAAAAGTCACTTAAAATAACTTAAAATATTTTATTATAACATAATATTATTTTTCATGTGTTTTTCATGAATTAAAATCATTCCTAAATCATTTATTTAATATTATAATTAAATAAATTAAATTCCATTTATATTTCAAAAATATTAAATATTTATGAAATATACTTAAAATAATTAAAAACTATTTTTCGAATTTAAAATAATTTTTCATAATTTATTATGTATTTTTAATAATTAAAAACTATTTAATTCTATTTATTTAATTAATTAATTCATTTTTTTAAATTAATAATTAATTTCTTAATTAAAATATCGCTAAAAGCGTTATAAATAGTACATATCGCCGTCGCTAATATTCTCTTGAGGTGTTCTTGAGCTTTTCTAGTTAACTTCGTAATTAGTCGATCCTGAGGTTACTACTTTGACCATTAATACTACAAGTAAATACTAAATTCATGATCCTTCAACAACTTATCAGTTAGATCTGGGCTCCCAAAATCATTTTCAGAAGCTGTTCTTCATTTCTGGGTTTTCCAAAATGAAGAACGAATAGAGTTAATCACTTTGAATCCTTCTATCTTTGGTTTCTAGACTTGATTTGTGTAATATAATGGGTTAATCTTGTAAACCTCTCGTGTCGAGTACATAACTATATCATCATCCTCAAGATAACAACAATAATTAAAAAGAGATCTAGGCTAGTCAAAGGTCCGATGAAAAAAATATCCTTGAATAAATTACGGGTTTTCCAGATTGTTCATCCCATTGGTGGTCAACTTTAGTTTGACCTAGCTACAACTTTTTGTCTCTCACAATGATCTGGTTAATCTAATGGTTTGATGTATAGTCCCGCATGTCACCTACAATATAAAACCAACAAAAGTACATAACAACTTAACCATAGCAAGATCTAAGCGCGCATTTGTAAAACTTGTCGACCATTTCTGGAAAATCTGGGTTTTCCAGATTCTAAGTTTTGTGCTCAGTCAACGATATTTGACCGATCATATAAGGAGATCTAGGCTTGATCCGACCCTGTACCCAGTTTTAGATCAAAACCTACATGACATAGTATAGAACCAAAACATAAAACACCCAAAACATCAAACACATTAAGATCTAGAGGCCCTGACATTAGGCTGTCAGGCCTTATTTTCCCATTTTTCCATATTATAGAAAACATTAAATTCGAGCACTTGGATGTTATGACTCCATATTCGAGCAATCCAGATCAACAAGTGACACTCTCTAACACCTATCTAACCAACCAACAACATCATTACCACAAATCTTAAAAAAAATATATTTAGGGTTTACCTTCTTATGCTTTGATATTTTTTTTGGATCTAACTTTGTTGATCTGATTCAGTCAAGTTAAGGACTGAAACTAGCTTATCTTATCTCACTTTCTCACTCTACATTTTGAATTTTAGAGAGAGAGGGTCTTGGAAGAAATGAGAAATAAAGTGGTTTTTCTCTCTCTTAATCCATATATATTACATAGATGCATGATTGATCTGATCTTGCTATCAATTGGAGGTTGTTTTGCTGAGATTTAAGTCATAAGCTAGGGCTAGGGTTTGGTGAACAACTCACCATAGGTCTAGATTGGCAAGAAATCTCCAATTATGCAATAAGGGTAAAATAGTCATTTTACACCCAATTTTAATTCTAGAATAGTCATTTGATACAAACCCTTAGGGTTTGGATAAATTTAATTTTAGGATTTCTAAATTAGGTTTCCAAAAATAAAAAATTAATATTTCTAAATTATAATTAGAATTTTCTAATTATATTAAAATATCTTAATCAATATTAAATCTTCCTAATTAGGATTAGTTTTACCTAATTAAAATTGCTAATTTAGCAATTAGGGTCGAAATTAGCTATTAGGGTTTACAAACCACTAATTAGGGTTTCTAATAGAAAAATAATTTTCTAATTTAGAAATTAAATTTTTATAATTAGATTAGGATTTTATAATTACTTAAACTTGAAAATTAGAATTAATATTTCCCAATTATCATTAAAATTATTTAATTAACACTTAGGTGTTTCCCTATTATAAATTAGGGTTTCAAATCCCAAAATTAGGGTTTTCTAAATTTGAAATTGGGGTTTGCTAATTAATTAAGCTTTACCCTAATTAATTTATTAATTAATAACACTTAAGCAATATAATAATCATTTAAGTTCCCAGATTAGGGTTTTGTACACCGAATTAGGGTTTCGGATTCCCGGAACTAAAATTAGGGTTTCTAGAACCGATTTTTTTAGGGTTTCTTGTTAATCGCTAGGGTTTTTTAACCGAATATTGGCGTTCTTAATATATACTTAGGGTTTGTTACAGATATCGTTTATCTGGTCAACTCTTGACCCTTAACCACATACTGTACACATATACACAGAACATATTCATGTATTCCCTTAATCCTGAATAATTCACCTAAATCCTTCACAGAATTTTGAAATCCTCAAAATTACATCTTAAAAATATCAATTGCATACACTAATTTTCAGTCTAGTTTCTAATTTTGAACCTTAAATCAATTAATAAATTTTTTAAAAATATTCAAAATTCTCGGATTGTCACATGTTTTGTTGTTATAATTGTTATACTAGCATATATATATATATATATATATATATATATATATATATATGATTGTATTACGATTATATAGATAAGATGGTATGCTAAGTTTCGTATATAAGAAATGGTTTTATAGTAAATATATTTATACATGAACTGTGATCGTGTATGATAATAAAAATTCGTGCATGCTAATTGAGAAATTGAACTATGCATGTTAATTGGTTTATATGTTGGTATGCTTATATTTCATAGGAATTAATTTGGTTATAAACATGGAATTACAGTCACTGTATCAAGAAATATCAACAATGGAGTTTTGGTTTAAAGCAGTATTTTCAACGAATTAAGTTTTCTAAAATCTCTGCTTAATTGTTGGTCGTTGGTATATGGATGATTGTTAACATTAACGTGTAATTTATGTGAAGTTATACATGTTAATTGGTGTTAATTGTTGTTAAAAATTAAGACAGTAGCTTTGGGTCTATTCTTCGTTTTGTATTACAGTGAGTTTGATGCTCAAAGATCAAAATTCACTCTCCAAATCAAAAATCTCTCGCTTAAGCGCCAAAATCGATGTTCCGGCCAGACTTTCCTTATGCCGCAGTACCGAAGTCGACATCGGACTTCGTATGCGCAACGCCGAGTCCCTTATATTTCTCGCACCGGAGAGCCACATCATTGACTGCAGTTATACCCACATTTCAAACTGTGGTGTGCCATGAGCCACTTAGCGTATCAGCGAAATGACTTCATCTTGCATGTAAGTCCGAATTTTTAGTTGTAATAGTATATGACCAAATAATTCTGTTATTATAGTATTGTAATGTGTTGAAAGAACATGGTGTTAATACTTAACGAGTTTATTATCGTTTAGGAATATAATTGGATTACATGGTTAGACATTTAAACCATACGTGATGTAGTGTTGATTATGACTGATCATGTCATGTTAACATATGTATATAGGATATTGTGATTTGGATTATAACGGTTTAATCTACGTGCAAGGCAAGTTCTTTAACTCTATTTTGTTAATAGTTGAGCAAGTTTTTCTAGTTCTAAATCGTCGTTATGCAAATTTCATATTTCTATACTTTATTGAGTAAATTATTTTCATTAAGCAACTTAATTGTATCTAGTTATTCATGATGATACAAGCTTCCCATCTCCACACTTTCGTCGAGATAGTTATTATGATTATGCAAGTTTTTCCTAACTCTAAACTTGTTATATTAGCATGCAAGTACCTTTATTCTGTTGAATCAGTTTATCGTTCAAATTATTGTTGTTATACATGCTTGATATTGAATTCTAAGATGTAACCTTAGCTTAATGTTGTTCAAAGAAAGGTATGATAGATTATTCAATTGTTATGCTATTATATTATTCCTAAAGCATGAACTTAGAACGAAATGTTTATTCAGTTATGATCATTCAATAACATAGTGTTATTATCTTTTATTCAACTAATCCTTAGTTGACGTCTGTTGAATTCCAAATTACCTTGAAGTGTATCCAAACTAAACTTACTTTGGTGCGGACTTGTACTCTTAATACTGAGATGAACAACCCTATTATTAGGGGTTGCACTTAGTTTTATACTTTGTGCTGAAATGTTTGTATACAATACATGTATGAAGGATTGATCCCCCTAAGTGTTTTTGAGTCCTTATAGTCGTATGACTATTAAAGTTAAAGTTGAAAGATTACTTATAACTGTGGACAGGGTTCGTGGTCATTAGACCCTCAGTGAATGTTATGATTTATGGAATGTTAATAGAACATATTATTCAGTTCTATTAAGCCTAGTATTTAGCAAGTGATGTAAAGGGTAAAGTTTATTTATTGATTATTCCAAGTGAGCCTTGTTTGCTCACTCTTGCCTGTAAAATTTCTTACAGCTAAAGCTAAAAAGGGTGACTTACCTAGCACCAGTAAGGGAAAGGGAAAGATAAACAAGTACTGAGGACTTGTAATAGTTTTGATAGTTTTATTATCAGACTTTGATTTAAAGATTGTAATGAAGTTTATTTAATTTTCAGCATGAATGATTTTTTTGTAAAGGTTAGATAACCTGGGAGATTTTATTTAATGTAATCCTGTATGGGCAGGTTTATTTATTCAATTATATTATGATTGGGTTGTTAGATATGAATGTTTTGATTAAGTGAACACCAAATCTTGAGGTAATGACGTACCGGGATATGGGGGTGTCACAGTCTAAATATTACAAAAGATAACATATGATTATTCTGATTGCTTTCCTTTTCCCTTTATCTGGCCTGAACATTCCGGTTGATCATGCTTAGCTGAAAATATTTAAATTTTAAAGCAAGAATGAGCATTTGATTGCTCCGCAAGTAATAACAACAATAAATATTAGCTGAAAGGATTAAATGTTTTCTTTGAATAACACTTCTACAACGAATCAACAGTTGTGAAGTAAGCTGAACCAATAATATCAACATACCAAATCTATCTCAAATTTTTGAAACTACGTACTGACTATAACTGGAGAGCATTCGACAGACTATGAACTTTGTTTTTTATTTCCTTTTTAAATAATTTTTAATTCAATAAAACCCTTTTTAAACTATTTATTTAATATAAATATTAAATAAACTTAATATTATTAATATTAAATTATTAATGAAATTATCCTTTAAATATTAAAAGTAATATTTTATAACTTAAAATATTTTAAACACTTTATTCTCATTTTAAATGATTTTTATAATATTAAAATCATTTTAATTAATTTATTTAACATAATTACTAAATAAATCTAATATCCTTAATATTAAATAATTAATGAAACTTATCTTAAAATATTAAAAGTTATGTTTTATAACTTAAAATATTATTAAATACCTTATTATTATTTAAAATGATTTTAATACAAGAAAATAATTTTTTAATTAATTTATTTAATGCATTTATTAAATAAATTAAATACCAATAATATCCAAATAAATATTAATATTTATGAAAAATATGTGAAATTATTAAAAGTTAATTTTTATAACTTAAAATAATTTTTAAAACTGATTTTATAATTTTTAGGAATTTATTTTTATTTTTAATGTATTTTTCAGAAATTATAAAACAAAAATAATTAAATCCGTTGCTAAAGGCTTTAGCGACAGTTTTTATCGCGATAGGTGTTCTTGAGGCTCAAGAACACTGACAGTCAGTGCTTAAGGGTACCTCCTTTGACCATCTCAAATTTTCAATCTACACAAGTTCTGGACAATCTTAAGTATTGATTATGTAGTATTTATGTAATACTACATGAATCAAGTATCAAATTAGTCATACAAACACATAGCATAAAGATCTGGCCATTCAAAGTCATTGGCAGGGCTTTCTGGGTTTTCCAGAAACCAAGTCAGCTTCAAGGTCCATTTTGAGGCTTAAATTTCTATAGGTTCTAGTTATGGTTAATATGTTCTAATGGTTTAAGGTTGTAGTCCACATGTCAAGGTACAATTATCAATCATCAGGTCAGTCAAACAACATCAAAATCACTAGCTAGCAGCTAGTCAAATGTTGTCAGAAATAACGTTCATACGGTTTTTGGGTTTTTCCCAGAAACTCCATGCGTGAGCGAGTGGCCTAGTTTGACCGTAAATAACTTTCAATCTGTTTGTTGTTTAAGTGATTTAGGAGCATGAATATGTAGTACACATACAAGAGTATAGCCTTAATAAAATAACACAATCAAAACATCAAACACAAGCAAGATCTGGAATCATGAACAACTTGTCAGACGCTAAAAACCAATTCTGGGTTACCCAGAATTTGAAAGTCAATGCCGAGAGACCTACTTTGACTATCCACTACTTACAATCTGTTGATTGTTTGAGTGATTTAAAGGCATGGATCTGGAGTATAACTAACATGATACAACTTGGTTACAAAAATAGAAATAAAACAACAACACACTGACAGATCCGAGGCCAACAAAATCTTGTTAGACACGATCTGGGTAAATCTGGGTTACCCAGAAATGCTCGGTCAATGCCGGTCAACCCACTTTGACAACAAATAACGTTTAATCTACAACAGACATGGACTTGATTCAAGTTCCATATTAAAGATTTCATAACAGACTACAAGTACAAATCTTTAAAACAAAAACACATAAAATAGAAAGATTGGTGGCCACTGACATTCGTTGTCAGATCGCAGTTTAAACTTTTTCCCAGATTTTGTAAAATGCTAGATCTAAGCCTATAGATGTTATGGATCTAACATCTATCAACCCAGATCATCATTATACACTACTAACAACATATTCTAATATTTAATCATAACATTTAACATAGGGTTTAAGATCAGATTATAAATTAGGGTTTTATACCTCTCTTTAAAAAATGTTGATTCTTTGCTTCTGATCTGTTTGTGGATTTCATTGGGCTTGATTTTGGAACTGAAATGCCTTGTATTTTCGGAGGTTTGGTAGAGAGAAAAGTTTCTTGAAAGTTTAGATGGTCAAATGAGAAATTTTGGTAGCTTTCTCTCTCTTAATCTATATGTACGACATGAATGCAATGTATGTGGATGTGTCATGGCTGATAGTTGTAGCTTGTAGGCTCATAGGTTAGACTAGGGTGGCTTGCCAAGATATGGTAGGATTTTGTTATCAATAATTCACCAAATGGGACAAAAGGGTATAATGGTAATTTGGTTATCAATTTAATGGTATTCTTGTCCAACGTACTTAAATCTAGGGTTTAATCACTAGATTTTAAACCTTAAGGTTTCCCAAAAATTTCTAGGGTTTGAAAATTTAAAAATTAAAGTGTAACAAAATTTTAATTAAAACACACTAATTAAAATTAGGGTTTTTAATAGAAATTAGGGTTTAAATAATTAGGGTTCTCTAATATCATTAGGGTTCCCAAATTAACAATTCAATTTGCTAAAATAATAATTAGGGTTTCTAAAATTTGCAATTAGGGTTCCTGATTAGCAAATTAGGGTTTCTAATTTTAAATTAGGGTTTTCAAATATTAATTAGGGTTTTCCTAATTAACATAAATTCTATAATATGCAACATAATTCATATAACACAATTCCTGACCAATCTTAAATTCCAGTTTTGAGTTTCCAATTATGGTTTTATGATAGTAATACTAGGGTTTGTTGTCATACACCATAATTGACTAACCAATATCAGTCTACACATATACTGTATATATTTATAACACTGAAAAATAATATTATATTTAATATAATATTATTATTCTCATTCATAGCTCAAAATCAAAAATTCGTGTTTGGATTCCATATCCGATTTATCTTTCATATATACCATTATTAATTAACTTAAAAATAATTAACTTAATAATCAACTAAAATTCATATAATAAAATAGTAACTATAATAATTCTAATAATAATCTCATATATTATTTAAATAATATAAAATCATATTTTCTTAGAAAAAAATGATAAAGACATTTCTACTATAAAATTAATTATTATAAGTATATACCTTATAATGAGCAATAATTCCAAAATAAAATTATTTGAAATTCTTCATCAAATAAATAAATTTTATTTATCACATATATACATACACATTACTTGGCACATATTCCCAAATAAATAAATAAATAATCAACATTTTTTATTTATTTATATAGAAAATATTAGGTTATTACAAAGGCGAACCTGTAGATTACCTATGTAATAGTATAGGGGAATGATGTTAATATTTGATATTATGACAAAGAACTTTTATGTTGGTTATAAAGAACCTGGGAAAGGAATATTATTTTGGAATATATATAAGACATATTCGTTCTTTTGAGACTTTTCAATTGAATGTATGTGTGAACTATAGTACCGTGTAGCACCATATGTCGGGTTGGAAGATACCCGGATTTGGGGGTGTCACAGGTTGGTATCAAAGCAAGAGGTTATAAAACTTAAAGGGGGATTAGAACCTTAAGTCATAACCTTAAGAAGAGTTAAAGTAAAAGATGGAAATTAACCTTATAAAAATGCATTAGAAATGTGTTATGTGTTTTTATTATTCTACGGACGTGTACTAATCAAACTATTTGTTTAGTTGTAGATGTCAGGAGAAAACGAAATGTATAGGGATATACATGTAGTCAGTGAAGAGTCGGTGAATCATATAGAGATCATACCGAACCCAGTAGCAACAGAGCCTGAAGTAGTAGTTATTGAGTCTGGAGACTCTAATAGCCTAGACCTTATGTCTGTGTTCGATGGCATATTGGAAGAAGAGGTGGAGGTAGTGTCCTTTAACCCAGTAGCAATTGCAGCAGAGATGGTTCCGGGGGAGTCAATGATGTCACTGTTCATGACAGTATTGGATAGAAACATCCAGTATTGTAAGGAGGTAATTAAGGAGCTGAAAGAAGAGCTTCATGATGTCTTGGGGAATAAGACAGATATGGATACTATGTGGAAAGAGGAGCATGATGAAAGAGTTTTAGCAAAGGACAAGGTCCACGAGCTGAAACAAGAGGTCTTTGAGCTTAGGCAGGAGCTAAAGACCAAGAAACAAAAGATAGGGAGGATATCCTATATACATAGGAGTTCTCATGCGGATTTTCAGCATCAAGTAGCTGGGTATCCCATAGAAGAAGGGCAGTCTCGGCATACAATCAGCCGATATATTATCGCCTATCTTGCCAAGGCAGATTTTTATAATGCCTTAAGGCAGATGTAATCTAGTAGTAGCTAGAGTAGAGTTAGATATGTAAATATGATTTATCTAGTAGTGATGTAAAACCCTCTTTTGTATATCAAAGGGTAGTCTTTTGTAAATCCCAATTTTTAGAAAACAATTGCGGGATAGTAATGTAATCAGCTTAGGTTGTGTAATGCGAATGATGTAGTATTATATTACAAGTAATGAATCAATATAAGCCTTTTATGGAACATATTGTGTAATGGGTTGAAGTTATTGTTTAATCATGAATAATAACTAACTAATGAGAAGAGAATAATAGTGAAATACGTTGTTTATCTTAACAGCAAAATGCGGCCGAGAAGGAGACAACGAAATCAAGACGTTAATGTTAATCAACCGGAGGGAGATCTGGTTAACCCAATGCAAGAGTTCGTTAACTTGTTAACAGCTGCTTTTAATAGGAATGGGGCGAATATACCCATAAATCCTGCAGTAGTACGAGCTACTACTTTTAATGACTTTAAAAGTGTCGGTCCGTCGGAGTTCAAAGGAACTACAGATCCAAAAGAAGCCCAAACATGGGTGAAAAATCTAAAAGGCATTAGTAATTGCAAATGTCGACGAGGGTCAAAAGGTTGCCTTTGCAACCTATATAATGAAGGGTGAAGCCAACTTTTGGTGGGAGGCAAACCAGGCTAGGGCTGGTATCGAGAACCTAACGTGGGTAAGGTTCAAGGAGATCTTCTTTGTGAACTACTTTCCCACGAGTATGCAGGGGAGGATGGAAATGCTGTTTCTAGAATTGAAACAAGGGGAGATGACAGTTCCCCAATACGCTGCTAAGTTCAATGAACTGGCAAGTTTTGCTCCACAGCAAGTGGACACGAAAATGAGAAAGGCTAGAAGGTTTGAGTAGGGCTTGAAACCCTAGCTCTATAGCCGAATATCTGTGTTCCAAAGTACTAGTTTTGGGACCATATTAGAGAAGGAAATAATTACCGAGGGTGGGAATTAGGCTCTAAGCCAGTACCATAAGGACAAGAAGAATAAGGGTAAAGTTGACGGGGGAGTAAAGACCGAGGGAGCCGGAGAAAGTGGCGAAGGTCATAAGAGGAAAGGGTTTAACTCTGGGAATACTTGTAAGACCCCAACTTTTATGAATAAAGATTAATTTTTCTCGAAATATATTTTTGAATATTAAGGTGTGGATTTTATATAATGATATAGTTGTGGGTATTATTTACAAATTTTGCAAAGTAAGCAAGTGGTTTTATAATATTCGATTGGTCGGGAAATCTTCATTTTAACAGGGAATATTCGTACGACGACACAATCATTGGTGGACCCCATAACGGAAGTATTGTCGTAGTTAGAAAATGACAGAATTATCTTTTTATTAAAATAATGGCGAAAGTTTTACCATTAAACTGTTGAACTACCCGGTGGTAAAAGTATAGTAATATGTGTGGTTGCATAGTAGCACATGGTATTGATTATTGATGCTTACGTGAGAAGTCACTAAGTTATACTCAATTATTGCTACAGTAATTGCTGCATAATATCTCTTATATTATTGATTCAATTATTGTCACAATATCATCTGCATAATATTTATTATTAAATCAATAATTGAGACGATAAAGTTATTCATATTATTATTTGCAATATTGACAATGTCTAGAAAGTTCTGTTGATGAGAGGTTTGGTCACCTAATTGCGCGCCAATAGAGAAAAATCCTTATCGGAATGCCCCCTCTTTCTTGGGAATGATCTGGTTGTTAAATATTGTGAGTTATAATATTAATGATGAATAAGTTCGTATTAATTAAAAATGAAATTGATATTTTCATTGTGTTAATGGAAATGTACATCTATTTCGATAATAATTGATGTTTGGAGGTTATATTGACTAATCGGGTAATTAATCGGATAAATGAGAAATTAATTGCTATTAATTCACATGCCTATAACTATTTATTCACATGTATGTACTATTGATTCACATGCATGTACTATTAGGGGAGGTGATGCAAGATTAATAATACTTTCATGACTAAATTAAAAATAGAGGTATAGATGAAGGTACTATACCGTAATTAATTTTTTCACATGTGTGTACTATTGATTCACATGAATGTACTATTGGTTCACATGATGTACTATTAGGGGAGGTGGTGCAAGTTTGATAATTCTTGCAGGACTAAATTAAAAATGAAGGAAAAGATGAAGGTATTATACTGTAATATTTCGAGCCCCAAAACGTAAAATTAACAAAACTATATTTTCCTATAAATAGAAGTTCATTCTTCTTTCATTCTCAACAATTCACTAAGACTCACAAGAGAAATTATAGAGAGAGAAGCTATAGAGAGAAAGAAGAAGAGAAGTCTGCTACCTCACTATTCTAGTATCCAGTCTTCTTAAGAGGTAAGGGATGTTATTTTGTTCAATATTCATATGAAATAATATTTTCTTCCATACTCTGTAGTATGTAAGTAATATTATTTCATTTTAGATTTCGAATTCTATACTCATTTTGTTAAAGTATTGCTTCTACACTCCGTGAAATTAGTAGAATATCCTTGAATTTTTCGCTTCATCTAGTATCATTTCACAAGGATATTTTCTACATATTCTTATTAAATTTTAAGATTTTCATGTCGGAGTACTATCCATGAGTAGTATTCATTTTTACGGTACTATTCCCAAAGTAGTATTCACGGGCTTCTATTCACAAAGTACTATTCATGAGGTACTATTCATAATGTACTATTCACAAAGTACTATTTATGAGTACTATTCACAAAGTACTATTCACGGGGTACTATTCCTGAAGTACTATTCATGGGGTACTATTCACTTGGGTACTATTCACCCGGGGAATTATTCATGACAAAAATTAATTTCTTTGCTGTCCAAATCATTTTTGATACAATATTATTCTTGAATTTTACTCCACAAAGCAGTATCATGTTGATAATTTGGACATTATTGAATTCTCGGATAAATTAAGTTATAAATCGTAAAAATTTATCCTTTGCTTTCTTTTTAATTGAATTCTTATATCATTGTCATCATCCTCATGCTTATATTGTGATAAAAGTCATCCGTGCTTTTACGTGCATAGATGTACTATTAATTGGTATGATTATGACTGTGGATTATTCTAAGATAATCATGGCCCGTAATGTTACAAATGATTTGGTAAAAATCCTCATTGGCCTGTAGTTCATTGATGGATAGTTGTTGGTATGATTATGACCAGGGATTATTCGGTATAATCATGACCATTGATGATTACAATAATATCCTTGGCCCATAGTGCAAGGATAATTCGATGATGTGGTTTATTTATTAAGTTGAGTCTCAGCGATAAAATTGATGATAAACTTTTTAAATCATCGAAGATAGTAGATATCATGCTCTACTTGACTCTTCTAATGGATTGATTGTTCCGCTGCAGCTAAACTTGATGTTTATTATATTTTATCAGTTTAACACTGTTGAAGGCTAACGATAATTTATTCTGCATTATCTTAGTCATAAAATTTCTTACTGGGCTAGTTGAGCTCACCCTTTGTTTTCATTGTTCTCTTCAGGAAATGAGAATATAGCTGGGATTAGTCGGGGAACGGAGTGACGGTCCAGATGTTGTGACGCCCCCAAATTCGGGTATCTTCCAACCCAACATATGGTGCTCCACTATACTAACATCCATACAATCATTCCATTGAAATACAACAAAATGAAGGTAATTACTATCTTCTTATTTCAATCAAAGTATAAACCTTCCCAGGTTCATAAACCGGTTACATCGTTCATTGTTCATAATGTATAATACATACAAACTTACTAAACTATTACACAATGCCTAAACATCCATCTTAGCTTTGCCCTTATCTTTCTTGGCATTCACAAGACGTTCATCTTTAACTCATAGCTATATAATTCACACAAAAGTGAGTACGATGAAATTTCAACAAGTTTAATCAAGGATAACAGGTATACCAAATTCATGAATTATATAACAATTCCAACATAACTGAACAATAGTTATGAAGTATTATGAATCAATAATACATTAACAGTTCATAACCTCAATTCCCAAAGTATAGAATAAATTAGGAATTCTGAACCAGTCGATAGACCATGAACAGTAAATTTAGTTTTCATACTTGAAAAGGAGTCCACATCACTAAGGCCGTTCATCTGTATAACTTATGAGCACTTCTAGGTGATTAGCCTATAGTACTCTATGTTGATCAACACTCATTCATTAAACGTATTTACATTCAATATTTTTGGCGAACTCGCGTGCCCATCAAATAATCGATGAAAAATACTTTTGTTTGTTCATAGACAAACCTTACTTTCACGTCCGTACCAATTACTTGGCATATGATAGCGTTAACATTTCTATATAGAATGATATGAATAATAATCAATCTATATCTTACGAATAGTCTTGCAATTCAGTTCAACGAATCACATAAAGCCTGGATAACATGGAAGTTAGACAAGCATTAAGAAAACTTGTCTTTCAGCGTCTTCAAATAACTTACTCGACTGACCACAGCCTTTATAGAATATACATGATATATTCATATAGCACACTGTAATTAGCTATCAAACAACTATTCACATTGTTCCTACAAGCTTCTTTCTCTTCTATGTCTTTGTTAACTTAAAATCTTTATTAAAGTCAACATGACTTATCACCCTTCGTCCCAGTTTATCACTCAACTGACGTTTATTAATGTACTCAAACATTGTTGATAAGGTACCAACTTTGTTCATTGTACATATGAATGTTGCATCCAAAAATGTTGAGATAAGCAATGAAGCACAGGAGACCGTTGAGTCACCAACGATCAATACCCAGGATAATGTCAATCAGGATGGCAATAATCCTCAGGAAAACCACAACGCTTGTAAAACCCCAACTTTTTGAATAAAGATGAATTTTCTATAAATATTAATTTTGAATATTATGGAGTGAAATTGATATAATAGTTGTGGGTAATATTTATAATTTTTGCAAAGTACGCAAGTAGTTATATAATATTCGATTGGTCGGGGAATATTCGTTTTAACAGGGAATATTAGTATAACGGCACAATCATTAGTGGACCCCACAATGGAATTATTGTCGGATTGAGAAAACGACAAAAATACTTTATGAAAGTAACGACGAAAGTTTTACCGTTAACTGTTGAAACACCCGGTGTTAAAAGTACAGTAATACGCGCGGTTTCATAGTAGCACACGGTATTGATTATTGATGCTTACGTGATAAGTCACTCAGTTTTTCTTATTTTATGGACCCTTATTTGCCCATTTTTCAAAATAATCGGTAGAAGTTATTTTGTTAAGGGGGCCCACAATGTGGGGCCCACTTGTGGAGGAAAGTCTTGGAGTGGGGTTTTATGTTTATCACTAAGTTGAGGAAAGAAAAAGGATGGCGGGAATGAGGTATATATATATATATATATATATGTAATAGAATAATATGTGATATTATATATATTGTTAAAATGGTCCATAAGTGAAATGGAAGATTTTGGGGTATCAATATATATGTATTATATATATATATATATATATATATATATATATATATATATATATATATATAATTTGATTTAGAAAGTTTGGCGGAAGTACAATTATTATGATTATTATATTTATTTATATGTAATAAGTTTGAAAAACTTGGCGATGTAATATATATATAATATTATATTATATTATATTATATATATAATATATATAATATAATATTATATTTTATTAAATATGGATCGTCCGATTAAAAGTAAATCAATCTAGACCGTTCATGAGTTAGTTACTATGCAGTCCATTTTTCTATAAATAGAAGCTCATTCCTTCATTATTTTCTTACGAATTCACTGAACTCTAGAGAGAAAGAAGAAAGTATTCTGCTACTTCACTACTTATATATCCATTACTCTTCTTCTTAAGGTAGGGAATATTATTTGTTGTATTCGTAAGCGGTGTTATTCTTTTTTATTCATGAAGAGAACTGTTGTTATTCCATTTCTTATTATTCTGTTGGAATAACCTGTATACGCGGTCTACCCTATACTTGGTGATATTCTTCTATTATTCTCGCTGGAACATCCATCATGTGTTTACAAATCGGACTGGGTTCTCGTCTTATTATTATTCCGTTGAACATCCTCATCATGTGTTTTACACCGGACCTGGTTCCGTCTTTATTATTCTGTTAGAACATCCTGTCGGTGTGTTTTACACCGGACCTGGTTCTATCTTTATTATTCTATTGGAACATCCTATTGGTGCAAATTTTGCCTGACCTGGTTCCGTTATTATTATTCTGTTGAATAACTCGCTCATGCTTAAGTACCGCATGCATGGTGATTTCTTTTGTTATTCCATTCTTTATTATACTCAGTTGGTTAAAGTTTTGACTTCTATACTCCATGAAATTAGTAGAATATCCTTGATATTTGCGCTTCATCCAGTATCTTTTCATGGAAATATTGTTCTGATCATTCTTGAATTTTACTCTACAAAACAGTATCATGTTGACAATTTGGACGTTAATAATTCCTGGATAAAATAATTCTTGAACTTGTTTTATTGAATTCTTATATCATTGTCATCATCCTCATGTTTATATTTTGTTGAAAGTCATCTGTGGCCTGTAGTGCATAGATGGACTTAGTATGATTATGACTAGGGATTATTCGGTGTAATTATGACCCTAATGTTACAAATAATGTGGTAAAAGTTCTCATTGGCCCGTAGTGCATTGATGGACAGTTGTTGGCATGATCATGACCAATAATGAATACACAAATATTCTTGGTCCGTAGTGCATGGATAATTGTGGTCGTGATACTAAAGAATATCCTTGGTCATAGTGCAGGGGTGATTCGATGATGTGAAATATTTATTAAGCTGAGTCTCAGCGATAACAGTGATGAAAAACCTTTTTAATCATAAAAGATAGTAGATTTTATTTTCTACTTGACTCTTTAAATGGATTGCTTGTTCCGCTGCAGTTAAACTTGATGTTTATTATATTTTATCAGTTTACCATTGTTGGAGACTAATGATAGTTTATTCTGCATTATCTTAGTCATAATATTTCTTACTGGGCTAGTTGAGCTCACCCTTTTCTTTCACCGTTTCTTCTCTTGAAATGAGAACATAAGCGGGGACTAGTCGGGGACCGGAGTGATGGTCCGTAGGATAGCATTAGTAGTCCTCACTATTCTGTGAAATAGTGTGTTAATAATTGTAATGAGGACTCCTTTTGAGTTTGTATAATCTCTAGTAGACAATAATTGTATTCAAACTCACAGTTATGTTTTGTCGTATTGTACACGATAGTTGTATTAGTAAGTTGTATTTGATTTTTGTACCATGTATCTGACTACCCAAGATGGGTGATGTATACCTAATTTTGGGGGCGTCACAGTTGGTATCAAAGCTTAGGGATATGATTCCTGGCTAAGATGTGAGACTAGAATTAGAAGGGGAGAGACGGGGAATTCTTTCGCTAGTATGACCTACTTAAATTTATTTTGTATTTAAATTGGTTGGTCAGAGTTTAGAGATATTATGTTACATGTCAATTAACCTTTGTTTTGTGGCAATATCTGAAAATGACATCCGAAAATGTTGAGAATAACAATGGAGCACAAGAGACCGTTGAGTCTCCTCATATCAATAATCAGGAGAATGTGCATCAGGAAGGCGACAATCCTCATGCAAACAACAACAATACCAAATGATGAATGATGGATTATTCAAAGGCTTTATACAATTTATGCAACAGCAGCCGAGAGCGGCTCCTGTCCAAAATGTAGGTGTAAACGCTGGAAACTCTCGGGCGGTCACCGCTAAACAGTTCAAGGAGCTGGGACCACCGGAGTTTAAGGGAGAGCCAAAACCACTTATGGCGGAAGCATGGATAAAGCAGATCACCAATATATTTGATGTCTTGGGGTGCTCCGAGGAGCAAAAGGTTCCCTTTGCCGCCTTTATATTACGTGGAGAGGCAGATTACTGGTCGAAATCGGTAAAACGTACTCAACCTGCTATACTAAAGATGTCTTGGGAGAAGTTCCAAGAGCTATTCAACAACAAATACTTTCCCGAAAGTATTCATCACATGAAGGAGGTGGAGTTTATCAAATTGGAGCAAAACAATATGACTGTGTCGCAATACGAGGAAAAATTTGCGGAGTTATCCCGGTTTGCGTCCCACTTGGTGAATAATAAAGAGAGAATAACGCGAATGTTTTTAAGAGGTCTGAAGCCTGAGATACGTCAACATCTTATTTCTCATAAACTGTGTTTGTATTCAGATGTTGTAAGTAGGGCTCAGTTGGTGGAGCGCGATAATGAGTCAACGCAACCAAAAGAGAGAGCAAATTACAAAAAATGATAATACCATTGAGAGCAAATCATCAAGCGATTATAACAAGCATGGAGGGAATCAATAGGCCAGAAATGGTAACCACTTCGGTGGTAATCAGGGCCAAAACAATCAGAATGGAAATTTTAAGAAGAGGGGATTCAACAATGATGGAAAGACGTTATCACCAGCAACCGTTATTAAGGAAGGAAAAAGACCACCTATCATATGTTTCAAATGCGGAAGGGAGGGACACAACAGTCCAAATTGGGCGATGCCATCTAAAACATGTTATAATTGTGGAAGAGAAGGTCACTTAGCCCGATTTTGTCTTTCACCGAAGACAAATTCAGCTAGGATGGAGGCACCAAAGGCTGTCCCAGAAAAGTCAAAGTCGGTAGTTCAAGGGAGAACGTTTGTTGTGACCTCCCAGAAAGCAAGGAACCCGAATGAGGTCATCACGGGTAAGCTTATCATAAACTCTAGCGAAGTCTACACTTTATTTGATACCGATTCTACCCATTCTTTTATTTCTCCTACTTGCGCTCAACGATTAAATTTGACTCCGGAGAAATTAGACTTTGACTTATCTGTGGAAACTCCGTTGGGAGAAACCTTCATTACATCCACAGTTTATAAGTCTTGTTTGGTTCAAGTTGGTACCCACACATTACTAATCGATCTTATTACATTAAAAATACTTGCATTTGATGTAATTCTAGGGATTGATTGGTTAACTACTCATCATGCAAAAATTTATTGTTTTTGCAAGGTTGTTAGCTTTCATATTCCTAATCGACCTATTATGCGAATTCAAGCAACCAAACCATTAAAATAAATCACTGTCATCTCAAGCCATAAAGCTATTCGTTTATTGAAAAATGGATGTCAAGCTTTCTTAGCTCATGTCACAGATCTAAACAAAAATACGTCAGTTTTGAATAATATTTCTATTGTTAATGAATTTCCTGACATATTCCCTGAAGAACTTCCTGGCCTACCCCCAGAGCGTGAATTTGAATTTTGTATCGACCTTGAACCCGGTACAAAACCAATTTCTAAATCCCTATATCGAATGGCTCCTATTGAACTTCAGGAGTTAAAAACTCAACTGCAGGAATTGTTAGACATTGGCTTTATTCGATCAAGTACTTCTCCTTGGGGTGCTCCTGTTCTATTCGTGAAGAAGAAAGATGGGAGTATGCGACTTTGTATTGATTATTGGGAGTTGAATCATGTCACCATCAAAAATAGGTACCCATTGCCACGTATTGATGACCTGTTTGACCAGTTGTAAGGAGCCAAATTCTTTTCAAAGATTGATCTTCGTTCTGGATATCACCAATTGAAGATTAGAACCGATGACATTCCAAAGACGACTTTTCGAAACTCCCCAGACGGGCATTATGAATTCCTAGTCATATCCTTTGGATTGACTAATGCTCCTGCTGCCTTCATGGATATGATGAACCGAGTATTCAAGGAATATTTGGATCACTTTGTGGTCGTCTTTATTGATGACATCCTCATATATTCCAAAACCCGTGAACATCATGAGCAACATTTGAGGTTGATACTCCAAAAGCTTCGTGAATATAAGCTTTATGCCAAGTTGAAGAAATGCGAGTTTTGGCTTAAGGAAGTAGCATTCCTTGGGCAGTGGTATCGAGTCATGGAATATCTGTTGACCCAGCAAAGATTGAAGCTATTCAAAGTTGGGAGCAACCTAAATTAGTGACCGAAGTACGTAGATTTCTCGGCTTAGCTAGTTATTATCTGAGATTCATAGAAGGGTTTTCTCGAATCGCTACTCCACTAACTCAGCTAACTCAGAAAGATACAAAGTTCGGTTGGAGTGAGGAATGTGAGAAGAGTTTTCAAGAACTCAAGAGGAGACTCATTTCAGCACTTCTTCTGACAATACCATCTGGTTCGGAGGGATTTGTCATCTATAGTAATGCTTCGGGCAAAGGGTTAGGATGTGTTCTCATGCAACATGGGAAAGTCATAGCCTATGCATCACGATAACTCAAAGAATATGAGAGGAATTATCATAATCATGATCTAGAGTTGGAAGCTGTTGTCTTCGCACTAAAGATTTGGAGGCGTTACTTGTATGGGGAGAAAGTGGAGTTCTTTACGGATCATAAAAGCCTCAAATATTTCTTCACTCAAAAGGAACTCAACATGCTACAATGACATTGGCTTGAACTGTTGAAAGATTATGATCACGCTATCTAATACCATCCTGGAAAAGAGAGCGTGGTAGTAACGCGATCGAGTGAAGATCATATCGGGTCACGAAAAGCAATATTGTCAACGCAAAGGCCCATTTTGTATGACTTGCAAAGGATGGAGATAGAGATAAAGACTCTGTGACCCACGTGATGATGGAAAATATACGAGTAGAACCGACTTTAATTGATAAAATTAAAGTCGCTCAAGTTCTGAATCCGGAGATGATGCGTATGAGGAAAAAAAAGTGCAAGAAGGTGCGATCTCGGGAAGCAAGAATCGATGAAGAAGGAATACTTCGAGTCAACTCTAGACTTTGTGATCCTAACGACCCTGATTTAAAGTATAAAATCATGATGGAGGCGATAACACACATCGCTTTGCAATCCATCTCGGGATTACCAAAATGTATCATGATCTTCTACATACATTTGGTGGGGCAATATGAAGAGAGAGATAGTGCTGTTTATCTCAAGGTGTCTAACATGTCAACGAGTCAAGGCGGAGCATCAATTACCAAAAGGTCCATTGCAACCACTTGAAATTCCAGAATGGAAGTGGGAGCACATTCCCATGGATTTCGTTACTGGTCTTCCCAAAGTTTCTTAAGGGATAGATGCGATTTGGGTCATTGTTGATAGATTGACCAAGTTTGCTCATTTCTTACTGATACGAGAAACTTATACACTTGAACGTCTTGCTCGTATGTACATAAACGAGGTTGTAAGATTGCATGGTATGCCAGTATCCATAGTTTTTGATCGAGACCCAAGATTCACTTCGCGATTTTGGGTTAGTTTGCAAAAAGCTATGGGCACAGATCTACGATTTAGCTCGGTATATCATCCTCGCATCGGACGGACGATCGAGAGGACTATTCAAACTCTTGAAGATATATTAAGACTCGTGTCCCTTGATTTCAAGGAAGTTGGGACAAGTTTTTACCATTGGTGGAGTTTTCCTACAACAACAGCTTATCAAGCAAGTATTAGCACGGCTCCATTCAAGCGCGTGTATGGAAGAAAGTGTCGCTTCCAAAGATCTTTGGGATGAGGTGGGTGAAGAAACGTTGTTGGGACCAGAGTTTGGTATGTATGACTACAAAAAAAGATTCAAACGATCCCAAGAACGTATAAAACCCTCACAAGATCGACAAAAGAGTTATCTTGATCTTCATCGAAAGGACGTGGAATTCGATATAGGAGATCATGTGTTGTTACGTGTTGCTCCATGGAAAGGAGTTACGAGATTTGGAAAGAGAGGAAAGCTCAATCCTCGATTCATCGGCCCATTTTTAATCCTTGATCGAGTAGGAACTGTGGCCTATAGACTCGCTTTACCGCCAAGTATGTCTCGTGTTCATAATGTTTTTCACATATCTATGTTACGTAAATATGTGGAAGAACGGAACCACATTATTGAGTTGGAATCAGACGAAATAGCGGAAGATTTAACGTATGAAGTGGTTCCTGTTCAAATCATGGATAAAAAGGAACATATTCTACGCACCAAGGTTATACCTCAAGTCAAAGTTTTGTGGAGAAACCACGATGTTGAGGAAATGACTTGCGAGTTAGAATCTGAAATGAAATCAAGGTATCTTAACCTCTTCGACATACCAGGTACGTACCCTAATTTCGAGGGCAAAATTTCATAAGAAGGGGAGATTGCAAAACCCCAACTTTTTGAATAAAGATGAATTTTCTATAAATATTAATTTTGAATATTATGGAGTGAAATTGATATAATAGTTGTGGGTAATATATATAATTTTTGCAAAGTACGCAAGTTGTTATATAATATTCGATTGGTCGGGGAATATTCATTTTAATAGGGAATATTAGTACAACGGCGCAATCATTGGTGGACCCCACAACGGAATTATTGTCGGATTGAGAAAATGACAAAAATACTTTATGAAAGTAACGGCGAAAGTTTTACCGTTAACTCTTGAAACACCCGGTGTTAAAAGTACAGTAATACGCGCGGTTTCATAGTAGCACACGGTATTAATTATTGATGCTTACGTGATAAGTCACTCAGTTTTGCTTATTTTATGGACCCCTATTTGCCCATTTTTCAAAATAATCGGTAGAAGTTATTTTTTTAAGGGGGGCCCACGGGTGGGGCCCACTTGTGGAGGAAAGTCTTGGAGTGGGGGTTTTATGTTTGTCATGGGTTGAGGAAAGAAAAAGGATGGCAGGAATGAGGTATATAGATATATATATATATATGTAATAGAATAATATGTGATATTATATATATATATATATATATATTGTTAAAATGGTCTGGCAAGTGGGGGGTGGAAGATTTTGGGGTATCAATATATATGTATTATATATATTTATATATATATGAATTGATTTAGAAAGTTTGGCAAGAAGTAAAATTATTATGATTGTTATAATTATTTATATGTAATAAGTTTGAAAAACTTGGCAGCATGTATCAATTAATTGACGGGGTTTTCACACGTGATTTTTGTCTGCACAGATTATATATATAATATATATATATATATAATATTATATTTTATTTAAAAGATTTTGCTTTAAATATGGATCATCCGATTAATCAATCTTGACCGTTCATGAGTTAGTTACTATGCAGTCCATTTTTCTACAAATAGAAGCTCATTCCTTTATTATTTTCTTACGAATTCACTAAACTCTAGAGAGATAAACTATAAAGAGAAAGAAGAAAGTATTCTGCTACTTCACTACTTATATATCCAGTACTCTTCTTCTTAAGGTAGGGAATATTATTTGTTGTATTCGTAAGGGGTGTTATTTTTTCTTATTCATGAAGAGAACTGTTGTTAATCCATTTCTTATTATTCTGTTGGAATAACCTGTATATGCGGTCTACCCTATACTTGGTGACATTCTTCTATTATTCTGTTGGAACATCCTATCTGTGTGTTTTACACCGGACCTGGTTCCGTCTTATTATTAGTCTGTTGGAATATCCTGTCTGTGTGTTTTACACCGGACCTGGTTCCGTCTTTATTATTCTGTTGGAACATCATGTCTATGTGTTTCACACCGGACCTGGTTCCGTCTTTATTATTCTGTTGGAACATCCAGTCGGTGCAAATTTTGCCTGACCTGGTTCCGTTATTATTATTCTGTTGGAATAACCTGTCTATGCGAAGTACCACATGCATGGTGATTTCTTTTGTTATTCCATTCTTTATAATACTCAGTTGGTTAAAGTTTTGACTTCTATACTCCATGAAATTAGTAGAATATCCTTGATATTTGCGCTTCATCCAGTATCTTTTCATATAAATATTCTTCTGATCATTCTTGAATTTTACTCTACAAAACAGTATCATGTTGACAATTTGGACGTTAATAATTCCTGGATAAAATAATTCATGAACTTGTTTTATATAATTCTTATATCATTGCCTTCATCCTCATGTTTATATTTTGTTAAAAGTCATCTGTGGCCTGTAGTGCATAGATGGACTTGGTATGATTATGACCAGGGATTATTCGGTGTAATCATCACCGTAATGTTACAAATGATGTGGTAAGAGTTCTCATTGGCCCGTAGTATCATTGATGGATGCTTTGTTGGCATGATCATGACCATTAATGAATACACAAATATTCTTGACCCGTAGTGCATGGATAATTGTGGTCGTGATACTAAAGAATATCCTCGGTCAGTAGTGCGTGGGGTGATTCGATGATGTGGAATATTTATTAAGTCGAGTCTCGTGATAACAATGATGAAAACCTTTTTAATCATAAAAGATAGTAGATTTTATTTTCTACTTGACTCTTTAAATGGATTGCTTGTTAAATTTGTAGTTAAACTTGATGTCTATTATATTTTATCGCTTTAACATTGTTGGAGACTAATGATAATTTATTCGCATTATCTTAGTCATAATATTTCTTCTTGGGCTAGTTGAGCTCACCTTTCTTTCACTTTATTATCTTCTGTGAAATGAGAACATAGTAGTGACTAGTCGGGGAACGGAGTGACGGTCCAGAGGATAGCATTAGTAGTCCTCACTATTCTGTGAAATAGTGTGTTAATAATTGTAATGAGGACTCCTTTTGAGTTTGTATAATCTCTAGTAGACAATAATTGTATTCAAACTCACAGTTATGTTTTGTCGTATTGTACACGATAGTTGTATTAGTAAGTTGTATTTGAATTTTGTACCATGTATCTGATGACCCAAGATGGGTGATGTATACCTAATTTTGGGGGCGTCACAACGCTGACCAAATTATGAACGATGGGATGTTCAGAGGCTTTATGCAATTCATGCAACATCAGGCGAGAACGACTCCTTTTCAAAATACAGGTGAAAACACTAGCAACTCTCGGACGATCACCGCTAAACAGTTCAAGGAGCTGGGACCACCGGAGTTTATTAGAGATCCAAAACCACGTAAGGCGGAGACGTGGATAAAGTAGATCACAACGATATTTGATGTCTTGGGATGCTCTGAGGAGCAAAAGGTTCCCTTTGCCACCTTTATGTTGCGAGTAGAGGCAGATTACTGGTGGGAATCGATAAAGCGTACTGAACCTGCCGCACCGAATATGTCTTGGGCGAATTTCCAAGAACTGTTCAACGACAAGTCCTTTCCTGAAAGTATTCGTCACATGAAGGAGGTAGAGTTTATCAAGCTAGAGCAAAATAATATGACCGTGTCGCAGTACGAAGCTAAGTTTGCTGAGTTGACCCGGTTTACGTCCCACTTGGTTGATAATAAGGAGAGAATGACACGGATGTTTCTAAGAGGTTTGAAACCCGAGATACGTCAATATCTAATTTCTCACAAACTGTGTTTGTATTCAGATGTTGTAAATAGGGCTCAGTTATTGGAGCGCGATAACGAGTCAACCCAACCAAGAGAGACCAGCCGACAAAATGATAATACCAGTGGTAGCAGTCATCGAAGCGGTGCCAACAAACGTGGTGGAAGTCAACATGCTAGAAATGGTAACCACTTCGGTGGTAATCATGGCCAAGACAATAAAAGTGGGAATTTCAAGAAGAGGAGTTTCAATAATGATGGAAGGACATCAGAACCAGCACCTGTTGTTAAGGAAGTAGAACGATCGCTGGTCGTATGTTGCAAATGCGAAGGGGAGAGACACATCAGTCCAAACTATACGCAGCAGTCCAAAGCATGTTACAATTGTGGAAGAGAAGGTCACCTAGCATGATTTTATTGTTCACCGAAGTCATGTCCAGCTGGGATGGAGGCATCAAACACCGTCCCTGACAAGACAAAATTTGTAGTTCAAGGGAGAGTGTTTGTCGTAACCTCCCAAAAAGAGAGGAATCCAAACGAGGTGATCACATGTAAGCTATTCATAAACTCTAGCGAAGTCTATAACTTATTTGATACCGGTTCTACCCATTCTTTTATTTCTCCTACTTGCGCTCAACGTTTAAATTTAACTCCGGAGAAATTAGACTTTGATTTATATGTTGAAACTCCGTTGGGAGAAACCTTCAATACATCAACTGTTTATAAGTCTTGTTTGATTCAAATTTGTAACTGCACGTTACCTGTCGATCTTATCACTTTGAAAATACTTGCATTTGATGTGATTTTAAGGATTGACGGGTGTAGACACTCGAAATTTTCTGTACACCTGTCACTAACAGTGCATGAGGACAGATTCATCTTTCAAAATGGAACCCTGGAAGACAGTTTATATCCATTCCGGATACTACCGGAAGTTCAGCATCAACCCCGAAACACACACCGGGAGTAACAATTCCACCCTCGGAGATAACCCCAAGACGTACAAATCCAATACCGGAACACACACCGGAGAAGACCGATTAATCTCGGAGATAACCCCGAGGTATCCAGTCTCAGTCCCAACCATGGGAATAGCCCCCAACCTTGGTGATCACCCCAAGGAATGCAGTTTCGGCGATAACCCCGGAAATGCTTGTTTCAAATGCAACCAGCTTCATTCTCGGCGCTCACAACGAGATACTCAGTACCAACCCGGAGATAACACCGGGGGGACAGGCACACCTTAGAGATGACACTGAGGACTTTCAACAATTGCAGCAGTCCAACCTCAGTGAAGCCCTGAGCAACGTTTGCTTTATCAGCCCAAACCGACGATAACACCGGTAAAGGGAAACATCATCATCTCGCCAACACGATGCCACGCCACATCGTCTCAAACATTTCATACATACATCTCTACACAACGATGTCCCACAAGATTCAAGGAGAACCAATCTCGAGTGACTATTGTGCGGGGTAACGGATAGAATTTGATGCTTGAAGACCGAAGGGCATCGTCCCATCTTCAATGACTTCGTACAAACTCTAATCACATGCCATTGTATAACTCTCAACAACGGCGGTCCAAAATAGGTCCTGTATACCTCAATCGGATGCCCGGATTGCAATACTGAAAGTTTGAGCGGACATTACAGTGCTTGAGTGCACGTACTACAAGACGACCCAACCTGAGAAACCCGGGGCAACCCGGGTAGCCTCTGGTACACCTGCGGCTCCACCCTCTATAAATAGAGGGCTTGGGGTGGCCATTTTGCAAGAGAAAACGACGATGAAGCCCTGCCCAATTTGCTCTGTACTCACCCCATACTGAGTGCTTTCTCATTTTAAACATTTGTGAGCTCATACATAGCTACTTTTATACCTACAAAAGCCAGTGTTTACCCACTTTAAAGATATAGAAGTCTTCTTTGGCAGCCCACTGTAAGCCTTTTCACACACTTTAAAGTCTTTCTCTTCATCTTTGCACACACCCTTATTCACGTTGAGAGTCGTGCTGCGTGCGTTTGCCCGGACTTCGGTCTGTGGTTTTATTTCAGTTTGTATATACATATATATTTATATATATATGGACTAATATTATCGATTTATGTCTCGATTGAGCCTAGACTTCGGTTTGGAGCGTTTATTTGCTTATATATATATATATTTATATATATGAACTGTGTGTCGAACTTTGTTCGATGAGCCTAAACTTCGGTCTGGTGCGTTTACTTGCTTTAATATATATATACTTATATATATTAACTGTGTGTCGAACTTTGTTCGATGAGCCTAGATTTCGGTCTGGTGCGTTTACTCGCTTTTATATATATATACTTATATATATGAATTGTTGTCAAACTCTGATCGATGAGCCTAAATTTTACATCTAGTGCGTTTATCGCTTTTATATGTATATATATATATATATATATATATATATATACATTTTCGTCCCACCTAGAGTTTACTTTGTGGTGGTTGATGGCTTTTACTGACTTTCTTTTACGTTTAAATCTACACGGAGTTCACTTAAGTGGCGCTTGATTGCTTTATGCGACTTTATTTACATTTTGTCCCGCCTGAAGTTTCCTCCGTGGTGGTTGATAGCTTTACAACTTTATTTACATTTAGTCCCGCCTGGAGTTTCCTCCGTGGCGGTTAATAGCTTTTACAGCTTTATTTACATTTTTGATCCTCCATGGAGGTGCTTCGTGCTAGTGATCATGTCTTTATATATAAATTTACAGCTTATATATATACCTGCTTACTGCTTTCATACAAATTGCGGTATCATGTGCGCCTAGGAATCATGTGATCACAGATTCAGCCTATTGGATATAGATTTGGTTCCCGTGATGGACATTTTTAGCTGTAAGCAGCTTGTAAATTATTATGCGGTGTGTAAATTTCCTCAGATGGTTTTCATACCCACGAGGAAATCGGTATTATATTTGTACATTATTTTCTTATCGATGCTTCACATCTCGAAAATAAAATCTATCAAACCGAACACTTAATAAAATGGAAGTGTAAAAGGTGTTAATTACTATTGAGCATCAGGGTTTGAAAAACCTTTTATAAAACATCATTGCTATATTTTGCTAAAAACTGAATTTTTACATAAATTCAAACCCTGTGTATATAGGTGCGAACCAGGCCTCGCACTACTTCCAAATACCAGCACATTAACCCCCACACACACACATTCAGATAATAGTTTCTTGAAAAGAGGCGGTCACCGTGGTAACACGGATGTCGTGGGGTGCCTAACACCTTCCCTCCGCATAACCACATCCCCAGACCATAATGAATCTCGGTTTCACCGACCCGTTTAGCAGTGTCACATCACTGGGTCAATGTGCAAACCTTTTCTAGGTTTTATTGGTACAACCATTTAAAAAACCATCTGGCGATTCTTAACAGTCTGTCATCGACATTATACATGTCGGACCTTTTTCACTTATTTTTTCAAACAAATCTCACCTAAAATGAGAACACCAAAGAACAAGTAACGGAAAGGGACATCTAAAAATCCCGACGTCGACAGTGTGCAACTCTGGGAAATCCAAAGAAGAGGACTTAAGCCGCTATTACAATCTTTTCAAAACTGTTATCTGCTTGTGTGTGGATGTTGCATTTACATTTATGATGAATGTGTACGAATGCATTTACTTATTGCACTTAGTACCTCGCACTATAAACTTCTTGTGATATTAGTGCTTCGCACATGTCATCATTTTCATACGGTGAGACGCGATGTATGTGAATGTATGTTGTGTGGTCCCTCCACCAGGGGGCTATCCCGTCGGTGTTTGATTACTGGACTCGTGGGAAGACTAATTCCCCGAGGCTCAGGAAAGGCACTACCCAAATTCGCTCTAGTTGAAAGACCGAATTAATTTCCCGTTAAGTAAATTGCGATAATTTGGGAACCTTCATGCCAAAAAGCCGCGAGAGTAACCTAAGATAGGTTAGCCTCTGATAAACTCAAAACGGAGGAAAGTCTCTTCATACTCTCTCATTTCAATTACTTTTAAACACCATTACTTGTAATTTCATTCCATATCTATCTCCATATAATGAGAAACATGAAGAAATGTGTACACATACATGTAGACACTTGAAATTTTCTGTACTAATGTTACTAACATTGCAGGAGGACAGATTCGTCTTTTTAGAGAGAACCTTGAAAGACAATCCAAATCCATACCGGATACTACTGGAAGTTCAGCCTCAACCCCGGATCGCAGTCTGGGAGTAACGATTTCAACCTGGGATGTAACCCCGACGCCCGCAGATACAATACTGGCACCACCGGAGAAGATCGATTAATCTCGGAGATAACCCCGAGGTATCCAGTCTCAGTCCCAACCATGGGAATAGCCACCAACCATGGTGATAACCCCAAGGAATGCAGTTTCGACGATAACCCCTGAAATGCTTGTTTCAAATGCAACCAGCTTCAATCTCGATGCTCACAACGAGATACACTGCACCAACCTGGCAATAACATCGGGAAAACAGGCACACCTCAAAGATGACAATGAGGACCTTCAACAATTGCAGCAGTCCAATCTCAGCGAAGTCTAAACAACGTCTGCTTTATCAGCCCAATCCAACGATAACACCGGTGAGGGGCAACATCGTCATCTCGTCAAACACGATGCCATGTCACGTCTCTACGCAACGATGTCCCGCAAGGCTAACCAATCCCGAGTGACTATTGTGTGGGGTAACGGATGAAAGTTGAAGCTTGAAGACCGGAGGGCATCGTCCCATCTTCAATGACTTTGTACAAACTCTAATCCCATGCCATCGTACAACTCTCGACAACGGCGGTCCGAAATAGTCTCAGTATACCTCAAGCGGATGCGGATTGCACTTCAAAAAATTGAGTGGACATTACAAAGTGCACGAGTGCATGTACTTGAGACGACGACCCGACAAACCAACACCCAGTTGCCCCGGGTTGCCTCTGGTACACACATGGCTAATATGCCTATAAATATAGGGCTTGGGGTGCTGATTTTCTAAGAAAAAAAAAGACGGAAACCCTCCATAATTAAGCTCTGCGATCGCCCGTCTGATTGTATTTCCCACTTTCAAACACACAGCGAGCTCATATATAGCCTCTTTTGTACCCGTAAAAGCCGTGTTTACCCACTATAAAGATATAGAAGCCTTTTTAGCGATCGGTGTAAGCCTTCTCACACACTTTAGAGTCTTTCTCTTCATCTTTGCACACAACCTTCTACACGTTGAGAGTCGTGTTGCTTGCTTTTACCCGGACTTCGGTCCGTGGTTTCAGTTTCAGTCTGTATATATATATATATATATATATATATATATATATATATATTGACTAAAATTATCGAGTTATGCCTCGAGTGAGCTGAACTTGATGCAGGCGTTTATTTGCTTATATATATATATATATATATTTACATTTATATATATTAACTGTGTGTCGAACTTTTTTCGATGAGCCTAGACTTCGGTCTAGACCATTTACTGCTTTAATATATATATATATATATATATATTTATATATATCAACTTTATGTCGAACTTTATTCGATGAGCCTAGATTTCGACTGCATGCGTTTACTATATATTTTATATATATATATATATATATATATTTATTTATATATATATATATGTGTGTGGTGGAACCTCATTACGATGAGCACGGATTTTATATCCATTGCATTTATTCGCTTTTATATATATATTTATACTTATATATATATAATTGTGGTCGAACTACATTACGATGAGCACGGATTTCGCATCCCAATTGCATTTATTGCTTTTATATATATATATATATATATATTTATTTATTTATTTATTTATTTTTGTCCTGCCTGGAGTTTCCTTCGTGGCATATTTATTTATTTTCTTCCGCCCTTTGAGTTTCCTTAAGTGGCGGTTGATATCGCTTCTTCGACTTTATTTACATTTACGATCCCCATGGAGGTGCTTCGTGGTTGGTGATCATGTACGTATATATATATTTACCGCTTTTAAATATATACCTGCTTACTGCTTTCATACAAATTGCAGCATTCTGTGCGCCTAGGAAGCATGTGATCACATATTCATCCCATTGGATCTAGATTCGGTTCCCGTGATGGACATTTTCAGCTGTAAACAGCTTGTAAATTATTCTGCGGTGTCTGAATTTTCTCAGATGGTTTCCATACCCATGAGGAAGTCGGCATTATTTATGTATATATTATTTTCGTATGGATGACTCACATCCATCAAATAAAATCAATTCAGCCGCTCATTTAATAGAAATGGGAGTGTAAAAGGTCTCAATTCCTATGGAGCATCACGGTTTGAAAAACCTCTTTTATAAAACATCACTGCCATATTTTGCTAAAATTGATTTTTTTACATAAATTCAAACCTTGTGTATATAGGTTCGAACGAGGCCTCGCACAACTTCTATATAACAGCACATTGACCCACACACACACACACTCAGATAATAGTTTCTTGAAAAGAGACGGTCACCGTGGTAACACGGATGTTGGGGGGTGCCTAACACCTTCCCCCCGCAAAACCAAGTCCCCGGACCCTAAACGAATCTTGGTTTCACCGACCCGTATATCAGTGTCACATCACTTGGTCAATGTGCAAACCTTTTTCTCGGTTGTGTTGGTACAACCATTTAAAAAACCAACTGGCGACTCTTAACAGTCCCATCGTCGACATCATACATGTCGGACCTTTTTCACTTGATTTTTCAAACAAATCTTACCTAAAATGAGAACACCAAAGAACAAGTAATGGAAAGGGACACCCAAAAATCCCGACATCGACAGGTGGCGACTCTGCTAGGGACTCCAGTAAGATGACTTAAGTCGCTATTACAATCTTTTCAAAATTGTTATATGCTTGTGTGTGGATGTTGCATTTACATTTTTTATAAATGTGTACGAATGCATTTCCTTATTGCACTTAGTGCTTTACACCATAACTACTTATGATGTTAGTGCTTCGTACCATAAATACTTGTGATATTTGTGCTTCGCACATGTCGTCATTTTCATACGATTAGACGCAATGTATGTGAATGTATGTTGTGTGGTCCCTCCACCAGGAGGTTATCCCGTCGGTGTTTGATTACTGGACTTGTGAGAAGACTAATTCTCCGAGGCTCAGGAAAGGCACCACCCAAATTCGCTCCAGTTGAAAGACCGGATTAACTTCCCGTCAAGTAGATTGCGATGATTTGGGAACCTTCATGCAAAAAATCCGCGAGAGTAACCTAAGATAGGTCAGCCTCTGATAAACCTAAAACGAAGGAAAGTCTCTTCATACTCTCATTTCAATTACATGTAAACATAATTACTTGTAATTTCATTTCATATCTATCTCCATGTAATGAGAAATATAAAGAAATGTGTACACATACATGTTAACATGCTAGAAACAGCTGACACCCGTTGTGCAGGATAAAGATTCCTAAAATGGACACATCACATAGTATGTTATTGCATACATTCCCTAAAAGATTAAACTATACAAGTCTTTCGCAGGGAATCAATCGGACCCACTACCCGGTCAAAATCCAAAAAGGCAACAGGCCTATAATCAATCATGTCATCATCCGACCAGACTAAACATAATCCAGTTTCTCGCAAAGAATTCGATGGATTAAGCAAACAAATTACAAACTTGGCTGTTCAACTCAAAGAATTACACCAATCTACATAGGGTCAGAAAATACCCTTACATGCTGAATCCTCCACACAAGGGGGAATCCCGGTCATTACCATACCTGAACAACAGTTGGATACAACCAACAAAACTCTTGATGTTGCCCATCCCAATGGAGATCCAGACACTCGTGACATCAAAAAAAAAGTCCTCTAAATGGAAGAGACCCTTTGCACTATCAAAGGAATTGGAACACACGGTAGTGTTTCATATGCTTATTTGTGTATTTTTCCTAGTGTTCATTACCCAAAAAAATTTAAAACTCCTGACTTTGAAAAATATGACGGGTTAGGAGATCCTTACACACATTTAAAAGTATTTATTGGAGAATTTGGATCTTATGCAGAGGACGAAAAGCTTATAATGCAACTATTCTAAAAGAGTTTAACTGGAGAAGCCCGTTCGTGGTACACAAGATTAGACAACTCCAAAATCCATAGTTGGGAAGAGCCAGCACATGCCTTCCTCACTCAATAAAGCTTTCAAACTCAGATGGCTCCCGATCGGTATCGAATTACCAAGATCAAGAAATAGTCTAACGAGTCTTTCAGAGAATATGCCCAGAGGTGGAGACGCCTGGCTGCCCAAGTTTGTCCTGCCATGACAGAATCAGAAATGGTCATGACTTTCATAGACATACAAGAAGCTTCCTTCTATGAGAGAGTTTTAGCCGGAATCGGCAAACCATTTTCTGAAATGGTCAAGGTTGGGGAGATGGCTGAGATGGGATTGAAGTCAGGAAAAATTCAAGACCTAGCTGCACTCAAAGCTGTTGCGGATCACATCCAATCTGGAAATTATGGGAACAACCCCCAAAGGGTCCACAAAAAGAAAGATGAAGATGTTTACCTGATACTACAGGGACAAAAAGGCAATCAAAACATGCATATTCAAGGGAGAAACTACACTCCCTTTCCAGCACAGTCTACCAATCCTCCAATACCAAAAGGTGAAGAAGTCAAACGCCCTCGAGTGTTTACACCCTTTGGGGATACCCTCGAGAACATTCTTAATCTTCTGACAACACAGAAGAAAATTACGCATCTTCTTCCACCAGCCAGCCCTAATGGACGGGATTTCAATGCTGCTAGGAAATGTGCTTATCATGCCGGGGCACCTGGACATGATACTCAGGATTGATGGGCCTTAAAACACAAGATCCATGTCCTAATAGACAACGGGGAGATCGTAGTCACCAAACCCAATCAGCCTCATGTTCAAAATAACCCTCTTCCTCAACACAAAGAAGATGAGGTCAACATGATTATTTGGAGCAATGGACAGAGTTCCAATTTCAGTTGTGAATCCTCCCAGACCATCAAAGATAGTGATGACAGATGGGACTATGCCAAGTTCCAGATCACAATGGAATGAATGATCAAAGCTCTCTGCAAATAGATTGAATAATTGGCGGAACTGGTGACTTATCAGCATCAAGTGACTCGTCAGTTAATCGGCCAAGAGCATGCCAGTCTCCTACCTATTATCATGAATATTCCTTCGTCACTTTTAGAAAATGAAATGCTGGAAGACAAAGTTACAAAGAGAGCAAATGACAATGCCCGTCGGGATTTCGCCAACAAAAGGCAATTCACCTATTTGGGCCAACCTATGGAGGAAATTCTTCACATGTTAATCAATTAAGGAAGGATCAGTTCCCTTCTACCTCCAATCAACCCCCATTCGGGATGGTACAACTCTGATGGAGTATGTCAATATCACTCCCGATCTACATGGTCACAAAGACGAGAAGAATGTTTGGGCGATCATACCTTATTCAAAATCTAATCGATAGTGGTGTCCTGCGCCTGGCAGCTAACGACATTGTGTTATGTGAAAGTGAGAATGCAGGCCCTACAAAGTGGAAAAGTGTGGTAGCGGTCATATCCACTGAAACTGATGGGATTAATACCTTACTCACAACGCCAATAATTCAACTCAAGGGAGGAAACAATCCTTTGAAAGTGGCCGCTCCCGAGACAATCAACTTGTCGTGCGAGCACAATATCCTATTGTTAGCTTGCGCGAGGTTCCATGGAATTATGGAGAAGGTGAAGGATCCACCTCATACATCTAACTGCGATGTCGAGGAAAATCCATCATATCTTCCCCAACGGGTGATGAAGTCTACCACCAAATCAAAGGGAAAATACCCATGGAGAAGATTGAAAAATTCCTCGCCAGGGTCATAATGAAGCTACAGTGGTTTTAAGCTTGAAAGAAGCTCCACAACAAATATCCATTTTGGACTTGGTCCTAACTTCCGAGAATCCCCGGAAGGTTTTGTTAAAGGTTTTAGAAGAAGCCAATTTCCCGACATCAGTGGATACGGAAAAGTTTCAACATATGGTTGATCACATTTTCAACAACAATGTGATATCCTTCACTGATGATGACATACCGCTTGAAGGACCGGTCGTTATGTGGTTGCATTCATGCGGTCTTGTCCTCCGGATATATGGTAGCTAGAGTCCTAATAGATGGAGGTTCCTCTCTGAATATCTGTCCATATGATACCTTGGTGAAGATGAATATCAATCTCAACAGAAGCCGGAGTAACCATACTATCATCAAAGCTTTTGATGGAGCCCATCGTAACTCGGTTGGAGTAATTGAGCTGCCAATCGAAATTGGTCCTCATACATTTTGCGTATCTTTCCATGTGCTCAAGATAGACTCGGGATACAACCTGCTCTTGGGACGACCATGGATTCACATGGCAGGGGTAGTCCCATCCACTCTTCATTAACAGTTGAAATACATCATCAACAATAGCCTGGTCACAGTCAACGCTGAATCGGAGATTCCTCAGCATGGGGACATGTCGTTCATCAATGCCAATGAGGATGTTGAACCAATTAGTTTTCATACTTTGGAAATATGCAATATCCAATACCATGCTATTGGAACGCCACTGCCCGAACCCCAGATGTCAGCCGAGGTGATGTCAACCACTCAAGAAATGATGTCGTTGGGTCATAAACCGGGACAAGGTTTGGGTAAAGATTGCCAGGGTATCAAGTACCCCATTCGATTAACCAAGCAAGCTGGAACCGCTGGACTAGGCTATTCTGCCAGCTCTAGTCACAAGAACCCTCATAAGCATCAGCAGATTCCTTCAGCTTCAACCATGTGGCGTTTAGCTTCGCCTTCAAAACCTGAGTCCGCACAACCTCCCGTAAAGGTGCCTGTCAATGTAATGGCTATGTTATGTCCCAAGCTGGTACCGGTGAAAGGAAAAGAAATCTTTGTTCCAAATCCTGCAGTGGAAGAAGAGGAGCGAAGAATCAAGCGAGAGGTCATACGGATGATGTCCGATATACGCATCATCGTTCATGACGAACATACCAACAGATACACCCCAGACGATGATTGCCCAGATGTAATGGCCATCATTCGGGATAGGGAGGATGGTGACAATCCCTGCATCACTGCGGTCCATCCGGACTTTGCCCTTTCCAAGTGGGACAGCATTCCTTGCATTGGTCGTCAAGGGTAAAGTGGGTAGAAACTCTTTCTTCCCTGTAGATATAATAGCTGCTTACTTTTCTGTACAGTATTAGCAGTTTAGTTTTCCAGTATATGCTAACACTATGTATGATCAACGTATTTCATATATACTAAGTGAAAGCATATTTTGTTTCAGGACTCTGAATTTAAATGTGCCTGTACTTGCGGATACGGTGCCTCTTCTACGAGGATTGTACCTTTGATGTAGAGATGAATTGACCTTGATGGATATCTGAGGATGACATTGAGGTGCCTCCAGAAATTCAGGAATGGGTCAAAGAAAAACCTAAACCCAACCTTGATCAAACCATTTCTTTCAATCTCGGAACCTTAGAAAGTCCTAAGTTAATCCAGATTGGTTCAGACCTTACCCCAAACCAACGGAATGACATGGTTATGCTATTAACCTAATTTCAGGATGTGTTTGCATGGTCTCATGAAGACATGGTGGGTTTATCCACTGACATTGTCCTTCATCGCCTTCCAATTAAAGAGGGATTTAAGCCAGTCAAGCAGAAACTCAGGCGATTGAAACCTGAGTGGAGTTTAAAGGTGAAAGTAAAAATTATGAAACAATTTCAAGCGGGCATGATAATGGTGTCTACATATCCTGAGTGGATATCCAACATTGTACCCATGCCTAAACCTGGAGGGAAGGTGCGAGTTTGCGTGGATTACCGGGACTTGAACAAAGCTTGCTTAAAAGATATCTTTCCCGTGCCATTTATCCACATTCTCATTGACAATACTCCGCAATGCGACATGTACTCTTTTGCTGATTGCTTTGCGGGGTACCATCAGATCATGGTTGCTGAGGAAGATCGTGAGAAAACTGCTTTCATCACTCCTTGGGGAACTTTTTGCTATAGACGGTTGTCGTTCGGCCTAATCAATGCTGGAGCTACCTATCAACTAGCTATGATGGCACATTTCCACGACTTAATGCACAAAGAGATTGAGATCTACGTGGATGACATCATTGTCAAGTTCCGGAAGGAGGATGACCATATAGATAATCTTAAAAAATTATTCAATAGGTTACGTAAGTACAACTTGAAGTTGAATCTAGCTAAGTGCGCGTTTGGCGTTAAATCAGGCAAGTTGCTAGGATTTCTAGTCAGCCACAAAGGGGTTGAGCTGGATCCTGCCAAAATCCAAGCCATCACCGAAATGCCCATTCCTCAGACAGAGAAAGAAATACGGGGATTTTTGGGAAGAATCAACTTCATTAGTAGGTTTATCTCCGAACTCACAGCAACCTGTGAGCCAATCTTCAAACTATTAAGGAAGAACTACTCCATGAAATGGAATGATGAGTGTCAGAAGGCCTTCCTTACAATCAAGAAACAGCTAGTCAAAGCTCCCGTCTTGATACCACCCAGGGATGATGTTCCCCTGTTTATGTACACATCCATAAGTGACAATGCCATGGGGTTTGCATCTTTGGAGACGAGAAGGGCGATAGAGGCGAAGAACGAGCTATCTATTACCTCGGCAAAAAGGTTCGCGGACGGTGAACACAAGTACACTCTGATCAAAAAAACGTGTTGTGCTTTATCATGGGCTTCCATGAGGTTACATCATTACCTCCATGGTCACACAACCCATCTCATATCCCGCGCGGTTCCTCTCAAGTACGTGTTCAACAAACCCATGTTAAATTGTCAGCTGTCCAGATGGCAATTGATCCTACAACAGTTTGACATCGTATATGTGACTCAAAAGTCCATCAAAGGTCAAGGAATCGTGGATCAACTGGCCGCCACACCTTCAGGGGATTTCAAACCCTTGGAAACATATTTCCTTGATGAAGGAGAAATGACAATGCAACAACACCATCAGTACGATACGCGCCAATCATGGAAGATGTATTTTGATGGAGCTGTTAATATGGAAGGTTCTAGAGTTGGAGCAGTTCTAGTATCTGGTACGGGGGAGTATTATCACGTTGCCGTCAAATTATAGTTTGACAGCACCAACAATACGGCTGAGTATAAAGGCTGTGTCATGGGGCTAAAAATTTCCCATTCAATGGGCATCAGGCGGGTAACTGTCTTTGGAGATTCAGAGTTGGTAATCAGACAATCCACCGGAATCTATCAAACCAAGGAACTACATTTGCTGCCTTACCATCGGCAGGTTTTGAAGATGGCTTTGGAGTTCGAAGAAATCTCCTTTCTACACATTCCTCGTAATAGGAATGACTTTGCGGACGCATTAGCTACTTTGGCCTCCTTGATTCGCATATCAGATAAGGAACATTTGCCAAGCGTCACAATTTCCCTACACAAGGCCCCAACCTATGGGAATTACGTTGGAGAATTATCGGATGAGCTACCTCTCATCCAACATCCTTGGTATCAGCATATCAAGGAATATCTACGAGATGGATCTACACCCGTTGAGGCGAGTCCAACTGAGAAAAGGCAGATCCGTCAACTTGCTATGAAATTCTATCTGAGTGGAGATGTGCTCTACAAAAGAGATGCAGGATTAAGTCTCCTCAGATGTTTAGACAAAGATCAAGCCCAGAGGCTTATGGATGAAATCCATGGCGGAGTCTGTGCCCCCCACATGAGTGGCTCCCTCCTTGTCAAGAAAGTCCTCAGGACGGGACATTATTGGCTATCCCTTAAAGCTGATTGCAATGACCACATCAAAAGATGTTATCAGTGCCAAATTCATGGGAATGTTATACACGCCCCTCCACGGGAACTCCACAATATGAGTTCGCCTTGGCCCTTATCAATGTGGGGAATGGACATTATCGGGCCCATCGAGCCTAAAGCAAATAATGGTCACCGATTTATCTTCACCATGATCGACTACTTCACCAAGTGGGTAGAAGCAGCCTCCTTCCCCAGGGTCACTAAAGAAGTAATCATTGCTTTCATCAGAAACAATGTTGTTTGTCGATATGGACAATCAGAGGTGATTGTGTCAGACAATGCAAAAAACCTCAATAACAAAATGATGGAAGAATTATGCAATAAATTCCACATCAAACATCTTAACTCTGTCATCTATCGTCCGAAGATGAACGGTGTTGTTGAAGCGGCTAACAAAAACATCAAGAATATTATGCAAAAGATGTCCGACCACAAAGATTAGCGGACCTATTGCCTCGACTCTATTTAGCCTCTGAGGACCTCGATGCGCACTTCTCTGAGGGGCCCCCTACTCATTAACCTATGGGATGGAAGCGGTGCTCCCCATAGAAGTTGAGATGGAATCCCTCGAGTGTTGATCGGCGCTTTCAATTGGATGAAGACCAATGGGTACAAGGCAGGTATCACCAATTGTCTCTAATAGGCGAAAAGGCGAACCGCGGCTATCTTCCATGGTCGATTATATCGCCAAAGGATTGCGAGATCCTACACAAAAAAATCCAACTCTGGCGGTTTAAACAACATGACTTGGTTTTGAAAATGATCCTTGACAACCAAGATCAGGCTAGAGGAAAATTCGCTCCTAATTGGGAAGGCCCGTTTATTGTCAAGGAAGTATTGACAGGAGGCGTTCTCAGATTGCAAGAAATGGATGGCGATGAATTTCCATAACTCATCAACTCAGACACCGTGAAATGGTATAATGTCTGAAGTAACCATCAAACACCCTGGTGCATTATCATCAGGTCACCAGTCATTTCGGTTCTTTAACCCTTTACCACATACAACTTATCTACACTTTGCCCCTCAGGGAAACGTACTCTTCAAGCCAGTAGCCTGGCTTTCTCCTTGGCACTCATACAATTCAGGTCATCCCACCACGGATTAAACCTCTTGCGTTTACAGTTTGCCTACCCTTACCTGGGATCAAACTTCTCGTACCTACAGTTTATCCTCAACCTAGGATTAAACTTTCTCCTCCCCGCACTCTGACCTGCACACGGGATTACGCTTTTCTTCTTGCCTTGAGGGGCAAACTACGTCAACCTGATCTCCTCTTCAATAGGAGTACATAGGCAACCATTTCATATGGTCCGGTCGCAATAAAACAAAAACAACAAAAACATTTCTACCCTCTTCTCCTTACAAAAACATAAACAACCAAAAACATTCCTACACCATTTCTGCCATACACAGTGTTGAACCTCTTACACCAGGTTCGAACTACGCAGACCTGATCTCCTCTTCAATCGGAGTACGTAGGCAGCCATTCCTGGTGCGATCTCACCCCCTACCAAAACACAAACCCTTGTCAGTTGGTACTGGGATCATCCTTCAATCCACTACATTTCATTGGCTTCAGACCAAAGGGATGGAATTACCAGAACTCTTCCCAAATAGGAGATTCGATAACCATCTAAGTTGCGGTCATACCTTGAAGAGCAACACCAATCCATAAGAGGTGGAATTAACTAGGCTTCTCCTAAATAGAAGTACTGGCGACCATCTGTGGTGCGGTTAATCTCAGATAGGAAAGCCACACTCCTCTACACATTTCCATTTAGAAACAAGTCCCAAGACACCAAAGATTGTACGGATACACATAGATCGATGATCCATTCCGAACTATCCAGAGACAACTCAATGTCCATCCACCCAGGAGGAATTCAGAATACATCAAGACCACAAGCCCTGAAGCAGCAGGCAAAATATCAAGCAAATAGCAATGCATATCTAAAAGGGAAGTGATCCAAAATATATTTCCTGTCATATATAATCTTTGTTTGATATATATCTGATATAAAAGTATACATGACAAAATGGCTAAGCTAGTCTGTGCAGGTAAATACAAGCTCATCTACAAGTCAGGGTATATGCGAGCTAACAAGCCCAACATGGCGTCCCTCTCAGGAGATGGAGGAGAAGCTGTGGTCTCTTGTATGAGAATATCCACACGACCCAAAAGATCTGTAGCCATCTGCATGGTGACCATATGGTCATCAATATATGCGCTCATCTCTGCAATCATGCCAGTGTTAAGGGACCTCACTGCAGTACTATCTGTGACGGCTACATCCCGGGTAGATATAGCACTATCCCGCTCAACTATCACTGCATCTCTGGCTGATATAGCCTCATCCCGCTCAACAACAGCGACATCTCTGCGATATAATGCATCGTCTCTCTCTAATAGAGTGGCGTCCCTCACATCAAGAGCAGTCAACATCATAGATCGAATCTGGTCTCTCTCAAAGTTCATCAGATGAAGACTCTGCTCTAAGTACTATGCCGAGTGCTGAATCACAAAAGTACTAGTACTAGGAGAATCCGGTAGAAATGTTGGCAACCCAGCAGCGGGCTCCTCCTCGATGTAGGTATCAATGTCCTCTATGGGCTCTACATCGTCTGACTTAATATCCGGTACTGCAGATACTGCTGCAGCCGATAAAATCTTTGTCTCCATCCATGCGGAATACTCTGCAGAATAACCGGGATGACTGGAAGAAAAAGAAGCTATCTCACGCTGATCCCAACAAGCATACACACGGGATCGGTCCTCTGCTGAGAGATATCGAGAAGCTGAACGCTGACCAATCGCCCCCTCGAAAGGATGAAAATCCTGGAACTAGTCGAATTGCGACATTACGACCAATGGGTGATAAGTAGTCACGCCCCTCAAGCCAGCCAGAGGGAGGAAATCCATGCCCGGAGCGTGAGTAATGAAGTTGTTTTGAGAGCAATGCCCCGAGCACAGCAGTATGCTAAATGGATCTCTGATATCTGCCAAAAATGCAGACCAGGACAGAGCATCTATACTCTCCGATGGCTGAAAGGAGTATGACATAGCCACATCATGCGAAAAGCAATACCCATATTGTCTAAGGGTACCAACCGGTCGTAAGTGTGACATAAACCACACATCTGACATGGCCAGAACTCCCGATAAACACGCTGACGGAGTGAAATCTGATGATGGGATCTTGACCGCAGAGTCTCTACTACAATCATAGGCATAATGGTACGACCCTCCCTTAGAGCTCTCACGGCCATGATAACGCCTATATCTATCTCATCCATATACCGCGGCATGTACATATATGACAGTACACATAGCATCAGTACATCAACTCTGGCCAAACGCCAATGATGATCCTCAAACAGCGGTGAAATCCCCCTAATGTCGTGAGTAGCCATCCTCCGCATCCAATCTTTGCCAAATCACGTGGCGGATGTCGACTCATCTGCACTACTCTGGGCCGCAATCCTGTGAGAGTCATGAATCATCTACTAATGTCTCCCAAAGCTAGATGCACACAAGGTCTGCCTAAGGGCAGCATCGTCAAACGTGCATACTCCTCGAGAGTAGGAGTCAACTCATGGGTGCCAAAACAGAATACCTGCCTATCAGGTAGCCAATGCTCTAACATCTCGTCTACAAATCCTGCAGGAACCTAAAATGCCAAAAGGGTCATAGTATCTTTGCGAATGACGATCTAAGTCACCACATGCGGTGGTGACATGTTATCGTACCACGATCGCATACCTAATGCCACCACTGACGGTGGGGTATGATCTATACGGCTAACTGTCGAAGAAGACATCTGTGCGAGCCATGTCATAAGACCGTCCGAGGGAAATTGATCTTGAATATCTCGGACATACATACATATGCATAACATGATACATGCATAATGATAATGGATGGCAATATGATATAGGGAATGAAAAAGCAGTGCATACATTCCTAAATATATCATCATCTAATACATCACCTCATGTCACTACAAATACGAGGAAATGGGGCACAACCGCCCTACTACTAATGAGGCCTATCAAAAGATATAGCGAGAATGGAAAACGACCACCCAATATCTAATGAGGTCTATCAAAAGATATAACGAGAATATACATCAGAAGAAGACCAGGATCACGATGTGTACGTCCTCAATCCTGTCCACCTGATGTAACTCCTCATGAGTCACTGGATCTCTATCAACAGGGATGTCAGGCCTATAAAGAGGAGGATCTGCACCGGTAAAACCAAATGGGTCGTCTGAGGGGCCAGCACCTTAGCTGGAAGGAACTAATGACTCCACCTCTGCTGGATCTACTCCCAAATGCGAATAAATACATGTGCAGTATCAATCAGGTCATATCAATCTGGGTCTATGACATAAGCTACCCAATCCAATCAAATCATCATCAAAGATCCTGGAACCATGTCCCCATAAACCGTGTGGCGCAGGATCGGGCTCCAATTGTCTTGAGGAACCACCACCATTTGGAACGTCTCCACAGTACATGGGCCCTCTGATAATGCAAAGTCGTCGACCCCAACAATGGGATATCGGTGGATGATGGTGTGATCTGAGCCAATGACACTGGCGGGGAGGTAAGATCGGTATCTGGATCTCCCCCAATGTGGTGCTCCTAATAGCATGCTCTCTCTAAATAGAGCTCCCGCCTCCATCTGTGAAGAGAGGAAATCTCTGGTGGAAATCAAATACTCGACTCCAATCGGTGTCCATCCTCAAAGCCGATGGTCAAATGCTCCCCCCAAATAGGGAATCCATGTAATGGTACTGCCAAATCGGCAACTCCAAACAAGATCTGGCGGTGAGTGAATCCCTCGAATCTGAGGGACCTCTGGCAAAATAGAATGGTGCCATCGTCGTCCTCGTGGATAGGTATCTAAACCTAACACACTCACGGGGCCTTGAAACATGGGAGCCTCTCATGGGCCCAAAACTACCAACCTGATGGCAAAACATCTGCTTTGTCGATAAACACTCTTAACTTTATGAATGGGAAAAGAGAAGAGAAATACTCAACAAGAAAAATGGGTAAAATCCTAGCCAAGCCTCGGTCAAACCCTGTGAGTGCATGCACATGCCCCAGAGGAAATAAGCAAAGGTGTATAAGCCCCCAATCGTACTCTCAATCACATACCACATCGCGTGTGGCGGCCGACCAAAGCGAAAGATACCGTGGAAGAGTTATGCGCTATGGAAGCGACCTCGAATGATCATCGGGAACAATCGCCACGTAACGCGATCCACGATCCGAGACATCATCGAGCATGGGCTCACTCAAAAGCCCTTTCATAGCATCTACGCTCAAAGGACACGAATGACGATCCACGCCTTTGAGCGCCTCCACCGGCACTCCTAGTAAGGATCGAACGATAGTGGGGTGATATTAAGCCATGCAAGGCAATTGGCTCCCCTCCAAACTCCATACACGTGATAAATCGCGCCAATCCATAAAGGCGTCATCATCACCTCATGATCTAGCGGTGGAGTGGTGAGTCGATGAAACCATCCTTTCGAGACAATGCCACGAGGTAACCCCAGCGATAACGACGGGGAAGGATGGAGAAAAACGCCCCAAATCCCCACTCATGCACTATCGCTCTATAGTCAGGATGAAGTGCCTGGTACATCGAGTGAATGCTGAACAAGTTCCCTCAAGGCTGTGTAAAACCAGGAACCTGCATGAAATGTAGATCAATATCAAAACCCTTTAAATCCTCATCAATAGGAAAGAAGGAAGATCAAAGTCTAACGCCATACCTCGTTAGCATGCAAGTACATCGATGGATGTATGCTCAAATCACCCAGCAACTCTGGGTTTGCCACTTGAATGCTCGGAAGCTCCTTGCGAAGGACATGTGCAGTAGGAGCGGGATCCTCAATCGGAAAATCCGCCTCCTTGTCCTCAACATCTGTAACATCTACCTGGATAGGACGTATCACGACCTCCACCAACCGACGAGGCTGTCTGACAGAACGAGGACGAGGCACTTCAAAAGCCCTCCACCGCACGCCAGCAGCGGTCCTATAAGAACTGCTCGGCTGATCCAGTTCCATAATATCTGGACAACAAGTCTCCAAATCACCTCAGAAAGGGTGTGTTATTTCCTTAACTGGAGCTTTTTAAATGCATTTATGACTATATGCATGCATGCATTTACTTTAAACTATAATAGAGTCAAAATGCTTGACTACCCAATGCCTACATTTGGAAATTTTTTGCCATAGTCCCCTTTGAAAATAGGACTATCCACATGCACATAGGCATGTCTAGGTGGCCATTCAGTAGCACACCTGCCCCAAAGTCATATACATAATATATGCATTAAAAATCAAAATCATCATGCATAAGACCAACCTCAATGCTAGGAGTACTTTGCCTTTCTACCTTTTGCTCATTGGACCTCAAATAAGACAAAAATAGCAAAAAAGGTGCCAATTGATATCTCAAAAGTCAAATTTTTCACATCATTATGTTCAACATGGTTTAATACTAACATTTACTATGTTGAATATTTTTTTTATCAAGTCATTTGTGCATACATAATCACTACTATGTGTTTAGATGCATTTAAATGATATCTCTCACAATCCAACGGAGATAAATTGGAAAAAAAATACATGCATACGTTACCAGGATAGTGTAGAACACTTGTACGGTGACAGAATTTGCATAAAGCAGCCCGAACTCAGCAAATCTGAAGGTGGCTCGTGGTTTTCCCTATGCAAAAAGAGTTAAAAATAACTTATGAAGGCTGACTGCAAGATTTATGATCCACGCCTGGCCGTAGGCCCACATGCGGCTCCCCTATAGGGGTCCCACCCCTCCGGCTCGGTCCAGTTCGAGTTGAAACAGAGTTCTTATGGGCTAGAAAGGTCAAATTGGGAATAAAAATGCCACGCAATTGAGCAAACAACATACAATCTTGGTCTTCTCAGATGAGACTTTGAACCTGTACATCACTCATTGGTAGTCACCCGAACACAAGGTATACCCTGCCAATGATCCCATTTGTCACAAATCACATTCGACAATACCTCGTACAGGTCCGATGTCGCCAACTCCAGGTCGTTACCCTAAATAGGTCACCGACGGGGGTTACAACGTGAGTCCCCGACAGAGGTTACAACGTAGGTCCCCGATGGGGGTTACAACGTAAATCCCCAGTGGGGGTTATAACACGTTCATCCGTTGACATTTCTATCAACGAAGGTCAAGCAGCCTTGACGTTATTTCAAGTCGATGGCAAGTAAACCCATCGAAACATTGAGGATTGTTCGATATTTGTGTACGTACTCATGAGTCCCCAGTAGGTCCCCAATAGGGGTTACAACGTGAATCCCCGGCAAAGGATTACAATGTACATTTAAGTCGTTGACACATATATCAATGAAAGTCAAGCAACCTTGACATTATCTCAGTCGATAGCGATTAAACCTATCAGAGCTATAGAGCTATTCGAGGATTTCATGCTCGATTACTCATATTTCCCCCAACGGATCACTGGCGGGGGTCACAACGCAATGCTCCATTAATCTACACGACAGCTGAAGTCGAGCAACCTTGACAATCTCTGAGAATCTCAAATTTGATTCACATCGTCGGTGAAGGTCAAGCAGCCTTGACAGTATATCCCACAGGATTTCTCAGCCGTTGATTCACATGTCGGTGAAGTACACGTCAACGAAGGTCAGGCATCCTTGACATCATTTGCTGTTGGCAGTAAATCCAACATAATCTTGACATGTCCTGGCGATATCAACCAGGAGAGGTCAATGTTATCAAAGAGGATAGATGATGGAATATGTTATACACATCTTCAAAACAGATCAAGCTTTATCCCCACAGATCTCTTACACATAAGAGGTACCTCTTCAGGATCAAATCATTATCAAGAACATAGGAATTTGGTGATAACTCCAACATCAACATCATAACAGATTTGGCTTACACATCAAATCTGGCCAGCATTGCCAATCCCCTGCTGAACCAACAGGGATCCCTCAATCATCCCCAGCATGTTGGGCTACAACCTTGTACATGTGCATCATACATTTACATCATTTTACTACCCATAGTACCACGTTCGTCTTATTGCGTTTCAAGTGTCTAAGATTCTTTATCCTACCCATGCATCGCCATGCATGAGTATGATAAAGAGGGGCATCTGTAGACACTCAAAATTTTCTGTACTACTTTTACTAACATTACAGGACAGATTCATCTTTTAAGAGAGAACCCTGAAAGATAATCCAAATCCATACCAGATACTACCGGGAGTTCACCTCAACCGGATCGCGATCAGAGAGTAATAATTTCAACCTCGGATGTAACCCCGAGGCACATGCGAATCTGATCTAAGACCACGGAGAAGATCGATTAATCTCGGAGATAACCCCGAGGTATCCGGTCTTAGTCCCAACCATGGAATAGTCCACCAACCTTGGTGATAAGCCCAAGGAATGCAGTTTCGGCGATAACCCAGAAATGCTTGTTTCAAATGCAACCAACTTTGATCTCGACGCTCACAACGAGATACACTGCACCAACCCTGCAATAACATCGGGAAAACAGGCACACCTCAAAGATGACAATGAGGACCTTCAACAATTGCAGCAGTCCAATCTCAGCGAAGTCTAAACAACGTCTGCTTTATCAGCCCAATCTAGCGATAACAACGGTGAGGGGCAACATCGTCATCTCATTAAACACGATGCTATGTCACGTCTCTACGCAACGATGTCCCGCAAGGCTAACCAATACCGAGTGACTATTGTGCAGGGTAACGGATGAAAGTTTAAGCTTGAAGACCGGAAGGCATCGTCCCATCTTCAATGACTTCGTACAAACTCTAATCCCATGCCATCGTACAACTCTCGACAACGACGGTCCAAAATAGGTCCTGTATACCTCAAACGGATGCCGGAATTGCACTTCTGAAAAACTAAGTGGACATTACAGTGCCTGAGTGCACGTACTTCGAGACAACCCGACCTGACAAACCCGGGCCGACCCGGGTTGCCTCTGGTACACCTGCGGCTCAGCCGTAGGTACACCTACGGCTAATATGCCTATAAATAGAGGGCTTGGGGTGCTGATTTTCTAAGAAAAAAAGATGCGAAAACCCTACACAATTCGCTCTGCAGTCTCCCATACAGTGTATTTCCCACTTTCAAACACCTGTGAGCTCATATATAGCGTCTTTTGTACCCACAAAAGCCAGTGTTTACCCACTGTAAAGATATAGAAGCCTTTTTTAGTAGTCAGTTGTAAGCCTTCTCATACACTTTAGAGTCTTTCTCTTCATCTTTTCACACACCCTTCTACACGTTGAGAGTCGTGTTGCTTGCTTTTGCGGACTTGATTACGTGGTTTCATTTTCGAGATGTATATATATATATATATATATATATATATATATATATATATTGACTAACATTATCGAGTTATGCCTCGATTGAGCCTGAACTTGATGCAAAGCGCTTTATTTGCTTTAATATATATATATATATTAATCGTATGTGTACATTTCGATGAGAACTTTGTTCGATGAGCCTAGATTTTGATGCAGTGTGTTTACTAATGAGCTTATATATATATATATATATATATATATATATATATATATATATATATATATTTTAAATCACTTTAGAGTTTCCATCGTGGCGCTTAATCGCTTTCTGACTTTATTTATTTACATTTCTGATCCCCCATGGAGGTGCTTCGTGGTTGGTGATCATGTATGTATCTATATATATTTACCGCTTTTATATATATATACCTGCTTACTGCTTTCATACAAATTGCAGCATTCTGTGCGCCTAAGAATCATGTGATCACAGATTCATCCCATTGGATCTAGATTCGGTTCCCGTGATGGACATTTTCAACTGTAAACAGCTTGTAAATTATTCTGCGGTGTCTGAATTTCCTCATATGGTTTCCATACCCACGAGGAAGTCGGCATTATTTATGTATATATTATTTTCGTACGGATACCTCGCATCCGTCAAATAAAATCAATTCAACCGCTCATTTAATAGAAATGGGAGTGTAAAAGATCTCAATTCCTATTGAGCATCAGGGTTTGAAAAACCTCTTTTATAAAACATCACTGCTATATTTTGTTAAAATTGAATTTTTTACATAAATTCAAACCTTGTGTATATAGGTTCGAACGAGGCCTCGCACAACTTCCATATAACAGCACATTGACCCACACACACACACACTCAGATAATAGTTTCTTGAAAAGAGGCGGTCACCGTGGTAACACGGATGTCTGGGGGTGCCTAACACCTTCCCCGCGCATAACCAAGTCCCCGGACCCTAAACGAATCTCAGTTTCACCGACCCGTATATCAGTGTAACATCACTGGGTCAATGTGCAAACCTTTTTCTCGGTTGTCTTAGTACAACCATTTAAAAAACCAACTGGCGACTCTTAACAGTACCATCGTCGACATCATACATGTCGAACCTTTTTCACTTGTTTTTTCAAACAAATCTCACCTAAAATGAGAACACCAAAGAACAAGTAACGGAAAGGGACGCCCAAAAATCCTGACGTCGACAATACATATTTAAATTAACATGCTACAAAGAGCTGACATCCGTTTTGCAGGATAAAATTCCTAAAATGGACACCTCACATAGCATTTATTATACACATTCCCTAAAGACTAAACTATGCAAGTCTTACATAGGGAACCAGTCGGACCTACTACCTGGTCAAAATCCAAAAAGGCTACAGGCCTATAGTCAATCATGTCGTCATCTGACCAGACTAACCTTAATCCAGTTTCTCGCAAAGAATTCGACGGATTAAGCAAACAAATTATAGATTTGGTTGTTCTACTCAAAGAACTACACTAGTCTACTCAGGGTCAAAAAATACTCGTACATGCTGAATCCTCTACACAAGGGGGAAACTAGGTCATTACAATTACACGAACTGCGATTGGATCGACCAAAAAAAACTCATGATCTTTCACCCATCTCACGGAGATCCGGACAAGCGACATCAAAAAGAAAGTCCTCCAAATGGAAGAGACCCTTCGTGCTATCAAAGGAATTGGAACACACGGGTGTGTTTCATATGCTGACCTTTGCATTTTCCCTAGTGTTCATTATCCAGAAAAGTTTAAAACTCCTGACTTCGAAAAAAATGACGGGTTGGGAGATCCTTATACACATTTGAAGGTGTTTATTGGAGAACTTGGATCTTATGCAGAGGATGAAAAGCTCAGAATGCAACTGTTCCAGAAGAGTCTAACTGGAGAAGCCCATTAGTGGTACACAAGATTAGACAACTCAAAGATCCGTAGTTGGGAAGAGCTAGCACACACTTTCCTCACTCAATACAGCTTTCAGTCTCAGATGGCTCCTGATCGGTATCAAGTTACCAAGATCAAGAAACAGTCTAACGAGTCTTTCAGTGAGTATGCTCAAAGGTGGAGACGCCTGGCTGCCCAAGTTATTCCTTCCATGACAGAATCAGAGATGGTCATGACTATTATAGACATACAAGAAGCTCCTTTCTATGAAAGAGTTTTAGCCGGCATTGACAAACCATTTTCTTAAATGGTCAAACATGGGGAGATGGCTGAGATGGGATTGAAGTCCAGAAAGATTCAAGACATAGCTGCCCTTAAAGCTGTTGCCGATCACATTCAATCCAAAAATTATGGAAACAACCCCTGGAGGTTCCATAAAAAGAAAGAGGAAGATGTTTCCCTGATACTACAGGGTCAAAAAGGTAATCAGAACATGTCTATTCAAAGGAGAAACTACAATCCATTTCAAGCACAGTCTTCGAACCCTCCAATACTAAAAGGTGGAGAAGTCAAATGCCCTCGAGTGTTCACACCCCAAGGGGACTCGCTCGAAAATATTCTCACTCTTCTAACAACATAGAAGAAAATTACGCATCTTCTTCCACCAGCCAGCCCTAATGGACGGGGTTTCAATGCCGCTCCGAAATGTGCTTATCATGCCGGGGCACCTGGACAAAATACTCAGGATTGTTAGGCCTTGAAATACAAGATCCAAGACCTGATAGACAACGGTGAGATCGTGGTCACCAAACCAGATCAACCTCACGTTCAAGATAACCCTCTTCCTTAACACAAAGAAGAAGAGGTCAACATGATTAATTGGAGCAATGGACAGGGTTCCTAAAATTTAAATAGTTACACTTAGAAGGTGGGGGGGTGAATAAGTGTAGGCACAAACTATGTCCAATTTTTATTTCTTATCAAAAATTCCTTAAGTGTTTAATGTAGCAAGCTGGATTACTGGTATGGATAGAATGCAGGTTGTTGGATAAATAACAGAATACTCAAGTATAGAATGCAATCACACAAACACCCGAATTTTTACGTGGTTCAACTATTACCCTCTAGAATAGTAGCCTAATCCACGTCCAATACCAACTAGTATTGGAGACTCCCTTTTATTCAACTTTTCCAATTACAATACAAGTTCTATCAAATTTGAACACCTTTGTTCCTTGTGCACCTATGCACTCTTAAGCACCTATGCTTTCCTTCAACTTGACTGTAATAAGTTATCAACCCAAACAGGATTACCCAATACAATACAGATTTAGATATGACAATTGAAATACAATACTAGAGGTCTAATGATCAAGCAATATATTACTTACCAACTCAAGGCTCTAGTATGAAATGATATGCAAGAAAGATATTACCAGAATGTATTCAAAACTGCAACTCCGTTCTTAAAGTAATCAATGACTATTTCAGTGAAACATAATCTCGCATGTTGTGTGCTATTATTTTCTGTGTATGTATTTCGTGATTAAAACTGTTAGCGAGTTTTGTTTATATACACCTCTTCGAGAGTATTTCCGTTGCACAGATTTGATTCTATAATCTGCTCGTTTAAAACCATTTAGCACAAATCATGATATATTCAGTTTGATTTCCATGAGATCACGATGTCAATACTTTTAAGACTAATGGCTTGTCCTAATTTCTAGAAGTCCGGAAATCAGTACTATATATATTAACACGCTAGTTTCCATATTTCTCAATATATATTGGACCGTTAGACCCAACCAATTAGATTTCCCAAATCATGGCTCATGATTCCTGTATTGCGTATAGTAATTAATCAACTAGTTACCTTAATTAATTTCCTAGAGTTAAGACCCTTGATATATGACTCAATCTATGTAGTGTAATTTATGATGCAGATTCTATGATGTCATGATTTATGCTTACCATAATTTTCTGGCCGGTGTCCATATGGATTGGGCCGTTGGAGATAACCAATTAAATACCTTGAATGGTAATGCAAGACTCCTGCTATCCCATTGTTGTATATCCGTGATTTTATAGATAAAATGCATAATTTATGAGAGTAATTTCATTCTCTACCGTGTAGGTCTCCTTAACATGATCTGATTCCTTATGTTGAGTAATCTTGTCATGCATATTATTAATCATGTTGTATCAAATATGAATGCAGGTATATGTATGTAATGCACATGTCCTAGAGCCTTATTTTGGAAAATAATAACTGCTAAAATCTTACATATATTCCTAAGACTCAATTTGGCTTTTCTTTAATCAAAAGCATCTTGACTTTGGACCTTCTTCCTTGATGATCCTTAAATGATATATAACAGAATTAGTGAACTAATATGGTCATCATCATAACCTAGAGTGTGACATAAGTCAACATTCTCCCCCTTTTGATGATGACAACCAGATAATTATGACTCCCCCTAAAACTATATATATCAAGAAAGTTATAGTTCCCCCTCAGTTCATGCATACCATTGACTGCATATGAGCAGTGTTTGAGCAACCCTGTATTTTGCAAGTTATATAAAAAATTTAACAGTATCCCTGTATTTTCTGGTTAGTCCATAACATGATACGCAGAAATTATAGTAAACTATTTTAAACCATCATCCATCAACAGATTTAAACCATAGTCTTAACAACATCAGTTATCATGCATGAAAAGTTTTTTAAAAAAATTATCTTTGAGATGCAGGCATAATTATAAGTCTTCTCCCCCTTAGGCATCCATCAAAAAGGTGGGTCTAGAAGCCAAAGAGGGACAGGGTGACTAAGCATCCTCCTCGTTAAGATTAATGTGATTGGCCTCGCGAGCTGTAAAATAGGGGCGGTGAAGTCTGCGGTGCATGATCTCTTCCAGGGACATGTTATTGGCAAATCTGGGGGGTCGAGCAATGAAGGTAGGAGGAGGTAATGGCTGGTCCAGAAAGTCTCCTTGATATTCACCTATCCAATTGCATTGGGGCCATTCGGGTATGGGTGCTTGGACTTGGTCTGCTTGTAGCTCCTCACTAAGATCATTCATGCGGGGCTCGGTAAAGCGTCCCAGAGTTCCAATTTGGTTGCTGATGAACTTTTGCTCAGTACTCAATTGACAAGCATTGCGGTTCATCTTCCGTTGCAGGGCTACGACTTAGATCATCCCACTACGGATTGAACCTCTCACGTTTGCAGTTTGGCTACCCATACATGGGATCAAACTTCTCACACCTACACTTTATCCTCAACCTAGGATTAAACTTTCTCCTCCCCGTAGGCAACCATTTCATATGGCCCGGTCGCAATAAAACAAAAACAACACAAACATTTCTACCCTCTTCTCCTCACAAAAACAAAAAGAAACTCCTACACCATTTCTGCCACATACAGCGTTGACCCTCTTACACCAGGTTCAAACTACGTAGACCTAATCTCCTCTTCAATAGAAGTACGTAGGCAGCCATTCATGGTGCGGTCTCACCCCCTACCAAAACACAATCCCTTGTCAGTAAATGATTACGTGTTGTTTGATTTGGGTGCTACTTGTTCGTTTATAGCATGTGATTTTGCTAGACGATTAGGATTACTTCCCAAAAAGTTGCTTATACCTTTGAATATTAAGGTAGCGAACGAAGAGATAATTCATGTTGAAGATATTCATAGGAGTTGTTGTGTAGATATATGGGGGTATAAATTATCGGTAGATTTGATACCGATAAAGTTGGGAGAATTCTATGTAATTCTCAGGATGGATTGGTTGTTCAACCATAGTGCAATAATAGATTGTCAAAAGAAGTGTGTAAACATTAGAACGTTGAGACAACCTCATGTAGTGTTCTACTGTAATAAATTGTCAGAGTTGTCTTACGATGACACAAATTAGAAAACTACTAAGGAAGGGATGTGTAGGTTATCTGTGCCATGTTGTTGATACCCAGCGAGTGGGAGCGACCATGGAACAGATACCTATAGTGAGAGAATTCATGGATGTATTTCCATGTAAATTACTGGGTCTTTCGCCGGATAGGGAGATAGAATTCGTAATAGACATTGTGCCAGGAGCGGTGCCAGTTTCAAGGGCACCGTATCGTATGGCGCCTGTAGAGGTGAAGGAGTTAATGGTTCAGTTACAAGAACTATTGGACAAAAAGTACATTCAACCGAGTGTTTCACTGTGGGAAGCATCAGAACTATTTGTGAAGAAGAAGGACAGATCGTTAAGACTTTGTATCGACTATCATGAGTTGAACAAGTTAACGATAAAGAATAAATGCCCATTGCCCAGGATCGATGATCTCTTTGATCAGTTAAAAGGGGCAAAGGTTAGGAAAGAGGATGTACCTAAGACGACATTCAGGACTCCTTATGGTCATTACGAGTTTCTGGTGATGTCATTTGGGTTGACTAATGCACCAGCTGCATTTATGGATATGAAGAATAGAGTGTTCAAACAATATTTGGAAAAGTTCATCGTGGTGTTTATCGATGATATTCTAGTCTACTCTAAGACGTTAGAAGATCATGCTGAACACCTAAGAGTAGTGTTGGAAACACTAAGGAAGGAGAAGTTGTATACGAAGTTCACTAAGTGTGAATTTTGGTTAGAAAGGGTACAGTTTTTAGGTCATGTCATTGACCATGATGGCATTTCAGTGGATCCAGCGAAAGTGGAAGCAGTGATTAATTGGGAACTACCAAAAATGCCCACTGAGGTACGGAGTTTCCTAGGGTTAGCGGGATACTATTGGAGATTCATCCAGGATTTTTTGAAGATAGCTACACCGTTAACTAATTTGACAAGGAAGACAGTGAAGTACGTGCGGACTGAGAAATGCGAAGACAGTTTTAAAGAACTGAAGAAAAGGTTAGGTGAAGCACCAATATTTTCATTACCCGATGACACAAGAAATTTCATAGTTTATATCGATGCTTCGCATATATAGAGGACTTGGTTGCGTGCTCATGCAGCATGGTAAGGTCATTGCGTATGCATCACGTTAGTTGAAGGATTATGGGAAAGTTTACCATACTCATGATCTGGAACTGGTCGTGGTAGTATTTGCCTTAAAGATATGGAGACATTATCTTTATGGAGAGAAATGTGAGATATACATAGACCATAAGAGTCTAAAATATATCTTCACACAGAAGGAGTTGAATATGAGACAAAGGAGATGGCTGAAATTGATAAAGGATTACGACTATGAAATCCTGTATCTTCCAGGAAAAGCCAGTGTTGTGGCCGATGCATTAAGTAGGAATTGTCGGGAAAAGTTGTCTATGTTAACGACTCAAAATGAGTTAATAACAAAGATTTCTAGAATGGAGATAGAGGTGAAATTGTTGACTGAGTCGGGATAAAAACTATTTACGACAGAGATTCAATCTACCATAGTAGATAGAGTCAAAGAGGTGCAACTCTAAACTGATGAGTGTGACTAGATGAAGAAGCGGTTAACCGAAGAAAAAGATTTAAAGTACAGTCTTGATAATGAGGGATTATTAAGATTTGAAAGAAGAATTCGGGTTCCGAATGAGACAAAATTAAAGGAGTAAGTATTATAATAGGCTCATAGTTCGAGGTACTCGATTCATCCTGGTAGCACTAAGATGTATCAAGACCTTCGACAGAGTTTATGGTTATCGAACATGAAGATAGAGATAGCCAAGAATGTGAGTAGGTGCTTAACTTGTCAGAAAGTTAAGGTCGAACATCAATGACCAAGTGGCTTGTTACAGTCATTGGAGATTCCAGAGTGGAAGTGGGAGCATATCGCAATGGATTTTGTGGTGGGACTTCTAATTACAATGAAAGGGTATGATCCAATTTGGGTGATAGTGGACCAATTGACGAAGTCGACTCACTTTTTGCCAATACCAGTCAAGTATAACTTAGACCAATTAGCTAAACTTTATGTTAAGGAAATTATTTCCAGACATGGAGTACTAGTTTCAATTGTGTTAGATCGTGATCCACGATTCACGTCAAACTTTTGGAGGAGTCTGCAAGAGCAGTTGGGAACGCAGTTAAAGCTAAGTACAGCTTATCATCCATAAACTGGTGGACAGAGCTAGAGAACAATTCAGACGTTAGAAGATATGTTTAGATCTTGTGTTATGGATTTCAAGGGTAGTTGGGATGATCATCTACCGTTAGTAGAGTTTGCGTATAACAATAGTTATCATGCAAGCATAGGCATATCGCCTTACAAAGCGTTGTATGGAAGGAAATGCAAAACACCGTTGTATTCAGATGAAGTGGGAGAACGCCGAATGCTAGGACCTGAAATGGTACAGCAAACAATGGATGTCGTAAAGCTGATACGAATGCGATTGGTAGCCGCTCAAGACAGACAAAGGAAGTTTACAGATTTGCATCGAGTAAATAGAGAGTTTGAAGTAGGCGTATATATTTCTAAAGGTATCTCCCTGGAAAGGAAAGATACACTTTGGAAAGAAGGAAAAGTTAAGTCCCAGGTTTATAGGACCTTTTGAGATATTAGAAAAGGTAGGAGGGGTAGCTTAATGGTAGCTTTACCTCTAGACCTAGAACGATACACAACGTGTTTCACGTATCTGTGTTACGTACTTATAAGCCCGATTATAAGCAAGTGATAGAATATGAGCCTATTCATATTGAGAAGGACTTGACGTACGAAGAGATGCCTATTCAAATCATTGATAAGAAAGAGCAAGTTCTGAGGAACAAAGTTATACCTTCAGTAAAGGTGTTATGGAAGAACCACTATGTCGAAGAAGCAACGTGGGAACTTAAAGAAAAGATGAAGAAGAATTACCTTCATGTGTTTGTGTAATTTTGTTTTAAGCGAGATTCTGGGGACAAAATTCTTATAAGGGGGAGAGAGTGTAATGACCTAGAAAATTGAATAATTTGTAAAATAATTTTATTTGATTTATTAATGAATAAAATTATAGTATATGTTATTATTATGTGTTAATAAGATGGAGGTTGTTCTATAACCTAACAATGTCAGAATGTCGTAGTATTTTAACTACGTGAAGAAATTTAAGTGTTTAAATTTCTAAGACGAAAATAAAAGCTTTCCGAGAAATTTTCCGAAAAACACTAGTCACTGATTTCTACTTTGGAATTATTTTTGAACTTCTGAGAAATACGCAACGATAGAATATCGAGGTGAGATGGATTATGTAATAATTCACGTTTGGCAAACGCAGTTTTTTGCCTACAGACTTAATTTGAGAACGTTAGGGAAAATAAAGCATTAACTAGTTAAAGTAATGATCGTATAATACGTAGGTATTGTACGAGGTAATGATTACGAGTATGATACAAAGTATTATACAAGTATGTATGAGTGATGGTATGTGGTATATTATGAATGAGTATACGAGTTAGAATATGAGATTAATACGTAGAGAATATGTTATAAGGCTTTAAGCCAAATGAATGGACTTGTTGGATTATGTAGGAATTATAAGTCTAATAGAGATTAATATGCAAGCCTAATTGTAGGTAATGGTAAAGCCCAAGTGGTTTGTTAATACAAGCCCAAAACATAAGTTAAGCTAATTAAATTAAAGCCCAAATTAAGATCCATTGGGTAAAGGAGATCCATGGGGCAACCCATGGGGAAACCTATGGAGCAATCCATGGGGTAACCCATGGAGCAACCCATGGGGCAACTCATGAGCACATGGGTGATCTTGGTGGCCAAGCAAAAGATAAGATTTTTGGAGAGCAAGTAAACTTAATAGCTAAGCAAGGAATAGTAAGGAGGTGATTAAGGAGGTGGGATTGGTTTATTGACCATTATGCCCAAACCTTGTTTTTCCTATAAATAGAGAGCCTTGGATTTCATTTGTTAGTTGATAACTTTCATCCAACAAACATATTAAGTGCCTATTGTTTAGATAGAATAAGTTAGAAAAGTTAGACTTTGAAGCAAGAAGAAGAATCAAGTGATCATCAAGGGTAAGAATCATATGTCATTAATCTTCCATCTCTTCAATTATAGGTTGATAAAAGAAGTGTTGATTAGTTGACATGTATGCTTAGAAGTTAAGAATGATTATTAAAGGACTTAAACCTTAATAAGTCACAAACAAGTAACTTATATTTATATAAGTTATAAGCTTATGAAGGACATGTTATATGTTTACATTAATGAAGTACACATGATAAGAATAAGCAAGGATGATTGTAAGAAGACTAAAACCATGATAAACTATGTAAAGTGAAATCATAAGTATATAAGTTGTGAACTTATGAAGAACTAATAAGAACTTATCATGAATATAATTTAATGAAATATGTATATTAATATGTTAGTATGACGGATTGAATCCATTTGAGGCGATGAACAAATCATAAGTAACGAAGTTATGCCGAAATTAACACGATTAGAGGATAATTGTCGAATTCATGAAATTCTCGGAATAGAAGTCGAATATTGATATTGAGCTTGAAAACGTTGGTTTTTGATGGGAACAAGTCTTATTCGGCATTATAGAGTTGTGGACTCGAAAATGACCAAATTCCGACTTAGAACGAAGAAACGAGCGTTGAACGTTTACGAACGTTTATCGTTTTAATTAAAAATGAACTCATAGGTGAATTTTGAGTTAACGAAGTCGAAATTGTAAAATTCTTGCATGAACTTGTAGAGTATGTGATTTGTGAGCTAATGGCTTTTGAACGAGCCAATTCGAACTTAAAATGATTAAATTTGGAGTCTGGGAAGTTTGTTGTGTAAAACAAACTGTCAACTATCTGATGCTTGTGAAATTTGGCGCTCTGGCGCCAAATGACCAGGAAAATATGTGGCTGTGACTATGACCGGTGCCATGCCCCGACTTCTCTTTGAAGTTTCAGGCATGTCATGACACGTATAGTCTAAGGCTCACCTCGCAGCAGCGGTTAAAACCTCGACCATCGAAAGAAGAAAGCGGCAGTATGCATGATTTAATTAGAGGAAGTTAGCGTAGCGATTACCATCATTAGGGTTTTCATAGTAAAGAAAGATAATGAAGATAAAAAGGAAAGACTGATATAGTTTGTAGTGCAGTACGACCTTAAAGAACTTGAATTAACATCCTTAATTGATGTTAAAGACCTTAAGTATTACAACTGAAGGTCGGCGAAAGATTAATTGAATGTCATAGCAATGTAATGTGATAAGTCGGAACCAATAATAACAAATCTAAGTCATGATTAGATTGAGAAGAAGGGTAAGATTCATTAGGAACCATGTATGTTTATTCATGACCTAATATGTTACGTTATGTAATCAAAGATTGTAGAGACTCTAAATACTTAAACGGAAAGTATAATAACAGTAACAGACGATGAAGGCAAGTGTTCTAACCCTTGTCTGTGTTCAATCTGGACAAGCTTTGTGATTCATGTCTCTTACGCATGAATTTATGTATGATAAAGTCAAATCCAATTCTTTCCGGCTAGACTTAGGATGTCTTGGATTTCTCATAATCTATTAAAGTATTGTCAATGTTTTGCCAAATTATGTTGGTGTGGTTTTCAAATGAAGACTGAGTATGCTAAACAAATGGTTTGTCGTCAAACGACAAGCACATGAGGTTGCCAAAACTTAAACGTGCATACGTTCAAAGAATATAGTGTTGATCAACATAGAGTACTATAGGCTGATCACCTAGACGTGCTCGTAAGATATGTCGGTCTTACAGACTTGGTGCTGAGTTGTCCTTTTCAAAGAAAGTATGAAATGCTCAAGGTCTTGGAGCGAGTTATATGTTTAATGAATGTTATTCATTGTGAAACGTTTTGAAGGAAAAGAAGTGCTATTTTAAATTATCGATAGTACTTCGTAACTATTGTTCAGTTATTGAAGATATACGATTCCTATGTTTCAAGCATGCTATTTATTGGAATTGTCATACTTGTTGAGCTAGTTATGCTCACTCTTACTTGAACCATATAAATGCAGCTAAGACCAAACGGACCGAAGGAGCCGGCAAAGATAAAGGGAAGGCTAAGGCGAACCTGTAGATTACCTATGTAATAATATAGGGGAATGATGTTAATATTTCATATTATGACAAAGAACTTTTGTATTGGTTATAAAGAACTTGGGAAGGGAATATTATTTTGGAATATATATATAAGACATATTCGTTCTTTTGAGACTTTTCAATTGAATGTATGTGTAAACTATAGCACCGTGTAGCACCATATGTCAGGTTGGAAGATACCCGAATTTGGGGGCGTCACAATATCTCTTGAATAATCCTCTTCTCCTCACTTGAAGCTATGAACTTGGACATAATTTCCTCCAACTTTAGATTATCTTCTTGTTGTAGTGGAGGTGGACACGAGAACTCTAGTGGGTATATTGGATTTAGAGCATTAAATTGATCTTGATGAGTATGGCTCCATTAAAATATCTGGGTGATACCCCTAATCATGATGATAGTTATTGGGATAGACATAATTGTTGGGGTAAACACCACCACATTGTACCAACTTGAAATTGATGGCGCATTGATGACTCAGATGATTTCAAGCACAATAATCACAAGTAACCGCCTAACTTTGACGACGTTGTGCTGCAAAAGCGTCTAACCTCCTCGAAAGTGTCTCAATATGTGCTGATAATGCAGAAAGTATCGCGAGTCTGTTAATCTCCGCTTCCATTGGCTGAGTTATTCTCGTATACGACCATTGATAATTAAATTCCGTTATGGTACTTGAAAAGTAAGAAAAAATAGAAAGAGAATTAAGTGAGATAAAAATAAATAAAAAAAGACAGTTAAATTAAAAATAATTTGATAAAGATTAATATTGGCAAATACTATTAAATTAATTCCCCGACAACGGCGCCAAAAACTTGTTAGTTGATTTCACAATCAATGAATATGTAAGACCCCAACTTTTATGAATATAAACGAATTTTCTATAAATATCATTTTTGAATATTATGGAATGAATTTGATATAATGTTATAGTTATGGGTAATATTTATAAATTTTGCAAAGTACGCAAGTTGTTATATAATATTCGATTGGTCGGGGAATATTCGTTTTAAAAGGGAATATTCGTACAATGGCACAATCATTGGTGGACCCCACAACGGAATTATTGTTGGATTGAGAAAACGACAAAAAAATACTTTATGAAAATAATGGCAAAAGTTTTACCGTTAATTGTTGAAACACCCGGTGTTAAAAGTACAGTAATACGCGTGGTTGCATAGTAGCACACGGTATTGATTATTGATGCTTGCATGAGAAGTCACTTAGTTTTGTTCAATTATTACTATAGTAATTGCTGCATAGTATCTCACGTTATTTGATTCAATTATTGTCAATATTTAATATATTATTAAATCAATAATTGAGACGACAAAGTTATTAATATTATTATTTGTAATATTAACGATGTCTAGAAGTTATGTTAAGGAGAGGTTTGGTCACCTAATTGCGCGCCAATAGGGAGAAATCCTTATTAGAAAGCCCCCTCTTTCTTGGGAACGACCTGGTCGATTAATATTGTGAATTATAATAAAGGTGATAAATGTTGTTAAAATTATTAGGGTGATTTTTATTAAGTTTTTCTTATTTTATGGTGGCCTATTTACCCATTTTTTAAAAATAATTGGTAGAAAATTATTTTATATAATAAATGCGGGGCCCACATGTGGGGGCCACATGTGGAGCCCATATGTGTTGAAAATCTGATTTTTGGAAATAGGGGGGGGGGAAGAGTATACGTAAAGGGGAGGGAATTTATTTATATAACTATATGATGTGTGTATATATATAATGTGTGTGTGAGTGAAAAATGGTGGAAAAGTGATAGTATGAAAGTGATGGGTGTAAGATATGTTTGTGTGTGATAGTGAAAGGTGTGTGTGTGTGTGTGATAGTAAAATGTGTAAGAGTGTAGTGAAAGTGATGTGTTGGTGGGAAAGTGAAAATTGTGTATGAATATATATATATATATATATATATATATATATATATATATATATATATATAGTTGGTATATATATATGATGATGAAAGTGACATTTGGGGTGGGAGAATTATGTGGGTCACAGGAGGGAAGAAAAATCAAATGGTGTAGATATATTATATATATAAATATCTAGCATGTGTTTGTATATATATATATATATGTATAATATTTTATTTTTTTGTTTTGATCCTATTGGTTGGTTGATTGAAATTTGCATCAGTGTGTTATCACAACTTTGATCCGTGAATTTGCAAAGACATCATGTTATATAAATGTAATATATATAATATATATTATATTATATTAAATACTGCATAGTAAATCAATATGGACCGTTCGTTTAAAAGTAAATTAATCTGGACCGTTCATGAATTAGTTACTATTCAGTCCATTCTCCTATAAATAGAAGCTCATTCCTTCCTTATTTCTTACGAATTCACTGAAACTCTAGAGAGAGAAACTATAGAAAAAAAGAAGAAAAGTATTCTGCTACTTCACTACTCCTATATCCAGTACTATTCTTTCAAAGATAAGGGGTATTATTTCTTTTATATTCATGAAGAGAACTTCTGTTATTCCATTCTTTATTATTACATTGGAATAACTTTTCAGTATCTGCTGCTACCCTATACTTGGTGAAATTCTTACATTATTCCATTTTATTATTACATTTGGAACATCACATGCATAAATTACATGACCTAGTTCCATTATTTATCATTCTGTTGGAACATCCTGTTTGTGCTTTTTATGCATGACACAGTTTCGTTATTTATTATTACATTTGGAATATCTTGTTTGTGCATTTACGCATGACTTTTGTTTTTCGTTATTTATTATTACATTGGAATAACTTTATGCGTGCGATCTATCGCATGCCTGGTGATTTCTTTTGTTATTCCATTCTTTATTATACTCAGTTGGTTAAGTTTTGACTTCTATACTCCATGAAATTAGTGGAATATCCTTGATATTTGCGCTTCATCCAGTATCTTTTCATCGAAATATTCTTCTGAGCATTCTTGAATTTTACTCTACAAAGAAGTATCATGTTGACAATTTGGACGTTATTAGTTCCTGGATAAATTAATTCTTGAACTTGTTTGAATTCGTATATCATTGTCATCATCCTCATGTTTATATTATGTTGAAAGTCATATGTGGCATGTAGTGCATAGATGGACTTGGTATGATTATGACCAGGGATTATTCGGTATAATAATGACCGTAACTATGACAACCCGGAAAATTGGATTGTCAAGAATTTAAGTTTAAAGAATTTGTTATTAATAAAATGAATTTTTATTAATACTATTATGTGATGTGTTCATTAATCGTTTTATAACCTAGAATGATTATTAATCGGGTGGATTCTGGCTACGAGCTAGATTGAACGAGTAAGAATTTTAAAGACGAAAATAAAATTTTTTCGGGAACAAAAATATTTTTGGTGAAAAAGACGAAATAGGCACTATTCACTCGATGAAACCTAAGGGTTAGGGTTTGAATAACCTAAGCCTTTCTGAGAGTTTGGTATGTCGAAATGACATTCCGTCGAAAGATTTGACGATAATATATCGTGAAAAGTTAAGTAAGCCGATAAAAGTTTTTCTCGGAAAACGTGTAGAAATCGGACAAAATAAAAACGACGAAAAGTACTGCTTTGTACTTTTCATTCATTTAGCTACGTTAGGGGAAAACGTGAAGGAAAACACTTAACGTGGAAAAGTGTTTTTTAGTTTTTCGGAGATCCGAAGAATACATAAAAGTTAATCGGTAGAGTAAAGACGAAATATCCAAAAATATTTGGATTCCGAGAATTTCAGTTTTTGAACTGTCAGATGAATTTCGAATTATGGAAGCACGAAGCTTCCAAGGGAAGCTAGGTAAGGAGGTGGGGCGGCCACTTGGACACCAAGTAAACTTAGTGGCTAAGTTTTGAATAGTAAGGAGGTTAAGGGGGCGAAATGACATAAATACC